>VONZ01000448.1:0-605751 GCA_012976165.1 Labeo catla | reverse complement strand
ATATAAAACCAGTACTATTTTAAAAATTGTACCAAATATTATTCACTACTTTTTATTTATTTATTTATTTATTTTGGTATGGTACCATAGACATGGTTATTACTATGGTAAAAGAATGTTAGTAGCATGGCACATCTCAAAGTATCACAGTTTTTTTGTTTTTTTGTAAGATTGGTAAAAGCATATTCCTTGAAAAACCTTACATACTATGGTAGCCTGTACATCATTTGATATTATCACTCAACTATAGTACCACCACAGATTTTTCCTTAAAAGGAAACATGCAGCTTATATGTGCATACCGGGAGGTTGTGACATATAGACAGAGGGATTTTGGTTCATTCAGAAGAGGTGGAGGAGAGCACTGAAACAGAGAGCAGTCAGGTGCTTTCCTCAGCTGACCTGCAGTAAAACAGCGGTGGACTGTGTCTGTGAGAGGGAGACTGAGGGCACCAGGCGCCAGGGATCAGCTCTGACAGGAGCCAAGACTGTCACCTCACAACACAAACACACAGTCCTGATCCTACACACTCTACATTCCACTTTCCCGCTCTTTACAGTTTTCTCCCCGCATTTTGACATTATTTTTATTGCAGTTAAACACATTTTCCACCAACAAAATCACATTCCAATTAATGACAAGCACAAAATATATATTTAGAATTATTTTAACTGTAAAATGATTATATTGCAATGCCTTTAACTTATGCTTATTTAAATTAAAAAAAGCTATTCTACAGCAATCTTACTATAAAAATACTGTATTGAAGTAATATGAATTTTGTTCTTAACATAGCAATAAAATTCATTAATGATAAATAAATGTCTTTATGAAAATCTTAAAATATATAATATTTTATATGAGAAAACATAACGAAAATTAAAAAAAAAAAAATCCCCCCCCATTTAATCTGTAGGGTTAAAATGTTCACCACCATTGTTTCACTTCTAACAAATCTGCCTGAGTTCACATATTCTTTAATATGAATCCTCATTTTAAAATATTAGGACACTCTTATTGGCGATGTGGCAAGCGGTGGTTAAATGAATGTGGTTTGAACATCCTGTCAATGACAGGAAATAGGTTGTGCAACTCCAATGACTTTTACATTATCCAGTCATCTGATTCTTTATCTGAATTCAGTTTGAATGTCAGACTTGATACTTGGCCACTGAATTAGGGCTGGGCGATAAAACGATAACGATATGTATCGCGATAAACACGTGATCGATATCAATAAAAAATGTGTTGGATAAAACGTTCGATATTTTTTATTCTTCTGTGTCGGAAGAAAACAGAGGTTGCGAAGCAAGTTTGTTTGCATTAACAAAGGCACTCGCTCTCTGGTAACCTAGCAACGTAGGGAGTGACACGCTAACAGCCAATCATGTAACAGTATCAACTTTCGTTGCGCCATATCGTTGTCTCGTGCTGGTCTGCTGGATTCCTCTTCATAAGCAGAAAATGAGTGCAGCAGCGAGCGAGGAAATTTTAAATAAAAGAGGAAAAGTCAGCTCGCCAGTATGGCAGTTTTTTGGATATTATAAGTCTGACCGTAGTCAGACCAATGTCGTCTGCAAATTATGCAAGACCGTCGTCCCCGCCAAGTAATACCACGAACTTGATGTACCACCTTAGCCGCGCTCACCAAGAATTTTGACCGATTAATACAATCAGTTAAACGGTGTAAAAGGTCTTTTTTCAGTTATTTATCAAAATATTTTAAAACGTTTTTTGGATGGTTAAAGTGAAATGAAATTGCATTTTTGAGAGAAAAAAGATAAATCGCATAGGCCTATAACGTTAAGTCGTATTTTATTGTTACATTCAGAAAGACACCAGGTCGCGAAATATTTACAGTACACTATAAACATAGGCTAGGCTATTTTAGTTCCCCTCACTCCACAAAAATAATTTCAATTTAACAGTATTTAGAAAAGAACAAAAATGAAAAATATAAGAAGCTAGGGGACAAGCAAAAACGAAACCATTTAGGCTAAAGCGAAACTGAAACTAACATTGGGTCTCTCACACGACACAAATCCAATGTCTGTATTCAAGATGTATTTGAATGCTAAAATATTATTTATTATGTAAACCTGGTTTTGTACTTCTCGCATTACAATATCCACATTTAAAAAAAATGTTTGGAATAATATCACGGCAGTACGTTGATAACGATTAAGCAGTGTGATTTTTTTTTTTTTCCCCATATGTTTGGCTGATTGTGTGTGCGCGTGCGGCGCCGGCGCAATCACTTTATTTTTTTCCTTCTAACAGGGGAAACAACTCTTTACAGATAATCGAAACTGTAAACGGTTTGCTGTTTGTAAAATAAAGAAAAATAGGATGCCGCTTTCAGCCGTCTTCCTTTCGCGCAGCACAAAAATGTACCAAAACTCTGCATACTAGCTACTTGTTGCACTTTTTTGTTTGTTTGTTTGTTTTATTAAGTAAAAATATTTATCGTGTAGGCCTATTCATTCATTATATATATATATATATATATATATATAGCCTAGCTTTATAATGTTTTTCTCCATTCGCAGAGGCGCTGCAGGTGGTGCGACGTGTCCATGTGAATCCTCATGTTCTGTTGTTTGCTGCTTTTTGCGCATGTAAAATTAATCCCGGTAAACAAATGTTGGTATTTTAACGAGTCACAGACACTTATCCTTTCTAAAATAATTAAATTCTAATTTAAAAAAAATCTTGTCGGTTAACGGTTAACAAGCGTCGGCTGTCGGTTAGACATTTCTGTCTTAATAACTGAGCGGATTATAATCAGAGGAAGGTTAAGTTTAAAATAAAAATGGTTAAATGTAATATTTTCTTCTCCTGGTCCTTATTTTAAATGGGTCATAAAAAATATCAATAATTATCGATATCGATCGATATGAAACACTGATATCGTGATACAGTTTTCAGCCATATCGCCCAGCCCTACACTGAATCATATTAAATTATTGTATATGATTCCGCGCATTTTAAAATGAAACAGAGAGTTAAGCAATTGACTCGTGAGATATCTATGAGAATGTCATGTTAAAATTTGACAATTTTGTCCTGAATTTTTTTAAGCAAATGTGAGTGCTACTTGTCTATCTGAGGTGTTCTGGGTGATTGACATGGTGTTGCTGTTAAGTATGCTCTGAGTGATTTATACTGTGGTGCTGTGCAGTTACTAGGGTTTTCTGGTTAGCATTTCTCAGAAAAGTTACGTCACACATCTCCTGAACAAGATGCACGACTTGAGGTATCATTCACGCTTGTACCCCAAACAGCACAGGATGTTTGAGGGGAAAAAAAAAACCTGAGAAAACTTCTACTTTATGGTTAGTAGTTTGCTCAAATCCCAAACCTTAAAAAACAGCAATAGCAGTAGTGATGCCTGGCTTAGTAAACACCACTAACTAAACCCTACAGAGCTCACAGACTTGGCATACAAGTTATGCTAGAGCTGGGCTGTATACTTTGTAAAGATGGAAAGTTACATGCTTCACACAGATTCTTCTAAACATGGCAAGTTTAGAAAGTCGCACAAAGGTCTGACTCCATGTGATCACAATTTTCTCGTAATGGCTTTGAAATGAATTCTATAATTTATTCCCACAAAGTATCTAGAGGATATCAGCAGAGATGAGTGCCAAAGCCGTGTCAGAAATGCAGCATCGAGCATTCTTTAGTCAGCATGTCATTCTCAAGAGACTGAGAAAATGCTGTCAGTGTCGCATTTCATATTTAAACTTCTGTGAATATGAGATACAATGTGGAGATGCTTAAGAAAAAAAAAAATGTTTTGTACTACACACTTCTGGCAGGCAAAATCTGAGTTTATATAGGGGCAACAAAGTGAAATATTAAAAAAAAATGGTAACTAGATGCAACAAACAGAACACAAACAAATCTTGTGAAATCCCGCAAGTATCTGGCAGTGAGTCAACAAATAAGGACTTTAAGTAAAAACAAAGCTGCATCTTTGTCAAAAGGTTATTCTAAGGTCACAGTGTATAAATTTGAGAGACATCAAACAAACATGGCCTTATATTTTCCTTTCTAAACAATCTCACAATCTCAGGTGAGCATATTTTTGATCATTACATCATGCAATTGCAGGAACACCTTTTACGATATATTTATGGTGCTTTTTGTCCTTTTTGGAGTTTGACAGTCATCCACTTTCATTGGGACTCATTCATGAGGGAAGGTCTGTTTTATGTGCAAATTACTCTGAATTTATTTACGCAAGTTTCATGAATGAGGCCCATTGTATGGAAAGGAGCAGCCCAGACATTCTGCTAAACACCTTTTTTGTTCCATATAGGAAACAAAGTAATTTGGATTTGGAGCAACATTCAGGTTAGTATACTTTATTTATTTTTTTTAAAGGCTAATTATCTTGGTGAATTATCCATTTAATGTCAGTATCGGCGTTTAGTTTACACATAAACAGATTAGCATCTCCACAGACATATTACTACTTTCAAAGAACAGCAGAAGCCAGCTCTGAAGATACAGAGATTGCGTTTAGTGAATGACACACAGGTCATGTTTCATGACAGATGCAACATCATACAAAAACTAGAACAAGCAACTAAAATGTGAACATGTGGCATTGGTTTTCTTTACAGGAAATGAATGCTGAAATCAGTAAACAGGTTGCAGAGTGGTATAGTTTTGACCAAAAGTTATCCACAATAACTAACTATTCAGTGCTTTGACACATGATTCAACATTTCCTAATCATAATTAGGGCCACTTGATATACTGATTTTTAACTATGTACGCAATTATATTGCTGCTGAAGTAAAATTAAATGAAATTGTGAATACTGCAATGTCAGTTTAAAGGGGTCATTGGATGGCCTTTGTCAACAAGTTAATATGATTCTTTAGGGTTTTAATGAAAAGTCTATAACATACTTTGGTTAAAATTTCTCAATGGTAGTGTAAAACAACATTTTTATCTCGTCTAAAACAGCTCTGTTCACAGTGAGCCATTTTGGTGCATGTCCCTTTAAATGCTAATGAGCTCTGCTCAACCCGCCCCTCTCTTCCGTGGGGTGACAAGCAGTTCTCATCTCAGAGACTGTAAACTTTAACTGCATTTAGCTGCGAAACTTGCTAACTAGCACATTATTAGGAAAGGCGACTTGCCAAGATTCATAAAAAAAAAAACCTTAGACTTACTTCTGTGGGTAAAGCTGGATCATTTCGAACATTTAGACGCATTTAGGCAGATCGGGGGCACATTCCCTTCAAAAACAAAAGTAACTTCTGCATCTTCAGCAGCTCAGATATCAGGATTAAATAATGACTGCTATGTTAATTTTTACATCCAACAACAGAACACCTTAAATCGCTTAGGAGAAATTCTTGTGTACCCCTGCTCTGGCATCGACACAATGGCGGACTATTTACACCTCACTCAGGGCGGGTCTGTTCTAAAACGCCAGTGTCAATCAACAATCGCGGGGATGAGCCTGTGCAGATCTACGTCACTCTGCCAAGAATCTCAGAACAGCATGATCTGAGAAAGTAATTACTATTATTTGGGATTTAAAAAAAATGCACTGGGTGGATTTGTATTATTATTATAGGGTGGATTTGTACACACATACTGCCAAGCCACATTAAGCATTAAGGGAATATTTCTCTCAAAAATCACAATTCTGCCATCATTTACTCACCCTCATAGAAGATATTTTGAGAAATGTCCATTTTTTGTTTGTTTGTTTGTTTTTGGTCATATAGTGAAAGTCAATAATCAAAAATCCATTTTGTTAGCAAACTTCTTCAAAACATCTTTTGTGTTTTACAACATGAGGGTGAGTAAATGATTACAGAGTTTTCATTTTTGGTTGAACCGTCACTGTAAGGCAGACACATTTTAATAGTATTTCTAAAATGTTTTATTAAAAATACATATTATTGCATATATGTAACTAAATATTGCTGTTTATTACTCTGCTTTTACTAGATTTTTACTCTTTTACTTGAGAATCTCAAATATTGTGAAAAGGCTAAAACAAATAAGGGGATTTTAACTACATCACCTAGTCCTGCTCCCTGTCTTCCTCTTTTTCTGATTTTGTCCTCACTGCGTTAGCTATATACTGAATATAAGGAATGAATTTTTTCACCTCCCACTCTCTGCTGAAGCTGTACTTTGACCCTGAAGGCAGTGAGGGAGAGAGAGAGAAGCAGGAGGGAGGGACAAGAGCATGGAGGGAAAGGAGAAATAGAGAGGGTTTGTGCTCCTTTTCAGGGCTGTGAGCGAGGAGCCTGGGAACGTGGAGCAGTTTGGCCAGCCTGATAGAAATATCCTGAGTTGAAATGTAAACAGGCCTGATCTCTGATCTACCCAGAGAGCCCCTGATCTGACCCGGCATTCCACCCAGGGGTTCAACGCTGACATGAGGAGCCCACATTCTCATTTCCTGGGCTGGACACTGACCCCTCGGTAAAGTGGGGTGTGTTTGAAGTTTTACAAATCAAATCATGCTCCTATGCCCAAGACGCCCCTACTGTCACTTATAATAAATTATACATTTCAGATGAGGTGAGTAAACTTTGTCTCAATCCTATTTTATTTGTTTATACTAACACATAATGTTAATGATTAATGATAGTTTATTTTAAGACTGTCCTCTATCTGGCTGGCCCTTAGAATTAAAAAGCTCTTTTTTTTTTGCTACTGTGCCTTCAAAGGGGACTTTAGGACTTCTAGCCTTTAGTTAGGTTTCTGGCATGTCTACCTACTCAGAAAAGCTGAAAAGAAAACAAGCAGCCAGTTTGTTATGGGCTGTCAGAGTCTGAAACTGTGTCATACAGTGAGCTGTTTCAATTCACAGTGGGTTTCTACGTAGATATCTAGCTATTTGAATAAGCCCACCTCTGAGCCATATATGGAGTCTCCTTACAGTCAAACCAAAATTTATTTAGACACCTTCATCATTTCTCACATTATCACAGTTCTTTCACTAGAGTTTAGAAAATGGCAATAAACTGTGACAAGAACTGATATCAACTGTGTCAGAACAGCTGGCAGTCCACTGTATGAAGATTTTTTTTGTGTATAATGTCACGGTTTACTTTATTTTGCCATCCTCAATTACATAAATGAATTACAGTGTCCTGCACATACTTGTACAAAATATATATTAAACAAAATATAGTTTAAGCGCAATAAGACACAAAAGAGAACATAGTTTAGTACTCACATGCCGTGTGACAGCCACTTTCTTTGCGTGTGCTTCCGATGTCTGCGGCCATATATCATAAGTTTAAACTGATATGGCTTTAAAACGCATGCAGATGTCGGTGCTGATAGCCTTGTGGGAACCCCACTATCTCTCTCTCTCTCTCTCTCTCTCTCTCCTACTTCACTTCCTGTGAGCTCTACACTGTCCTATATTAAAGGCAAAAAACGGCAAAAATAGCTAATAATAAGCTTTCATGATGACGAAGAACTGCAATGTCACATGAGCATGATAGATATAACAATCAAAACCAAACAGATGTTTTATTTTGGCAGAGTATTTATGGCTGGAGCTGTAAAGGCACACCCCTATTCTGGAAAGGGGTGCGGAAGCAGCAGCTCATTTGCGTTTAAAGGTACATGCATAAAAACAGCATGTTTTTGCTTCTATTAAAAATGGGAATTTTCAAAATGGTAAATGTATTTAGAGCTGAAACTTTATAGACACATTCTGGGGACACCTCATGCTCATATTACATCTGTACAAAGGGCTTAATAGGTACCCTTTAAGAAATTACCCCTTCACACACCATCTGCTCTATTCCTCGATAAAAGCCTCTTTGCAAAGCTTTACAGTTCGTCACCATTACAAAACAATTTTGCACTAAAAAGTGTGGTGCAAACTGTTTAGATCAGACTGAAATGATCAGTGATTTGCAAGACATGGAAAGCAGCCGGTGCTATACACAGCTGCACAGGTTAACAATCTATAATTGTCAGTTTTCCTGTTGTTTAGGGAAAATAGTGCAATATTTCTCCTTATTACTTCTCCAAGACTGAGATAGCAAAATGTTTGATCACTCAAAGGGAATCACTGATGGATTCTATATCAGTTTTATATTAGTCATTTATCATTTCATTGCACTAAAATACAGTTGAAGATGGAGGTAACAGTAATTTGCTTTGTAATTTTTACACATTTTGTGCGTGGGAAAGCCAGTTAAAATCAGCTATGTCTGTGAAGCACAAATTTAGAGAACTAGCCTTTTTACCAGCTTGTCAGTTTTTCATTAAAGGCAGATGTTAATGGTTAGAGCACATCAAAACCTTGATATTGTGGCTAATCTAATGTTGTTTACAGTAAAATTATGTAATTATGGATAGTGAAAGGGTAACCGATAACACTAGGGAGTGTGGATATTTGAGTCATATCGTTCATTTATGCAACTCCCACGTACTGTATGTGGAGCTGAACGTTCACAAAGGCATAAATTGTGGGTTGGGGGTTTTTGTGGGTTGTTGTTTTTGCAGGAAAGAGTCACAGATTTTTATCATCCTCTCAGGGCCCTTGCAGACACACCTGAGGATGCAGTTTCCCACAAGGGTTGGATTTCAGGTGAGTTCAACAGAGCACAAGACTTGTCGAAAGATATAGTGAACCACCCCCTCTAACGCTTCACCTCCTTATTCTGCTCTGTTCTGTTTAGTTGGGCAGGAAAAACCTGACAGACATCAAGAGTGCTCTGTGTGCTTTCTCTGTGCTAGAGAAATCACACTAAGCTTGAATGTGTCCCACAATTCACAACCACTGGCTAGTGCAAAGAAAAAGTCAACACAGCTCTTCTCCACTCTGCATTCCTGCAGGAATAATTCCCCACAACATATTTAGACATTTCTGGAAGTTGCACTTAATAAAGTCCCTGCATTAGAAAAAAAATATCTAAGTATGTGGCAACTGTAAAAAAATAAAATAAAATAATAAAAACTGTTTTTTTTTTCTTCACAAACACTAACTTTTCAAAATACTTTAAGGACTTTTTGCTATTCACTTAATACTAATACTACTACTACTACTACTACTACTAATATTAATAATACACACACATATGCATATTTATAAATAAAAAATTATTATAAATAAAAAGTAAAAAAAAAAGTGAAAAGGCAAAGATAAATGTGACATTTATTACTATATTACAAGACCAATCATGGTCTGTAATTAGCAGTAAATTTTGCAGCTTAATTAAATTAAGCCCTTTAAATATAAAAAAATATGGATTTTAAATATAATGTTGAATTGCTATAATTATTAATGTAATCAGGAATAGTGTGTGTGTGTGTCAATAAGAGGTAACTCTATTGGTATCAATAACAGTGATACTGTCCTTGATAGTACTTGGTAAAAGATGCCATTAAATACATATTATTTAATATTCTATATATATTTAAGCATCTGCAAGTATTTTTATGCTTAATTACAGAAAACTTCTAATTATTCAAAACATTATAGTATGTATATATATATATATATATATATATATATTAATTCATAGCCCTACTTTCGATCAACTGTTTTGTTTTTTTGTTTTTCGTATGTTTCCTTTAGCAGAGAACACATAATTCTCATAATGGCAACTCCAAAGAGCCAAATAGTCAGAGACAATTACTATAAAATGTAAGTGTGCCACACGCATAAGCAAAAAAATTAATGTACCAATGTCAATGTGCAGAGTTCAAAAGTAATCACCCTGTAGCTATGCTGCCTGTTCAACAACAGCATAAATATGAAGTTGAAAAAGTTGGAGAGAATAATCAAGCACACATTCCAGATCAATAACTGCTCATTCCTTAAGTAACACAGCATTGTGACATAGGTGTGCTTTTCAGAGCATGTTTTCAACGTATGTGGAACAGCCTAGAAAGTGTTTTCAGTTTCATCATTTCCCTTGGTTAACAATAAAACTCAGAATTTAGGTAACAGAAGCTGATACTAGAAGATGAGGGGGCGATTTCTGCCCGCAGCCATTATGTTGTGCAAATGGAGGTAGGGATGTATATGGCGAATGGTTTCAGCACTCTTCAAAGCCCTAGTCATGTCTCAGACTGTGAATAAAACATGAGGTATACACAAGGCGCACCTCACAAAGAAACCGCTAGGAGAGCCAGCGCCGATGAGGAGGGAATGCTTTTGATTTAAGCAGCATGAGCAATCCTACTTGAGTTTCCTAAAGTTTCCTTCTATTTATGCCTCAAACTTCCACTTGTACATTTTTATCTGGTTTTATAGGTCACATTTAATGCGTATAATGCATTTGTTGCTGCACATAACTCAGATTAAAATGATCAACAAGCCCTCTATCCTGCGAAATCCTCAGACTTATCCTCAGACGGCACACCCACAGATCACCCGCAATCTGTTTGCTCGCTGTCGGATGCATAGTGTGCACAAAAAAATGGCAAGAGTTGACTCAAAATCCAATCTGACAGTCCTAACACAACTTCCAAAAGACATAATGCACCAGTCTGTCTGGAAAAAAAGTCTTAATGAAGTATCAGGTTGATAAAATGAGTGCTGTTGAGAACTGTCCCATTGGTTTGGCTGAAGATTAGTGGCATCAAAACTTTAAAAGACACTAAAGAGTTTCACAAAATCATCCCAAAAACAAAACGAACTATGGTTGATTAGTTTATATGTCAGTCAAAAAGCACGTCCTGTCAAAGTGGATGGTTCTTGGCCACTATAAACTGCAAACTGGACCACACTTTATGCTGATAGTCAAAAATCTGTATCTATTCTTGACTTTCAACTGCTTAGGCTTTCTGTCAAAATGTGAGTGTGCCCATGTAGGACTAATTCATTTTCATGTCAACGTGAATATCAACTATGGGACAAACTGCCCAGGGACCCATTCATATTCCCCAAGTAAGGCACAGACAGATTTGCTGGGTTTAAAGTGGCCTCCAAGGAGCTGGACTGATTGTTCCATATTCAGGTGGAGTGAATCTAAGCCTGGGCCACCTTCAGCTTCCACTCCTAAAGCACTATAGCCAAGAAACACCAGGAAACACTTCAACATTTCCTTCTTCCACCTATTATTTGTAATGCCTGCCTGTCATGCTCAATTATGTCCAATTATGTCGCTACATTCTTAAACATTCGTTCAGAGGTTTGGTCTTTCCAATAAGCATTGCTTAAAAGTTCAGTTCACTCAAAAATAAGAATTCTGTCATCATTTATTTACCAAAATGCCTTTCCAAACTCACATGGCTTTCTATCTGCTGCAAAACACAAGATGTTCTGAAGAATTTTCAAAAGTTTTTGTCCAAAATTCACAGTTGAAGTCAAACAACATTGAACCCCATTGACTTTCAATGCATGGACAAAAATACTGAGACATGTTTTAAAATATCTTCATGTGTTCCATGAAAGAAAGAAAGTCAAACATGGATTTATGTAAATGGTTTTCACTGTTTGGGTGAACTGTCACTTTAAAGTATAGTTTCTCTTGATAGAAGAAAGTACACATTCGAATGCTTTTAAAAAGGTTACCTGGTATGGAAATAATATACTTTGTGTTATACTGAATTTAATGTTTTTGGACACATAACTGCATGTCAATTGCAATTAAATGCAATTTACATGACATTACATGTATTGTAGTTACTTTTTTAAACAGTATGTAAATAAAAAATATATATATTGTGTAATTTATAAAATATTATAATATTTTAAAAATATTTGTGATAACACATTTGTATTGATGAAGTTACAATTTACCACAATATATTAAATGTAATATTGAATAAAACACTACAATTTAAATTAAGTGCTTTAGTTGCGTTAGTATGTTAGTTAACACATTAAAAAAGTGTACTTCTTTAAAGCATGACAAAAGATTAAAAGTAAAACTTTCCACTTCTAGAAAAACAATTGACAGATAATGTACTCACCCCCTTGTCATACAAGATGTTCATGTCTTTCTGTCTTCACTTGTAAAGTAATTATGTTTTTTGAGGAAAATAGTTCAGGATTTTTCTCCATATAATGGACTGATATGGTGCCCCCAAGTTTGATCTTCCAAAATGCAGTTTAAATGCAGCTTCAAACGATCTCGAATGTGGTTGTAAATGATCCCAGCCAAGGAAGAAGGGTCTTTTCCAGCTAAATAATTGGTTATTTGTCGAAAAACTCGAACTGTATTTTTTCCCTCAACTTCAAAATCGCCCTATATCGCTGTTTTACCTTTTTTGTTAAGGGTGTTTGATCTTTTTAGCATGTTCACTTTACAAAGACTGGGTCAGTACTTCTGCAGCGATGTAGGATGATTTTGAAATGATTATTGAAGTTGAGGGTAGGGATGCACCGAAACGTATCGGCCGAAATGCTTGCGCGTTTTGTCAGTAAAGCCGGTTCTGTAATCAGCGGTAAATGCCATCAGGTGCGTGATTTCACGTTGAGCCGTATATACTACACACAGCCGTTGTTCACTGACGAGCTGCGCAAATTCACACTGATAATGAACATGGATTTGCGCAGCTCGCTGTGTGTAGTATATACGGCTCAACGTGAAATCACGCACCTGATGGCATTTACCGCTGATTACAGAACCGGCTTTACTGACAAAACGCGCAAGCATTTCGGCCGATACGTTTCGGTGCATCCCTAGTTGAGGGAGAAAATATGATTGGAGTTTTTCAACATACCCTCACTGTCTTGAGTCAGAATACACGGAGTTCAGGGAGAGCAAGGCAAGATGAGCATTTGACATCAAAAAGTATATAAATTGTATTATTTTTTAATGAAAATAACTGATCATTTCGCTAGATAAAACCCTTCTTCTTTGGCTGGGATCGTTTACAACCGCATCTGGGATAATTTCAAGCTGCATTTAAATTGCATTTTGGAAGTTAAAATTCTGGGCACCATATCAGTCCATTATATGGAGAAAAATCCTGAAATGTTTTCCTCAAAAAAAGAAAAAAAAAAAACAAAAAAAAAAAACACACAATTTCTTTAAGACTGAAAAAAGAAAGACATGAACATCTTGGACGACAAGGGGTGAGTACATTATCTGTAAACTGTTGTTCTGGAAGTGGACTTCTCCTTTAAGTGTGTTGAGAAACAGTCATGAAAGAGTCTCTATTTATGTTCACTTAAGTGGCCTTTTACTTCATTAATATTATATTATCTGCAAGCACAGTTTTTAAAAATTTACTTTTAAGATACAAGTGCACATTCAATACAGTGCACTTCTTTTTCACAAGTGGACTGATGAGACTTATGTGAAGTACTAAATGAACTGTGCATCATTAAAGACTATGACTCAACATTGTTCATTTTACATAAACTGGCTGATCTCTTTAGATAAGCAAGCAAAGCATTCATAATATCCCACTTTCTCTTTCGTGAGAGGATATTCTACAATCCCCCCATGTTCCCAAGTTGGTCATAACTCTGAAATGAGGAAACAACTAATTCATCTATAAGCCCATAACAGTTAATTACTGGGCAGTCCTCTGTTTTCAAGGCCTGTTTGACTTTGAGTAAACAAAACTAGGACATGTATTGAATAGCTCTAAACATTTATACGCAGACTGCACGCTTCAAATGGCTTTATGGGAAAGCCATCATTCAAGAAGGTGCTTTGAGAGCGATTTATCAAACCTTTGATAATAGAGCATGACAGTGCATGGTATGGAACAAAACACGAGGCCATTCACACAGCGTTTGTGAGATTTCATCATCCAGCAATTTTAGCTTGTGCTTTGTTTTGTTGAACAGATATTGGTGTACACTTTCAAAATCTGCAAAGCTGAAAGGAAAACCTGATGCTTTACCTCATGGTTTTGCATTTTGCAAGAATATTCCATACACTGTCTCTAGTTAAACAAAGAAAAGACAAATTCTAGAATATTATATAAATCATATTTCTCATGCTATTTCACTAAATGCCTGTTATGTGGTATTAAAAATGTATCTTAACAGAGGGTTTCAGAATTACACAATCAGTAAAGCACTCATCTGTGTCTATGAGCAGAGATACTAAATAGATGCATCAACTTCAAGTGGTGTCAAACAGTGAAATCCCAAGAGGCAAATATAACGGTGGAGAACAAAGAACCAGAACTGACCTGCTGACCGCATGTGTTTCCGACTGTTACAAAAGCTGAGGCTACACTAGAAAACATATGGTTTTTATTTCTATACTAAGGAATCGTCTTCCTAAATGATCAATAATGGTAAAAATGTGCTTACATAATACATGTATAAAATGGTGCCATAAAATATTGGGAAACTTAAACAACAATTATAGGAGTAGTTCAACCAAAAATGAGATTTTGCGGAAAATGTGCTCATGTGTTTGTTTCTTCATGGGAACAAATTTGGAGAATTTATCATTACATCACATGCTCCAATAATGGATCATCTGCAGTGAATGGGTGCCATCAGAATGAGAGTCCAAACTGCTGATAAAAACATCACAATAATCCACACCACTCCAGCCCATCGATTAAAATCTTGTACAGAAAAAAGATATGTGTTTGAAAGAAACAGATCCATCATTAGGGCATTTTAAATTCAAACCATCTGATTCTTCCTCTCACATCAAAATCCAATTTTATTTACTGTTTTGGCGTGTACATTTTTCACTGGAGAAAATTTTATTATGGATAGAGGGCTTGCATTTTAGCCATCAGCAATGGATTGAAGTTGAAATTGTCCTATTGATTGATATGTTTATTACAAACATGTAGCTTTTCACAAGATGTTAACTGATGGTCTGGAGTGGTGTGGATTACTTGTGGATTATTGTGATGTTTTTATCAGCTATTTTTATTCTCATTCTGACGGCACCCATTCACTGCAGAGGACCCACTGGTGAGCATGTGATGCAATATTACATTTCTACAAATCCTTCCCAATTATATTTTCTCCAATGCAGGCATTCCAGAGTATTTCAATGTGAAAATAGGATGACTATACTATATAATGCAAATATACATTATTATAAAACCAGAGGTCACTGAAACACCACCTTTTTTAAAGTTATATTTTGTTTTGTTATATTTTAAAAAGACCTTTAAAGAATCATGTGCCTGCCTGCAGGGCCCTTTTTAATTAAACAGACGCCCCCATCTCTCCATCACACACCCACAGTAATCACATCATATCAGTGTGTTGATGTCATTCTCTGGGGAATTGGTCTGACATGTGTCCCCATGTGCATTAGACAGATTATAAGATTTACTATGTGGGCGTAGTTAATACAACCCATAAAACTTACTGCTATTTGCGAAGAAATTTTGGATTCCGCCTCCGATGAACTGTGGGCTTTATGTTCACCATTCACTCTGCTGTATTCAGGAGGCTGCTGAGAGGCCGATCTACTGCCCTTGGGCTTCCTGGTCCCGGGGCCCTGATGGACGATGTTTAAGAGATGGAGTGTGCTCTCATGCTCCCGGTCCGAACTTTCCGCCTGACCGCGTACATAGCGGTCCTCGCAGGTGGAGTGATGCCGCCGGCACAGCTCTATTCTGGCACGCAAGCGCTCCACTATGGCGCTGTGGAGCTGAGGAACGGCTGATCCTCTTGAAGTGGCGATTGGTGTGACTGATCCTCCCATCCCGACGCCCAACATGGGTGCAAAACCACTTGGGGTGGCCTGGGTCGGAGCCGCCTCTCCCATGACCTTCAGTTCCCCTCTTCGTTAACTCTTTAATGGTCACATCCAGAAAAACAAGGGAAAATTATTCAATCGTTCAATTTTTGTATGGGCAATAAAAAAAAGTTTTTAATAAAACTAGGGTTTATTACATGGAATAAATCAAATTCGCTCAAACATTTACCCTGGATACTGCAGGTTCTGCAAAATTACTATAAACACTATCATTGCTATCAGGAATAATACTTGATACAAGCCAGCTTTGCCAAAAGAATATGTTTAAATTGTATCTAAAATCTAAATAAAATGATTTATTTCAGTGCAAATCATTGATATTAATGCAGAATTAGAAGTGCACTGCTACCATCAATAGGCATTCAACTATTTGGCTGAGCATGTTGTCTAAAAAATGCTTACCCTTTCACTAAACTTTCTGTAAGCAGTTGATTTGGTATAATAAATTTACTGTATTTTTTCTATATGATGCTTGTGTTTAAAGTTCCCACACTCTAAAGAAAAAACGTTCCTAGTGCAACGTTGTTTGAACTGTTACTTAAACATTAACCATTACTTGTAACCTGATCACAATGTCTTTAGGAAGTGCCGAGATTCTCTGTAAAGAGTAAAAAATAAACTATTTTAAAAAGTTGTTACAGATGAAGTTTAGTGAACGGATTCAGGATCTGGCTGTGTCCCTTTTAATTACACAACTAATCAAAAGATTTCGGGAACTGCAAGTTAAAAATCGTTATTTTCACATTAAATAAACATGCTGACGTTCTTATAGCAAAATGAATTGTTTGGGAAACGTTACAGAAAGTACACTTGTTAGCTTGTTAGTATACAAACTCAATGTAAGAACGCGGTTATAGCTCTTACCCAAACGGTATGCTCAGATGCCTATATTATGAAATTCAAATGTGCTTTCAGGATCCACAACTTCATGTGAGTGTCTTTGCAGTATATCGCAACATCGTTACAACACTATGCATTATTACTTTCCAGTGCACTGGGGTGTCTTGCAGCTTTCCAGGTTGCCAAAATCGCAGCGTGCGCTCATTCAACTCCATGCAAGGTGTAACAAATCCACAGTGTGCTATCAGATGGCTAAAAACACAGTCCTGCAGCAAGGAATAAACGCAATCTCGCTAATACATGCGGTTATGAGTCGGTCATACCCTAAACCAAGGGTTCCTGTCAGCTGACAAATAATACACCCAATTATAATCCATTTACTTGAAGAAAGAAATCCGCAAACTTCCAGAGAGTTCAGGCTGAATACGAGCACTTCCCATCCTTGTCAGTTAAGTAGCTGTTTACGGTTGCTTGTGGTGATTCCCAAACAAACTCAATAAAAGTGGCGTTGCAGCGCGACTAGACTGGCGTTATCCGCGCGGTGGATTGTCAGCAGTCCGAGCGCGTACGGGGTTAGTCCGGAGAGGCTGGCTTACCGCAGGCTGACTACAGACTCTCATTGTATGAGCAGCTCCCTCATGCTCGAAAGCAGTCTTGAGATTGGTGAGCTGTCATTTTGCAGGCTCTAGTGGTACCAGCAGCGAACTACATCAAAGCAGCTGGATTGGACAACATCCGCGGGGTTTGAATGCGAGACAGCCTGAGCCGGTATGAGTGGAGGTTACAGTATATTGTTAATTTGGTTATACTGAACACATTATTTACACATACCTTAGTAGGGGAGACCGGATTAATCACTATTTTCATTCCAGTTATAATGGTATGATAAATATTATAGCCTAAGATATTCTTTATAGACTATTCATGATATAATTAATTAATTATAACTATATAGATCAATAGCCCTGCTGGGGAAAAAAAAAAAAACAAACAGCTAAAACCAGCCTAAGCTGCTTGCCTGTTTTTAGCTGGTTTAAGCTGGAAGTAGCTGCCCCCCAGCCTGTCCAAAACCAGTGTTCGAATTGTGTCAAAGCTCTTGGGGGATCCCACCTAACCAGACCCAATAAATCAATAAATATAAATATGATTCATAGCCAAGGAGTGTGCGATATTGACAAAAAATTGTATCTCAAAATTTTAAGAGTTTCTATCAGAGATTCTATAATCAGACAGTATTTTGCTGAGTGTGTTGCCCTCCAGGACTGCCGTGAATAGTTGACTCCTAAAGTTCTTGATAGTCTTCATATTCAGTGTGGTCAGTTCACAGCATTGACAGAAAATCATATTTTCCAACAAGTTTAAAGTGATTTTTACCTTTTATGGGCACTTTTTTATTTTTTATAAAGTCATTATTTTTTGTAAAAGTATGCATTATCTTTTGTGTCAAATTTCATATATTTAATCAATAAAGTCAATTCAAATATTAAGGCATTTTAGACTGTTACTAAACAAATAAAATCATTATCAACAAAAATCATCTTGTCAATGCAGAGGAAGCACAGACAGATGTATTTCCTACTGTTTAATGCAGGACATAAATGCGTTAAATGCATAAATAATGTTTTGATATTTTAATCCTAAACCGTTGAATGCTGATATCTGAAATTATTTTTTAAAAAATGGTAAGGGACTTTAAATTTGAAATTAAAACCGCCAGTAGGTGGCAGTAAGTCACTGTTAATAAGTAAGTCATTGCGATTGAACCGAATCATTCAAACGGTTGATTCATTCACGAAAGAAAAACCATCATGTTGTTCAGAGACGTAAAATAGTGCTGTTGCTGTGTTTTGGAACCATTTTTGTTGGCGAAATACAGCAAAAACAGGCAAAATGGTGTCTAAAACGTAAAGTTAATATTAACTTATAGTTTATTTAACTGTTGTATAAATCCCATTAGTGATTTTTGCGAAAATAAATGGCACTCTTCGTGTGATATTGATTAACTGTATGAAATTATATGAATATACATTTTCTGCCGCATACCTTGAATTTTGGGAACGTTCTAAATGCATTTTATTAGACTGAATCACTGAAAGAACGCACTCTAAATGACCACAGTCAGTCTAGCGAGTGTTTAAGCACTCATAACTCATCTTATAATAAATGAAACTTTCCATACACTGTATGATAAATGAATCTCTTACTTACATCGTACGTACATCTGCACTTTGTTGTTTATGATGAAGGAATTCGCCAGACTCAGTCTGAACAAGACTCGGGGTTTATAGCTATGACTATTCTGAACGCCTCTGATTGGCCACTGCATTCTAAACTCAACAGAGTCGTGTGTGATTGGTTATAATGAGCAACGCTGCAAAAACGCGCAAAAATAAAATATGATGTGACGTGACGTGACGTGAGCAGGTCTTGTCATAGTATGTTGGTGATGCCCCAACAAAAACCTGTTTATTTTCAGTTTGACATAAGGTAATGAAGGATAATGAGTTATTAAAACACAACATGTACAAAACAATTTATGAAACTAGATTAGTTAAATTCATCAGTAAAACAATAACCTATAGGACAGCCCATATATTCAATACAAAACGTCACAAAAAAAAAAAGAAAAGAAAAGAAAAGAAAAAAAAAGTCGTTAAGTTTGCATCACCATGTAACTGTTGGTCATTAAACATTTGTATCATAAAACTGTTGTCAAATATTAAACCTTTAGCTGCATCTTACCTGGCAATAACTGTTAAAACACCACTGGAATTCGTGCTTGGTTAAAGTAAAACCCGCCTCCTTTTGATTGGCCATCTCAAACATTTTGAAATATAAAGAGACTGCCACACTGTGCAAAATGTAATTTAATGAATTGAAATGAAATTTAATTTAGTGTTCATAAGGCAAAAACACGCAAATATCAACAGCTTTTATGTCAACACAATGAACCATCACACCTGATAGGTCAATCAGCAAATTTAACTAATCATCCTATAAAGTGAATAAACCAATGAAGTCAAATTATACATTAAACAAATAGGGCCTACAAACATACAAATGTGACCCTGGATCACAAAACCAGTCATAACGGTCAATGTTTTAGAATTGAGATTTATTTGCCATCTGAAAGCTACATATGTATAAATAAGCTTTCCATTGATGTGTAGTTTGTTAGCATAGGAAAATATTAGATTAGATACAACTATTTGAAAATTTGGAATCTAAAGGTGCAAAAAAATCTAAATATTGAGAAAAATCGCCTTTAAAGTTGTTCAAATGAAGTTCTTAGCAACGTATATTACTAATCAAAAATTAAGTTTTGATATATTTACGGTAGGAAATTTACAAAATATCTTAATGGAACACGATCTAAAATCAATAATTTTGACCCATACGGTGTATTTTTGGCTATTGCTACAAATATACCCATGCTACTTAAGACTGGTTCTGTGGTCCAGGGTCACAAATGCATTAAAGAAAAAAAAAATACATATGCTATAGCCTATATACTGTCATATAGCCTAGGCAATGAAAATTGTCATTAATCACTTACCCCCATGTCATTCCAAACCCATAAAAGCAAAAATATAAAAGATATTTTTGATGCATTCTGACAGCCCTGTGACCCTCCTATAACACAAAACATGTAATGTAAGTTTTGACCACAAGCGGCCTTCATCAGCCAAAAACACCACAAATATCAACAGCTTTTAGATCAACACAATGAACCATCACACCTGCAGAGGTCAATCAATGAATTTCAACCATCCTACAAACTTACATTTTTGGATGTATTTTGAAGTCATCTCAAACATTTTTACATTGAAGAGCACTGTTAGGCTACTAATGCAGACCAGTCTAACAAATTTTAAAATTTATAAAACAACACATGGAGTCCTACATAATTTAAATGATTAAGTGAAACCGTTAATGTACTGTTACTCATTACTGACTTGCCCAGAGGGAAAAAAAATATTGCTCAGTGGTTACTTTTCCTTAGCTCAGGAGTCTTCGCTGTGGTTCTCATTTTAGTATCAACAGCATTTTAGATTTGTCTCCAAAAATTCCTTAAAGAGAAATAAAAGTAGACACAAATAAGACATGAGAAAGTTCTGAGAGAAAAAAGACCAAAATAAGAATGGGCTGTGAGAAACATGGGAGAACTCTTTATTGTCTTGCTGTAATCTCTTTTAAGACACTATGATAGATCACTCGAGGGCCACAACAGACTGTTTCTGGTCCTCGCCAACCTCTCCAGCTACTCGGACAACGGCGCACAAAAGCAAAATTCACTTGAGGGCCATACTTGGACGACGCCGCTCTGCGTGTGAGGTTTAAAGTGGCATCTTAGCTGTTGTTTGAGTATGGCCACTATTATAAATTTTACTGCTTTTGTGAAGTGGACACTGGCGTCTGTGCCGAGGTGGATCTTGCCAGTGCCACACCGGACCCAGCGTCTCCCCGCTGCACGGAGTGCATGCCCGAGCCCACCACGACTGATGAGCCATCGCCATACGGAGCGACAGAGCCACGGATCGCCGCAGAGCCGGAGCTGCTAGTGACTTCAGTCCAGGTGTGTGAGCCAGCAACAACACCCGCCACAAGAGAGAAAGCTGTGGCCAGTGATATCATGGAGGGAAGCTCCGCCCAATGCAACTTGGCTGAGGGTGAGCTGGTTAAGAATCTGGGCGTGTTTGGGGCTGAGGGGAAATTAGACTAGGACATATATGCTGACCTATCCCCTCTCCTCCCACCTTCATCAGAACTGACTGAAACTGCCATGCTTGAGCTCAGCCCTGAGAAGGCTCCCTTGCTAGAGCTCAGCCCAGAGGAGGCTCACAAATTCCCACCCTCCCACCCGCTCCTGCCTCCTCCTCCGCTGTCATCTGGCAGCCCTTCCACTCAGCCCTCCATGTGCGGTGGGTTTGCCGCGGGTCTGTCAGTTTCCATCGGTGTTACAACGGGAGGATCCCTTGTCTCCCCCTGCCGCCTCAGCGTCCAGAACTCCACCTCGGCCCGTCGACCCAGCAGCTCCACCATTGCTTCTAGGTCGCTCCTCTCTGCCGTGGCCCGGCAATCCACTGGCTCCACCATGCTCCTTCATCTCTCCGGCTCTGCCTTTGGCTGTTGTCATCGATCTTGCGTCTCAGGACTCCACTTCTCTTGCTTTGCCTCATCCCTCCGCTCCGTCAGGCTCCTCCATCCCTCTGTCTTCAGCCTTCTGTCACTCTGGCTCCACTGCGGCCTCCCATATCCACACCTCCGGATCAGTCACTGGTGCTATCAGTTTCACCTTAGCCCTCCGGATCCTCCTCATCACCCTGGCTCATCGGCTCTCCGTCTCCGCCTTGGGCTCCTGCACCACCTGCTCCACCACTGTCGGTCGGCCCCCTGGAGTCGTCAGCCCTTCCTCCTCCATGGATCCTCCCTCTGTCGGCTTCACCATGGGTCGTCATCATGGCTATGACCTGGGTACCACCTGGCTCCTCCTGCTCCAAGTCCCTCCTGTCTCTGTCTGGTCCACCCTGGTGTCTCCTGTCGTCTTCCTGGCTCCTCCCTCCGTCTGGTACGCCCTGGTCTTTCCTGTCATCTCCCTTGCACCTGTGTTCCCTCATTACCCTGTGTATTTAAGTTCTTGTCTGTTCATTTATCATTTGTCGGGTCTACTTGTTGCATTTGTGTGTCGCCTAAAGCCTCTGTTGTGGATTATCCCGTGTTTGTTCATTAAAGACTGTTTAACGTTTCTCCGCATCTCCAGTGTGCTTTCTACGACAGCAAAATGTGATAGATAGATAGATAGATAGATAGAAACAATTTGATGAAAAGAGAACAGAAGCAGGAAAATACTGTGCATGTTTACTTACTTCAGTGAACAAGTAGCCTACAAAACACTAAAATACATATCAAATAAATGATAGTTAAATAAGAAAGTAGCCTAAATAAGCATATTAAATATTAAACAAACATTCGTTGCAAAAATTTGTGTCCGACAGCTTCTCAGAATTACTGGCCCGAGTCTTTACTGGCCTGTGTCTTTTTTTTCTCTCTCTCTCTCCTCTCCGGTTACATAGTTGCTGTTGCAGCCATTAAAATAGCTCAGTTTTGTTTTTAATATAATTTTATTTATTTTTTTTTTAATTCAAGTTTTTGTTCTTTTTAAAATAGTGACTATGTTTGATCAATTTAGCCTTTCCAAATCATCACGACTTGTCAAAAATGAAATCTTCAAGCATATCACAATGTTAGTTTAAATGTTTAACCTAGATAAATGTGCACTATTAAGCACATATCCAATTGTTTTTGCAGAAAGACGTGGACACTAAACACCACCACGGCAGAATTAATGTAGCGGTAACACTGTATTTTATTTATTTATTTATTTATTTATTTTTTGCTTGTTATAGAGTATGTGACGTCATGTGCGTGCACTATACTGCCAGTGGCAATCGACTACCGCAGTGGTGCGGTTGTTATTGCGACCATCACAGCTCTATTTCCAGTACTGCGAATGTGCTGCTAAGGGAAAGAATGGGAAAAATGGTGGGAGGTAACTGTCCATGTCAAAGGCCAAATAAAGATCCACTGACCTGGTTCATTTCATATCAGATAGGTTAGTATTTATCCTCTGAAGTGAAGACAGGTACACCACAGCATCCTAGGGCAATGGCGTTACTGTGCATGGACTGGTTGGTTATGATGCAGCAACCTTCCCACACCACAAAAGAGGGCCTACTCATACACAAAGCTATACAGTATATGTACATATATGCACAGAAATACAATTTTATATATTAACATATAAACTTATATCATATATATATATATGTGTGTGTGTGTGTGTGTTGTATGAATTTACCACATCAAAAATGAAATGTACACTGAAAAAACAAAAACCTAATTTTATGGAAAATGACTAATTTTTTAAGGTTGTTTTCTTTATTTTAAATTGTAGTTCAAAACTCTGTATGTGAATTACAGTAATTCACATATTTTTCTACATAAAAATTACTATATTTCTATACAATTTTTCTCTGCTTTTTTTTTTTTTTTAATTACATACAAATAATCTGTGATTACTACAATAACAAAACCATTAGATGATAAAATTATCAAATGACTGGCAGAGAATGTTTTACAATAATAATCCAGGAAATACATGTAAAGTAACAGTGTTTTCTGTAAAAAAAAACAAAAAAAAACTTTAAGAAAAAAAAAAAATAGGATATATTTTAGGATATTGTTATTTCCATTAATGGTAAATGTTTGCCATTTATTTATTTATTTATTTATTTATTTTTACAGTTCATGTAAAATATGTTTTTAAATAAATATATGGGATATATAATGTAACTTATGGAAAACATGCTGTGCAGTGTACATGATGATGATGATGATGATGATAATAATAATAATAATAATAATAATAATAAAAATAATCTTTATTTTCTATAATGCCTTTAAATGTTACATCTCAAACCACTTTACATAAACAAGTAAAACAACAAAATACACAATTATAAAACACCAAAAAATACAATACAATTAATATAAAAATTCAAGTAAAAGCTTCCCTAAAGAAATTCGTTTTTAAGCAAGATTTAAAAACGCAAAGAGTTTTCGCTTGTCTTATCTCATAGGTAAAGAGTTCCCATCGATCTTAACAGAACAGTTAACAGACCGGTTTCAGATGAGCGAAGGTCACGCATTGGGGTATAGGGAGTTGAAAGCTCTGACAAGTTTTGAGGTGCCAAACCATGCACAGCCTTATAAGTGAGCATCAGAATTTTAAAGTCAACCCTAAACCTTTTGAAACCCCAGCGCACACTCAAACAAGGACAAGACAATAGGAGCATCACAACTCTGACAGCAAACCAAGAATAAAACCCGACCAAAGTGTTTAGAAATGGGACATATGTTAAAATGAAATGTCTACAAGGCTTTTATCTGAAGTCAAGTCTCGAGTCTTTAAGTTGGAGTCAGATTCTGGAGTCTGGAGTCTTTCATCATGAGTCTGAGTCTAGTCGAGTAATTTCATTAATTGTTGCAAAAAAATTCTCATCCTTAAAAATCCTATTTACATGATTGTATTTTAAAGACAAAATATGTTCAGTCAATCAAAAATACATAAATACATGTAAAATTATTAATTTAAGAAGGCCTGTTCATATTCAAAAACATCTGCAACACCAAGAAGTAGCCACTAGATGCTAATTAATTTGATTGTAGATTTAATTAATCATAAATTAATCACATCAATTTTAGCTAAGAAAATATCACCAGGTTTAAAGGTTTAAAAACATTGTGTTCGATGAGCAAAGCACTGAATACACATTACAAAAAAGTAGCTTTAGAAAGAAATATTTTGATTCAACATAGCATAAAAAATGATAATATATGGGTATTAATGGGTTTTAAAAAATGAATATTGAAATATATTGATTTTTTTTAATGAAATTACACTCAAAATATGAAACTATAACCTTCAGTAGGTGGCGGCAAGTCACCGTCTTCATTCATTAATTCAAATGACTCCTTCAAATGGATGATTAATTTGAAAACGACGCAAGTGACCATCTTAATTGTCTCGATTTGTTTAAAAAACATGACATAGATTCAATCAGTAACGAAACACCACTCTGTTGCTAAAAGTCGCATAACAGTTCTGCAGTGGCTTTGTCTGAACTATTTTCATTTTGCAGAACTGAGCAAAATAGACAGAACAATATTGTACAAATTGAATAAAAATGTAATGTTTGCAATCATGCAGACATTTACGGAAAAACAGCACTCTTGCTTGTGCATGTAATACTATATCATTTATAGTTTATATCATATATAAAAATATATGCATTGTTTTTACTTTACTTTTATTAGGTGTTCCATGAATAAATGCTTGGAGATGTTTATTAAAATGTTTATTTGAAGCATAACACATTTGTATTGAAATTTTCCATGACTACGTAGTTTAGCATAGAGTTTTTAATTAAAAATAAAAAATTTAGGGGTGTTGCACCAAAGTACAACAAAATGTAACACTTTTATACTGGTTCCCAAAAAGTTAAATATTTAAAAAATTCTGATTTAAAAATGTACCATGTGCACGTCATGGGCTTGACAGAGCGATTCAGTAACATGACCTTAAATGAGGTCCTTCAATGAATTAAAGTTCTCTTTGGAACTGGCATTTCTTTTTAATTTCTGAAAGTTTAAAATTTATTGAACCATGTTTGAGACAGTCAAACCATAGGACAAAATTGACAGTTGGCTCAAAAAAAAAAAATCGAATAACACTGCAGCTTTTATAGCAACAGGTCCATGTAGGACAACTAAATGTTTAACCATTTACTACATTGTAAATAATGGCAATATTCTATTCATTTTTTATCTTGTGTGATAGTGAAAATGCCATTCCATGTCAACAACTCATATATTATGAAAAGACTGGTAAAATGTTGTGCTAGGTTTAAGGCAAGATTTTCCATTTATGTTCTTAACAGGACACACCCCAGCATATACAGAGTCGAGTCAAGTCTAAAGTCATTTCAGGTCGAGTCTGGAGTCAAGTCTCAAGTCTATTAAAATGCGAGTGCGACTCGAGTCTGAGTCACTAACTCAAGTGCCCATCTCTCTTAATCCTACACAGAGACACTGAGGAATCAGGAGAAACTTTAAATCCAGCATAGAGGGGTTCAGTGAATGTGGTGTTAAATGTGTGTAAGTGTGTGAGTGTGTGTGTGTCAGAGACGCTGTAGAAGGACAAAGTGCCAGCCAACACATCCACATACACTCCTACTCTATTAAAAAAAGGTGAAGGTGTAGAGATGTCAATGAACTTATTATTGTGCCATAAAACAATTCTGTCATCAGAGAAGTTCAGACTCCAGGATTTCTTATTGTATCCAAACCAACAATCACCGCCTGCTTTCCTGCTGATTCCTTTATATGTCACTGATATTTCTGCATTATTTCTGCTCCATTCAGCCTCCCAGTAACAACGTCCAGTCAGACTCTCTCTACACAGAACATGAGGAACCTGCTCAAATCTCTCAGGATGATCAGGATATGGCTGATGATCTTTCACACATGTCACCTTTCTGTTGTCCTCAGACAGGATGAGTTGAGTATTTGCTGTGTTTGGGTCCAGTGAGAGATCACAGGCATCTGAACAGAACAAGAAAGAATCATCTTTAACAACAAAACAGTAGTCACTGAAGACCTGTGTGTCTGTACACGTACACTTTTGTAGTCCTGCTGTCATCATGAACTCTCCCCCATGATCCACACTATAAACACACACACATTATTGTAGATATACAGTATATCATGCACACACAAGTTTAACATGTCAGTATTAGTGTTTGACATACTTGAGTATCTGCAGTGAGCACTTTGGATCCTCTATTTTGTGGTTGAACAGCTGGACTCCTGATTGCCCTGGGTGATTGTAGCTCAGATCCAGCTCTCTCAGATGTGAGGGGTTTGAACTCAGTGCTGAAGACAAATAAACACAGCCTTCCTCTGTCACCATACAGCCTGACAACCTAAAGACACACAGTCAGATCATTTACAGACACATATCAACATCACGACCAACTGACTGTACATTTTCACTTGTATGTTCTTAGAAACCTTAGTATCTCCAGTTGACAGTTTGGACTCTTCAGTCCATCAGAGAGTAGTTTCACTCCTGAATCACGTAGGTCATTGTTACTCAGATTCAGTTCCCTCAGGACACAGTTTGATGATTGTAGAGCTGATGACACAATTTCACAGGACTGACCAGTCAGATTACAGCATGGTAATCTAAATGAAACAAATAAAACAGACAAATTGAAAGTACTTTGAGAACACAATAATAGCTCATATTACTTTTTAAATAAATTTAAAATTCCCATTCTCTTTCTAAGTGTGAATGACTGTTGATAAACATATAATACAAATGAAATAATTATTATATTTTTTATTTGAAAAAATATATATGTTTTTATTCTGCATCTTTTTGGTGTACATTGTGATTGATAAATGGTGTCATAATGTGATCAAATTTGTAAGACTTTAGATTCAGTAGTTGCTATAGGTCCCCCAAAAAAAGACTTAACGTGAAAGTCAAACCTCAGTATCTTCAGCCGACAGTTTGAACTGTGCAGTCCATGAGACAAAATCTCCATTCCTAAATCCTGCAGGTTATTGTTACTCAGATCCAGCTCTCTCAGGACAGAGTTTGAGGACTGTAGAGCTGATGACACAATTTCACAATGCTGACTAGTAAGATTACAGAACCGCAACCTAAACAGGAAAACAAAAACAAAATGATTACACACAGATTAAAAATGAGCACTGAGATACAGTACATTCAGAAAGTATTCAGAAAGTATTATTTTTTAACATTTTCCTATGTTGCATCCTTATTCTAAAATTCTTGAAAATATTTCTAAATTCATATCAGATTTACGCACGCCATAAAGACAAATAAAAACAGATCTGTGATAACTTTGAAAACCTTTCATACAAAATTTCTTATTAAGAATTAACTGAAGTTTACGTTTTGATATTTTATTGAAAATTAAGTTTGAAGTCCCCGTTGTGGACATTAGCATTTGGTTTAATTGGGCTTGGCTTTTTATTGTCAGTTTTTTTCTCTGGCTGCTGTAACTGTGTGTTTCTAAAGCACATGTGATTCTAGATCAATCATTTGAGTCAATTATCACCATTGTTGAGGTTCAGACACAGATTCTTGATGTTTTTGAGCTGTCCAAATAGTTTCTGCATAATGACTTAAAAACGTCCAAAATAGCAGTGTTCTGTGGCTACAATAGTTTGAAATGAACAAATCTAAGAAATGTATTCTGAATGAGAAAAGTGAATCAGACCACTGATCGTAATAATTTAGAAAATACCTGTAGATCAACAGTGTTGTCAGCTTATTTAAGAGGAGATTATACATTTTAACTGAGATTTTACTTTACTTTAAGGGTTGTCCGTTTAGAGCCCCTTGAAGCGGCATTGAAAGTGCATTTTTAACCTTCAATCCATTGAGCATCACTGAAGTCCACTATATGCCGTCACACCGACAGAGGCCGCTCCCACAATAGTTGATTGACATGAGCTCTTACCTTAGACCAGCTGTCACAGTCCAGTACCTTTCCATGTTTTGATGCCAGAGCAGGGATGTAAGTTAGACAAGAATATCTCAGATTGAGCGATTGAGGTGTTGTGTTGCTGGATGTAATAATGAACATAGTGGTCGTCATTTACTCCCGACATCTGAGCCGCTGAAGATGCAGTAGATTACGTTTGTTTGTGAATGGAATGCGCCTCCCGCCGATCTACATATATCCATCTATGTTCGCGCAAATCATTCATGATCCAGCTTCACTTACAGCAGAAGTGAGTAGAAGCCTTTTTTTTATGAATCTTTGCGATCGCCTTTCCTTATAACATGGTAGTTAGGAAGTTTAGCGGCTAAACGTGGCTAAATGCGGCTAAATGTGGCTAATATAAAAAAGACCATCTTTTCACAGAGAGAAGAGAGGGGCGGGGTGAGCAGAGCTCATTTGCATTTAAAGGAACAACCCCTTAGAATGAGATGATTTTTGCAGAGCTGATTTTGGCAAGGTAAAAAGGGTGTTGTTTTACAAAACCATCAAAGTTAATCAAAGTATATTAGAGACTTTTCATTAAGACCCTAAAGAATCATATCAACTTGTGGAAAATGGGCATCCGATGATCCCTTTAAATTCTTTGCGACTGAAGAAAGAAAGACATAAACATCTTGGATGATATGGGGGTGAGTATTATCAGGAAATTTTTATTCTGAAAGTGGAGTAATCTTTTAAAAACTGTTGCTCTCGTAACGTATATACCATGGCTGTTTGGGTGTTTACCACCGAGCTATGGGTTAAAGTAATAGTGATGGGCGTTCCGTTTCCGAGATGCGCTGCATGCAGTAGACCAATCACTACAGACTGGGTCATCAGACCATTCACCACATAGTAGCGTAACGCAAATGATTTTTTGAGCGAATCGTTTAGGAGTTCTGAGCAAAAAAGGTAAAAATAAATGCATATTGTAAGACAATGAAAGTGTTTTTTTGACCCTGCATGCATGTCATCCTGTTGTTGAGGACTCCCAAAACCCAAATATGAACCTTTCATAATCCATAATAGGGGCACTTTAAAAGACAGTTGTGCTTGCACCATTGCAGATTTGCTATTTACATGGCAAATTTTTCGAAAGCAAAAACTGAACGATTCTCCAGAGAGGAAACGGATAAACTACCTCGCGCACAAGCAGACCATCTACAGGACAAGCTGACTCCACCAAGTCATTACTGCAAATAGGTGATACATGCTGACGCATGCAATGACTATCTATTATGACATGTAGGCATTTTTATCTTATGTACACAATAATAATCTTTTACATTGTAATTTTTTTATTTTTAATATTAGGCATGTTTGTGTGCTGCTGCGCGACCCTGCGTGTGTAATAATCAGAGTGTACGCACATACACCCGCCTATAGGCGCATATTACTAACTTAAATACTCACGCCCCTTAAATAAATAATAAAATAAAAATACTGCGCCACTGACTTTAGACCAGGTTTTAGTCGATCAATGTGGACATTGTGATCATAGTTTTCAGTTGCCTCAAAATAGCAACGCAACAACAATGCACCAGAGAACACACCTTGTTTTCAGACCAGCACACCCATGGGCAAACAAATGGGTGCAAGTGAATTTGCTATTTACACACTGTGGCACTGTATGTGAAAATGATAACTGCGTCAGGCTGCTACTTGCAAAAAAACACTTGTGCCAGGTAAAATAAGCTCCATGATTGTGGTGGGGCTGGTTTTTCTTCAGTGCATGGAAACATCTGCAGGAAGGGCATAAATGTACATGACTGTTCAAGTCTGTGTTTAGATAAGTGTGATCAATAATGTTCCTTTGACTTTTATTATATATATTTTGATAATGTTCTGTTGTAACTAAAATACAAACAATGAAAACAAAAATCTCCTCGCATACTTTCTTCTACTTCCCTCACAGTCATATTCCACACTAATGAAGTGGGAGGTCTTTGTTTCTTTCAGGTGTGAATCACATCAATATTCATGGCCACTGACACTTTCTTGCATATGTCCTACAACACAAAACGTGTCTAGCATATGTTAAATCAGTATACTGTTTTCTGTGAATGAGTGGGCAGGATGATTTTACATCATGTAGCAAAAACTTTAGGCTACAAGATCCAGTACTCCAAAGTCTTGTGAACAAATATTCATTATGTAATTTCCCACTATTATTCTCTGCAAAGCCTATGATAATATGATGTAGACTAAGTATTCTATACATGCTAATCCATGGGTGCCGGAACCATTGGATGTGGCTGGGACAGGACCCACCCACTTTTGAAGGCCAATGATACTGGACTTCTATTCAGAGAATACATGACGAATGCCCTAGTAAATTAAACTCCAATTAAACTCGGGTCTCTTGCGTCAAACATAATATGCTATGCGTATTCCCAGCAGGCACTGGACGTCTATATAACGTCAGGTTGACGTTGGACATGATGTCGGACAGACGTTGCATTTTGGTTGAGAATGAAAATCATGTTGACGTCAGTATTTGACGTCAATTTGACGCTGACTTAATGTTGGATTTTGGTTACACAACCTAAAAACAACAAAATATCAACGTCAGCTGACATTGGTATTGGACATCAATTTAACGTTGACATTAAACATTGAATTTACATTGAATTTTGGTCAGCCGATGTCGCAACCCAAATTTAACCAAATATCAGCGTCTTATGACGTTGTGTGCCTGCTGGGTTATCACTTACGCCACTGGAGATGTTGTTAAACAGCTGTTTTTTGTAATGTTGTGACTTAAGCAAGCAAAGGTGATGTAACTGGCCCCTGCCAACAAGGCCTATTTGCACTTTATGTAAAAAGTCACTCCGTTAATTAAAAGGCAACAGACTATAGAAAATGGCATATACTCCAGTAATTTTTTTCTGGGGGAGGACCCACCCACATTTATTTTGCTTCCAACGCCCATATGCTAATGCCTACTGGCTTATTTTGTTTCTCAAATGCATGTATGAATTTGATTCGAATAAGTAAATTGATTAATCTCATTGATGTCTGAGAAAATCACACAATTATCATGTTCATTACAAAAATCTAAGCAAAAAACCTCAAGTGATCTTCAGGATCTGTTTTTCTGCCTTGATCTGCCTTGACAACAACCCAAGAAAATGTATAAATGCCTAATATGCTTACACACCTCAATAACTCCAGCTGACAGTTTGCACTCATCAGTCCACGAGAAAGAAGATTCACTGAGTCCTGAAGGTCACTGTTACTTAAGTCCAGCTCTTTCAGGAGGGAGGATTGTAAAGCTGATGACACAATTTCACAATGCTGACCAGTGAGATTACAGCCAACAAGACTGAAAGAAAGTAAAATATACAAGAATAAAATACTTAACCTTCTACAACAATCTGCATCAGCTAGACAACTACAGAAACTTATTTCAATTTAGAAAGGACTGTAATAAGACAAACACTCACAGAGCTTTTCTGCAGTTGCTCACAGCTGGTATCAGTCTTCTTCTACCCTCATCTGATGTATTGTATTTCTTGAGGTCCAGCTCATCCAGCACCTCCTCTGACATCTGAAGCATGTAGGCGATTGTTGAGCAGTGAGCGGGAGAGAGATACTTCTCTGAGTGTTTGTCTGATTTCACAAAATCCTGAATCTCTCTGGACAGAGTATGATCTTTCACTTCCACCAGACAAAGGAATAGATTGATGGATCTTTCAGAAGAGAGTCCATGTCCGTCTTTGATCTTCTTTTTAATGTACTCTTTGGTTCTCCTGATGCTCTCTGAGCTGTTCTCTGTGTGTGTCAGTAGATCCTGTAAGAGTCTCTGATTGGACTCCAGTGAGACGCCCAGCAGGAATCGCAGGAACAGATCCAGCTGTCCATTTTTACTCTTGAGGGCTTTATCTACTGCTGATTTTAGTAGATCATACAAAGAGTCTTCATCAGACAAGTACTCTGCGTTAGAGTAATTTATATGGGTATTTTGAAAGGAAGACACAGATAAATTGTCTGGGTCAGTGTCATGTTCATGGTCATGTTCATACTCAGCACCCAGAAGTTGAAGTGGTTCTTTGTTCTTCATTAAATAGCAGGAAAACACATAGAAAGCAGCAAGAAACTCCTGAACACTCAGATGAATGAAGCTGTAGACCTTTCTCTGATGAATCACAGATTCCTCCTTAAAGATCTCAGTGCAAATCCCAGAATACACTGAGGCATCAGTGATATCTATGCCACTTTCAATCAGGTCCTCCTCATAGAACATCACATTGCACTTCATCAGCTGTTTGAAAGCCACTTCTGCAAGTTTCACAATCACTTCTCTGTTGGACTGCAGGAGTTTCTCTGGATTTCTCTGTTCATACTTCTGGTTCTTCATGTTGATCTGAATCAGCAGGAAGTGGGTGTACATTTCAGTCAGAGTTTGAGGGTTTTCTGCACTCAGATCTGCTTTCAAGAGCTTCTGAAGCACAGTGGATGAGATCCAGCAAAAAACGGGTATGTGGCACATGATGTGGAGGCTTCTTGCTCTTTTGATGTGTGAAACAATTCTGTTGGCTTGATGTTCATCTCTTATTCTCTTCCTGAAATATTCGTCCTTCTGAGGCTCATTGAATCCCTGAATTTCTGTCACACGGTTGATGTATTTGGAGGGGATCTGATTGGCTGCTGCTGGTCTGGAGGTGATCCAGATGAGAGAAGAGGGAAGCAGCTCTCCTTGCATAAGGTTTGACACCAACACACCTACTGATGTAGTCTCATTCACATCAGCAACTTTCTGACTGTCTGAAAACAGCAGTGTAATTTTGTTTTCATCCAGGCCATCAAATATGAACACAACTTTACACTCCTCATACATCTTTAAGTGAAGACTTTGAAGTTCAGGATGAAAGTCCAGCAGAAGACTGTGAAGACTGTGTTGATGATCTTGAATCAGGTTCAGCTCTCGAAATGGAAGCACAAACATGAAATCTACATCCTGATTGGCTTTTCCCTCTGCCCAGTCCAGAACAAACTTCTGCACAGAGACAGTTTTTCCAATTCCAGCAATGCCTTTAGTAAGGACAGTCTTTATTTGGTCTTTCTCCTCATATTCTGGTTCAGGTGAGGCTTTAAAGATGTCATTGCAATAGACTGAAGTGTCTTGTGAGTGTTGTGCTTTGAATGTTTTCTCCATCTGTAAAACCTCATGTTCTTCATTCAATCCTTCACTCTCTCCTTTTATGATGTAGAGCTGTGTGTAGATCCTGTTCAGGAGGGTTTCATTCTCTTGCAGTTTGATTCCCTCAAATAATCTCTCATACTTGTTCTTCATGCTAGTTTTATGCTCATCTTTGACTCTCTGCAGGTCTTCAGTCTCTAGTTTGGATGTAGTGGATGGCACAGATCTCATCAGCCTATATATCTTCCCCCCGCTGAATAAGAAGCAACAAAAAGAAATAGTTAGAATTTTGAGTTGCACCCCTATGCTGCATATTTTGGATTACATTTAGTGCTATTTGACTTAATTTTGTAAATCACTATTCCTCACACAACAACACAACAATGAATATGTAAATATTTACGGATGGTCAGAGGTCACTGTTCCATCACTCAATTCAGGGGGATCCAACATGGATGTGCTACTCTTCACAGACACAACGCTGGGCTCTGGAGACTCTGATCTCTGTCTCTTTCCCCTGCTGATACTGACAAAAGACAAACAAATCAGCATTTTAGACTTCTCCTGTTTTAAAAACCTGCCATTTGTCTGTCATCTCCTTTTTCAAACATGGGCTACTATCTATAGCTTGAACCTACTTTTGATTTACACTTGCTTTTGTTCATTTAGAAAAATCTTTTATCCAAATCAAAAGATTTATGATAAATATGACAAAGTGTTTCATCCTAAGGTAGCAGTAACGTGAGAAGTGTTGTGACACAAAGTTCCAAGACTGTTCAGAGAAGTAGGCTAGAAATTAAATGAATAAATGATACAATTACAATTACATTTAATTACATTTAATTACAATTACATAGTACAAATATATTTTTTCAATAAAATAGAGAGATCTGTTAACTAGATTCAATCAGTGATTCTTCGCAAAACATTTACAAGGAACTCAACAGTTTGGGTAGATGTGGAAAGATCATTCCACTAATGAAGAACAGCAACAGTAAAGGTTCAGTAATGTGATTTTGTGTCTCTGAGTGATAGGACACAGCTCACTCAGCATAGGCTTCTGGAATGGACTGCAAATCACTTTAGATAAAAGCACCTGTATAAAATGGCCAATGTCTTACCTGGAGTCAGAACTCACTGCATTACTGAGTTCAAGGGGATGTTTCATTGTGGACTGATCACTCTTCACAGGGACACAGCTGGATCCAGGAGATATACAACTCATTTTAGAGGCACTGCCATCATCAACTTTATCATTATGGAGACTCATTTTAGTGTCCTCCTGCTCTCATTTGCCAAAAGATGGTGGAGGGACTGATTTCAGACCTGTTATGTGGAAACACAGAGTTAAATTCTATAGTACAATGACACAATACAGCTACAACAAAGTAGTCTTAATTTGGATGGCTTTTGCTGAATTTTTACCATCCTTGTATTATATGTGTGTATATATATATATATATATATATATATATATATATATAAATAAAAGTACAGTATATTTCATTGTGAACCCATAGTGACAGATGTTGCAGACATGATACTTACACCTCATTGCATCAATTTTTGTTGGTGTTGCTGTTGTTTTGCATTTATTCATATATACAATTCAATTTTAACTGAGGGTGCACCCTCTAGCACCCCAGCAAAACTGATCCTGATCAGGTCGGTCGCACATGGTGCTATAAAAAAAATGTTCACAATACCATGTAGTAATTTTCAGTTGCAATGTACTGTACATTCATTGCATTTACAGTTTTGACCAACACGTATTGTTATTAGTGTGTATCTGTACTTTTGTGCATATTTTGGATTCTGCTTGTGCAAGTGTGGTAGATTAAGATAGTCTACTGTTCTCACTCTGTATGAACAAGCTCTTTTTAGGCTAGACGAGATTATTTTTGGATAGAGTTTACTAGAGTTGGGGTACTCAGACTTGAGTCCGGTCTCGAGTACAATTTTTAGCGGACTCTGACTTTTTACTCGAACCGAGTACAGGGACAGCTGACGGAAATGTCACTGACTTGATGCATTAGGCCTATCACGAAATGTTTTTATCATGTGTTTTTAAGTCTTGTCCAGTAAAGCCGACGGGTTTATGTATGCACACACTCAAAGCACAGTCACAGAACATGCCTCTCAGTCAGTGTGCGAATGCTGAATTTTCAAAAAAGAGAAAATCACTCACTGATCCTATCTGAAAAACATAAAAAAAACAAAACAATTTAATTCTATTTTTTTTTTTTTTTTTATTAATTTTTTTATAAATACTATTTGTTTTGTATTTTTGATTAATATATTTATTTATCATTTTGCTGGTAAGTAATACTTGGAGTGTACTTGGTTTGAGAATGTTTTACGTACATTAGTTTATTAGTTTTTCCTGTAGCCTACTGAAATTATTATTATTTTTAAACATGGTGGCAGTTTCTAGCTTTAAACTAAAATAATTTTTTCTAACATTTTTGTGGCAATAGTTTTTATGGGTCCAAAACCACCTTGGGTGTGCATGATTTTCTAATAATTCAATGGCCCGTCATCAATTATTCCTTACATAATGTAATTTATTGTAATTAATGTATCAATGTAATGTATAATGTAATAAATGCATTCAAAAAATAAAACAGGTGTGAGCTGGCTGTGACTTATGGAAAGTATATGTACAGCTATTATACACAGTGTGTGCCATTGTAAAGATTAGATTTATCACTCACTGCCTCATTTTCATCCAAGAAAAGAAAAATCTACATGCCCTCTCTAAGGTCTAACCATTTGTCATATAAAACCCAAAACACACACAGCCACAATCAGAGATTAGAGGTGCATTTATTTATTTTTACAGATACCTACTGCTTTACCCTTGAATTATTACATTTACTGTAACGGTGAATAAAGTCAAGTCCCGCCCTATAATTTTCCATGTTCTAAAACCTGTTTCACTCTGAAGTATGTCACAATATATAAGTCAGCCATAACGTCTGTTACAAATTTAATAAGCAGAGTGTGGACACTAATTATGAGATGTTGTGAAATCAAAAATCAAAATAGCAAGATCCAATAGAGGTTTGCCTTTCTTACATTTCAGTTGATGTTTTTCTAGTTGTAATGGTGCCCAAACTCTGTCCTGGTCCTTGGTTTACCTCCAACTTGCCTCAACACACCTGCCGTGGGGTTTCTAGTATGCCTAGTAAGAGCTTGATTAGCTGGTTTAGGTGTGTCTAATTGGGGCTGGAGCTAAACCAGCCCTCCATGATCGAGTTTGGGCACCCCTGGGTTAAAACAATTTTGGAGATGGACTCGTCTCGGACTCAATTGGTTACAGACTCAGACTCAACTTTGGTGGACTCAAACCCAACACTACAGTTTACACGAAACCCTGGATCATTTCAGGTATGTTAACACAGCCTTATACATATCAAATTTTTTAAAACTTTAAAAATAAGATGTTCCCAGATAATTTACCTGAGGCAGTCTGCTTTAACGATCTGTTTTGCCAGGAGCAGGACGTGCACCAATAAAGAAGCATTTGCATTGCAAGTCTGTAGGTAATATGGCCATTTACAAAAGCCGACATTGCACAGCTAATCATAGACAAAAATATCCTGTTACATTTTACGGAACTCAGATCCCTTTCATTGCTTTTGAATGAATAAAATATAAAAATCCCTTTCATTTAAAAAAAAAAAAAAAATAAAATCCAACCAGATGGAAGCTGAACGCCATCCCCTCTCAAAATTCACCCCTTGGACTCTTCTTATATGGCAGAGAATAAGGATGAAAGCAACACTTTTTGTTTAAGTATCAGTAACTCAGTGGCTGTTTGTGCTAGATCTTCTATCAAATTTTTATATATGGTAGCCACATTTGTCTGATACAAATAAAACTCACTTGGACATTGTAGCGGCTAATCTTGTTCAGGTTAGCCTCTTGAGGTTTGCAGGGGAGTCTTCACATTCACATGAACATTAAGCACGCACAGAGATGCGTTTATGTCAACAAAATTACGGGGTTTATTAATCGCAATCTTCGGTTTACTTTACAAAATACAACAAAATATAACTTCCAAGGTGGAAAAATAAAAATAGGTAAAAAGTGATTGAAGAAACTGTTGCTCTCCCCACTTTCTAACTCTCGCCTAACAAACAATGCAAGTGAATTTTGATCTGCACTTTCGCACTGTAGCGACACATAAAGGAGGAGGAGCAACTAAGCAACTAATTCACGTGACCGGTTAGCCCAATGATCAAACATAAAATTTCCTTAAATATCAATTAAATCAATTTTCACCACACGACCTAAAGGCCACAAACTTCTTGGTGCTGTATTGTCTATTATGACTGCTATGTCATTTACCTTGAGGTTTCTCTTGATATTAGCCCATTTTTGCCGTTGCTGCATTAAAGACAGACATTCAGTGGTCCATCTTTGCCAGAAAAGGTCTGCAAGGTATTGCACTTGTTTTCATCGCCTCCTAATATAGGGGCTCAACGTCATTTGGGTCACTTGATACAGTTGTGATAGGCCGATCATTGAGAATGCATTCAACTTCACACAAAGTTGTTTGCAACATATCATCATCCAATGTTAGCTGTTTTAGCAGTTGTTAGTTTTTTTTACCAGTCTGATCAGTCTCTCCCAGACTCCTCCAAAGTGAGCTGCAAATGGTGGATTAAATATCCACTTGAGATGACTGCTCAGCAATGCATCTTGAACTTTCCGATGGTCTATTTGTTTCAAAGCAGCCTTCAATTCCTTTTGTGCACTTACAAAATTGATGCCACAATCTGTTCTGATGGTCAGGACTGGTCCTCTACGACATGAAAACCGCCGAATAGCACTGATACAAAAGTCTGTGTCTAGTGTACTTGCCACTTCAAGGTGAATGGCTCAGCTTGTTAGGCAGGTGAATATGAGACCCCATCTTTTTACATTAGAGCGACCTCCTTCAACTTCTATAGGTCTGAAATAGTCAATACCTATATGTGAAAAAGGTGGTAGATCAGGAGCAACACAGTCCTCTGGTAGGTCGGCCATTTTCTGTTCTCCAGCTTTAACCTGCATTCATCTACAGAAGACACATGATTTTATTATCTTTCTAGCAAAGGAGTTGACAGATGGTAACCAGAACCTCTGACCCAATTTCAAGAGCATGGGGCTTCGTCCTGAGTGTCCAACTTTTTGATGGATATTACGAAGGATCAGTTTAGATACGTTTGAATCTTTGGGCAGGATAATTGGGTTCTTTAGACTCACCGGCAAAGCTGCTTTACTTAGTCTTCCTCCAATCCTCAAGATGCCCTCATCAATGATTGGATCCAGTTTGTGTACGGAGCTGTCTGATTTGATATGTTTGCCTTTTCTCAAGAGTGTAAGCTACCCGAAAGGTAAGGACATCCTTTAGGATGTTCCACTGGATTCTGAGTTCCCTCTCAAGAGGGGGTTTCTCACTGTCTAAGTTGAGCTGTTTCACAAGAGAGGCTCTTTAATTCTGTGGAATGGTCTCAAGGACTTCACAGCTGTTACTCACCCATTTGTTCAAAGTAAATCCTCCTAGGGTGATATGCTTCCCTGAGGTCTTTAGTGAGCTCAATTGTTTCTTTCACAGAAGCAAGACAATCATCAACGTAAAAACTATGTTTGATTGTGTCGATGACCTGTGAGCTGTATGTTACATGTACATGACATTGTGTCTTACTGCCTTTGGCAACTTTAGTTTGAACAGGCACGATAGCAAGTGCACATTCCCTACTGGCCCCTGTTGCAGGATCAGCTGATACTAGTGCACTATTGACTGGCGTTTCTTTCAGATCTCTGCAGGTTGACAAATCTGCTGCTCTAAATTTTCATTGTTAATGTAAAGCAATGTGGGCTGTTTTCGTTGGCACATCTGGCAAACCATTCTCTTATTACTGTCTTTGCTCATATGACCTCTTTTCAAGCATTAAAAATAGTGGCCATTCCTTTTAAGGTGTTCCATTCCTTTTTGGCCTGTGGCTCTGATTTTAACATTATGCAGTCAGTTAATGCATGCTTACCTTGGCAAAAACTGCATGTCAAAACAGCAACATGGGTGTTTTTTTTGTTAGTTTGTTTTTTTTTTTGTGGTGCTTTAGATGCCTCTTTGCTTGTCTGCTCATATGTTTGTGTCACTGAAGTAACAAAGCTGCTGCCCTTTTTTGATGTTCTCAAGGTGGTCGTTTTGAGTCTTGAAACTGTACCTTTAGCAGGAGTAGGATTTTTGACATCTCCGAAGACTGGGTGAAGTAAAATCTCTTCGAATTACTCATCAGTTACTGTTCGCCACCTTTTACGAAGCTTGTATGGGAGTTTGGACAGAATCAGTTTTAGATTTGATGCAACGTTCAATTCATCCATTCATTCAACACTCCCTGAGGTACAGAGCATAGGCATGAAGTGATTTTCCATCATCAACTTTAATAGCTGTCCAATCCAGAGCCTTTTCAAGCTTAAATCCTTGTGTGAGCCATTATTGGTCTATGACTGTGAACTTGAAGAACTTGATGACCTCAAGGTTGCTTTAGGGTTACTTTGCATGTGGCTAACTACTCTTTGAAGTGGAGTCTTAGGTACTGAAGAGACCTTAGATGATGTTGACCATTTAGACACAGCAGAAATGTTAGAAACGCTGTCCTTTGGTTCAACTATTGTTTGTAAACTTTGTTCTTTCTTCCATATTTAAATTTCTTTAATAAAATAATCAAGATTCATCATTCTAGGCTCATACCAATCAGCATGGTCATTTTCCTTTTCTTCTCCTGTTAAAAGCTCTTGCACTGCATTATGCACATTTTTAAAATCACGGATGAAAAATAATAATGTCGCCATGGCATCTACCCGTTCAACGTTTCCACCCTCAACCAGGTGAGCTTTCATTTCGTTCATTTTCCTTGTGTACACTCCTAATTTGCCACGTCGTTGACCTTTTGCAATTGTTTTGCCTTACTGCTCACATGACGTGACTAAAACATTTATCCAAGCTTGAATTCATTTATCAGTTGTGTCATTTATATTGCATTTCTAGTACTCGCAGCTGATACAATGTTCCATTCAACAATCCGTGTCCTTCCACTTTGGCAGTGAACAGCAAAGCATCCTAATTCCATGAGAAGACAATCCATCGCGCAGTCCTTTGTGTCTCATCGATCCTTTGTGCGAGTTTCTTCAATAAAATGTAGGGCTAATCTTGTTCAGGTTAGCCTCTTGAGGTTAGCAAGGGAGTCTTCACATTCACATGAACATTAAGCACGCACGGAGATGCAGTTATGTTATGGGGTTTACTAATTGCAATCTTCGGTTTACTTTCCAAAATAAAAATAAAATATAACTTCCAAGGTGGAAAAATAAAAATAGGTACAATGTGACTGAAGAAACTGTTGCTCTCCCTACCCTCTAACTCTCACCTAACAAACAATGCAAGTGAATTATGATCTGGACTTTCGCGCCGTAGCGACACGTAAAGGAGGAGAAACTAAGCAACTAATTCACATGACCGTTAGCCCAATGATCAAACATAAAATTTCCTTAAATATTCAAATTATGTCTGAAATAAAAAATAAATCAATTAAACTTAATCAATGATTAAATATGGCTCCTACAGACATGTACTGCATGATCACAGATTATGTGAGTTAATGTCAAATACAAAGAGTTCCACTATTACAATCTACCCCACTACTGGGGTGAGTTGTAACACAGGCTGGGGATAGATGTAACAGTGTAAAGTAATTTGCTGAAATAAGACCCACAATTCCAATTTATGCAAAAACTTAACTTTGTTAAGTGACAAAAACGTTATACTGTATTCATTTTAGGACTTTAAATTTAGCACAAAAACTGTTGCTGTGTATGTGTTAGTGTGTGTGTGTGTGTGAGTGTGTACTGTACTCAGTCACTAGCTGTGTTGCCATCTACCTATTTTTATGTCAGTTTTGGAATATCACATGAAAAAATGCTGGATAGAAATGTCAAGATGTGCAGAAATTCTAAATATGCACAAAAAAAACATATGTGCTCATATGAGGCAGTGTTTTATCCAATAAGAAAATGTGCATAAACTATGATAAAAACACATTTTACATAAATCTCTTGATGTGCAACAAAAACCTCAAATGACTTTGCCTCAACAAAGGATGTGATTGGATAATTGGACTCATTGTAATCATCATAAAGAGTTGGTTGTAACACTTTTAATGAACTGTTATAACTATCCCCACTCAAAACAGCCATTACATGGCAAACTGTTTTAGCATGTGGGTTTTGAGTTAGCATGAACGCAAACTATCAAATTAACCTAGAGAAACAGCTACTTTAAGTTATGTATGTCAAATAATTGTATCTAAAATGATTGCTAGGCAAAAAAAAAAATATCTTAATGAAAAAAATTACTTTCCTGAAAATCAGTTTTTTGGTAATAAAATCTACAGTGCTCCTCACATTCACATGATATTTCTTCTGTAGCTTTAAAAATGTGAATGGAGTGTATGATATTGATGACATCACCACAGCTCGTTTCTAACTTGTCAAACTGACTGAGTGTTACTACTAAACCCGTGTTACAACACTTCCCGGTCTCTCCTATATATATGTGTAAGAAGATATAGGGATTTAAAAAATCATTTAAAAAAAAAAATGTTGTATAGCACATTTCTGCTATTTTTAAAAGCATATATATATATATATATATATATATATGAAGAGTTCAGATGCAAAACCAGCTAAATCCATCTGACGTTTTTCTTTAAAATGAGCGTTTCTTTCTGGCTACTGTGTACAGGTTTCTATGTAAGTACTGGTACTTCTGATTGGGCTGAGGCTGGAATTTAGCGAGTTTGAAGTCACAGTATTTGATGGACTTATAATATGTGTCAGGAGCATTCACTCAGTATCATTATCTCATTTTTGACCGTGATGGCTTTTAGCTGGTTTTGCATCTGAACTCTTCATATATATATATATATATATATATATTTTTTAATGTAGGGGTTTAAAGCTGAAGTTCAGTGCAATACAAAATATAGCACAGCTGCAGTTAAATTAATATTGTATTCCAAGCATCATGAAGCCAAGTATTAATGTTATACTCAATTAGAAAATGGTAAATTAAAGTACCTGTTCATTAAACTTTTATTACATCAGTGTGTGACGAAGAAACTAATAGTTTTAAATACATGTAAATGTATGATAATTTTCATGCATTTGAACATAATTCATCAGACTGTTAGTAGTTTAATAATGTAGTAATTTGCGCTTAGTACGCTCTGATTTTGCACTGTTCGTGCAACAGAATAAACAATCACTGCTTCATTAATATGCTTCTAATGTGATCATCATTATGCATCTCTGTGTCAAAATATGTCCTAAATACGTATTTTGATCTTCAAATATTCGTATATAAATTAATATATGAATATTTCTCATATGCATTTACTCAACTATTTTTTAAATGATTAGGCTAAACAAAGATTGCGGAATACCAAAAGCAATATATCTCATTTTTAACGTTTCCGCCATTTTGGTTAGTTTGCTCTGTCGAAAAATCATTGTCTTTTAAATCAAATGTGAAGAACACCATAAACCTACACAGCAGCTCATTTTAATATCACTGCATGGTCACACGAAGAATTAGTTCTGAACTTACCTCAAGATATGCGACAGTTTAAACACTCGAAGTTAAGAGGTTTAAATGACGTCTTTTACTTCCTCCTGTTCCTTTCGTTTCTACCTGCTTAAGGTGTGTGTCGTTTTCTTGTAACTCCACTAATGTGTAATACAAACTTATAACAAATACAGTCTGCGCTCCCTCTTGTGGTGCAGACTGTCATCACAGGTTCAACAAGACTGTGATGTGTTGTTATGTGTTTATGTTGTACCCGATTAGAGTTGAGATTAGTATTGATGAATATTAAAACAATATTAATGTGTCAAACATATCTCACTTACAGTGGTCAGATAACCTACAGACTCCAGCGAGGGCAACCAGTGAAGCTGCACAAAGAAAACAAACTCAGACACATGAAATGGAGGAGAGCAGACAGTGTGTGATATCTGTCTGTCCACATGTTTTAATCACACACTAAACTACTGCAGCATTTAAACGTTTTTGTGAGATAGTGAATGTGATCAGGGTCAAAAGTATCAGTTATTATATTAATTTAAACAATTATTAATTATTATTTTAGATTTTTATTAGATTCATTAATGACATATATGCCTAAATATATTTTACAGACTTGTTTAGATCAGGGCTATTTAGTTAGCTTCATTTGAGGGCAGATTATCGAATTGAAAATTTGAAGGGAGCCAAGGGGGTGGGGGGCCATCTCGATCTCTTTCTGGGGGGCCTATAAAATTAGAAATTAAATTCAAACGCATATTCAGCTGTAAAATTAACAAATACCAACACCAACATATATAAAAGGTTAACATTAGTGCTGTCTGTCAATCAATGAAAAAATAATCATAACAATAATAACTGCACATTTTTCTGTAATTATATTGCATTAATTGCATAGTAATATATTTATATTGTCATAATTTCACATTGAACCTCCAAATTAATGTAGAAATAACATAAAGATAGTATATTTTAAATGTGTTTAATGGCATCTTTTTACAGTTTATGTAATTGCTAGTGTTTTATTCATACAGCAGGCTAACTGCAAATGTTTCCACAGTGATTTCGTTCATTTTGAAGCAAGTAATGATTTAAATGTTGGTTAAATTAATAATTAATAATTATCAATTAAACATATATCACTGTTATGGAGTGAGAGATGAAGCGTGAGGCGGGCAGATCCATTTGCAAACTTTTATTTAGGGACATCGACAAAGACATGGTCAAGGCAGGCAGGGTCAGACAGTGGCAAACAGGTATATAGACAGCAAGACAAAGAGTATTCCGTAACACAGGCGAGGGTCGATCAGCGGTGAACGTTATCCGAAGGGCGAGGCAGTAGAGTAATCCAGACAGGCGAGAGTTTCAAAAGGCAGGCAGCGAGACAGACAAGACGATATAACAATGCAAAGGTTCAAGACTCAGATGACTAGGACAAGAACAAGACTAGACTAAACTCGAAAACTAACTGACTTAGGGCTCCGTACAGTTGCTAACACACAAAACAAGGGCTAAACGCAAACCAATACTCGGCAACTAGTGATTCAGTGGTCTCTGATTGGACACAGGTGATAGCCACAATGGCTGATGGGGAATGTAGTCTGGGGTGTGGTGTAACAGTCAGTGTGATGTAAATGTCAAAGCGACCTCTGGTGGCAAGCAGACAGACGTTCAGGAATAGGTTCGTTACGAACACAGGGGTGCCCAACTCTGTTCCTGGAGATCGACCTTCTGCAGAGCTTAGTTCCAACCCTAAACACCTATCTGTAATTATCAAATGCTCCTTCAGATCCTAATTAGCTGGTTCAGGTGTGTTTGGTCAGGGTTGGAGCTGAACTCTGCAGGAAAGTCGATCTCCAGGACCAGGGTTGAGTATGGCAAGCCGTTCAGGAAATAATTCATGTGTATTGTGTGAATATGGATTGGTTCATTGGTTGAATGAATGGTTTAATGACAGATGCATTTGTTTATAATACATCGGTATAATCAGACATATATTAGTTTAGATACATCGGTCTGATCACATGACCATGGGTTTGCTCCTGTATAGGTTGGTTTGTTCAAGTAAACATTGGGCTCCTCAAATATGCAATGATTTCCTCGAATATATATCGGTTTCCTCAACTATGTATTGGTTAGTATATATTGGTTTATTCAAGTATATACTGGTTTAGATACATCGGTTTCCTCAACTATATATTGGTTGGTATATATTGGTTTATTCTAGTATATATTGGTTTAGATACATCGGTTTCCTCAACTATATATTGGTTGGTATATATTGGTTTATTCTAGTATATATTGGTTTAGATACATTGGTTTCTTCAACTATGCATTGGTTAGTATATATTGGTTTGTTCAAGTATATATTGGTATAGATATATATCGATTTGCACGAATATGTATTGGTACCCACGGTCAAGCTAGCCGCCACCTAGATGTTACTGCACGTCTGTTAGCGGAATTACGGTACAGATACCTGGTGCGGCCAAAAAGCTCACGAAGACGTCTATTTAGGTAGTTACTATTTATGCCCAAGTACAAGAAAAAAAAAAAAACTATTTTAAAAATATTAATATTCCACAATATAAAAGGTATAGTTATATTACAATCAAATATATTTTACTGTGGATTTTTTTTTATCTAGCACTCTGTATTCTTATTCTATTGTACCTATTTGTTTTATTTTTTTATTTAATAAGAAAAGAACCTCCAACAACACTAGCATCCTCTATTCTTTTGCTATTCTATGAACTTATTTTATTTTAATTTATTAGAAATAACAACACTTTTATGCATTGTAACACATTAATCATTTCCTGCTTTTTCTACAGGCACTATTAAAATTCCTTCATAGGTGAAATGAAGTTTGCAATAAAATCTTATTCAGGGTGACTTTGGCTCTGTCTGTGTCAGGTTTAAAAGTAATTGGCAGAGAGATGTTAAAAATTTCACAGTAAACAAGAAAGCAAGATTGAAACCAAACTTTTTTTTTTAACTGTAAACATTTGTGGTTGTGAATACAGTATTTTACAGTACGAAAGAAAATAAATACATTACCAGTCAAAAGTTTTTGAACTAAGATTTTTATTGTTTTTTTTTTTTAACTGTAAACATTTGTGGTTGTGAATACAGTATTTTACAGTAAAAAAGAAAAGAAATACATGACTCCAAGCTTTTGAATGGTATAGTGCATAATGTTACAAAAGCTTTTTATTTCAGATAAGTGCTGATCTTTATATCTTTCAATTCATCAAAGAATCCTGAAAAAATGTACTCAACTGTTTTAGATATTTATAATAATAATAAATGTTTCTTGAACAGCATATTATGTAGAATGATTTCTGAAGGTTCATGTGACACTAAAGACTGGAGTAATAATGATGTAAATTGAGCATTTCATATATATTACAATATATTGCATTTTTAAATATATTCAACTAGAAAGCAGTTGCTTGGTGTTAAGTAATGCAATGAGCGTTTGCACAAGTGAGGATTTAGTGTGAGGCACTGATGAATTAGTGTGGCATTTTGATTGGTTGTGTTTGAACAAAGAAATCAAGATACTTCCTGTTAGATTTTTGTGTGTTATATAGAGAATTGGGTATATGTCGAACATAACCTGACCAAACCTGGAAAACAGGTCTCATCGCTTCCACTTAATAGCAGTATTAAATAATGGCGATATCAATGGACTTTTAAGGTAATCAGGTTTTTATTGTTGACGTTTTATTCGACTTTTATTTATAAATGTTAGTGAAAAGAATTAAAAAAAACAAAAAAACTTTTATATATCAATCCACATATGTGATGGACATTGGTTATGATTATCTTTAGTGTCTATTTTGAAGGCATCTTGAGTAAAACAGCTTCATATTTAACAAGGTGAATGTAAAAAACCTGTGAACCAGAAACTACAAGACCTCAGCAGAATACGGAAGTCTGTTGCGCATTACCCCTAGAGTGTGTTGTGTTTTAAATTTATTTATTTATTTTAATTATTTGACAGGGACAGTAGACAGTAAAAAAAAAACTGCCCCAGAATTAGCTACATAACTAAATTTCATCTGCTGTCCCTGGGCAGGAGAGTACCAAAACAAATTATAAAATAAAAACATTGATATACAGTAATACCATGTACAGTAAAACAGCTCTTACAGAAAGAGCTGAGCAACCGAAATCAGTAACACTAAAATTCGCTGCACAATCACCTCTTGATGAGGCTCTAGTATGCTGTATATTTTCAGTACAGGAGAAAACTATTTTTTCAAGGGTGAAGGTGCAAGATTATTAACATTTTTGTACATTAAACAACAATTAGTATATAGTTTTGCAGATTTGGTGTATGGTTCTGGTGTTTGAGTGTCAGGTTTCAGAAAATGCGTGACAAGTAAAGACTTCGTGTGTAAGCAGTTGAAAAAAAACCTGTAGTAACTTGATTAAAAACTTTGATTAATAATTATTCAAGAAGAAGCAAATATATATTTTATGAAGGTCGTGATGGCAAAAAAATTAAAATAATTTCTTACTCCAAACACTGAGTTTTGATTTTAAAGTGAACAAATGATGTAAAACTGTTTTCCCACATGATCACTTTGTGTATAGGTCATCTGTAAATGTGTGGCATTTAAATGGCAATGTTTCCCCAATTAAACAAAAGAGCTGTCAGTTTTGAATGATGTGTGTAATGTAGACAATTCTGCAATAGCAAAAAACTTTGCAATAGCACATTATTTTAATTTTAAGACAATTTTATTTTATTTTTTCCCCCATTTGTTTTGGTTTGTATTTGTTATATTTGTGTTGTGATTATTTAATGATCCTAAAGGGGTGGATTCTGGAATCCACTTCCACTTCAATATATATCTTTATATAAGTGGTTTATTAAGTTGTTAATTAATATTATTGTATGAAACATTACATGATTTAAAGGAGGCCCACATGTGAAACTTGAATAGAATAGAATGACATTCAATCTTCTTACTGGAACGTGCTCTCTCCTTGTTTTGAGAAAAGCAACCAAGACATTAAAACACACAATTACTTTTCTGACTTGCTATGACAGCTTAGGTCACAAAGGTCATTTATAGGGCCTTTTATCTACATGACCTACATGATTTACAGTTAAATCATTTACTTTGTTTTTCATATATAAACATAGAAATTAATGAAGAACGTTGTCTGAAACCTTTAGCTGAGAAAACGTTCTGTTTGGGGAAGTTCCTAATAATGTAACAGAATCTGTTTTTCATTTTCTCCCAAACTGTAAAATAAAACTCAATAAAACCTGACGCAGACAGAGTCACGGTCTCCATGTGCATGTGATCAGACCGATGTATCTAAACTAATATATGTCTGATTATACCAATGTATTATAAACAAATGCGTTTGTCATTAAACCATACATTCAACCAATGAACCAATCCATATTCACACAATACACATGTATTATTTCCTGAACGGCTTGCCATAGTTTTGTGTTGTCATGATTGTGACAACATATGGTTGTGTGTCTTTCAAGTCATATTTATATGTTAATACATATTATAGCTTTATCCTCAGAAGGAACAAAAGCTGTCAATGGGGATTTTTTTCCCCTCCCATTTTAGTATTGTTTATGTTGTTTTTTTGTGTGTGTGTACTTTTTTTAGGTACTAATATGCAGTGTTGGGGAAAGTTACTTTTAAAAGCAATGCATTACAATATTAAGTTACTCCCTAAAAAAGTAACTAATTACGTTACTTAGATATTTTTTATGGAAAGTAATGCGTTACTTTACTTTTGCGTTATTTTTTAATTTTGGGCAGGGCTTGCTTTTTTTTTTTTTTATAAAAAGTTCACACCAAACAAAACCCTTAGGCTTTGAGAACAGTAAATTAATGTCTGTACAGTAGTGCGCAGAAGTAAAAAATGTCAATTCTTCCGCAATAACAAAAAGGAAAACAAATGTAGATTATCTTGAGTAATTTTTGTTTATTAGTATAGTTGAATTGGATCATCGAAGGTCAGCAGCAAAGACATTGGTTAATAAAATGGGATTAAATGCATAAAGGATATTTGTATTATTTAACATATTTAATAATTGCAGGTTTGCGTCATATTCTGAGTTGAATTTTGCTGTTTTTATTCATTTTGAGGAAAACTGAATGTTTTTTGTGAGTGAGATGAATTAATACATGTTCACATTTATTCTAGAACTAACATATTACTCCACTCAAAACAAAAGAGGTTGGACTGTTACAGCTGATCTGAGGTAAAACGCTCATGTCAATCAACTATCGTGGGAGCGGCCTCTGTCTGTGTGACGCAACACTGACAGGCATCTGAGAATGGCTCGATCTGAAAAAGGGAATATTATTTTTACAGATTAATTAAAAACCACTGCATGGATTTTTATCATTATAGGGTAGATTTGTACATACACTGACAACACACATTGAATTAACTGACTTCAGCTGACATCACAATTGTCACAATTCTGTATTGTTAAAGGCGGTATATAAATAAAGGTGACTTGACTTGACTTGACATCAAAAAGTGTTATATAAATAAAGGTGACTTGGCTTAAAGAAGAAAGAAGCTTATAGACCCTGAAAGTGTGCTGTGGTATCTGGCACCAAGATGTTAGCAGCAGATCCTTTACGTACTGTAAGTTGGATTGGACTTGTTAGTTCAGCACATCCCACAGATTCTTGATTGGATTGAGATCTGGGAAATTTGGAGGCCAAATCAACAGCTCAAACCTCTTGTTGTACTCTTCAAACCATTCCTGAACCATTTTTGCTATGTGGCAGGATGCATTATCCTGCTGAAAGAGTCCACATCCACCAGGGAATACCGTTTCAATGAAAGGGTGTACATGGTCTGCAGGTGGTACATGTCAAAGTAACATCCACATGGATGGTAGGACCCAAGGTTTCCTAGCAGAACATTGCCCAAAGCATCACATTGCCTCTGCCAGCATGCCTTCTTCCCATAGTGCATCCTGGTTCCATGTGTTCCCCAGGTTAGTGATGTACACACACCCGGCCATCCATGTGATGTAAAAGAAAATGTGATTTACCAGACCAGGCCTTCTTCCATTGCTCCGTGGTCCAGTTCTAATGCTCACATGCCCACTATTGCCACTTTCGGCAGTGGATAACGGTCAACATGGGCACCCTGACTGGCCTTGTGGCTATGCAGCCCCATATACAACAAACTGCGTTGCACTGTGTATTCAGACACTTTTACATCAGGACCTGCACTAACTTCTTGAGCTGTTTGAGCTAGAATAGCTCGTCTGTTGGATCGAACCAGCTGGGCTCCCCACTTGCATCAGTAAGCCTTGGCCACCCATGACCCTGTCGCCAGTTCAGGACTATTCCTTCCTTGGACCACTTTTGATAGATACTGACCAATGGAGACAGGGAATACTCCACAAGAGCTGCACTTTTGGAGATGGTCTGACCAAGTCATCTAGCCATCACAATTTGGCCCTTGTCAAACTCACTCAAAACCTTACACTTGCCCATTTTTCATGCTTCTAACACATCAACATCAACAAAATGTTCACTTGCTCCCTAATATACTAACAGGTGCCATGATGAAGAGATGATCAGTGTTATTCACTTCACCTGTCAGTGGTCATAATATTATGCCTGATCGGTGTATATACACAAGTCTACTGTAAAATATACCTTGCTTCAGTCTTTAACTGTCAGGAAACAGAAGACGAGACACAGGAATAACAGTAATGGTGGTTTATTAACAGTGTAAGTAGAATAAACAGCACAGCTGAGTATAAAAAACATGTGGATGGATGCAAATAACAAAGAAGTAATACAGTTGTTATCTTGCAGGTGATGTAATGAGAGCTTGGACAGCAGAAGGGAAAAACAAGAAATAAGAAGAAAAAAAAATTACAGAAAAAAAAAATCTGTGAAATATGTAATGCTTTGCTGGTATACATTTAAAACATTCTGCAGTCAGGCTCTTCATTTTCTTTTGTACATAATTTTTTCGAAGTTTACATTAAAAACGTTATATTGGTAAATTAATCACATTCTTCGATTATAAAATAAAACTATCCACATTAAACAATAAATCTCTTATTTTACGCTATTTACAATTGTTTACACTTGCCTATCACTGGTCACTTGCTTTTAGTATACACTGAGCGTTACGCCATCAAGCAGCACAATAGCTAGCAAATCCAAAACAGTTCCAAATTGCAAACAATGCTTTCAATCACTCATTTTCACCCCCCCAAAAAACATTTAGAGGTTTGTGTATGTTACGTGTTTGATGTTTAAGAGGGATGATAGCGTAACATTTAAGTGAGACAATAGCTGATGAGCGTGAGGCAGATCAAAAGATGACAACAACAACAACAGAGTACGTTTAAGGTATTTACTTTAGTAAAAGTTGCGTTATGAGTGTACAATTAAATAAATGAAAAAAAGAGAGATATTAATACAAATAGCAAAAGAAAAAGATGTGAGTGTCACCCAAATCAAAGAAAATAAACAACACAAAACAGCCTTACGTCTAACCTCTAAACTAATTAGAAAAAAAAAGAACAAGAAAAGAAAACCGAAATCTTCAGCGTGTACGACGCCCTAACTAAACTCAATTAAGCTAAAAAGCAGAAGTACAACAGTGGCGTGACACACACAAACCTAAACTAACAGCGTACAAACTAAACTAATCAAAGGAGCAAAACACAAGCAAAGTCATGGCAGATGACTAATTGTTCGAGTTGTCAAAAAGGGCATTTAGGATTAACTCAACGCCCAGAAATCCAGGTGTATTCTTAACTTTAAACTTGGCATGTGATTCTAACGCCATACGGACAGAAATCTCGCTCTAAATTCGATACAAGTCAATAGCCAAAACAAACCTATAAATAAATCAAAGTACACTGCACAAAGCATTACTTCGAAAAATCAGGAAACTTTAAACATTCAAAGACACACAAGACTGACTGCTGACCGCGTGGAGCACAAGGTACGCTGGCGTGGCGCACCCACACGCTCTGAGCTCGAGGCCTCAAATGCAGCCGGCAAATCAGTGGATTGGCAACATGATGACGTCATAACGATGACTGACAGCCTGGTCAGCCAATAAACACGGACCTAGAAATGAGTAAGAAATAATACAGAGAGATGGGGAAGTGATGAGAAAAACGAAATATACACAAAAGCACACGTGGAACGTAACACTTCCCCCCCTAGAAAAAAAAAAAACTATATATGAATTAAGAAAAAGAACATATAGTTTTTTTTAAACAATTCTTACTCCAGCCATCTTCTTAGACTCTAGACAAAGCATCAGCCATTATATTTTCAGAACCTTTCTTATGTTCGATCTTCAGATGGTAACCTTGAACAACCAGAGACCAGCGCATCAGTCTCTGATTTTGGTTATGCATACGAGACAGAAACACCAAAGGGTTGTGATCAGTAAAGACAGTTATAGGCAGATTACTTGAACTCAAATAGACGTCAAAATACTGTAATGCCAAAAGTAAAGCTAAAGTTTCCTTTTCGATAGTCGAGTAGTTCAACTGACTTTTGTTAAACTTACGTGAAAAATAACAGACAGGGTGATCAATACCATGTATATCTTCTTGAATGAGCACTGCCCCAGCGCCAGCAGCACTCGCATCTCCAGCTTGAAGGTTTTGTCATACACTGGTGCTGCCAAAACAGGAACACTACATAATAGAGCTTTAACATTCTCGAAAGCATCCTGGCATTCATCAGACCACAGAAAAACATGTGAAGAACTGAGGAGTGATGTCAGCGGACTGACAACAGTAGAGAAATTTTTACAAAAGTTTCGATAATACCCAGCCATCCCTAGGAATCTACGGAGTTCTTTTCTGGAAGCTGGCACGGGAAACTCTGTAATAGCGCCTACCTTCGCCTCCAGAGGCCTCACCTGACCCCGACCCACCTCTCTGCCCAAATATGTGATCGTGGCCTGACCGAAATCACATTTGGCAAGATTTAACGTTAGAGAAGCGTTCTTGAGACGAGAAAACACTTCTCGAAGGGTTGAAATGTGTTCTGACCAATCAGTAGAGTAGATCACAAGGTCATCTAAATAAGCGTTACAATTAGAAACTCCTGCAAGTACAATGTTAATGAGTCTTTGAAATGTAGACGGTGCATTACGCATGCCAAAGGCCATTACAGAATATTGCATAAAGTCATCTGGGGTTACAAATGCAGAAATGTCCGATGCACGAGCTGTTAAAGGCACTTGCCAATAACCCTTTAACAAATCCAGTTTACTGACGAATTTTGCGGAACCTAGGGTATCCACGCAATCCTCCATGCGCGGCAAAGGAAAACAGTCAGGTACGGTCAAGGCATTTACCTTTCTGTAATCTGTACAGAATCTAGCAGTTCCATCACTCTTAGTTACAAGTAAACATGGAGAACTCCATGGGCTACAACTTGGCTTCGCCAACCCATTTTCAATCAAATACTCCACCTCAGTTTTCATCACAGAACGTTTCAAAGCGTTAACCCTGTATGGGTGCTGTTTTACCGGAACGGCATTACCGACATCTATGTCATGTTTGAGTACAGTGGTACAAGAAGGAACATCGTGAAAAAGTGAGGGAAATGTGCTAATCAAGTCTTTAATATCACGTCTCTGAGAATCAGACAGGTGAGCCAAAGGAAAGTCCAAATCAGCTAAAATCTCAGAGTTTTTAAATCTAGCGCACTGTTGGTACGTGTGTCGAATGATGACTCCATCATCTTCACAATCAGGAGTAACGTCACAAGCTAATGCAGGCACAGGTACATTAGCAACTTCAGGTTGCTTCACCGTCTCAGTATCCCCCAACGGCGGTTCTCGAACGTGATATGCCTTCAGCATGTTCACATGACATACACGAGATTTCTTTCGGCGGTCAGGAGTGCGAATTACGTAATCTGTACTACTAATTTTTTTCTGTACTTCATACGGTCCAGAGAAACGTGCAGAAAGAACAGAACCAACCACTGGCAATAAAACCAGCACTTGATCACCTTCTTTAAAATCGCGCAATACAGATTTTCGATCAAAGTGACTCTTCATAGTGAGTTGTGCATTTAACAATGCCTCTTTAGCTACTGAACAGGCCTTGTGTAATCGTTCGCGAAATTTGCTTACATACTCCAACACATTCGATTTAACGCTTGTCTGTACAGATAACATGTCTTCTTTAAGCATCTTGAGTGGCCCTCGCACACAGTGGCCAAATACAAGATCTGCAGGACTAAATCCCAAGCTATCTTGTACTGCTTCTCTGACAGCGAACAAGAGTAAAGGTGTACCCTCATCCCAATCTTTACCCGTATCCAGGCAGTATTTACGAAACATAGCCTTTAAGGTCTGATGGAATCTCTCCAAGACTCCTTGGCTTTCTGGATGATAGGGACTCGAAGTCCTGTGAGAAATCTTCAAGGTCTTTAACACTTGTGCGAAGAGATTTGACATAAAATTTGTGCCTTGGTCAGTCTGTACAACTCGGGGAAGACCAAACATTGAAAAGAACTTTACCAGTGCTTTAATCACTACGGGTGCTGTAATTTTCCTAAGTGGTATCGCTTCGGGAAAACGCGTTGCTGTGCACATTATCGTCAATAGATATTGATTACCGGCTTTTGTTTTGGGCAAAGGACCCACACAATCTACAATAACGTGCTCAAAAGGTTCTCCCAAAACTGGTACAGGAACCAATGGAGCCCGCGGAATGGTCTGGTTCGGCTTACCTGAGAACTGACAGGTCTGACACGTTCTACAGTACTTTGTTACATCTGACTTTAAACGAGGCCAAAAGAAGTGTTTTAAAATTCCTTGATATGTTTTCTTGATACCCAGGTGCCCGGATAAGTCGTGGTCATGAGCCAGAGAAAGTACAGTCTGCCTATAGCAAACAGGAATGACTATCTGGCTTGTCACATTCCATTCAGCGTCACTCGAATCGTCAGGACACCACCTACGCATCAACACTCCATTCTCCATGTAAAAAGCAGTTTTTCTCTCCTGTGCCACCTCTGGAGAAACAACAGCAGAGAAACATTTATGCAAAGTTAAGTCATCTTTTTGGGCAGTGATAAGGGCATCACGCGTTACATGTAACTTCGGCTCGTCTGACTTTAAAACGACAGATTTTTCTTCAGGTTTACCATCGCCAACCATCAACGTATCGTTTACTAACGTAGGGGCCATAAAAGTAGAAAGTAAATCATCGGCATCAGCAAATTTACGAGCTTGAGCACGCGTAATGGCACAGACAGGGAAGACTTCTGGGAACTTTTCTGACAGTTCATCGGTGGATGCAGACAACTCAGGTCTATCACAAACCTCCAACAATGGCATAACTTTCCCACCAGCTATGTCATTGCCGAGAATGAAATTTACACCTTCCACAGGTAAACTGTCCCGTACCCCAACTTTTACTGCTCCAGTGAACAAGTCTGATTTCAAATAAATCTCATGCAAAGGAACTTTGACTATGCTCATCTCAATACCTCGGACTAGCACATGACTACCGCAGAAAGTTTGTTCAGGACAAGGCAATGCGTCAGTCCTTATGAACGACTGCATGGCGCCAGTGTCACGAAGCATAGTTACTTTTACCAGATTAGTAAGCTTGTCATCAACAGATACCAACCCTTCCATCAGAAAAGGTTGATAGCCAGCGTCAAACTTATCACAGCGCTCAACTTTAGCGACGTCAACGGTTTTTACGAAAGCCACAGTTTTAGTACTAATGCCTTGTTGCTTGCGTTTCAATGCAAGACAATCAGCAATAACATGTCCCGGTTTGTGACAATAATAACACTCCCTATCCTCTCTAGCTTTTGTAGGGTTACTTTTCGAGCGTGACTGATCTTTTAAAGTGAAGTGAACAGGTGAAACTTTCTCAGTACGAGCTGAAGAAAAAACACCTTTATGCGTCAATGTGAACTCGTCAGCAAAAACAGACGCTTGAGTCAAAGAGGTTACTTTTTGTTCATTGAGGTAAACTACGATGCGTTCAGGAATACAACTCTTAAATTCCTCCAAGAGAATTAACTCACGCAACGTCTGAAAATCTGACACTTTATTCGATGTGCACCACTTGTCAAACAACACACACTTTTCTCTAGCGAATTCTACGTAAGTCTGAGCGGCACTTTTCTTATGATTCCTAAAACGTTGTCTATACGCTTCGGGTACGAGTTCATACGCTCGCAAAATTGCCGTTTTAACAACGTCATAATCTAAACTGTCTTCTAAAGACAGAGCAGCGCACACTTCCTGAGCCTTTCCGGTTAACCTACATTGCAAAAGTAAAGGCCAAACATCTCTAGACCACTGCAAAGCAGTAGCAATTCGTTCAAATACATTAAAATAGGAATCAACCTCGGCTTCCCGAAATTGCGGTACGAGTGATATGTGTTTACTCACGTCAAATGTAGTTCCAGAAGACCCCGAGGCAGTCGACACTGCAGCATTATGCACAGGTGGAACCGGTGTGTGTCTAGCGGTCAATTCAAGCTCTCGCAGCCTGACTTCCTTGTCCGCTTCGATTTCAAGTCGGCGAATTTCAAGTCGAAGTTCCCTTTCGGCGCGACTTTCCGCTTGTCTCTCGCGCTCTTCCCTTTGAATTCTAGCAAGGCGCGTTTTAAGACGCGCAGCGCCTCCAGACTCAGACTCTGTTGGGGAGAAAGGCTCGAAGGGCGGTAGAGCAGCTTTGGCTTCGGAACCCTCCGCCGCAGCAGCTCGACTCGCTTCCCCCTTACCTGCCCCAGAACGAGCGTCAACGCCAGGCGAACTTTCAACCAACAACAACACACCCAGTTCCCCTAAATGCTGCACGACACTGCCTTTAATGACTCGCTTTAACTGCTGTTTGTTAACTGGAATGCTAAAATGTTCAGCGACTTTTAACAAGTCATCCTTGCGACACGCATCTAATTGTTCGACAGTTGGTGCACTAACGAAACTATCCAAATCAAAGTCAGACATATTAACTATCCTCAACAAATGCACTAAACAGCCTCCAATTTACTGTTTGAACGATACTCTGTTAAAATTTTTGATCCGTCCTCACACCAGCAACAATGTCTCACACATCATCCCAAAGGGGATTAATGAATATCCCACTGCTGCCACCAATAAATGTTACGTGTTTGATGTTTAAGAGGGATGATAGCGTAACATTTAAGTGAGACAATAGCTGATGAGCGTGAGGCAGATCAAAAGATGACAACAACAACAACAGAGTACGTTTAAGGTATTTACTTTAGTAAAAGTTGCGTTATGAGTGTACAATTAAATAAATGAAAAAAAGAGAGATATTAATACAAATAGCAAAAGAAAAAGATGTGAGTGTCACCCAAATCAAAGAAAATAAACAACACAAAACAGCCTTACGTCTAACCTCTAAACTAATTAGAAAAAAAAAGAACAAGAAAAGAAAACCGAAATCTTCAGCGTGTACGACGCCCTAACTAAACTCAATTAAGCTAAAAAGCAGAAGTACAACAGTGGCGTGACACACACAAACCTAAACTAACAGCGTACAAACTAAACTAATCAAAGGAGCAAAACACAAGCAAAGTCATGGCAGATGACTAATTGTTCGAGTTGTCAAAAAGGGCATTTAGGATTAACTCAACGCCCAGAAATCCAGGTGTATTCTTAACTTTAAACTTGGCATGTGATTCTAACGCCATACGGACAGAAATCTCGCTCTAAATTCGATACAAGTCAATAGCCAAAACAAACCTATAAATAAATCAAAGTACACTGCACAAAGCATTACTTCGAAAAATCAGGAAACTTTAAACATTCAAAGACACACAAGACTGACTGCTGACCGCGTGGAGCACAAGGTACGCTGGCGTGGCGCACCCACACGCTCTGAGCTCGAGGCCTCAAATGCAGCCGGCAAATCAGTGGATTGGCAACATGATGACGTCATAACGATGACTGACAGCCTGGTCAGCCAATAAACACGGACCTAGAAATGAGTAAGAAATAATACAGAGAGATGGGGAAGTGATGAGAAAAACGAAATATACACAAAAGCACACGTGGAACGTAACAGTGTAAAATAGTTCATTAAGTTAATTTTCTCTGACAGATCATTGTGGAAATCTGTAATTCAAAAGAACAGACCCACAAATAGGTAAAAACAAGAAAATGATTTCATGACAAGTGTAACTGCAGTGTGTCTACAGTGTTTTCAGTCTTTGTTGATTGTGTGGCTGTGATGTCCCTGTAGCGGCTCCTTATTCACCATCAGCTGATCCTGAGAAAACTGGACTGATGTCTAAATACTGACAGTCCTACAATAAAACACACAGACAGTCAAATATGAGTATAAGACACAGCCAGATATATTATTTTATTCATATTACAGTCTGAGATATGAGTGAAAAACCCCACTCTCTCATAGATTAATAACAGTAAATGATTAACAACTCCATCACTGATGAAAATACTCATATATTCATAGATCAGTCACATCACAGAACTAAACTCTTATTAAAAACAGTTTAAAGTGCAGAGACTAATGTGGAGCTGAATTATTATTATCTAATATTCTCCAATTACACACATACACTAAGAGGCTTGTTACTAAATTTGGGTCAGTTTGAAAGCTTTACCAACCAACAAACAAACAAACAAGAAACAAAAATACTTACAGTAGAATAATCTCTCCAGTTTATAATGTGGAGTATCCTTCAATTTAAAGAGCAACTTCATTTTGGATTTTGATAGCTTGTTCCCAATCAGATCCAGTTCTCTCAGGTGTGAGGGGTTTGATCTCAGAGCTGAAGCCAGAGTAGCACAACCTTCCTCTGTGACACCACAATAACACAACCTGTAGAGAACAGAGATTCAAAGTCTTAATGTATACAATGTAAGAACTATTGCCTACACATGCACTGAGATCATGTTAATGAGTTTCTTTTCATTTGGATCCTCTGAGGAGGCAAGGGAGGCAGTATTTTCTCAGAATATTAGGTGAGAAAAAAAATTTGAATACAAAAATAAAACAACGCCAATATTACAAAATATAACATTAAAAAGTGTATAAACCATTTGTTTCACTAAAGAAACATTGTCCAACAGCGACACCAGTAGGTAAAGTTACAACAGGAGTTTGCATCTCTCTTGCCACCCCTGAGCCCATTAAGCTTTACCAGACCCCATAAAGCATGCAGTGAATTTGGTGGGCGGTAGTCAAGCATGCCCACAAGTCCTGAAAAGTGAAGCCAAAGTGTCTCGATTGTCTCCAGGTGACTGGATGCAGTATAGGTCATAAACCCCACCCTCTCCATGTAGTCTAATTGCCAATATATAATCAAATTACACTTCAAACACATTTTTTTCTCCGAAGATGGTTTCTGTCATTTGAGGAAGTTCTTATCATGCTGATTTAAGTTTAAGTGATCGTTTTTCTAATAAGTTTGCTTTTAGTTAGTTGTTTGATGCTACAAAAACAGAGTGTGGTGGTGTCTATTCTGCCTTCAGGCTCTCGCTATAGACTACCAAAGATGAAGAGTAACCGATACAAATATTTGTTTGTTCCTTGTGCAATTCGGCTGTAAAATGGTTTTTAAGGAATTTGTTAGGGAAATTTTATTCTATCTTATTATATTTTTATGTATCTATGTTTTGGAATGTATTGTATGGGTCTGTTGTGTTTCTGATTTTCGTTGCATCCAAATTGCCCGCACGGGATCTTAAATGTCCACTGAAGTGCCTTGAAACATGCAGCGTTATTCTATGTGGTGACATAATTTCAACTGAAACAGGAAAACAGGGTGGAACATATCGATCAGCCCCACCCCTTTTATAAAATAGCCAATAGCGTTTCATTTATATCTGCTTGGCCACTCGGTAAAGCCGCCATTTGACAGCTTATGACAGCCACAGTCTAATAGATTGCCCTCTAGATTCAATATCAAACTCTTACTAAAACAAAACAGTGATCATAATCATGCTGTGGCTGTGTAGTTTTGAGTGTTTAATATATGCCGACTCACGCATATCATCCACTCCCTGCAATCGTGTCTCTGGACCTGAGCCAAAGTCCGGAGTAGACTATGATATTTACAGTGTCTGAGTCGTTCTCTATTGCCTACATTGAGCACTACATGCCATTCACAGTGCAGAAAATACTAACACTGTGAACAAATGACCGATCTCAGCCGCAGCTTCAGCGTCTTTTTATAGTGTAGGGGGCGGGACGTTTCGGATTCTAGAGCACATTTGATTGGACAGAAAGTTTGATGAGAAGCTGAGGTGCAGCGTGATGTCATCAAAATCATTGATCCATATTAGCGGAAGTGAGAGACTGTAAGTTTTGAATGCTTATATCTTGTAAATGCCAATTTTGTCTTTGTTTTGGAGCACACTACCTTATAGATAACAGTAAGGCTAACATATTTATACTTAAAGGAGAAGTCCACTTCCAGAACAACAATTTACAAATAATTTACTCACCCCCCTGTCATCCAAGATGTTCATGTCTTTCTTTCTTCAGTCGTAAAGAAAGGAAAACATTTCAACATCATTTCTTTACGACAAGGGGGTGAGTACATTATATGTGAATCTTTGTTTTGGAAGTGGACTTCTCCTTTAAAGCCAAAAAACTTTCAATTTGATTTCATGGGGACTTTAATAAAGTTTGACCTTGACCTTGATTGTGATGTTGCAATTAGGTCTGTGGGAGTTTGGTCAAGACTTTTATACCACGGCTCCACCTCACGACACTACTGTGCAGACTGTGGCTTTAAACGAATCTGGGAAGACTGATTTAAGAAAGTAAGTAAACAACTCGTACACTTAGATATAAGCCCTTTGTTATGTCAAAATAAGACTGTAATGGCATGAAAACATGATCTGTGAGAGTTTTTAGTGAGTAATCAGCTTGAACCAATATTTACTAAGCTTTGATTACTGATGATCATGTTTAAATTGTTACTGCCTTGAGTTATTATTTTGAAATAAATGTAAAATGCCTAAAATCACTTAACTTGATGAGAAATTTATGTAAAAATATAAAACAGAATTGTTTTTCTTTTATGTCTGATAGTGTAAAAATGTTTATTTAACCAAAATGTGAATGAGACATGAATTTACATTTGATTAAAAAAACAAAACAACAACAACAACAACAAAAAACACCACAGCACATTAATGCCTCATGGGATTTTAGACCAAGCCAATAAAAAAAAACTAATCCTTAAAAGACAGGCTAAAGGAGTATTTCATATCAAACTAACAAAAGCAACGAAAGCCACTAAATGGTTGGGGTTTCAAAAACAGGAGCAGCAGTGATGTGATGAAGATTACAGGTGTTTCTCCTCATCAGTTCAAAACTATTCCAATAATATGCATCCATCCATAATAAAAAGTGCCTCACATGGCTCCGGGGGGTTAATAAAGACCTCCTGTAGTGAATCGATGTGTTTTTGGAAGAAAAATATCCGGATTTAGAATCACTTTAATCTAGCTTGTGCTAACAGCTGTACACTTGCTTCTTTGACAAGGGGTGTGGCAGTACCAAAACACTGTCTAAGCTGTTCGCCAATCGCAACGCAGTGGGACAGTTAACCAATCACAACACATTTCTTTTTTGGAAAGCGGGCTTTCATTAAACCCGGAACTAATCGAGCCTTATGTGCCAGGCTGGGAGAAATGTATTGTAATAGTGTAAATATGTTAAAAACAATGCGTTTTTCAAACCACCAAGCATGAAAACATGTTCTAGTACACCCCTAAAACAAAATCAAGACTCTGTAAAAGAGCATAATTGGACACCTTTAAAAATAAATAGTAATTAAATTTAAGTTTGGGCTCTGTTGTTAATTGTAACCTTACAGTAATGTAAAAGGGCTCCCTATAGTTTAAAGCATAAGCTGAGATACATTTTTATCACTAAGAAAATTTTAATCATAACTGAATTTATTTAAAGACAGAGCAACTTTTCAGTAAACCACAGTACCTGCTGTACCGAAATCATGCCAAACTGTGATGTCAAACCGAGGTACACGCAGATTGCACATGAACACAAGAGGCGGGAATTATCGCATGGAATAGTCACAGCTGAACAAGACCAGTTATAACCAGACATATCACGATGGAGTCATTGCCTCCTCTCACGTGACTTTCCCTCATTCATTCTCAATTACCATCCACCAAACTCACCGCATGCTTTAGGGGGTCTGATAAAACTCAATGGAACTCAGTGGAGACAAGAGAGACACGCGGACTCCTGCTGTAACTTTACCTGCTGGTGTTGCTGTTGGACAATGTCTCTTTAGAAAAATTTGTGATTTACACACTTTTTAATGTTGTATTTTATTTTATTATTTGCAATATGTTTATTTTTGTACTACAAATTTTTTTTCTTATCCAATATTTTGTGGAAGATATATATAATCCGTTTCTCAATAAGTGATTTTAAAACCTGATTTAATTATAATCAAGTGAGATCATAGTCACCTGTCATAGCACTTTCTGTGGAGCTATTTAGCATTTGGCATAGCTGTCCAAATGCCACTCTGGATTCTCTGCATCATAACGCTGTTCAGTATCGTCCAGAGTCACAAAGAAAGCATCCTCAGCATCAAGAGACTGCTTGTTCTTTCCTCGACTGAAGAACTGTGAGTGTGCTTTGGCCCAGCTGAGTAATGAGGAACAGAAGCAGAAATAAAATCACTTGACTCATTACATGTTCTTTAATTGCCTTTGATCACATTTACTGACCAGAAAGAGAAGAAACAACAACTGATGAACATGAATGAAAGCTGAAAATTGTACATTTAGCTGACACAGAATATTCTGAGCTCAGCTCCACAGTAAAAAAAAAAAATGTATTAATGCAATTTCCATGATATTTAAAATACTTTTTCATTTTTAATTATTGTTTTCCAAATATTTTACTAATTAAATTAACAATTAAAATAATAAGAATAAAAAAAGAATATTAATAATAATGAGCAGTCAGCTGACGCCTGCTGTCAGCACGGCCAGCAGCTCCTCTCTCCTTTTTTTTTTTCCCCCCTGCATGTTGGTTGCTCCACATCAGAATACATTTTAGTATTATTTATATACTATTATGGTATTTATTTATATTTTGAATTCACATTTATTTTTAGATTTTCAGTTTTCGTTTTAATTTTAACTATTTTAACCATTAGGTAACACTATAATAAGGCTAATTAGTTAATATTAACTAAAATCGAACAGTACCTCTACAACATTTATTTATCTTAACATTAATTTCATCATTTAGTAAAATCTAAAGTTGTTTTTTAACAATAGTTAATGCACTGTGAACTACCATGAACTAACAATAAATGACTGTATTTTTATTTACTAACATTAATACAGATTAATAACTACTGTAATAAATGTATTGCTCATTGTTCATGTTAGTTACATTATGTTAACAAACGACACTTTATTGTAAAGTGTTACCAAAATTCTATTAAGCTTTAATCATTTTTATTTAAGTTTTAGTAATTTTAGTAATTCAGCTTTAACTTATTTTCTAATTAAGAATTTCTTTCTTTCTTTCTTTCTTTCTTTCCAAAAACAATATTTAATAGTTTTAGTTCATCACTGTAGCATCACTGTTCCACATTACTTAATTGGTTGCTTGGCATGGTCCTGATTTGGTTATTTACACTGACTTTTTTAACGTTCTGCTACCCTAAAATTTGAATTCATAAATCAAAAACTTGTTCCTGATAGAAGAGGTCACTGTATTTATGACATGCATTTTAATGTCTCTTTTACCTGGAATGGCTGTAACGTTATATGATTGGCTTTCAGATATTTTACCTGTAAACAAACAGTTCGTTGTACTGCTTTATAGTATATTGCAAAATGGTCTTAATTATCATATCATAATCTTTTGTAGGGCAAATAGTTTTACCGTTTACTGCACTTTGTTATTTTACTAGTTAGCCAGAGCGGCTAATGTAACCCACATATCCATGTAAAATAGCTTACTTCGTTTAGCAAAATAAGCTGGATACAACATTTCTGTGAACAGTTAATTAGTTAATATTGAACAACTTACATTTTGAGCACAGTATTGCCAGTTGCTTGATCTGTTTTTGGTCCGCCAACGAATTTTGTTCCAGATGAAGCCACAGCAGAATGAATCATTTTTGAACGAATCGGTTAAATGATTCAGCATGACACTTACAACGGAAGTTAATAAGGACATGAGTGAACTTCAAAATACTGTTTAACAAGAAGTAAACAATATGCAAACAATATGTAAACTTACGTGAAGTGATAAACTTAAATTTAAAAAAGAATTCTGTGAAATGGTTTATTGAGTTTCAATCTCTTAAATGATTAATCAAATAAATAAATACATAAATAAATAAATAATAAAATGAATGAATCTTTTTCCACTAATCAAAATCAGGGTGTTTTCAGTTGCCGTAAAGCGTTTCAGAACAAAATATCTACAAACCTTTTTTAAGTACATTTTATTTTAAAAATCTTCACTATAATCAATGGCCTGCAGAGGGCAGCGGAGGAGTGCTGACAGTGATCAAATAATAAAGACAAAATCTCCCAAATGTCTTTGCAGATGCGGATTATTACTGTTTTATTAATATTTTTATATTAATCACTTCCTTAGAAAACTCCTTCTTACTTATTATTACAAAACTAAACACAACTTAAAAAACATTCCTGTAGTTTTTGAAAGTCGCTAACAGCCAATCAGCATCGCGAGAGAGACAGTCAGCGCGGTCACGAACGTTCTAAATTCCTCGTTGTGACGAACACGAACAGAATCCCGTGTGTAGCTGCTGAAATTTCGCTTTTTTCTAACTTTATGGATACGAGATTCAACCTTCAAACAGCAGTGAAGACCATCAAACAACCGTGAAAAGCAACATATCAGGGTTCCTCAAATCTTGTCCTGGAGTTTGGCTCCAACACAGATCAAACACAAATGCAGTTGATCAAGGTCTTCAGGATCGCTAGAAACATCACAGGTAAGTGAGTTTAATCAGATCTTGAGCTAAACAAAAACGACACATTTCAGTGGTAAAAGACTGTAAAAATGGTACATTAAAATCTGTTAATTATTTAATGTTAAGCTCCTCCACTATATACGGTGAAAAACTGTGTTTTATATTACATAAACATTAATTGTACGTTAGTTTCTTCTTAGTATTTTATTATTAGTTGTGTACATTGAGGTTGTATGTTATGTCTAAAGTTGTTAAATTAATGTTTATTGCATTATTTCAGTTTAATGTGTGGTACCATAATGATGTTTAGTGTTTGTGTGAATGACAATGTGTTCATGGTTCATCATGTCATTTTTTCATCACCACCTGCTGTGTACTATAAAGGTACTGAAATTTGTTTAGTACCTCAATTTGTCTGTATATTATCATTTTACTAGTTAATGAAATGACTTAAAATAGAACTTGTTATACTTTAAATAGACTTTAAATAGAAATTTGAGTTAAATCCATAAAACCTAAAATGTTGCTACCATATTTTTTTCATGGTAAATTTTGGCAACCACAGCTCCCGGATTATTTTTTTTTTTACATTGGTAGGGCACCAGCCCACCAGGACAGTATTTGAGGAACCCTTAAGGTTCCTTAAATCTTGCCCTGGAGTTTAGCTCCAACCCAGATTAAACACAACTGAACGAGCTGTTCAAAGTCTTCTGGATCGATAGAAAAATCACATGTAAGTGAGTCTGATCAGGTTTTGAGCTAAACTCTGCAGGGCACCAGCTCTTCAGGACCGTATCTGAGGAACGCTGGTGTAGACCATCAGACAACAGTAAAGACCATCAAACATCAGCCTAGACCATCAAACATCAGCGTAGACCATCAAACATCAGCATAGACCATCAAACAACAGCGCAGACCATTAAACATCAGCGTAGACCATCAAACATCAGCGTAGACCATCAAACAGCGCAGACCATCAAACATCAGTGTAGAATTCATCAAACATCAGCGCAGACCATTAAACATCAGCATAGACCATCAACGTGAAGACCATCAAACAACAGCTGGCTAATTCATCAAACATCATCAGTTTAGGATCATCAAACATCAGCGTAGGACCATCAAACATCAGCGCAGACCATTAAAACATCAGCATAGACCATCAACGTAGACCATCAAACAACAGCTTAAGACCATCAAACATCAGTAGCGACTAATACTCTAAACATCAACGACCATCAAACAACAGCGACCATCAAACAATAACAGCAATTGGTGACATCAAACATCAGTATAGACCATCAAACATCAGCAGACCATCAACGAGACCATCAAAACAACAGCGGCTAATTCATCAGCCTAGACCATCAAACATCAGCATAGATCAGCAAACATCACCGGGTAGACCATCAAACAACAGCTAAGACCATCAAACAACACCTCCTCGCAGACCAACATACCAGGGTTCTCAAATCATGCCCTGGAGTTTAGCTCCAACCCAGATCAAACACAACTCAACAAGCTGTTTAAGGTCTTCTGGATCACTAGAAAAATCACAGGTAAGTGAGTTTGATCAGGTTTTGAGCTAAACTCTGCAGGGCACCAACTCTTCAGGACTGTATTTGAGGAACCCTCGTGAAGACCATCGAACATCAGCGTGACCATCAAACATCAGCGTGACTATCAAACATCAGCTGACCATCAAACATCAACGAGACCATCAACATCAACGTAGACCATCAAACAACAGCAAAGACATCATCAAACATCATCATAGACCATCAAACATCAGCGTAGACCATCAAACAACAGCGAAGACCATCAAACATCAGCGTAGACAATGAAACGCCATTGAAGACCAACATACCAGGGTTCCTCAAATCGTGCTCTGAAGTTTAGCTCCAACCCAGATCAAACACAACTCAACAAGCTGTTTAAGCTCTTCTGGATCACTAGAAAAATCACAGGTAAGTGAGTTTGATCAGGTTTTGAGCTAAACTCTGCAGGGTACCAGCTCTTCAGGACCGTATTTGAGGAACCCTGGTGAAGACTATCAAACATTAGCATAGACCAGGAAACTACATTGAAGACCTTCAAACATCAGTGAAGACCAACAAAAGACCAAGAGGTTCAGAGGGTGAAGAGGGTCTCTGTGTTCAGCTTCTTGTGGGATCTGTCTTGGGCGGTGCTGGGTGGGGTGTGTGGTGTCTCTCCACACCATAACTATGGGAATGACCCGAGGCGTCAGGTGGTTTGGTGCCCTCACTTCCCTCAGCACCTTTGACCAGGTGAATGCACTCTTACCAAAGCGAAACGCTGCTTCATATCTCTCACTGTCAGTGAAGATCAATAGTGACGCAACGCTGGTGGGTGTCTGATGGGGTCCAGTTCAGATTTCTGCGGGTTGCTGGCGCGAGTCCGACAGTGAAGGCCCTCTTTCTGTCTGTGGTAAATGAGGTTAGTAGGTTCACCTGCTTATGCACTATTCTATGCTTTATTTTAGTATAAATAGTGTGGTTAGTGTTTATATGCACTTAATTTACGTTAACAATGTGTGCAACTGTCGCAGCTTTAATTACGGGCTTTTTAGAGTAAGAGTATGATAATGAGTATGAGTATAATAATGATAAAAGTATTGGGTGAAAAATTCTTTCTTATGCCTCCTATGAGAGACTACACAGTAGTTATGTATGTTGTGGTTCATCTTGCCTGTTTAAGGGTTAAAGAAAGGTGTGTCCGCCGAGAATGTTGTTGTGGGGAGGGAGGGTGAGAGTTTGATTAACATTGATTAAGGGAGCAATAATAACAAATAGTAACAAAAACAATAACATCAAAAGTAGCAATAAAAAGTCATAATAATAAATAAATAAATAAATAAATAAAATGAATAATAATAATAACAATAACAAATATAACTATAAAATAGCATAAACAATAAAAATAACAAAAATAACAAATAATAACAAAAATAAAAATGACAAAATAACAGTAAAGTAATAATAAATATCACTATAAAATAACAACAAAAATAATAAAAGTAATAAATATAAAAAAACAATAATAACAAATATAACTAATAATGATGACAAAAATAATAATAAAATAACATTAACAACAAAAATAATAACAAAAATAACAAAAATTATACTACTACTACTACTAACAAATAATAACAATAACAACAAAAAAATAACAATAAAAAACAGCCAAACAATAATATATAACAAAATAAAATATAACTATAAAATAACACCAACAACCAAAATAATAACAAAAATAACAACGAAATAACAAATAATAAAAAATAACAACAAATGCAAAAACAAATATAACTAATAATAATGACAAAAATAACAATAAAATAACATTAACAACAAAAATAATAAGACAAATAAAATTATACTACTACTACTACTAATAATAATAATAGTAGTAATAATAATAACATAATAACAATAAAAACAAAAATAATTACAATAAAATAACAGCCAAATAATAATAAATATAACAACAATAAATTAACATCAACAACCAAAATAATAATAACAAAAATAACAAATGATAATAACATAAATTAATAAAATATAACAATGATAAAATAACAGTAAAATAATAATAAATATAACGACTATAAAATAACAGTAACAACAAAAATAATAATAAATATAAATCATAATAACAAAAATAACAACAAAAGTAATAATAAGTATAACTAATAATGATGACAGAAATAACAATAAAATAACAATAACAACAAAAATAACAAAATTATACTACTACTACTACTAACAAATAATACCAATAACAACAAAAATAACAACAATAAAATAACAGCCAAACAATAATATACTATAACTAAATATAACTATAACTAATTATATTTAGTTATATACTATAACTAAATATAACTAAATAAAATGTAACTATAAAATAACACCAACAACCAAAATAATAACAAAAATAACTATAATAATGATAAAAATAACAATAAAATAACGTTAACAACAAAGATAACTAAATTATACTACTACTACTAATAATAATAGTAGTAGTAATAATAATAACATAATAACAATAACAACAAAAATAATTACAATAAAATAACATAAATATAACAACTATAAAATAGCATCAACAACCAAAATAATAATAACAAAAATAACAACAGAATAACAAAAATAACAAATAATAATAACATAAATGAATAAAAATAACAATGATAAAACAACAGCAAAATATTAATAAATATAACAACTATAAAATAACAGCAACAACAAAAATAATAATAAATATAAATTATAATAACAAAAATAACAACAAAAGTAATAATAACAAATATAACTAATAATGATGACAGAAATAACAATAACAAAAATAACTAAATTATACTATTACTACTGCTACTACTAATAATAACAAATATAACAAATAAGAACAATAATAACAATAAAATAACAGCCAAATAATAATAAATATAACAACTGTAAAATAACATCAACAACCTAAAAATAACAAAGAAATAACAAATAATAATAATAAAAGTAATAATAACAAATATAACTAATAATAATGACAAACATAACAATAAAATAACATTAACAAGAATAATTATAAAAATAATAACAAGATAACAACAAAAGTAATAACTAATGAAACAAATAACAAAAATAAAATAATAATAACACATAACAAATAGCAAAAATTGGGAGCAATAATACAATGAAACTAAAATATAAATATTTGTATTATAATAAAACAATAATAATTCATTATATTTTATATATTATTATGCACACCAATATCTGTGTATCTCATTAAAATTTTGATTATAAATTTAACTACTGGTAAATTGGTAATACAGAAAATCAAAAATTGGATATTGAATGAATTTAATTGTAATGCTCTGCTCTTTCTACTAATAAAGTTATTAAATAAAGGATTATGACTGCCATCCTGTGGTGATTACCATGCATGACATTTGTGTGTGTGTGTGTACTTGTTTTTGCTACATTGTGGGGACCAAATGTCCCCACAAGGATAGTAAAACCTGAAATTTTTGACATTGTGGGGACCAGCCTGCGGTCCCCATGGGTACAAAAGCTTATAAATCATACAGAATGAGATTTTTTGAGAAAGTAAAAATGCAGAAAGTTTTCTGTAAGGGTTAGTTTTAGGGGTAGGGTTAGGGTAAGCGGATAGAAAATACAGTGTGGACAGCATACAAACCATTGCGCCTATGGAGAGTCCCCACAAAGATAATAAACCAGACGTGTGTGTGTGTGTGTGTGTGTGTACCTGGTATTTATCACGTTATGGGGACCAAATGTTCCCACATGGATAATAATACCAGTAAATTTTGACCTTGTGGACATTTTTTAGGTCCCCATGAGGGAACAGGCTTATAAATTATGCAGAATGAGTTTTTTTTTTTCAGAAAGTAAAATTGTGCACAGTCCCCTATGAGGGCTAGGTTTAGGTGTAGAGTAGGTGTAGGTCAATAGAAAATATGGTTTGTTCAGTATAAAAACCATTACACCTATGGAATGTCCCCATAAAACATGGAAACACAATGTGTGTGTGTGCGTGCGTGCATGTGTGTGTGTGTGTGCGTGTGTGTATGTGCATTTGGTTTATATATTCTTGTGGTTTTAAACCTAAATACACACACACTCATGGGGACTTGTTTCACAGTGGGGACCTGAATTGAGGTCCCCATGGGTACAGAAGCTTATAAATCATACAGAATGAGTTTTTTGAGAAAGTAAAAATGCAGAAAGTGTTTTGTGATGGGTAGGTTTAGGTGTATGGTTGGTGTAGGGTGATAGAAAATATGATTTGTACAGTATAAAAACCATTATGGAGAATCCATACAAGGATAGCTGACGAGACATGTGTGTGCGTGTGTGTTTTAGTGTTGACAATTGATTAACAATTGTGCTTTTCACTGCGCCCAAAGTGTATGATTGTAGAAAAATATATATGTTTATATTGAACATTTATGGAGCAACAGATTTTGTGTGAAAATAAATCCTACAAATTTTGTCAAACAGATTTTGTTTACAAATTTTAAAAATGTATGTGGTGGCAGAGGGGGGCCTTTGACCCCACAGAGTATTGATACAAATACTTTAGCTAAAATTATATATTTTTTTTGTTTGTTTGCTTGTTTGTTTTTTTTTAATAATGTCTAAGTTAATAGTTGTTCAAAACAATCACTTTAACAAAGTTTGTACTATTTTCTGCTTATTTTGATAAAAGATTTAATTTTTGTTAAGTAAATATACTGTCATTAAAATGTAAACATATATTTTAAAATACAGGGGAAAAAATAATTTTAAAATGTAAAGGAGATCCCATAGTAATTAAATATCGATTTACAGTAGTAACAACAAGTGATTCAAATACAGACATCCGTTTCTATATTTTACTAAGAGAAAATGCAGGAAAACGTCTCTCTCACTTATGCATTAGTTCCTTCTCATGCCCTTTCTTCTCCTCACCCATCCTTCCCTTCATTCAGCTCACTCAGAATGGTCAATAGTAAAATATAACGTTTGACATGAATGTAAGTGTTATTCACAGTCATGTCTGGTATCATCTGAATTGTCTCTGTGCGTCTGGTACAATGATCTCATTCTTACAAGAAGTAAACTAAAAGGTGATACAGATTCTGAGAGCTTAGAGATATTTGGCTCACTGTATAGGGTGTGCCGTTTCCCTCATGCAAGATACCAAAAGGTCCCAAAAGATGTTAATATGACTTGATCAATGCAAATTGAAATTGTTAATTCCTGTCTCCATTTTGGAGGGATGTCTGTCTGGGTCTGAAGTACTTAAGGAAATGTTGCAAGAGGATCAGGGCGCTTTCTGTAGCCGGAACAAGCTATGGTACGCAGTGTGTTCACACTTGCTGTATAATTGGCATAATACATATTTACCTGACTTATAAGAAATTGCTAAAATGATGTTTTAGTTATGTATACTTAGACTATAAAATTCAGACACGGGACACCCGAAGCGCAATCGCACCATATGTTGGCGCACTGCACACAAGGCTTTCAGCGCAGACAACAGTGTGTTGTTGACCAACCTAAATTCAGTTCAGCCTCAAGCTTTCATTTTTGTAAAATTATTCTAACCAAGTGTACGTGAGAAATCACGGCATCATTATATAAAGTTACTTAGAAGAAGTGAAGTTGGTCAACTTGGTTCTATAGTAATGGTCATGACCTCTGGTTAGATATAGTCTTACCTTAATTAAGTGTTTACAGATCTGTGGGGACTAAAAGTATTATAATAAGATACAATACGAGAAAAGAGTGAAATAGAATAATCAAATGTAAAAATAATAATAACTAATATAAATAATAATAATTCAAATGAACAAACAACCAACTGGCATTTTAACCTAAATTTGAGTTCATAATAATATGGTGTCAGATTAAAAGACTCGGTTAGAACTGCTGCAGTGATGTAGGATGATTTTGAAATGATTTTTGAAGTTGAGGGAGAAAAACTCCAATCGTATTTTCAACATACCCTAACTTTTTTGAACCAGCATACACAGAGTTCATGGAGAGAAAGACAAGACGAGTGTTTGAGATTAAAAAGTATTTCAATTGTATTTTTAAAATGAAAATAACCCTTCTCGGCTGGGATCGTTTACAACCGCATTTGGGATCATTTGAAGCCCCATTTAAACTGCATTTTGGAAGTTCAAACTCGGGCACCATATCAGTCCATAATGTGGAGAAAAATCCTGAAATGTTTTCCTCAAAAAACACAGCTGTACAGCTAAAATAACGGGTGGCGGATGACACCAGAAGATCCGCAAAATGAAATTAAAGACAGTAGCACTGACTTCCATGGTATGGAAAAAAAAAACCCTGTTTGATTACCAGAATTCTTCAAATTATCTTGTTTTGTGCTCAACAGCAGAAAGAAACATACAGGATCGGAACAACTTGAGGGTGAGTAAATTTAGCCAATGATGATCAGCTTAAAATTGCAAGTGATTTCATCAATATCATTACTCTATACAGTTACTGTAAAAATTTTGGTTTAGATTATACTATTCTTTTACAATTTTGAAAGATTTTTAAAACTGCACTCTAAAAAATTCTGGGTTGTTTTTTCAAATCAAATGCTGGGTTGAGACTTCTGGGTAAGGACGCTGGGTTGATTTAACCCAATTTGGGTTAAAAACTGGTCTTATTTTTTGCTGGGTTAGGAACGCGGGCCTGTGAGAGAGCACACACGTCATGTTCACCGGACGTCACTAGTGTGAGAATCCGCCATTTTCTTAGATAGAAGTGAGTGAAGGACAATTTTCGGTAAGTAGAGATTAAAAATGTAAAGTCATCATTCATTATGTGTGTCCAGGAGTATTCTGAGATCTGAGTCTGAAAATCCTGAATCCTTTGAGAAAAGTCTGAAAATACGCTGAGGCAGTTTTTGCCTTAGAAATAATCTTAACAGCCTCTTCTGCTGAACAGAAGAGATACCTTTAATACAACGTTTGTGAGTTTCATATGTCATATTTACAGAAGATTTAGGTGTTAATAAAGGGTTATTAACAGATTTACATGTTAATTCGTAAGCTTTTTTTTTTCGTGATTAAACTGAAAGTAGTTTCCTAAAGAAAACGGCGTGTGTAATGAAGACTAGCCTAATTATTTTGAGGCTGATTAAGTTTTAATTGTTAAAAGTAAAGTTTTGCATGTAATATTTCAGACTTGTTGAGCTTTGAGTCTTCATTGTGCCCGCGGCGGGAGTTAACGGCAGGGAAGACTGTGTGTGAGAGGCGATCGGCTCGGCTTCTTCAGAAGAAAGGGAAAGACAGTAGAAAGCAAGTAAAGGTTGTAATTTCTATATTATCATTTTTGACTATTATTAAAAGAATGTTTGCTTTTTTTGTAGATGTTGAAAGCCAGAGACATAGGAGAGCTTCATTCTTTCAGGATTAATGTGAGTTATTTGTAGAAAATACATGTTTCTGTTGTCTCCTGCCTGTTTGCTTCACATTTTGTTGCAAAAACAGTATGATGACTTGTTCACATTTTATTTAAACCATTGATGTCCTTTTTTTGCAGAACTCAAACCAACTTTGAGGCTAACACCACAGAAGCCTACTTGTGTGAGAAGGCAATTTTCTCAGCTTCTTTAGAAAAGAGGAAAGGCAATTTAAGGCAAGTAAAGGTAATAATTTAATGTTATCCTTTTTTTTTTCTTTGTCTAAGAGTGAAAATGTTTTATGTAGATGTTCAAAGCCAGAGACAGGATAGATTCATTCTTTTTTGATTGATATGAGTTATTTGTACAAAATAAATGTTCCCATTGTCTTCTGCACGTTTACTTTACAAAATAGTTAAATTTTAACTAAATGTTTTCCTTTTTAAATGTTTTTCTCTTTTAGGCCACTGATGAAGAGCAGGTGGTGACTGGGATGAATGCTGGACAAAGAGGAGAAATGATCTTTCCCCCAAACTGATGCAACAGTGGTTTTAAAGGAGGAGGCCACCCTGGATAATGTAAAAGATGTTGCACGTCTTTGCTGAGCTGATGGGGCTTCATGACTACATCAGTTATCTTAAAGAGATAATGAAAATTGGCAGTGATGCATGTTCTGTATGTGATCATGGATTATGAAACAAACAGTAAGTGTATAGTCTGTAAAAACAAAATGTCAAATGCTTGTTGTGTGTTGTTCAGTAGAAATGGAGTTCACACTCATTCATACACATGCTCACAATACTTAACACATTTGCTTGTGTTAAATGTTATAATATCAGTGTTAATGTTGTGGTTTATTAGTGTACTGTCATGCCAGAATAGTTTGTGTAAAAAAAAAAACAACTATTAACTAATTGTACGATTATTGTAAAATAGTGTTTTTGTATAGTGGTTGTATACAATATACAAAATTGACCAAAAAAGCAAAATTTGATCTTAAACATGTTCAGTGGTTAATTTATAAAGTCTGTACCTGCTAATGCCATACTTTTTCTGCATTTCTTTTCACATGCATGTTACTTTTGAATGTTTTCTTTTGTTGCAGTTTTTAATAAATATTTATCTTTTGATAGTCATTCTGTGTGTGTTAAAGTGATTTAAAAAAATTAACAAGATTTGTAGATTTAATGCCTAGGTCAATTTTGGGTTCATTTTAGCCTAGCAGTGTAGTGAATTTAAACCATAAAAAAGCAACCCAGCATGCTGGGTCAAATAATTCAACCCAACTTGCTGGGTCAAAATAACCCAGCGTTGGGTTCGTCCCTTTTTGACCCAGCGCTGGGTTGCCAAAATAACCCAAATTGGGTTCTTTTTAACCCATCGTTTTTTAGAGTGTGACATTATTGTGATCATCCTTGTAGTGAGCATGCCTATCCAAATGAATGCAATTGTTTTTACATTGAAAAAAAGGTGGATTTCAAAATATCTTCATCTTACGTAAGTGTACACCATTCAGATGACTCTTCACAAAATCACTATTTCTTAATGTGTAATACTATTTAAATACACCTGGATGTGTTGGAGATATATATAAATGTGGAACATCCCCCATCCTAAGCTGAAAGTGTTGATGGAGGACTTGGCAAACAAGAACGCAATCCCCGAGATATAAGATGCAGCAGAGTTTCTGAATCCATGTCTTCACTGAGAATACTGTTGAGAAATGTGTGCATGTCTTGTTTTCAAGAATCAAGAATTAAGAAACCAAATATAAATTGTGTATGATCTTTCTAGTTATAGCTTAAAGTTTTTCCAAAGTGTACTGTTTAACAGTCAGAGCTTAAGTTATTTTCATGTGTGAAAAATACCAGTATCAATATATTACTGCTAATTTTATAGTCAGAAAGGGCATTCTAGAAGAGCAGAGTGATTTGTGTGTTTCCATTGCAAAACAGAGTTGAATATAAGGCATTGTAGCAATTTTAAAAAGTAAAAACTCATTTTGTATTATAGAGAAGAGACTCAGACTACAAACCCTCCACAGTAAAATCACAGACTGCAATCAAACATGAATATTTTACATGCTAAATAGATGTTTCACCTCTACTGGTGAAACCAACAACATGCTTAATAAATGAACAGCTACAATAAATACACTTGTATCTACACATTGAGTCCTGTTAATAATAAAATGTCTACAAATATAATATGTACAGTACTGTGCAAAAGTTTTAGGCCATTAGTATGTGCATCAGCTAAAATGGTTTTAAGTCAGTTATTTCGATCTTTTGCTGTTGTGTGTCAGTAGGAAATATCATTTTACATTTACAAGCATTCACTTTGCCATTAATTTTAAAAAATCCAGTGAGATATTTGATTGCACAAAGAGTCTAACAACAGCCAGTGCTTCACACAGAGATCTGGTCATCATCCAGTCTGTCTGGAATAACATGCAGAAACCGAACAAAATGAGACAAACTAAATCCAGAAGAACTTTGGCAACGTCTTCAAGATAATTCAAGAAACCTATCTGCAAAGCTACCTGAACAACTATGCACAAGTTAATGGGCAAAAGCTACTTTAAACACAAAGGATGTTCACACCACATGTTAATATAATTTAGTTACTACACAGTAAAATCCACAGAGTAAAATTAACTCTATTCAGAGAACATTTGGTCCCTCTCTAAATAGAGTTAAATTAACACTGAAGCAGAGTTAAAGTTGATCAGATAATTAAGTGATCAATTAAAAGGTGATTGAGCATTAGTGATGAACACCTGCTCTTAACAAGCAGAATCAATGAAGAAAAGAGAAACACAAGAACTACAACTGATTTCAGCCACAGATTAAATCAACTGAAATAAAATAAGTGATTAAATCCCTCAAGATCTCAGCAGATGATGATTAAACAACTCCACAAACAGCTTCACTCATTATTAACCAGACTGACTTTATTTCTGTCACACGTCTACAGAAGCTCTTATTGAGATTTACAGAGGATCAAAAGTTGATGTTTTAGTGGTTAAAATGACGCTACCATCATGGAGATCAGCATTTGCTTTAGTTTAGCTCTTGACCCTTCAGTTTTGGGTTAGATCTCTGTTTAACTGTACATGTGATGTTGTAGAACAGAGTGGTCAATGCTTTACATTAAACACATTTTAATTGACTTTTTTTTGTTGAGATGTTTATTGTGAGATGGTTTGATTACATCCAGGGTAACCTTTTCTCAATTTATGCATTTAGATAACCATAACCAACCCCGTGAAAGTTCAGCAGTGAAACAAAAAAAAAAAAAAAACTATAATATAACAATAAAGAATAATTTTAGGTTCATGTAAAGCATAAGTAAACACTATTATTACTCAGAGACACACAGACATCAAGTACCAGCATATGAATCTCAACAATGGTGACAATCAACAAAATGCTTCATGCTGCAATGCATGCTGGGTAACAACAGAGTAAAAACTCCCATCATGCACTGCAGTATGAATAATTATTGTCACCACTGTTGAGGATCATATGATAAGTGTTCATGTCTAAAATCCTGAACAAATGCACCTCTTTTTTTCAAAATTGAAGTTTTATGGTGGTGTTTGTTTAATAAGACCTTTTTTCAGCAATATGCCCATCAATAAACCAAAGAGAAAGATCACTTCATAATGTCCACACAAATGAGCTGTAAGCAGAAAGTGTAAAATAATCTGTTGCTTCAAACATTTGGTTCAGCAATACATAAATGTTTGCTGTGAAACAAAATTACAATTGCTTAAAAGCAAAATTATTGTAAGTTATTAAAAGGGTCAAGAGACAAACTAAAGCAAACCTTGACCACGATTATGGTGGCATTATGTTTTTTTGTTTTTTTGTTTTTTTTATTATTATTACAATTAAGCCAGTCTGCTTAGTAATGACTGAAGCTGGTGATGCTGTTTGTGGAGTTGTTTAATCAGATTTTGAGAGATTTAATATCTTTTATTTCAGTTGATTTAATCTGTGTCTGAAATCAGTTGTAGTTCTTGTGTTTCTCTTTTCTTCATTGATTCTGCTGTTAACAGCAGGTGTTCATCACTAATGCTCAATCACCTTTTAATTGATCACTTCATTATCTCATTAACTTTAACTCTGCTTCAGTGTTAATTTAACTCTGTTTAGAGAGGGACCAAATGTTCTCTGAATAGAGTTAATTTTACTCTGTGAATTTTACTGTGTAGAAGTTAATTGATAAATAAAATCTGTTTATGGCAGCATCCTCATTTTAAGGTATTTCTACACTGCCTAAAACTTTGATCAATACAACAGAAATAGCCAATTTCTGTAGTTTTTTACAGCATTATTGTACAAGGAACAAATCCATACTGTAAAATATGTATCCAGTATGTTGCTGTAAATCTGCAGAGCATCATGAGTAAAATTACATTAGTGGAGAATTTAAGTAATTATACCTGTAAATCATTTTACAGTAATTTTGAGTGGGATTTTTTTTTTCCCTCAGATGGTCTAACCATCAATTTTACCCCAGAAAGGTAAAGATGGTCTTTATTTTTGAATTATTTTTGTCATCATTGTTATATTTGCACTTTTCACTCATAAAGTTATGTGTCTTTAACTTTCAGAGTCCAGCGCGAGACGGAGAGGTGACAGTGATAATTGCTGTTAAAACTACAGACACGTGTTATAGTATATATAAATAATATCATCTAGGCATCATATTTCGAAGGCCTCAGACCAATACATCATAGACTGTGCTTTGGTTGCTACGATATGTCCATATTAGACCGGACAAGGTTTTATTGATAAAAAAGCACACTAACGTGAATTTTTTTTTTTGGTTTCCAGTATACGTGGAGAGCAAAACTGTTCAGGTCCAGTCATTTATAAATTCGATTATTAATCCTGGAAAATAAATAGTTTCATAAGGAATCTGAAATATTTAAATAATTGTTACTGTTATTCACGTAACGTAAACACCTAGATGGCACTATGTTAAATGATATGTTATGGGTGTGTTGACATGTTTAGTCGAGAATCAATAAAACAGATATGTTAAGATTGTAAGGAGTAATTTATTTCAAGTACGGGTTACTGCAGGCCAGATTAATGGGCATCCCGAAAATGTTTCTTATTGATGTCAGTGATGCTCTTGCTGGCAACTGCATTATCCAATCAGCATTAATCATACAGATATGTCATTTTGTTTAAAGCGAAAAGAGAGGTGGTGGTAAGATGTGATGATGTGTGTATCACAAACTTTTATCTGATTAAAACGCAAACTTGTTAGCATGTGCCTTCTTGACAACTAAATCAGTGTTTTCTTGAATAAAATGTGTGTTTGCTAAAGTAGTTAAATGTTAAAGGGGTCATCGGATGCAAAGTTCACTTTTACATGTTGTTTAAACATTAATGTGTGTTGGCAGTGTATGTAAAATTTACCCTATAATGATAAAAACCCATGCAGTGGTTTTTAATTAATCTGTAAAAATAATATCCCCTTTTTCAAATCCAGCCATTTTCAGATGCCTGTCATTGTGGCGTCACACTGACAGAGGCCGCTCCCATGATAGCTGATTGACATTAAAGACTTCGCTCAGATCACCTGTAACAGTCCGACCTCCATTGTTTTGATGCCAGAGCAGGGATGTAAGTTTCTGATTGAGTGATTGAGGTGTTGTGTTGCTGGATGTAATAATGAACATAGTGGTCATCATTTACTCCCGACATCTGAGCTGCTGAAGATGCAGTAGATTACGTTTGTTTGTGAAGGGAATGCGCCTCTCGATCTACATATAACCAACTATGTTCGCGTGAATCATTCGTGATCCAGCTTCACTTACAGCAGAAGTGAGTATAAGGGTTTTTTTTTTATGAATCTTTGCGATCGCCTTTCCTAATAACGTGCTAGTTAGCAACTTTAGTGGCTAAATGTGGCTAAAGTAAACAGACTCATCACTCCACAGAGAGAAGAGAGGGGCGGGGCAAGCAGAGCTCATTAACATTTAAAGCAACCTCGACCAGGGGTGTGTTTCCCGAAAGCAACTATGGTCATAAGTTTCGTCATTACCAATAGATTTCAATGGAACAAATAACCATAGTTAGCTAATGATGCTTTTGGAAAATGCACCCCAGAACAGGATGATTTATGCAGAGCTGATTTTGGCAAGGTAAAAAGGGTGTTGTTTTACACTACCATTGAGAATTTTTATCAAAGTATATTGTAGACTTTTCATTAAATCAAACGCCTAGGAAAACATTAGTGACATTTTTGTTTTTGTTCTGTATTCCGTGCTCTGCTGCCACCACCAACTGGACAGGGGTGGGAATTACAGCTACAATTTACAATTGATCACCTTCAATGTAATCTGTCAAAGTGACGGACGGCCTTCAGATTTTTCCGTCACTGATAAAAAAAAATTCTGTCAATGATGGAGAATTTTCGGTTAACGCGTCCTCTGATATATACATATATGTATATGTATAGACACTTTAAATATAGACACTTTTTTTAAATCAACAGCAGATTTTGAGATTAATATTTAATGTCTTCAATGAAAAATTTAATTTTTACAGTGAATAAATTGTCTTAGGAAGTAATTAGGGATGCATGATAAATCATCAGCCTGGAATCGGCAAGGAATCACACACAGTCAGCTCTTTAAAATCGGTAAACGGTGAACCCATAGATGATCACACCACAATGTAATATGTGCCCTTTTTGTATTTTATTATCTTATTTGCCTTTTAAGTGCTCTTTCAGCTGTGCAGTAGCACAGATATTTACATTAACTCCGCAGGGAAAGGCCCACGATCGCCAGATCTGCATTTTAAAAAATAATAATAATAATAATAATAAATAAATAAATAAATAAAAGCAAAATGGCCATTTAAAACTAGCGAGAAAACCATAGGGTTGAAAAAACAGAAGGATTTTTTTTTTTTAGAGATTTTTATTATTATTTTACACATTTACCAAATTAACAAATATTATTGTTACATTATTTTGATGTAATTTCTGGCCTGGCAACAAGATGATGCCTTGAGTTTGGTAAAACACTAACACTACTGAATGAATGCAAATGTGTCTGTGTGAATGTGATGTTTCTGCATTAACTGTTTAAAGATGCTTATTTGTTTTTCTCTTGCTAGATGCTGAGCAAGGATGTGTATATAGCTGAAAGAAGACAGCAACTGCAAAACTGCACCACATTTTTCAGAGAATCATGTTTTTATTCATTGCACAGTGCACATTTTAGGACATCCTAAGACCTCTGCATTTATAATCAGATTTAAGTTAAACTGGTATCATGCCACAGACTAAACTGCATTGCTTCTCAGAAAAAAAAAAAACACATCAGGAATGGTTTAAATAAAAAAAGTTTTGGGTTTAAAACTCTTGGGATTTCAAACTGTTTTTTAGGATGGAGGTGTCAAACCTGATAAAGCTATATACTCCTGTAGGTCCTTTACTATCTCTTATCAATAAACCATAAAATCACAATACATAGATATGACACTAAATGGGGGTAATTAACAAATTTAGTTTGTGATTAGTCAAAAGAACACAATGGCAGGTTGCATAATTGGTAATCAGTCAATTATTCTTGCAATTAATCGAATAATCAGATACATTTATCCACCATGAAGATTGTTTTTACACTTTACTGTGCAATATTCCTTGTTTAACTGTCACAATGGCGTCGTGTGCGGGGAATGATGAGGATCAGCGAGGAGATGCAGAACATGTAGTTTATTAATATAATCCACAGGGAACAGGAACGGAACGGAAACAGCAGGGAACCAGTAGCAAACACAACGCATGAGACATAAACTGAATGACAAAACAAACTGACTGGTATGACTTACAGAACGACAATGTAAGAACCGACGATCAGACGTGGAACACAACCAAACTTAAATACAATAGATAGACAGTGACGTAATGAATTAGAAACGGAACAGGAAGACCAAAAAAGGGCATACATTGGGGAAAACGTACACAACAGTCCACAGGGTCTGACATTAACATTGACTAAACAAGATTTAATTGAAATGTTCACTTAATATTTAATATTTGGCCATTTATTTATGACAGAAATATCATACAGCCACTATAATTTCTTGAATATGGGGACATCAAAACATAATCTCGAAGTGAGGGTTTGAGCTTTTATCTTGAAACTGGAATAAACAATTAGTATATTGAGAAAGATACTGATGTTTTCTACTGTGTTTGCTTAGGATTATAAATAGGGATGCACCAATGTATCGGCCGCTTTTATCAGACAATTTTTGATTTTTTCAAAGCCATTAGCATATCAAAAATAGCATGAATAGCAAGGGCTGATATCGATGATTTATTAATTAACTGCAATGTCAATGAGTTACACGTTTGTTGCATAAACGTTTTTCTCTGGGCAAAATAATTAATTACTTGCCGAAACAAAATATAATCTGTAAAAAATATAGTTTGTCAGATGAAAATATAGTTTGTCAGATGCATTGTTGAATGAGACCTGACACTTTCGATTGTGACTTATTGTGCCTGATTGTGCAAAACCTTAGTTCTGACACTCTTTTGCTGAGGACTGATGCGTTTTAACTATAACACTCAAACATTCTGTTGTATTAAAGGGGTCATCAGATGTCTATTTTCACAAGTTTGTATGATTCTTTAGGGTCTACATGAAGAGTCTGTAACATACTTTGTTTAAAAATTATTCTACCTTGTCAAAAGCTCTGTTCAAAGCAACCCGTTTCAGTGCATGTCCCTTTAAATGATAATGAGCTAATGCTCACTCTCATGTTGTTCCAAACCCGAGAGACTGTTCTTCTTTGGAACACAAATTCAGATATTTTGGATGAAATCCGAGAGCTTTCTGACCCTCCACAGACTGCAACACCACTAAAATGTTCCCAGGTAGCAAGGACATCTGCATCATTGGCTCACCCTGTTTGCCCTGGCGTGGCGTTATTGTGGAGAGAGTATCACAATGCATGCATGTGCTTCCTCTGCATGTAAACGAAATGTGTGTGATGTCCTCTGCTCCTGAAAAAGGCACAGCATGTCATAAAAGCAGTACACCACTGCAGACGGGATGAGCAGAAGAAGAATTGTTAAATAAATTAATTAATGAGTTTTCTTTGCGCACAAAAAGTATTGTAAAATGACCGTTGTTCCCTTGATGTCAAAAGGACAGTTTTAATTATGCCCTTGCTACATTTCTGAGCCTGGGAACATTTCAGTTGTGTTGCTGTCTAATCTTAATCATCTTAATTTGTGTCTATAAGATGAATGAATATCTTACTGGGTTTGGAACAACATGAGGGTGAGTAATCGATGATCGTGCATTTTTGGGTGCACGATCCCTTTAAAGGGGTTTGAATAGTCAGTAGCAAATTCTTTAAATATGAAAACATACTTACAGGCTGTGAGTCAGAAGCGGCAGCATGTTTTTGCAAAGTTGGAATTGCCCCACTTTACAGAAACAGCCTTTGTGCGCTACCAGCATTGTAGGCTACTGTTCCAGGTTCACGAAACAATTCTCCGTAAAATTTGAATAATTGCATGTAAATATAACTTATCCACTGATTTCTAGTTGTGTACTCATTTGGAAGGCCAAACAAAGTAGTTTTACTTTCAAAATGAAACACACAGCATCTCCACAACATGGCAGCGGCTGCAACAATACTACAGCGAGAATAACCTTCTTTCTTTGCGTATACATTTGGGCGGTGTTATGCAAATCTTCCCACACAGTGATGTAGATTTGTGGAGGCGTGTTTCAGGCATGAAAATCCCTCACCTTTCGGCGAAATTCGCTGTTTTGAAGCCAAAACAGGTGACCCACGTGAATTGTGTAGATCCGATGAGAAATTCTTCTTGAGGGGGTGGGGAGGGTTTTGGATGGTATTTATTGATTAATTAAAACTTAATATAAAGTGGATTTGAGCCATTTCAAATCGTGAAAGCTGAGCGTCCCGCATTCGTAGACCGTGCGCGCCATCCACTGACATCCAGGGCGCCATTTCTTCCTGCGGGACAATCCGCGTGGGAGAAGACGACAGGGGAGAGATCCACAATTTAATTTGTGATGTGTATGTGTCACCAAAGGCTTAGTTGCCATTCACATGCAGCGTGTTTTGCGCGCGCAAGCTATTTATTTTCAATGGAGCCGCGCAGTTTAAAATCCAAAGCAGAAATGTTTTTGTAACTGACAGCGCTTTCATGGTTGCCTTGTACCAGCAGACGCTACAGAAGCGCGAGCGCCCAAGCGCTCTGAAATTGGTGGAGGAAGCGACGCGCCTCCACGCGCGGTTTCCATGCGTTTTTAGACGCTTCATGTGAACGTACCCTTAAGAGAGTAAGTTACATTTAATGGTAAAGTATCGTTAACACTAATACAAACATTATTTTTGCATTATGAGTGTGTTAGGGCAGAACGATGCAGCTCTATTTCATATGTCTTTAGACAAATGTCAATACAGTATTTTTTCAGAACCTATGTTTGGCTTATTATTCCATTCAACTTATTTGGCTACTGTAAATTTGGCAAAGGGAAACTTTTATCAAACGTTTTTTTCTGGCATGCTCTGTCTGCAATAGCAAATAGCATTTGTGGTTGATGGTATGTTTTTCGATAATGGTAGAAAACACTTATTAGGTTGATTTCTTTGCCCAAAAAAACAAACAAACAAAAAACTTGGCTGTCAATCATGATGGAAGAATAAATAAGTTACAGTATGTCCCCTAATGAGGCCGTAATATTTATTCTGTGGGAGTACCCCCACCTCCCGGCCTCATCAGAGGCCACATCACCCCTCGAGCACCCTTCTCACCTTTTTCACCCCTGACCCATTTTCATGCCTGGTGTTTGAACGAGCCGTTTTAAGAAGGCATGCCTGAGTCTTAACTTTTATAAAGAATATCTCTTTGGATATGAGACTTTAATCTTTCAACTTTACAGATCTTATATGAACGGCTTGTAAAACTCCAAAGACAAAGGAAAACATGAAATCGCATCATATGAGCCCTTTAAGGGAATAGTTCACTGATATATGAAGATTTTCTGGTAATGTTAATGACGTTCTAGATGTACATGACTTCCTTTCTTTTGTTTAACACAGGCAGACATATATTAAATAATATACTAATTATTCTTAACTTCGTAATGGCATTTCATGGGGGCCATGCTTTCAAAGCTTGATTACATTTTGTGAATAAACATATTTAAACAAACATTCATGAGACACACGAGAACCGATGCGATTTAGTGTTTCTGACGTGCCACCATAATTGTACTAACTTTGTTGGTGGGATTATCTGTTGACATTTATATGTCAGTCAGTGGTCTAAACTCAATTGACAGCTCTGCGGAGTTTAGCTTCAACCAGCTCAAACCCACACCTGCTTGGTTTCTAGTAATCCTGAAAGCTGTGCAGAGGGCAAACTGTGGCCCTCCAAGAATTAAGATTGAGACCTGGGGGCTGTTTCATAAAACAAGTTTACCAAATAAGCCAGGCTTCTTTCAGTTAGTCTGATTATTGTCTCACATATTCTCAAAATTTGCTCTGCTGCAGTCTTACCAGTTAATTTCTGAGTGTGTGTTTATGAGAGAGACTCTTTTGTATTTTTATCCGTTTATTCATTTTATATCTATATCACATATTCTCAAAATTTGCTCTGCTGCATTTTTATCAGTTCATTTCTATGCGTGTCTGTCTGTGTTTCTGTGTATGTGCGTGTGTGTGCGCGTGGGTGTCTATCTTGCACTACCGATATTTTAGAGTGTCACCCCTTGATTGCTGTGCACTTTTTTTCTGCACAGCGGCTGATTTGTAGTTGGTACCACTAAAAGATTCTCTGATTTTCGTATTATCCGTATTTCCCATTAATTTCCTATGTCGGTCATTTTTGACCGCAAAGGAGCCAAGTGTGACTTTTTTTTTGTGACCCTTTAACATATCCGAATCATGTCCATGATTTTTTTGTGTGTTCACATAGCTAATGCAACAAAAGTCACCTTGTGTCATCTCATTCCGATGAAGCTACAATTTTTAAAATGTCAAAAATGTTTCAGTCAAAAATAACCAACACAGAGCTGTGGATCCGGAAGGCCACAGTGGAGCCAGAGTGACAGAGGACCAAAGTAGAGTGGAGGGATGGCAGGGCCTGATGGAGCCAGAGGGACGGAGAGACGAGGCAAAGCTGGAGGAGCGGAGTTCTGAGGCGCAGGATGGTCGATGCCAGAACAAGGCAGAGCCAGAGGGCCAGGGCGGAGAGGAGGGAGCTAGGGGCCATGGTGGGCCCACTGGGTCGACAGGCCGAGGTGGAGTCCAGGACTCTGAGGCTGGAAGCAGAGACGAGGGATCCTCCAGCCATAACGTCGATGGAGACTGGCAGACCCGCGGCAAACCCACCGCACAGATGAGCAAAGGGGCTGACAGACAACAGTGAAGGAGGAGGCAGGAGCAGGTGGGAGGGTGTTCATTTGAGAGCCTCCGGGCTCTCAGGGCTGCCCTTGGGGACATAGTCTTTCTCTGGGCAGGATGGTAAAACAGGATTGATTGAGGACTCCAGAGGAGGAGGAAGGAGAGGAGGTAAGTCAGCCCTCAAGTCTAGATCCTCCTCCGCTTTCCATTCACCCAGTTCTTTAACCAGCTCACCCTCAGCCATGTTACAGTAGTCGCTCCCCTCCATGACGTCACTGGCCTCTGTGCTTTACCTTGGGGCGAGGAGACGTGGAAACGTTCAAAAGTCTTTAATAAATGAAGCACAGGGATAATCCAACACAAGAACACACAATGAAGACGTTTAACAGCCGACAGAGAAACAAGAAACAGACTGGGGCTTTTATACACAGGGTAATTGACTAAACACAGGTGTAACAGATCAAACTTAGACAGGGGAGAACTAGGTCATGGAGCACATGAGGAAAAAACAGAGGAGTTCTTGGAAAAGATGATTTGACGTTAATTTGAAATTGTGATGGCGCACCTGTGTTCAAAATTTCTCAATTCAGCAGTTGGCCAATTACCAGACATGAGAAAAAGTCACATTTTAATGTCAGCATTATGGTTTGGGCTAAGTAAACCATCCATGTTAACATTACTAACACCATTTGTTAAAGAAGCCTTATTATTAAAGACTGAAGGTATTGACTGGCAAGATACACAGGGAAACTGGCATGTTTCTAAAGTGTTTGTAGTGGTTTCAATGGCTCTGATTCAATGGCTCGTCCAATGCTTCGTAATATAAAGCAATTTAATGGCTTTTGTGGTTGTGACTTTTGTTATCACAAAGGTGGTAAATCCTATCTATATGATCAACCTAAACCCCCACTTTGAAATGAAAAATCATTTTAGTCATGCAATGTCAGCTTCAGAAAATGAGCCAGTGTTTGGAGTCAAAGGAGTCAATCTCCTTTAATGAAGCTTAGTCATTTCCAAATGATAAATGGTTTAATTCCTGAATATCAACACAATGTGTGCCTTGGAGTCACTCAGCAACTGTCCACATTGTGGTTTGATTCAGCAAACAGTGAAGCACCCTGGTACATCGGCAAACAGAAGAGGTTGATATGCGACTTGCAAAAATAAAACCCCCTGTTGAGGTAACTAGGACACCAAGGTCGGTGAATTAAAAGGAAGCTCTGGAAAGCTTCAGAATGGAGAGCATTTCTCATATTCTATGCTCTTGCTGTATTGAAAGGCATACTACCTGGGAGATTTTGGAATCGTTTGGTGTTTGGTACATATACATTACTGCAGAATAAGTTCAAGACTAGAAGTGTCTTGTTGTCAGAACCTGCTCTTAAAAAATGTTTGAAATTTGAATTTCAAAGAATTTATGGGAAAAACCACGTGAATTTCAACATACACTTGCTCACACATGTTGCACAAAGTGTGAAACAGTGGGGACCATAATAGGCTACGTCAGCCTTTCCATTTGAATCAAATATGGGCACTCTGTTGAAGTATTTTAATAGAAAACAGAATGTCTCTTCACAAACAGCTAGAAAATTTAGTTGTGGAGAGAACTGCCAGAAAAGGCCAAACATAAAAAGGCAAAGGTCCAGTCATTTGTTAAAGAACTTTATCTTAATAAGAGAAGAATTGACAAATGTGAAATATTAAGTGATGATGTCAAGGTTTTTGGGCGTCCCCCAATCCAGGAAAACATCACAACTGCATGGCTTGCCATTGTTAAATTATGCGGAAATGTAAGTAACTGCTTCTGGTCTCACAAATGTTTCTCAGTTAATGAGTTCTGCATCACACTCAAAAATATGGCAGACTTAGGAAAAGATACAATAGTGCTGTATACTTAAACAATGGTGCATTCTGTTTAATTAATGACTTTACACTTTTTAAACAAATGGGAGTGCATCAAAGCCCTACATATTGTAAATGTACGAAACATTGAAGTACTTGTTCAATCTAGCAGCCCTTTATGTAAAGATTCACAAATAAATGTACGGAGTATGTTTGTGCATGAGGTTAGCGAGACTGGAACCTGGCCTGGGATGATAAGAATGAAATGTGTTGTTGTTGAAACAACTGACAATTTGTACATTACACCTTTGCCAAATCCATATGAACGGGACTTAAAAAGCAGTCATTAAAAAAGAAAAGAAATTGTATATGCTGGTATAGCTTATTACAGAAACCAGTGAATCAAGTCTGTTACAGTACTGTAACATCTTGGAAGATTGGCCTATCAAATCAATACAAATGTATGTGTTTCTGTGTAGGTTATTATTGCTTTGTACAATGCAGATCAGCTTCAGTTACATGCATATTTTATTTACTCTAAAAGCTATTCCACCACAAAGCTTGTTACTACAGTATATGAACTTAAACAGGTAAGTTTATAAGACAGTATATTATGTGAAATAATAATAATAATAATAATAATATACCTCTTAATCAAAGAGTAACAAGAAGTAAAAGCCAAGTATACTTGGAATACGTAATTATACTTTTAAGTATATATGTCAATAAACAGTATAGGCCAAATATACTTAGACTTATCTGTCAGTAAAAGTCAAGTATACTTAAGTGCAATTTTAAGTGTATTTTTGAGAAGTAAAGCACGTTTCAGAGAAGTACGTAAAAAGTAGACTGAAAGTATACCTTCTTATTTTTAGTTTAAAAGAAGTATACTAATAGCGCACTTGAATAAACTTCATTTTCGTAAAGGTATGTATGCGTGTGCAGTACTCTGCTTGCAAACAAGCCGCAGTGCAGAAGCAGTACCACACGCATGTGTCATGGTACTTTCATGCATGCCAAGACTGATGCGGAAGAGAAGAAATTGTTAAATAAAGTCATTATTTGTCTTTGCGTACAAAAAGCATTCTCGTAGCTTCATAATATTACTGTTGAACCACTGATCCCAGCTAACACAGTTACGTCGTGACAACGTTACTGGACCGGACCATATTCGTCGCAGCGACGTACCAAATAACGTTCCACCGACGTAACTTTGTGATTCCCATATTCGTCGTGGCGACGTTATTTCGTACGTCGCTGGAACGTGGTGAGTACGTCTCAGCGACCAAACTGGCACGTTGTGAGGACGTGACTATAAAGGACCAGATTGGTCGCAGCGACGTCCCAGATAATGTACCAGCAACGTAACTTTGTGATTCCCATATTCGTTGTGGCGACGTTACAGTGTTACGTTGGTGGGACGTGACAAGTACGTCCTAACGACCAAACTAGTACGTCCTAACAACCAAACTACCACGTTCCTTATATTTTAAATTTTTACTTCTCACCTTTAGTCTGGTCCAGAGGATGTGCTTGTACCACCTTTAAATCGGTATATAAATTACAAACTCGTAAACATTTTCTGCTATAAAAAATAAAACACTTAATTCTAATGTTTTTTAATCGTTATAGGAGATTTTAGTGAATATATTCAATACATACATGCAAACCATTACATTCTAAACATTAAATGAGCAAAAACAGTGCATTCATTTATTAATCAGCATTTATTCAGTGTTATTTCTACAAACACTAAGCCAATACATTTTGAACATTACACCTATTCTTTAACCATGCAAAGTGTTACCAAGTCATAAGCACAGAAAATTGAACAAATCAATACATAAATCATGTAAATTTTACTCATTACTGATGGGTATAGTTAACGATTTTATCTGTAAAAATGATTAATAATTAGTCATTACTCATTGACAACTCCCTATAATCTGGGACAAAAAAAAAAAAGACTGATAAAAAGACAGGAAACAATTCAGTAGTGACTTCTTTATTACTTTAAGTTAATTTGTTTCCTGAGTGTCCTGTGTATGAAACACCTGCTACAAATATCTGATGGTGATGTGCTTTAATACTGCTGCACTATCAAAAGCAAAACCTAAACAATATTGTCATTACCAAAGGACCATAGTACCCGAGTACTCTGATGTCAATCAAACATGTTCTTCCTCCTCTTCGCCATCCTGAGCCTGTACTGCCAATATCGTTCTCTGGCACCTGAAAAGGAGGATCACCCTGTTAATGTTGCTAATGTATGTAAACAATCAGTCAAAAATCTGCAGTCTTTGTGTTTTAATGTTTTTCGATAGAAGTCTATTCAAGTCTATTTAATCAAACTTACAGTACAAAACTGTAATATTGTGAAATTATTTTTAACTTAAAATGTTTTCTATTGTTTTTCAAATACACTTTAAAATGTATTTCATTCCTGTGAGGCAAAGCTGAATTTTTCAGTAGCCTTAACTCCAGTCTTCAGTGTCACATGATCACTCATATGATGAATTGATGCTCAAGAAAGATTTCTGATTATCAGTGTTGAAAACAGTTGTGCTACTTAATTTTTCTGTGTAAATTGTGGTTTTTCAGAATTATTTTATGAATACAAAAATAAACAAAACAAAACAAAAAAGCTTTTTTTTTTTTTTAAATCTTTTGTAACATTATAAATGTGTTTACTATCACTTTTGATCAATTAAATGCATCCTTGCTATTAAAGTCTTCCCAATGAAAAGAAAATCTTAGTGACTCCAACCTTTTGAACTGTAGTGTACACAAAAAAATGAGGCAGCACAATTGTTTTCAACAACACCGATAATAATCAGAAATGTTTCTTGAGCAGCAAATCAGCATATTACAATGATTTTGAACACTTACAACTGGAGTAATGATGCTGAAAATTCAGCTTTGATCACAGAATGATTTACATTTTAAGATTAATTTTAAAGTTTGACCAACAGTATACATTACTACATTTAAATGAAAACACATCTTGTAATAAACAATGCACACATTCTCAAAGAACTTACGTTCTGATGAATACTTCCGTCCCTCACGGCTGCCTTCTTCAGTGGTTCCCAGACTTCCTCATTTTTCACCTTTCCTTTGAATCTACACAAAAAAAATAACAGAGAATTTGGATAAGTCACCCCAGACTTTTTTTGATGGTGGCCACAAACTGTCAAGGTGCCTTTTGAAATCTTAAGTGGTTCTCCAGCTTCTAAAGGAAAGGCAGAATCTGGGGCCTTATTCACAGAGAATTTTATCTTACCACTATGTGTCCTAGCTAGGATATTTAGTTTAAAACCTATTAACAAAACTCTTAAGAGTCTACAATATCTAAAAAGAGGGTTCAGTCAATGCATAGGCCAGGGATCCTCAAATCTGGCCCATGAGATCCACTTTCCTGCAGAGTTTAGCTCTAACCCTAATCAAACACATCTGAGCATGCCAATCAATGTCTTCAGGATCATTAGAAAATCACAGGCAGGTGAGTTTGATCAGGGTTGGAGCTAAACTCTGCAGTGGATTGGCCCTCCTGGGTAAGATTTGAGGAACCCTGGCATAGACTTTCTTTTTTGTTAAATTTCCACACTGTGCATGGGTTGGAGCTCTTAATACTGAACTCTCAAAGTGCACCAGATAGACAAATGTAACTTTAAACTGTACAGTACATTTCTTACACAAGGCCATGGCCCCAGATCCCCCAGGCAGACCAAGGTCCAGCTATCCTCCATAGTCTCAAAAAAATCCTGTGGGAAACACAGCAAAATGATTTTGTGTATGATTTAGGCATAGGGGAGAGTAGGGCTGCACGATAAATTGCATGTAATTATCACGCACGTATAGTCAGTGAAGCCAGTTTCTTTGATTAGTAGTAAATTTCCATCATCTGCATTCAGCTTGAACGGCAATTTATACATGGAGTCGTAAATCACTCACAAGCTGCGCAAAATTGTGCTCATAATCGCAGATGAATCGCATTTGATTATGAGCGTGATTCTGCATAGCTTGTCAGTCATTTACGACTCTGTGTATTAATTGCCGCTCCAGCTGAATGCACGTGATGGTGATTTACTACTAATCAAAGAACCAGCTTTATTGACTAATGCGTCTGACAATCGCATGCGATTTATCGTGCAGCCCTAGGGGAGAGTCTTTACAATGGTCAAATTCAGGCCAACTACATTTTTTTTTTTTTTAAACATGTTTAAAAATGACCAGGAGCTCGGGAGGTGCAATAAAATATAAGTGCAACATAAAGAAACAAAAATAAATAAATAAATAAATAAAGTTTAAGTGCATGTACTATACTTAAAGGAGAATAGTCATCCTGAGGTATATGTGTTTGTATACACATTTGTAAGGAGTGTCATAAGAAATTATGTTTTTTGAAATTATGACAGTCTTTGCAAAGTGAACAAGCAAAGAAGATCAAATACCCATAACAAAAAAGGTAAAACAGCGATATAGGACGATTTTGAAGTTGAGGGAGAACATGAAATGGGAGTTTTTCGACATACACTAACTGTCATGTACCGAAAAAAGAGTTTAGGCAGAGCAAGACAAGACGAGCATTTGACATTAAAAAGTATATAAATTGTATTATTTTTATGAAAATAACTGATCGTTTCACTAGATAAGACCCTTCTTCCTCGCCGAGGTTGTTTACAACCACATTTGGGATCGTTAACAAACTCGGGGCACCATAGAAGTCTACTATATAAAGAAAAATGCTGAATTGAATCCTCAAAAAACATAATTTCTTTATTACTGAAGTAAGAAAGACATGAACATCTTGGAAGACACGGGGTGAGTACTAGGGATGCACCGACACCACTTTTTTCAGTACTTGACCGATACCGATGGTTTTATTTTTGGTACTTGCCGATTCTGAGTACCGATATCAATGTTTTTTAATTTACCGGTAAATTTATAAAATATTGGGTACAGAAACTAAAAGAATATGTAAAATGTTAGTTGGTTAACTTCATTTATCAAATAGATACAGTCAAACCAAAATTTATTCAAACATCTTTTCTCACATTATCAGACAACATTTCTCTGCAAAATGCAACTTATTTTTGATTGATCCCAAGTGATCAATTTTACTGTATGAAATTTTTTTGGGGTATAATATGTCACACTTTTACTTTATTTTGCTGATTTACATAAATGAACTATAGTGTCCTGCACATTAATAAAACATAAATAAAAATTATACTAGTGTCTGAATAATTTTTGATTTGACTATATCTTTCAGTTATATCTACACTTAGTTTTTGCTTAACACTTACACCTAAGTTTTCGTTACTTTCACTGTTAATTTTTTGCTCTATGGTACATCATCTTTAATTTATTAGCATTAGAGCTGCTCCATTGCAGCAGCTACTGTAATCATGCGTTTTGATGTAATAATGCAGGGAACTACTTGTTATAAATCTCCTAACAGTGATATTTTCGCCAATAAAGTTGTGTGTGCTTTATAGTGAATGCCCCTATAAATTTTATATTTCCAAATTAGTTTTAATCCAAATTATGCGTGTGCTAAGTGAGCAAACGTCAATAAAGATCACGCAACAGAATTGCGCTCCCCCGCCCCCCTCTCTCTCCCTATCTTTAGATAACTTGCGCATTGTTTTACTTATTTATTTTTGACATATCTGACAGAACTACAAACTTCTGAGTAATGTCTGTGAGAAAACGATATCGGTGTGTTCACACGGGGCGTCAGCGTCAACGCTTGAAGGAAGGCGTGGCTGAAGTTTGGCACTGACGCCATGGTCATAGCAGCGTCAGCCAATGAAATTAGATAGGAACTCAACAACAAAAACTCGGATACAGCTTCATTGTCATTCAACATAAATATATCATGATTGCCCACCGCAATAATTAGTTTCTCCTCCATTTTATAATTTATCCTCAGTTTGCTGCTCTTGAACAGGACGAACGTGATTGGCTCCCGCCTGGCTACTGTATTTGCATAGAGCGATCCTGATTGGCTGACTACAAACTTCTGAGTAATGTCTGTGAGAAAACAATATTAACTCGTCAAGCTCGTACAGTACCTCATACCGGTATCGGTGCACTCCTAATTTTTGATCTGAAAGTAGACTTTTCCTTTAAGTGATACCTATCTAGTTATGAGTAAATTGTGAAATCCAACCCTGTGGATTACCTGCCTCTCCTCCTGAGCATTTTGTCGTGTGGGTCCAGGAAGGCTTCTTGTATGTCTGGATATCGATGCACAACTCTTTCAACCATGAGAAATGAAGTTCCAGTGTGTCTTCACATCCAGGGCAACAGAATGGTCAGGCAGGCCTGAAATATAAACATATAAGCCACTAAAATCAATTTAAATCTATAGTTGTGCCTGAGTGACACTGAAACAATGAGGTTTAGTTTTTCACCCAGGATTCACTGATTCCTATGAAACATGATGGATTATCTCATGATCCTGGATCCTTGCAGCCATTCATTTGGAGATGGTTTGGATGATATGCAGTTATTTCTAAAGAGGAAAGAATCAACAATACAAAAACACCAATAGCAGCACTGTTGGTCCTGTAGCTTATATCAGTTTTTCAGTACTGAACAAGTCAGGAGCCAAATCAGTACCTGTTCTCAATAATCATCCCTACTCATAATTATAATAGTTGTCGGCTTGGTGCTGCCCAGACTGTCTCTCCTCCTGCTGACAAAAATGTTAGTTTTACAACAATGAATACAATATTGAGTCTACTAGGTAGTAACAAATGGGCATCTTTTCTAATAAGCAACTCACTGAATCATTGCCTGGTTCATTGTCAGTCAGGACCTAAAGAAAATTAACCACTTGTTTATTAAAAGAAAATTAACCACTTGTTTATTAAAAGATTTGTTAAAACGAACGTATCAGATCTATTTGTGAATGAAAGGTAACGTTAACTAGCATAAAAAGCAAGCATGTAAAAAACACCTTTAACACCAATAGTGAGCAAATGACACAATTTACAGGTCTGTTGCTCCAGGGGAAATGCGGAAATTATTATTCCCACATACACTGAAGGTGATTTCGTTAGCATCGGTCTAATTAAACGTTTAAACAGTAGTTTATATTCAAGCTTACAATATGGCTAGCATGAGCAACAAAGCGAGAGTGGCAGGCAATCAAACAAGCTATTACGGTTGAAGTTTTTTTTAATTTGACAGTGAATACTGTATAGTTTATTGTGTTACATTTTAAACTGAACTAAAAAGAAGGAATACATTTTTTTTCTCATGTTTTTAGCAGTTAACGTTACCTCAGACCGCGACATAAGCGAACCAAACATGGCATTTATTTACGAAATTAATATAGAAAACCTACAAAAATACAAAACACTAATCATCTTACATGATATCTAACGTTATATCATCAAAAACGATGAATAAAAAATGATTTACAGCGCTTACCTTTTCCTTCGTGTCCGTCTGCTGGAAGTTGACCGTTAAAGTGACGGGCACGCGCACTTACGCAGTACACAAAAAGTGACGTGCGCTGGTTTAAATGTTCACTTGTCCCATGCCGTTTTTCAATAAATTTCTTCTGTCATTCACAAGCATAAATTATTGCTATTTGCTAACAAACTATTTGGTTTTTGTTTTGTCATTAATTTGCTGACAAATATATATCCACATTTTAAATGACGGCATAATTATTATATTTCTATAACAATTCATGCCATCATGCAAAATGCTTGATTAATTCATTATATTTCCCTTATTATAGGCTATCCAAATCGTATACACCTTAAAAAGATAGGCCAAATACATGTAGTGCAATAATATGAAAAGTTATCTGCAGACCAGCTGACACGTCGCTACAACGTTCCCATGCGACTAACTAGCAACGTCTTTTGAGGACGTGCACAGGACGTTTCTGAGACCTTAGCCAAAATTCTGAAAAATGGAACGTTACCACGACGTCCTCACGACGTTGTCAAGTAATGTCACGCTGACCAAATGACGACCAACTGGCGACGTCCTCACAACATACTGTGTATGCTGGGTAGAGACCATAGGATCACGTCCCTACAACGTTCCCCATGGGACCAACTAGCAACGTCTGTAGAGGACGAGCCCACGACGTTTCTGGAACGTCACCAACATTCTAAAACCTTGAATATCTCTCTAGCATGTATAAATGGAATGTCAGTCTTGACGAATAAATATCTAACATTTTAAATTGTAAGCATTTTATATTTATCAATTGTAAATATATTGTAAATAAAATACTGGTAGACCTATACTATAGAGACCAGGGGACCACGTCGCCACAACGTTCCCGATGGGACTAACTAGCGACGTCTGTTGAGGACGTGCCCACGACGTTTCTGGAACGTTAGCCAATATTCTAAAAAAATGGAACTTTGCCACGACGTCCTCACAACGTCGCCATAAAGTAATGTCGCGCTGACCAAAGGACGACGAACTGACGACGTCGTCACAACGTACTGTGTTTGCTGGGAAGAAACACTGTGCGCAACCATACAATCAGAAGGCTTTTTAATCTACAAATCGCCATTATTTACCATAGATTTACTGTAGTAGCACTCACTACACAGTGGTGTTGTGTCAAATGTGGGTATGTTTGTGTCGGATTTTATTATATTATTAATGTAGTCATGTATTAAAAGAATTGAAGGAGGAGTATATATTTATACATAGGAATATAATTGCAGTATTTTTGTGATTAACCTATAGCGTTTATGCATTTATACTAAATGTATTTAGACTACTGTTTTTCATACAAAGGAACCATATTACATTTTTACCATGGTATTGAGGTGCTGTATTTGTGGATTTAACTGTTATTATCATGATCTATAGATGATACTATGAAAGAGCAATGGTTATAAAAAAAACTCAAACAGAATAATTAAATTTCACCATTGCTACAATGTTTACAGATACAGTATTACTGATTTTGATAATAAATCTACATCTGCATCTTTAAGCAACAGCAAATGTGTTTTTCAAAAAAATGTTATTAATATTATCAGATAACACAAACCTGTTTCTTGTTTGGAAACAACTTTTACTTATTAAATCATGCAAAGCTAAGAAATTATTTTTTTTATTAAGATATTTTTTTTGTTAAGGAAAACTGACTATTTTTTTGGCAATATCGCCCTAGTGGAAAGTAAAGGTTCCATGGATGTTAAAGGTTCTTCACTGAACCGTCAAAACCAACACTCTCAGAAAAACCGGTACAAAAGCTGTCACTTGGGTGGTACCTTTTCAAGTGGTGCACCTTTGTAACTGAAAAGTTCATACCGGTATCTTAAAGGTACATATTAGTAGGCTGCCTACAGTATACATATCAGTACCTAAAAGGAACAAAAGTGAACCTTTTGAAAAGGTATCGCCCCAGGGACAGCTTTTGTACCTTTTTTTCTGAGTGAATAAAGAACCTTTATTTTTAAGAGTGAAGTTCAGCTCACTGACTCAGTGATCCAGTTTGAGCTGCTAGCTGCTCACGGAAGGAGATGATTTTCAGTAAATAATAGTTTAAATTTCAGCCAGTTTCTCACACAAATCCGTCATATGAGTTTAGAGGACGGACAAGTCGTACGGATGTACCACATGTCATTGACAACTTCTTATGTGACAAACACAACAGATATATTCACCTCAGAGAAGAAAGCACAATCGTCTTTTTTAATCGTCTATTTTTGTAGCTTCAGAACATTACGGTTGAATCACTGGTGTCACATGTTAATGACAGAATTTTCATTTTTGGGTGAACTATCCCTTTAGAGCCAAAGCCCTCTGTTTTAATGTTCTCTGTACCTCTCTTTGCAACGGCATAAGAAACCTTTGCTTTGAAAACATGAATACAGACTCTGCAGTGTGACACAGCATGAAGTCTCAGAAGCAAGGACATCTATTGATACAAGAGACTGAACCCAAAGCCTTTATTCCTCACTGATCTGAGAGGATGAAACTGATATTCACACAGGACTTACCCTTAAACTGGCACCCAGTCAAAGTCCAAAAAACATGAAATGTTCAATTCGAGCCCAGATTAGTGAATTAATGTCTGGCTTTTAATTACCAGCATGTGTCAGGTTTGTTAATCTGTCCCGGAGCGGGAGACCACACTGCGCCTCGCTAATGAGACAAGGATTTTGTCGAAGAGATGCCGAAGGATAAAGATGGATCATCGTGAGCACTCAATGAGAAATGATGAGAAAATTAGAGGCGTGAAAAAATCTGTTGCCAAAGCCCACTTCAAATCATAACTACACAATTACTCAGTGTGTCACATCTAATGTCCCTTCTGAAAGACTGAGGCGTTCGATTCCTGTTGGCAGCACACCAGCTGCAGTCTTCAAATGTGATCATATGTTGATTTTTATTGTGCAAGCGAATGAGTTTCTAGCAAATGATCAGTCACTCCTAATCCAGTTTTGTTTAGGCTAAAGCTTATATTAGGGCTGTCAAAAATTCTGACTGTAAACCAAGGGTTGTCATGCTGAATAAAATATAAATAAATCAAGACTATATGTTGACATATAAAGCCACTTTTTGTTTATTCAGTGATTCTTCTTCTTTCACTCTGGAATTCTGTGGCAGCCCATAGAACCACTCATGGAAAAGTTTTAAAATTTGGCACACAGATAGAGCACAGTCTCATTATTACCCATAGCAAATTTTGAGCCTCTATCTCAAACTCTCTAGCGCCACCAATAGGCCAAATTTGCACTCATATTTCCGCTAATAACTTTTTGAACCTATGGTCTACAAGCAAAATTCTTTTTTCCTCTGATTTCTTGGCTTATGCCGAGTCAAATGCATACCAAAATCGACATTTTTACGGTCAAGATTTTTCTTGACTTTCTTGAATTCTGCAAAAAATATACTTTTTCAAATTCTTCAGACAGTCGCACAATCAGACAATCGAAAAATTATGCACAAAAATATGACAACATCTTCGCAAATGCTTTAGCGGATTCTGCTTGAACTTGGTACGTGTTATAACAAGCATGACCTGAGGAGTAGTTTCGGTACATCGCCACCTACTGGTCAAAAGATGTACAAAAATCGACATTTCTGCTAATGGGCTCTATTGTACACCCGGCGCAATGCGGTGCCAGACGCGATGCAAGTGTTTTTTGCTAGTTTCAGCCCGACGCAGTTATCATTTCCATGTCCTGCGCCACGTTGTTAGCAAATGCATTTGCGCCCATTTGTGCGCTCATGGGTGTGCTGGTCTGAAAACGAGGTGCGTTCAGGCACATTGTTGGCATGTTGATATTTCGAGGCAACTGAAATAGGCCGTGCCATTGACCAACTGAAACCTGGTAATATTTTTTTTGTTATTTAAAGAGCACGTTGGTAATATAGGCAGGTGCACAATGCACATACACTCTGCTTATAACACATACAGGGACGTGCAGCAGCACACAAACATGCCAAATATTAAAAATGAAAGGATTACTATGTAAAAGATTATTATTGTGTACATAAATATAAAAATGCCTACATGTCATAATGGATAGGCCTAGTCAATCGCTTTCTTATGCGAGCTGTTTTTTTGGTTTCACTTTTGCTTTCGAAAATGATTACGTTCAGCAAGGAGGGGAGAGGATGGAAAGGGGGTGCACAGTAACTCATCTGAGGGGTTTCGGCCTGTGAATAAAAAATAGCAAAAGTGGATTCGGACATGCCCTAAGTGCACCTGTGCTGTGCTTCTTCCTCCTCCGGTCTGTAAGTCTATGGCAGCCCTTAAGCCGCGGTCACACTAGACTTTGAACATGCGAAACTCCCTCGGATGCTGCAATGGTCGTGATATGACGTCATGCTCTACAGCGTCTTTTTAAAAAATTAGATTCAATACATAACATATAATAATACATCTACAATGTAAAAACATACAATATACTACACTTTCCTGCAGCGCTGCAGTTTTAATTTTATGTTCTTTTAATTCAGCTACGTCTTTTGGTCTCCACATTCACGTGACGTCAGTGTTCACCAAACAGGAACTTTGCTACTCAGCAAAATGCGAAATATCTTCACACAGGCTTGTGTTTCCGGTCTGATGCATTCGCATGTGTATGAATGGAAGTCAATGGAACTGAAAGACTAGTGTGACTGTGGCTCTAGAACTGCTTGCGGAAAAGTTATGAAATTTGGCACACAGATAGAGGACAGTCTCAATATTGACCATAGCAAATTTGGAGACTATATCTCAAACTATTTAGCGCCACCAGTAGGCCAAATTTGCACTCATATTTCTGCAAATTTTATGCTACGATTGCATCCATGTTATCCGCTTGAATGGCACTCTTAAGTTAGCGAAAGCTAGAGATTACGGTTTAAAAAGTTTTAAATATGGATATTTTTCTTACACAAACGCATTGATTCACTTCAGAAGGCCTTTAATAACCCCCCAGAGCCATGTGGAGCACTTTTTATGATGGATGAATGCACTTTATTGGACTTTAAAATCTCAACACCCATTTATTGCCATTATAAAGCTTGGAAGAGCCAGGACATTTTTAATATAACTCTGATTGTATTAATCTAGACGAGGAAAGTCATACACACCTAGTATGGCTTGTGGGTGAGTAAATTTTCATTTTTGAGTGAACTATCCCTTTAAGCCATTTAAAATGTCAGATGAATGACACTGACAGAATGATTGTTTTAACTTAAATGGCACTTACTTAAAATGTCTCAATTCACTGTGTTTTGCATCTTTTATCCCATCTAAAAGTGCAGACACCAAAATAAAAATTTTTACAGTCAAGATTTTTTGCTATTTTAAATTCTGTGAAAAATCTACTCTTTGAACGTTTCAGACAATGCTGGCAAAAAGTTATCAACCAATTTGGCCAAAAATAGTAAGATTGGTCTTGTTAGATTCGGAGCAGCATACCGAAACAAATGATACCTAAGTTTATTTCCGAATTGAATGATACCTATGTCGGCATTTTTGGATGTTGGACATTTTGAGTTGTATATACGATGCTGTTTGAACAAATGTCTTTATACCTGATCCTGAACCAGCTAATCAAGGTGTTCAGGGCTACTTAATTACAGACAGGTTTGCTGAACATATTTATTTGTTGTTTATATTTTAATTTAATTTAGCACAGTTTAATTGAACATAATTTAATACAATTTAGTTTCCAATGGATTCCAGAGTGGCAAGATTTTATGCACAATACATAAAACAAATCAATCGCTTTAATTCTCAGAGATCTGAGAGGATGAAATTGATATTTGCTTGGAAGTCTTTGTGTGTTTCTGAGAAACACAACCCATTTTTTTTTTTTTGATGTGCTAGACCCCTGCCAAGCGTGCACATTGACTTGTGCTTTATTTCTATAATAATCAGAAAATTTAAATAAGCTTATTGTTTATGCATGAGGAGCTCTCTGGTCTCTAATCTTTTCTGAAATATTAAAATAAATGATCTATAGCTGTAACCACAAGCACTTTGATTTAGTAGACGACATGATTTATAAATGAAAGGGAAAAAGGGTTTCACATCAAGAAAAATAGCTCACGATGAAGCCATTTTCTTTCATTAGACTTTCATCAGAAGTAGAGTATACATTTGATGCAGATTTGTTGATCCCTATTAAATATTAAGGAGATTTATTTAGCTCAATATGCACATGTTAGATTTTGCATCAAAATGGCAACAGCTTTGAAAAGCAGACCAGACAGGATCTGTAGTTGATGGCCTTTAATTTTTTTTTTTGGTGATTACTTTCAAAGTCAAGTTGTGAATCATTGATGTGAGTTACAAGAACTGAGGCCTTAGTCACATCTAATTGCATTCTAAAATTTTATTCATTTTATATTAATAAGTACTTTCATATTCAGAGACTTATATCACTATTCTTTATACATGCATTGATCCTTCAAAAAAGGCCAGAAATTATATATATATATATATATATACCTATGTATAATTTATCATTTAATTCTAAAACTTTTTTTATGATTTGTAAGTATATAGAATTTGTGGGTTCTTGAAAAAATTTCTGAAAAAGAACTTTAAAGGAAACATTCAGAAAAAAATAATATGTAACATTATTTTTGGCGAGACTGTTCGGTACAGGATCTTATGCATATAGAGATTGTCGTGTAGGTGGAATGAATTATGAGAATCTGTGGAATAAAATATGAGAGGAGACGCAGCGGGCGGCAGGTGATTACAGTCCTTGTCACCATTTTTAACTTGACACTTATGACACACTTACCTTTTCTCACACTTGCAGCCGCAACTAATTGACCAAATGCGCTCTCGCTTTATGCGCTCTCGCTTTCCTGTAATGTGTCTGTGTTTATTACAACTATTATCACAAATAATTTTTCTGTTATGAAATGCTGAAATGTTAGATATCAGTAACCTCAAATGAGTTCCGCAGCCTTTACGTGTGTTTGGTTTATTCTCAGACAATGCTGAATCTTCTAAACCTGGCAGTCATATTCCCATTGTTTCGGTTCAGTGGGAATGGTTGTCCTTGAAGGATGTTGATAAATAGCGTTCCATACTTGACCAAGGCTGAGGTGATGATTGGCTGTAAAGGCTGTTTCTTCACCTCACTAGTGTGAAGTGACATAAAAAGATGTATTGAAGTGGTGCTTCAGTAAGTGTAATCTGTGAGGATAGGTGGGTCGTTTTCACCACTGCAGTGTCACAGTTCTCACTGTAATATATGTAATAGATACAGTGTTCTCTAAAATTATCTGGACACTTTAATGTATAGTTCACACAAAAATGAAAACTTGCTGAAAACATATTCACCCTCAGGCCATCCAAGATTTAGATGTGTTTGTTTCTTCATCGAAAGAGATTTGGTGATATTTAGCATTACATCACTTGCTCACCGGTGGATCCTGTACAGTGAATGGGTGCCGTCAGAATGACAGTCCAATCAGCTGCTGAAAACATCACAATAATCTTCAAGTAATCCACGCCACTCCAGTCCATCAATGAATGTCTTGTAAGAAACAATTCAATCATTAAGGTGTTTTAACATTAAACCAAAATACTAGTCCAAAATCCTTAATAAAACTTCCTCTAGTGAAGAAATCCATCCAAAAGTTTGAAGTTTAAAACATCGTGATGATGAATTTATTTCTTATGAACACACGGCCTTTCACTTCATAAAATAAAGTGGAGTTGTGTTGATTACTTGTGGATTATAGTGATGTTTTGATTAGCTGTTTGGATTCTCTGACGGCACCCATTCACTGCAGAGGATACATTGGTGAGAAAGAGATACTGCTGAATTTCTCCAAACCTGTTATGATGAAAAAAAAAGAAAGAAAGAAAAAACTAATCTGCATCTTGGATGGCCTGAGGGTGAGCACATTCTACACAAATATTCATTTTTGGGTGAACTTTTCTTTAAAAACATAGTTCACCCAAAATTAAATATATCCCTTGATTTACTCACCCTCAAGCCATCCTATGTGTATATGCCTTTCTTCTTTCAAACGAATACAATCAGAGTTATATTATAAAATGTCATGGCTTTTCCAAGCCTTCTAATGGCAGTGAATGGCTGTAGAGATTTTGAAGTCCAATAAAGTGCATCCATCCATCATAAAAAGTGCTCCACACAGCTCCGGGTGATGCATTTGTGTAAGAAAAGTATCCATATTTAAAACTCAGAGAGCCAAGTGACAAACACAGAAGTGCAGAGGATAGAAAAAGAAAATAAATAAAGATAAAGAAAATAAATAAAGATAAATAAAGTTTTCTTACACAATGATTGATTCACTTCAAAAGGCCTTTATTAACCCCCTAGAGCTGTGTGGAGCACTTTTTATGATGGATGGATGCACTTAGAGTTGGTGTTGAATTGGAGATCAAAATATCAACACCCATTGATTGTCATTATAAAGCTTGGAAGACCCAGGATATTTTTTAATACAGTGCCCTCCACTAATATTGGCACCCTTGGTAAATATGAGCAAAGGTGGCTGTAAGAATAAATCTGCATTGTTTATCCTTTTAATCTTTCATTCAAAAAAATTACAATATTCTAACCTATCATTTAAGTAAAACCATGGAAAGCAGGGGGAAAATCTCTTTATGAAATAAATGTTTTTCTGTAGTTCATGTTGACCACAATTATTGGCACCCAATTATTGCAATGTCCTTTATTCAAGATAACAGCTCTGTGTTTTCTTCTTTAATGCCTGAAGAGTTTGGAGAACACCTGACAAGAGATCAGAGACCATTCCTTCATACAGAAACTCTTCAGATCCTTTAGTTTCCCAGCTCCATGCTGGTGCTTCTTCTCTTCAGTTCACCTCACGCATTTTCTATAGGGTTCAGGTCAGGCAACTGGGACGGCCATGGCAGAAGCTTCATTTTATGCTCAGTGACACATTTTTGTGTTGATTTTGATGTTTGATTTGGATCTCTGTCCTGATGGAAGATCCAACCACAGCTCATTATAGAACTTCTAACAAATGCAGTCAGGTTTACATTTTTTATCTGTTGGTGTTTGCTAGAATCCATGATGCCATGTATCTGAACAAGATGTCCAGGACCTCTGGCAGGAAAATAAGCCCACAACATTAAAGATCCAGCAGTATATTTAACCGTGGGCATGGGGTACTTTTTGTACCAAACCTATCTTGAGTGTTTGCTGCCAGAAAGCTCTTTTTTTTAGTTTCATCTGACCACAGAAGCCATTCCCATTTGAAATTCAAGTTGTGTCTGACAACTGAATATGCTAGAGTTTGTTTTTGGATGAGCAAGGAGGATTTTTCTTAAAACCCTCCTGAACAACATGTGGTGACGTAAGGGCTGTTTGAATTTTTTTTTTTGTCTTTTGGCCCCAAGACTCAACTAATCTCTGCAATTCTCCTACTGTGATCCTTGGAGAATCTTTGGACACTTAAACTCTCCTCTTCACCATGCATTAGGACGATATAGACACACGTCCTTTTCCAAGCAGATTTGTAACATCTTTAGTTTAATCTGAATTCTTAATTATTGTCCTAATGATGGAAATTGGGATTTTCAATCCTTTAGCTCTTTTCTTACAGCCATTTTACATTTTACATCTTACAGCCAGTAAATCATTGGGTAATTTTTATTTTTGATTGAACTCTCCCTTTAAGCCACATTTATGTCAGATGAATGACATTGAATGACAGAATGAATGTTTTAACATAAACGGCACTTACTTAAAATGTCTCTATTACTGTATTTTGCATCTTTTATCCCATCTAAAAGTGCAGAGCTTGTTGCACAGGACTTGGCAGTGTGTGATCATGTTAATTTGCCAAAGTAATTGTTTTGTGCTTGTACACTGACTCCTCTTGTAAAGTTATACAAGTAAGGTCACAGGCCGTCAGCTGTATTCGAGTCTCAGTAGTCTCTGTAGTCTCAGCACTTCTGCAACACTCAGCTCATTGAAAATGTTCAAATAACCCAGGAGACCTGCTGACCTGCTGTTGTGCTGTTACATTATAACACCAGAGATTTCCGAGTCTCTTTGATTGACTTTCATAAATTAACACCCAATTAATTTTTCATGATTTTTTTCTAATGTGTGGTGACTCTGTTTGTTTATTTTTCTATTCCCATAACCAATCAAAGAAACTGAATAATGCACAAAACACATTGATTAATTTTGGTAGTGATCGGAGAACTCTTCTAAGGATTTAAGCCCACTCTTTTGACAGTAAGTGGCTACAGGAAACAGATATTCGTTAGGACTTTATTATGATGAATTGGTTTGAAGTGACTACACAGTAATTGTGAATGTGAAGTATTTATTTAAAAGGGTATGTAGCAGATTTTCAGAAATATGATCTTGTCTAGCTGAGCCACTTACGCTTGATTATTTAAACAATGGCATGAAAATGAGCGTTAGGTTACAAGCGGTTGTCAATTTAAAGGGATGGTTCACCCAAAAATAAAAAATCTGCCATTACATATTCACCCTCATGTCGTTCCAAACCCGTAAGACCTTCATTCATCTTCAGAACACAAATTAAGAGCTTTCCGATGAATTCCGAGAGCTTTCTGACCCTGCATAGACAGCAACGCAACTGACACGTTCAAGGCCCAGAAAGGTAGTAAGGACACTGTTAAAATAATCCATGTGACAACTAGAATTTTATGAAGCTATGAGAATACTTTTTCTGTGCAAAGAAACGAAAAATATTGACTTCAGTCAACAATTTCTTCTCTTCCACATCAGTCTTTGCCATTCATCCAATATAAAATCATCAGTTTTGAGATTTAACAGTACAGAGACTCAAATGGAGTTGAAAGGTTCTTTGTATTTCCATTCAGCACTTATTCCGACCCATACTTGGCTGTCAAGTGCTGACTTTGATAACAGTCAAGTGTAGCTTACAGAAAGCCTGTGTCAGAACCCACTATCAAGTAAAAAAATGGTTGCCATAACCTGAGTGCTGCATTATACACTACAAAATACTGAGAGATAACAGCCTCTTATACTATTTGCTTTAACTAAACAAATCCATAAAAGGTCTGTTCCACCAGCGTTTCGCCATGAACAAAGGCAGCGGGTTCAAAGGCATCGCACAGATGGAGCTTTTCTACCTTCATGAAGCTCAACTTCATATTCTTGTTGTGACAGTCTTTAAGAACAACATTAGCTGAGACATTAAAGCAAAACCGGGTACCTACAGCAAAATACTGATATGCTGCCTCTTCCTCTGTTTTTTTGGGGCCATGTTATGTTTTTATTTCACAGGAGCTATTTTAATTTGTAATTTTACTGTATTTTAAATCAAATAAACACATCCTTGCATCCTTGACTTCTTTCAGTAACATTAAATAATGTTACCGAACATGTACAGCTCATGGCTCTGATATTAGTGTACATTTTACATTTAAAGTCAAAATAAAACCATTTTAACTATTTTTCGGACATATGTTTTAGGATGTAAACAGGGTTCATTTTGGATTTTTTGTAATAATGCAGGTTTGCTCTATAAGCAAAGGTTATAAATTTAAAACACGGCAATGGCCTGCAGTGACTCACCATGACGTGGCTCCCTCCATTCCTGAGTGGCCGGCACAAGGGGGTAATTGTGCTTCTTGTGCTGCCTACCTGCAAAAAGAAAGGTCTTAGTAATAATCTTGTGTCAAACGCGCCCCACATATGAATGTAAAATGTCAGCGGAAAGCTTCTAGTCTTTCAGCTCCGCATGAGATGATGTAATGCGCCGACTTCAATGCATGACAAATGATATCGTCTGCATAATAGCTGATTATAGAAAAAGTGCACAGAAAGTGAGTGAATATGGTTTTCTTCTTTTCAATGTCTCACAGTGATGGAGAGAAATGACCTGGAATCAAAACCCACATGATTCTTTTTGAACCTCAGCCTAAAAACTATACTTGCATTCCAGGAAATATGTGATGCCTGTCAATGCAGATCATCATTGATTATGAAACAGTTTTGTTTGGCTCAACTCATGATGCCTTACTGAGGATTGTGTAATGGGCTTTGTCATAAACTGCCTTTTGTATTGGGAAACTAACAACCACTAGTGTCATAACGAGTCTAACATATGGAACAGCCCATGCTTCACATTTCACCATCAATTTTGTCAACATTGTTTGACACTTAAGGAATAGTTTTTTCTAGGAATTCAGACTTCTTTTTTCTTAGAATTGCGATATAAACTCACCTGTGAATTATAAAGAAAAAAGACTGATATGTTCTCAGAATTGCGAGTTTGTATCGCACACTTCTGAATTGCGAGAAAAAAAAATCTGAATTGTGAGATAAAAAGTCACAATTACTTTTTTTATTTCAAGGTACATTTTTATTCAGTGGCTGAAACAGGCTTTCATAGTCAGACTTCCACAATGTAGATGAATTTGTTTCTTTATCTAAACAAATATTGGAAAATTTTAGCATTATGTCACTTGCTGACCAATGAATCCGAATGGGTACCTTGTCCGAATGGGTCTTGTGAAGTGAAAAGTTTCAAGTTTGTAAAAAACTTCAAACCATTGCTTCCGGCTGAAATATGAGTCCTCTTTCCATACTATTGCTTTTTCCAGTCAAAAGTAATCTCATCTGAATCAGGAGAGAAATATGCACAAATCCATGTACAAGCAAAAGCAAACCAAAACAGTTTTAAACAAATATGTCAGTGAACTTTAATGTGAGAGGACAACAAAGGAAGGCCTTTTTAATTGGAGGAAGCATTATTATGGATTCTGGACTTTCTTGGCCAGAAGCGACGATTCAGACACTTTAATGATGGATTTTTTTTTCTTAAAAACATCAAGGTTTGCACTTCACAAGACATTAATTGATGGACTGGTGTTGTGTGGATTACTTGTGAGTTATTGTGATGTTTTTATCAGCTGTTTAGACATTCTGACGGCACCCATTCACTGCAGAGGATTTATTGGTGAGTTAGTGAGTTAGTAATACAAAATTTCTCCAAATCTGTGCAATTTATGATACAGCCTCATCTACTTAATTCTACTTAGCGTCGGCTCCTGCGTCAGCAGCACCACACACATGCATCAAAATACTTTCGTGAACACACATCAAAGACAGAACAAAAGAAATTGTTGTATAAAGTTAATACTACTAAACGTATTCTCGTAGCTTCATAACATCACAGTTCAACCAAATGGACTATTTTCAAGTCAAGTCAAGTCAAGTCAAGTCAAGTCGAGCTTTATTGTCATTCTGCTACACGTGTGGACATATAGTAGAACGAGATGTCGTGTCTCACAGTACCACGGTGCTACATACTAGATAAGCATAATATAAACAGTAGACGAATAAGAAAAGCAATTACAGACTTATACAACAGTTAACCATTTGACTATACATATACTATAAATACTATAACTATAATAAATAGAGACAACAATGAGACAACAAAAACTTTACATAAGTACTGTACATGACGTTTTACAAAAGAGACATCTGTACATGAAATTGTGCAAAAGAGATATTTTGAGGGAAGCAGCTAATCCGATTGAGTCTTTGTAGCAGCAAGTGTTTATAGAAAGTGTCTAATGTACATAAGTGTGTTATTACAAGTGGTTTGTATAGCCCACTCACCTGTGTGTAACAAACTCAGGTCAAAGTCCAAATTTTATCAAAGTCCTTACTACCTTTCTGGGCCTTGAACGTGTTAGTTACATTGCTGTCTGTACAGGGTGAGAAAGCTCTCAGATTTCACCAAAAATATTTTCATTTGTGTTCCGAACGAAGGTCTTACGGGTTTGAAACGACATTCATTTTTGGGTGAACTATCCTTTTAAATTTCTCTTCACACAAAACTGTTATGGCTACGGAAGACTTAAAATAAAGGTTACTTTTATGATGCTTTATAGTGATTTTTGGATCTCAATAGCCCCAGTCCCCATTCATTTGTATATGGAAAAGTGCAGCATGGAAAACTGCAAAATTCTTTTGTGCTTATATGGGTTTGGAACAACATGATGGTGAGTATATGATGACAGATGATGCTCTCTTGGATAAGTAGGTTCATTTTTCAGGGCTGCTAATGGTACCTGGCAGTTTTGTTTCTTTAATGCATTAATTTAGCTCAGAAACATCTGATTAGTGTTACGGTCTGATGCTAAATGCCGTATCGAATATCAAAAAAAGCTAAATAGATGTCTTTGTTTCTGCCTTGCTGTTTTGCCCTTCTTATTGTGTTTCATTCAAATACGTCCACGTCACCTCTTCGGCATTTCATTTTCATTCCTTCGCTCTCTGAAATGGAGGCAAGTGTTGAGAATGGGCTGAGAGCTTTTCCTTCTGCAATCAGCAAACCTCTCCTACCTCTGCCTGTTTCCACAACCCCAGTGCGGCAGCTGTCACTCACACACACCGAGAAAATTACAGCACTGCACTCCTCACAAACACACACACATAATCAGGTACGCACAAGCACAGACCTACACAGCCTTCCACAGCAGGACAGAGTGCATGGCGGAAATAACCACAATTTTAATTGGTTATTATTAGATACGATTATCTCTTTAAGTTGGAGAATGTCTCATTTGAACATTTTAGTATTCTCGGCAAGCTTGACAAAGCCTGGGCATATTGAATACTGGGAATAGTGTGTCATTCCAAACCTGTATGAATTTCTTTCTTCCATGAAACACAAAAGAAGATGTTTAACTAAATATGACCAGTAGGAAAGTCCATGACTACGAACAGACTGAAATTAAATTCATTATTCACAGAAAATCTTCCATTCTCAATAGCTGTTGGCTGTGAATCATTGTGTTAGTAAGTTTTACCCAAGAACCACATTAGTCAAATTTCTGATTTAGTCATTCAGATTGAATTTGTGAAATGGATAATAGTAGGAAACATTTCTGTAGCAGCAAAGCAGCATATTATAATGATTTCTGAAGGATCATGTGACATTGGAGACTGGAGTAATGAGGCTGAAAATTCAGCTTTGCATCACAGGAATAAATTACATTTTAAAATATATTAAAATAGAAAACAGTTATTTTAAATTGTAATACAATATTAGTGTATGATCTACGGTGACCGGGAGGGGACACTTTCGGTTCACTTAAGTTTGTCGTGGCCACGACATATCAACTCGTGGGAACATGATATTATGTCGTGGCCACAAGATATTAATTCGTGGGAACGTCATATTATGTCGTGGCCACGAGATCATTTTGTCGAGGTAAGGACATCCTTATGTCGTGGCCACGAGATGCTATGATGAGGGAACGACATCCATTTCTCATTTACGAGTTTAATGCGTAAACAAACCTGCGGTACCATAGTAACCCGGGATTATCAGAGATAGATTTATTAATATTTTATTTTGAGTTACGAAATTATTATATTAATTATTATAAAAATTAATACAATATTAAATGATAATATTATGCGATGCTTTCTATGCGAATGTTGTCTGTGCCCGATGTAGACAGCATTCAAAAGAAGTTGATCATGAATAAATGTTACATAAAGTATATAGGCCTACATTTTATGCATCCCACAGTCTTTTAAGTCCATTAACTGATCCTCTTTTTTCTGTAATATTTGTATCATTCCTTTATATTCGTTATTTTTATATATATATTTTTTTTTTACCTTAATTTCTCCTTAAGTAATCTCCTTACTTAAATGCTTGACATGCCAGTACAATTTTGAATATGCTATATTGGGATTTTTACTGGAATGCAGTTTAAAGGTTGAATTTGACATATATTCTATTTTATTTCGTCTAATTAATATACTAGCCTATATATTGACGTAGTTTCATTTGTAAATCATTTATCGTCACACACGGGCATAAATACAATCAAAACTTCTGTCAAAACTTTATTGGCATAATTGTCGTTTACAGTATTTGCAAAATATAGCAAATACTAGCATATAGGGCCTACAGAACGTTAGGCAAAGCGATAAAAAATAAATATAAAAATATAGCCACTTATAAGTCACTTATAATTTATTATTAGCCTATTATTATTATTATGGTTAGGCTATTATTATTTTAATAACTGGTTAAAATAAATAATTCAACCTTTAAACTGCATTCCAGTAAAAATCCCAATATAGCATATTCAAAATTGTACTGGCATGTCGAGCATTTAAGTAAGGAGACAGAAATTAAGGTATAAAAAATAAATAAATAACGAATATAAAGGAATGATACAAATATTACAGAAAAAAGAGGATCAGTTAATGGACTTAAAAGACTGTGGGATGCATAAAATGTAGGCCTATATACTTTATGTAATATTTATTCATGATCAACTTCTTTTGAATGCTGTCTACATCGGGCACAGACAACATTCGCATAGACAGCATCGCATAATATTATCATTTAATATTGTATTATTTCTATAATAATTAATATAATAATTTCTTAACTCAAAATAAAATATTAATAAATCTATCTCTGATAATCCCGGGTTACTATGGTCACACAGGTTTGTTTACGCATTAAACTCGTGGCCACGAGAAGCGCATGTCGTTTCCTCAACATAATAAGACGTGGCCACGGGAAATGGATGTCGTTCCCTCATCATAGCATCTCGTGGCCACGACATAATATGACATTCCCACGAATTAATATTAATAATTAATATTAATATTAATATAATATTAATATGGCCACGACAAACTTAAGTGAACCGAAGGTGTCCCCTCCCAGTCACTGTAATGATCATATAAATGAAGCCTTGGTGAGCAGAAAAGACTTCTTTAGGGCCCTATGAAATCTGTATTATTTTTCCCAAATTCCGTTTTTTCCTGGATTCTGTTTTAATAGTTAAACTAAGAAATATTAATAAAAAACATGTCTAATAAATTGAAATAATGAAACATACACAATTTAACAGCAATTTGTAAAAAGTTTAACAAAAATTGCATTTTAAGGCCTTATGAAATACATTTATTTAGTCTTCTTCTTTTATTTATTTATTTATTTATACCAAATTCTGTTTTCCATTAATTGTTTTAGATTCTATTTTAATGGTTTCATTAAATTATAAAAAATCAAAAGTATCTTTAATTAATTGATTTTATTAAAAAAATAATTTATTGTTATTTTCTTTCTTTCTTTTTTTTCAGAAATATTGTTTTGTGTATTTACATTTTTCTGGTAAATAAATTCTGGTAAGTATTTTTTTCTGGTAAATATTCCTTAAACAATAATATTTGAATAAAAAATATATTAGCAGTAGTACTATCATTACATTACATAATATATTTCTGTCACAATTTCTTCAAGTTAAACCAAACTTTATTTTGACGGGTTGCTGTGAAGACCTTTAGTTTCCGTTGGTATATGATATAATGGTAGTTTTTCTCAAAAGAAATGGTAAAATGCTCATGGAATGACTCAGAGCAGTTCTAGAGATTATGTTCATGTGTTCATGTACTCATATAGTAAGGCGGCAAAGGTTGAAAACAAGCGTTGTGTGCTTCAGTATGTGGGTAGCAAACGAAACAATGCGTCTATGCCATTCTTTCACACAAAGACACATAGAACATCCAGGATTCATATTTAAATAGTATTTTTTTCCGGCTATATATTCACATACACATGTTTTGATTAAAGTACACTGACCTACTTTTGTTTTATTCATCCCAAATTTGTCAAATTCCATGACATTCCGCATTATAGGCTACGGTAAATTAGATTTTATGACTAGATTTTCCGCATCACGGAAATCATAGGCCCCTAACTGTTACTTCTTTAAAAAAGAAAGTCATACAGCTTTGGAACGACTTGATGAGTGAATGAGAATTTTCATTGTTCGATGAAATACTCCTTTAATATTGTGCTGCTGATGAATTTTCATGTCATGTCAGAACTTGCAATAATCTCGTCCTGTTGTGGTCCTTCTGTTTGTTTATCACATAGTTCATTCTTCTTGAAATGCTGTTGATGCTGTTCAGTATGTAAGAGGTGGACAGCCAGCGAGTGTGTATCAATTGTGTATTGTATTGCTGCAATGTATTTGTTCTTTATTGTCACGGGCAGCGTGCAGCAGGGTGTGCATATTAAAGCAGTGTGTCAAAGGGACATTGGCGTTTCTGTGGAGCTCATTTTAATTTCAGATATGGAAATGGGACGACGTTGGCGCTCTGACAAATGCTTCTCTGCTGCTGGAGAGACATGCTGAGTCCTGAATCGGTTTGTAATTCTCCACCAAAAGATTCGGAGGGAAAACAAGAGAAGTGACAGTTACATATGTTTTCATCTGCTTGCAGTTTTAGTGACACTTTGTGGACATCTCTGTAAGCAGGGATTTTCTAACATTTTAATGCCAAGGACCCATTATAAGATGATCCACTTGTGTAGAAGAGTAGAAAGTAGAAGTATTTATTTTCATGTAAAAAAATACATTTATACTGTGCAAAGTGAATACATGCATACATACATGCAAGATAGATTTATTTAGTACTGACCTGTATAAGATTTTTCTCATAAAAGATACTTACATATAGTCCATGAGAGAAAATAATAGTTGAATTTATAAAAATGACCAGTTTAGGGATAGTTGTTCATGAGACCCTTGTTTGTCCTGAACAGTTAAACTGTCTGCTGTTCTTCAGAAAAATCCTTCAGGTCCCACAAATTCTTTGGTTTTCCAGCATTTTTGTATATTTGAACCCTTTACAACAATGACTGTGTGATTTTGAGATCCGTCTTTTCACACTGAGGACAACTGAGGGACTCATATGCAACTATTACAGAAGGTTCAAATGCTCTAGAAGTAAAAAAACATGCATTAAGAAAGAGGGGGTAAAAACTTTTGAACAGAATGGAGATGTGCCTACTTTTCTTATTTTGCCTAAATATCATATTTTTCCATTTAGTACTGCCCTTCAGAGGCTACAGAAGATAGTTGCATGTTTCCCAGACAACAAAATAAGTTAAATTTACCATGATCTTCAAATTCAAAAAGTTTTCACCCCCCGGCTCTTAATGCATGCTTTTTTTTTTCCTTCTGGAGCATCAGTGAGTGTAATATGAGTCCCTCAGTTGTCCTCAGTGTGAAAAGATGGATCTCAAAATCATACAGTCATTGTGGGAAAGGTTTCCAATACACAAAAACACTGGAAAACAAACAAACAAACAAAAAAACCACAGCTGTGGATCATTCAGGTAACAAAACAGTATTAAGAAGCACGGGGGTGTAAACTTTTGAACAGGGTCAGTTTTTTTAAATTCAGGTATTATTTCCTCTTGTAAATTATATGTAAATATTTTTATGTGAAATATCTTATTCAGGTCAGTACTAAATAAACAGTAACATTCATTTTGTATGAACCCTCTTATTTTGGTAAAATAATTAACATCTTGCAGATTCTGAAAGGGGGGATGTAAACTTGTGACCTCAACTATAGATAGATAGATAGATAGATAGATAAAATGACATTAAGCTCTTTTTCTGACTCTAGAGGAGCAAAACACTTAAGCTCCTCGATTTGCTCTCTCTTCATTTCATTGTTATAGGAGAAGCAATCAAGATATTAAAGACATCTCTTTTAATATTTTGCTTTCATGCAGGTTTCCAATTTGAAAGCCTTTCTGCGGCTCATAACCATCTGAATAGTTACCCAGTACAAAGAAACAGCGGTTAGAGCCTTGATATCCCTTATAACCGGCTTGTATTGCTTTTGTGACATAAATCTTTTCCTCATCATTATGGTTTCACTGACAGCAGACATAATGAAACTCAGTGAGAAAATGATGATTCAATTACTCTAGTCTATGGTTCTTTATGAAGCCGCTAGTATGTACGCTATAGAAATCTCCTGCCTCCTGCATTTTGTTCCCCATTTCAGAGAATAACGCTACAGAAAGGTCACGATAATTTGCATTCTGGTCAGCACAGACTCATGGGGCAGCGGCAGAAGACTTGTGTTGGATATCAGACAGTATAAAGAGCCTGTGGCCAAGGAAAGAGCTAGAGGATATTCTAAAAACTGTAATTAATACATCAGGGGACTTTAAATGTGATGTTTTTGTCATCTTTTCCACCATTGACACAAACCATCTGTCCAGTCCGGCTGAAGCAGGGATTCTGGGAAAGGTCTAATGGCTGCTGTAGGCTGAACAATGTACACATCGAATGGGGTCACATCATTTTGCTCTCACCCAGCCTGAGGCCTGGCCAGTAAAGCATCCACCAGTCAACAAAAGAGTTGGCGTACCAGGTTTATTCGCACATGCTGTGTGCTTTTGAACATACAAAGGCTGTTAGTTTTGATTTGTCAATAGGATTCGATTCATTTAATAACCAAAGTCATCATCCTTCTGCATTGTCAGGCTGCGGAGGGATCGATACTGTTTGCCAAGCTGTTGTTTCGACAAAAAGGATGATCAAATCTCTTTTACACAATGCTAGTAATAAACTGCATGGCATATCATAACTCTTTTGTATCTATAGCTACTTTCAAGGCTTGTTCTCTTAGATTAAAGTGGCTCTCTGCTATAAATATACCTGGGTACATTATGCATGTACAATGCCTCATGGATAACTATCTTGCAGAGTCATCAGTTCACTCTCATACACTCAAAGTACTGTCATTTATATAGAGTATACTGAATAAAAGGGTCATTTTGAAGCCTTTTGAAGCGTAGAACTAAAAGTCTTTCAGTAGTAGCTTAAAGGAAAAAAATGAAATGAATAAAAATGTACTCACCCTTATGCCAATCCAAACTGGTATGAATTTCTTTCTAATGATGCTTCTGTTGAATCAATCTGAAAAAATGGGAAAAAAAATCAAAGATAATTATGGAAAAAAAACAATTTAAAAAAATTAAAGAAAGAGTTATTTAAAAAAATGAAAAATGTGTCATTTTTGTTCACATAATCAAAATTTTTTTGCACTAGGGCTGGGTTTTGACAAATTTTATGATTCTAATTGACAAGCTTGCGATTCAATTCAACTTGTGATTCAATTCAATACCGTTTATTTTGGATATATATCAGTTACAGTACATGTCAAATTTTCTCGAAGAAAAAAATCTCAACTAATGCTGTAAAAATATATATTCATAAAACCTTTATTCAAACATAAACTTTGAAGAACAGTAACAATTATAATAAATATGTTATATGGTGCATATATTTATCAAAATACTCCTCTCTAGATTTAATTTTTCTAGTTGACTAACAAGTTCGTTTTTCTGAGGTAAATTTGTCAAATTTTGATAATCATTAATATGTGATGTATTGTTTAGGCTACAAACTGTTACATTGATTCCACGGTTGAAACACTAAATGAATGATTACATGAATATATCCTTTCTTTTAACATACCTTTGGACGTTCATTCATGTTTATTTTGGGCAGAAACTATTATTAAAGATTCGTGCTTCGTGCTGCTGCTCCTAAACAGCGCCAAAATTTCATTTAGTGTTTGAATATTATAATAAAATAGACAGAATTTGACATCTGTGACTTGTTTCATATCAAAAGTTACAAAGCACAAAGCTTATTGCTATTTATTGGATGGGATGTGCACTACAATATTACTTTCATTAACTAAAAACAGACTACACTAATCAATTCTTGTGATTTAAGAATCAGTATTGTTTAGTAAAAATGAGAATTGATTAAAATCAAGAAATCAATATTTTGGACCCCATTGACTGTCATTACAAGGACAAAAATGTCAAAAATGCAAGAAAGTCTGAAGATGCACTGATACATCTATATAAAGAATGATGAATCATAATTTTTCTTGTGTCACTGTGTCTCGAAAAGGACATCTGTCATGTAACTTATGGACAAGTGTGTGCAGTGCCAAAGCTAAAATGTTCTCAGTGGGACGGATAAAAACCAGGTTACAGGCTGGACATAAAGTGTCCCGCTCTTCATTATGTGCTCAAAAACTCCCTTGAACATTCCCAAGAACATGAGAGCCATAATATTTGTACTGATATTCCACTGAAGTGGGACTTGAGAATGGGTGAAAATTAAATGGCTGTCAGAGAAGGTCACGGTGCTGGACAGCGAGTCCAAATGTAGACATATAGAGTAATACAGAAGAATTGTTGGTGTTTTAAAACCATTTGATTCATACAACTTCTAAACTTTTCGTACTCAGTTGAATGTTGTTTATAAAATCATATGCATAGGAATCAGTCTGTGTTTTAATTATTATGACACCATAAATTTGTCCCATTTAGCATTGATGTCTGTAATTAAAGATTTAGCAATTACAGCTCTTTCATGGATGTTGGCTTTGTGAAGTTCTCTGTGGTCGGTGTTTGTGGAAACAGGGTCTTCAAGGTGAATGTTGTGGTTTGCTGTCACTGTATTGTTTGGACACAAGCCTTCCTGTGGACTTGATGGTTAAAATTATTTTAAGGTTTTGCCCACTGCTCTTCCTTGCTGATGAAGTCTTGCCATGTTTTTCATGCCATTTTTGGTTGCCAATTTTTGTTGAATTTGAGATTTTCTGGTCGAAAAATTGTTTCATTAAGCCCTTGTCTAGCGATCCCAAAGTGAGACGTATACTTGTAAAGCGCAGCAGTGAATATTCATAGCAAATTCTTAGTGGCATGAGTCTGAACCAGTAAAATGTGATGTTTAAACTCACGCTGGATTAGTTCACTTCCTGACTTAAAATTTCCTGATAAATTACTCACCCCCATGTCATCCAAGGTGTTCATGTCTTTCTTTCTTCAGTCAAGAAGAAATTAAGGTTTTTGATTTTTCTCCATATAGTGGACTTCAATGGGGATTAATGCGTTGAAGGTCCAAATTGCAGTTTCAAAGGGCTCGACACGATCCCAGCCGAGGAACAGGGTCTTATCTAATGAAACCATCGGTCATTTTCTAAAAAAAATGTATATACTTTTTAACCACAAATGCTCATCTTGCACTAGCTCTGCGATGCGCATGCGTGACCTCACGCATTACATAATCATGTTGGAAAGGTCATGCGTGGTTAGTTCTTTGTCAGAGTACTCAGGTTCAAAAAGTTACGGTAGGGTGTAAAACTCCAACTCCAACTTCAAAATCGTCCGACGTTGTTTTACCTTTTTTTGTAGAGGGCGGTTGACTTTCTTTGCATATTTGCTTTGTAAACACTGGCTCGGTACTTCTACCTATGTCACGTGTGACCTTTCCAACATAATTATGTGATGTGTGAAGTCGAGCTAGTGCAAGACGAGCATTTGTAGTTAAAAAGTACATAAATTACTTCTTTTTTTTTATGACAAATCACTAAATAAGACCCTTAGGCTGGGATCGTGTAGAGCCCTTTGAAGCTGGACTGAAATTACAGTTTGGACCATCAACCCTTCAACCCATTGATCCCCACTGAAGTCTACTGTATGGAGAACAATCCTGGAATGTTTTCCTCAAATACCTTAATTTCTTATCAACTGAAGAAAGAAAGCCATGAACATCTTGCATAGGCGGAGGGTGAACCAACTCCAGGGTAAGGCTAAAAGCAGCCTAATCTGTTAACTACAAACATCATCAACTTGTCTTTGTAGGAAAGAACCAGACATGGGTGTCATGTAGGCTAATAAAATATTTTTAACAAGACTGAATTTGTATTTAACATGTAATAACGTTTGTAGAACAGGAAGAAGGAGGCGGGAACCGGCGAACATTTGAAGACTTTAATAATAAAATAGTAACACAAAAGTAAAGCGTCAGCCCCTCACGGACGACTGCCGCACGCAAAACACAAATAAAGTCCAGGCTTGGTCCTCTTTCGTCTTCCACTGTCGCCGCTCCTCCTTTTATCCTTCCGGAGCTCCTCCGTGGGACTCGAGAACGGTGAGTGGCGCAGGTGTCGCTCATTATCATTAAAGTCCACCTGTTTCACTCGTTACATACCCCCATCGCCCCTTGCTGGCCAGTGGAGTACCCTCGAGACTGCACTCTACTCCCCCTCTCATCCCGGGGGGCCTGTCAGGCCGGCCGCAGCGTACCTGGGGGTAAGTACAGACGAGGCCAGAGAAAAAGAAGACGGAAGGATGAGGAGAGACACAAACTCTTGGACGGCAGCCATCCCTCCTTTTTAACATTTAAAGACTTTAATAATAAAGTAAACAAACAAAAAAGTAAAGTGGCAGCCCCTCATGGACGACTTCCGTACACAAACCACAAATATTCAAAGATCATAAAGCTCATGAAACTCAATTGAACACTTCTGATTGGCCATTGCATTACCTAAGCGCAACAGAATCGTGTGATAGGTTATAATACGCAACACTATAAAACGCCTAAAAAGAATTACGGTGCAACATGAGCATATCTTAATTCAATGCCACAGCCGACACTTTCTATTCATTTTCACTATGTTAGCAACAGACGTAATAGATTTAATTTGTTTGTGCAGATTTAATTTTTGTCTAATTTGGTGGTATTTTTTTGCCCCAAGTCCCCGTAGCCAGGAGAAGGCTAAGCATTCCTCAGCCTTACACACGCTCAGCCTATGCCATCTTGGATGACATGGGGGTGAGTAAATTGTCAGGAAATTTTTATTCTGGAAGTGAACTAATCCTTCAAGAAAAGAAGTGGAGGAGAAGATGCAACATTGCTAGATGATTTTGCTTTAGAAAGCTTTAACTCTATCGACTTTCAGTCATTTTGAAGTTTTTTTAATGGAGTTTGTAAAAATAAATAAAAATAACAAATTTCTGAAAATTTGCTCATTGCGACTCAGCACGGGTCACATATATTTTCACGCTAATAGTTATCAGAGCATGTCTCGTTACTTTAATGTTATCAAGGTCAGTATCAAAGATTGACACACATTCTGATTGTCTTTCATCCACAGCTTTTATCTCTCTACATACACAGTTCAAACACTTTAATTCTTTTCATCTTGTCCATCTCAATAGAGAGGCTGCAGTATGTGGTGTTGTAGTGGAGCTGGAGCACCGGATCAATGACCACAGCTGTCAGTTTCCTGCAGCAGCAGGGAGATTCCATTAATGTGTTACTAATTGCTGTTAAGCGGCCTGATGTTTGGGATGAACAGAGGCTGTCGATACGCCTGCGCTGGTATATAGGGACAACTCAATACAGGCCATCCATCTATCCATCCAGCCAGCCAGCCATCTATCTGTCTATGGTTTTCAAATATATTGCCAAGCTTTGGCTGGTTCTTTTAACCTATAGGTGTCTTTATACTTTAAAACAAAGATCTAAAGTGACCTATAAGTCAGCAGCTACTGACCTGTCTGAAAATTGCCATCAAGCACACACACACACACACACACACACACCCCATTCCGACAAAGATTACCCCTGTCTTCAGCACAGCCATTCAACCTTGAAGGTCATTGCGGCCACCATTGCTGATATATAAATACTCGGCGCAAAGAAAGAGTGTTGGAAAGAAAAGAAAATGGGATTTGTTATCTAGCACGAGGGCTCTTAATGAGCTGCTCTGCTGCCCACTCTCGTGGCCTCCAGTGAAAACAGATGGATCTGATGCCCTCGGGCAACTCCATCTCTGTGGCTGTGGGTTGTCCGAAGGTTACATCAATGCATTTAGTGCCCACTCTTTCTCTCTGGTAAGGCTGGAAGCTTCCCAGCTTTACTGTCTGATGCTAAAGAGCTGGTTTGCATGAGAGCCCCTAGATGACTTTCCCATTCGGTTAAATCGTTTACCCTCTTTTTTGATCAGGATTCCACACTTTACAAGTTCATTCTTATTGATCTTGAAAATGAATAAAAATGAAACATCTATTATTCACCCTACACAGTTTGTTTTATGGGCATGAATTCGGAAATCACATAGCATATTGTAGAAGTCAGTGGTGTTTTCTCTTTTTAAAAATCAAATGTAAATTCATCTCCCTGAGCTTAAGTTTTATTTGTGAATTTATGTTCAGTTGTTCTTTTTAATAGTTAACTTTTAACTATTTTTGCGTTTTTCTGACCATCAGTCCGAAAGCTTGGTAAATATAGGTTAAGATTTACTTTAAATTTCACCAGCCTGATTACTCACTAAAAACTCCCACAGATCATGTTTTCGGGAGACATCTCATATTACGATTGTTACAATTGCAGTGAGAACATTCAGGATCAACTCTGTTAATGTACCACAGTGTATGATTAATTAATTTACATTTTGTCACTGAAATGTAGACCTTCGTTTATGTGTTTTTGACTTATATTGTACATGACATGAGAATAGTTAGCTGAGGTTTGTATGTTAGTGTAACGGGCACCGCAGCAGCAGCACCACGTCAGCAGATAAAGTTCCTGAAATACAGGACAATAATCATGAGACAGGGCAACAGCGTGTCGAGTGCTCAGAATTCTCTGCAGTTATGTTTAAGTCCACGAAGAAGACACAGAGAACCACTACGCGACCGCACCCCCCGCTGGCCCTAGTGAGCATCACATAAAACTCATAATGAGAGACTCATTATTAGCACCTGAAATAAAATACATTCCAAGGTATAAAAAAAACATACTTAATGCATAAAAATTAAATGCCATTTCAAACACAACACAAGTGTAATACTTTTGTGGACGTCACATTAGCATGGACTTACTAACTTTAACATTAGCTAGTTTTAGCCAGAGATATTAACAGGTTAAAAGATTGCTTGAGCAGATGAAAATTGCCACTAGTATATGACAACCAGAAAATGAATGTTTAACAATAAAATACATTTTAAATTACATTGCCAATCCTCTCAGTACCCCAGTACAAGTACCCCAGGTACATTATTTTATTATTTTTGTAGCATAAACACCATCAAAACGACGAGAGCTTCGGATCTTCCAATGTTAAAGATGTCCAAGTTCCAGTCTCTGTGCAGCTGATACTCAACTGCCATTGGCTCATCTGTGTTCAAGGGGAGGGGCTTACCGATAGGTCAATTACCCCACACCCAGAGCCGTAGAGAGAAAGAGATGCGACAACGGAAGTTCGAAACACTTGATTGTCACGTGATTCGTGTAGACTTCAGATACTTCCAGGAAGTTCATAGCGGGCAATTGGAATATATGGTGTTGGAGAAGCAAAAGTGCTATTTTTGGTAATTAGTAGACAATAAAAGAATGTATTTACATTATTTATAAAATGCATCGACATGTATATGTAGTATGTATATGTAGTAATATCAGTGTTGTATTTAAAATATAAAATACGCTAATATTTGAGGATTAATGTGGTCAACTATGGCTACTTGCCTTGTTAACATATTTTAGGCTTTAGGTGTTTTGAAATGGTATTGTCTTGTTGGTATGTTGTCTTAGAAAATGAATACCAAATAAGTGAATTATAAGATTAAATTAAGGGAAATTAGTCTTGTTTAATGTTTTTTATTCTTGTTCACCCCGTAATTATTAATATATAAATATTTTCATACTATATTCAACTTAAAACATAGTTTTTACACATTTAATCATATATTTTATGACTTTTGATATACACTTATTTACAGCAACTGATTTATTAATTTATAATAAACAGAAAAGCATGTTGTCCTTGTAGTTTGCTGTGCTGCGTGGGAATGCTCCAGAATCACTCACAGAAAGCAGAATGAACATATGGTTTTCCTACTGACATGGAGAGGAGAAAAAATTAGGAGAAAAAAGTTTTATTCCATTCACATTTATTTGTATAGCACTTTTTATTATACACAGTGTTTCAAAGCAGCTTTACAGAAAAGTAATGTTTCTACATTCCAAATAAGAGTTCTGTTAAAAGGTGTAACTGTCAAAGTAATGTTCATATGGCAGAAATGTTCTTAAATTAGGCTATACAAATCATGCCGTTAACATGTATTCAGCAGAAACAATTAACACATTAAAGCAATGATCACATGATGTGATCATGTTGATTACAATGCAAAGAAAATTTGGCAGTTTTGTGTTTATTCGAAGTTGGCGTCATCTGAAGTCCTCTCAAGGCTTGGTGTCATCTCTTCACAGGTGTTCTCATTACAGGGAATCTTCAGGTGGTTCTTGTTCTGAAAGCAAGATAGAGAAGGAGAAAAACACAGGAGAAGTGATGCTCCATCACATATCAGTCCTGTCCTGTGGCATCGCTGCTCCTCCACCACACACAGTGCTTCTACAGTAGCTAAGAAGTACAGTAAATATAAAATACAGTAATAAAGTAAAGGTTTACTGTGATTACTTTTATTAAAGTTGAAGTCAAAAGTTTACATACACCTTCCAGAATCTGCAAATTTTTAATTATTTTACCAATATTAACACAGTATTAAGAATCGAGTGTATGTAAACTTTTGAACTGGGTCATTTTTATAAATGTAACTTATTATTTTATTTGTTTACTGTATATATAAACATCTTTTATGTGAAATATCTTATTCAGGTCAGTACTAAATAAACCATGTTTAATTATTTATTTTGTAAAATAATTAACATTTTGCAATATCTGCAAGGTGTATGTAAACTTTTGACTTCAACTGTATACAGTAGTTGTATATAATATATTTCTGGTAAATTAGCCTAGTATGATTCTGAAATCAAAACTGCCCGCCTCTTTTTTCATTCTCACTTAGGTCCATCAGCGTCCTTTGTGATAAATTGAATTCTAATATTTAACTTTCCACCAGCAAAAATCACCATGAATGAAACTGCATGAAGAGAATAAATAATATCCCCTAAATCTATTATTTAGTGAGGAATAATCTAATAATAATCTACACTGACCAAAATTATGAACGCAACACTTTTGTTTTTGCCCCCATTTTTCATGAGCTGAACTCAAAGATCTAAGACTTTTTCACCTGTGTTCGTTGTCCATAACATATGCCTGCTTATACCATAACACCACCACCACCATGGGCTACTCGATCCACAATGTTGACATCAGCAAACCGCTCACCCACACAACGCCATACACGCTGTCTGCCATCTGCCCTGCACAGTGAAAACCGGGATTTGTCCTTGAAGAGAACACCTCTCCAAAGTGCCAGATGCCATCGAATGGCATCTTCCCTGAGATGGTTTCTGACAGTTTGTGCAGAAATTCTTTGGTTATGCAAACCGATTGTTGCAGCAGCTGTCCGGGTGGCTGGTCCTAGACGATCTTGGAGGTGAAGATGCTGGATATGAAGGTCCTGGGCTGGTGTGGTTACTGGTCTGCGGTTGTGAAGCTGGTTGGATGTACTGCCAAATTCTCTGAAACGCTTTTGGAGACGGCTTATGGTAGAGAAATGAGAGAAATGAACAATTCACGGGAGACAGCTCTAGTGGACATTCCTGCAGTCAGGATGCCAATTGCACACTCCCTCAAAATTTGAGACATCTGTGGCATTGTGCTGTGTGATAAAACTGCACATTTTAGTGTGGCCTTTTATTGTGGCCAGCCTAAGGCACACCTGTGCAATAATCATGGTGTCTAATCAGCATCTTGATATGCCACAACTGTGAGGTGGATGGATTATCTCGGCAAAGGAGAAGTGCTCACTAACACAGATTTAGACAGATTTGTGAGCAATATTTGAAAGAAATAGGCCTTTTGTGTACATAAAAAAAGTCTTAGATCTTTGAGTTCAGCTCATGAAAAATGGGGGCAAAAACAAAAGTGTTGCATTTATAATTTTGGTCAGTGTATTCATATACAGTAATATATATACTTTATTTTTAATGTAAGAGCAGATGCAGCCATTAGAAACCTGATTGTGCAAGGCTTCTGGATGTATTATGTCATATAAACCGAGGATAGGTCAGTAGGTCAGAATTCATTGTATAAAACTGCGCAGTAAGTGGGTTCTCCGGTTTGCACATAAACATAACTATAAAATGAGTTATGGACCTGTTCTGCAGTGTTTTCTGCATCATGCATGCATTATTATAAACCAGCATTTTGCTTTCATTCTTACTGACTTGCTAAAGTGGAGAGAACTGACAAGTTACTGTGGAGGTGAGCATACTGAGGCTGTAATACTTAATGGCTTGTCAGATTTATTAGCTTGCCAGCTATTGTAATATCCTGCTGTCTCTCCTCATGAGCTGCAATGGCAGCACATCCTGTCAAGTGTCTTTCTCCAGAGCCACAGAACTGCACTGTGAGCTTCCTGTCACAAAGTCGGAGGTTTCCATTCTGTATTTTATCACTATGTTTTAAGGAAAAGTTAGATGTGAACGGTACATTTTTCTGACTTCTACAGAAAGTGCTAGGAATGTCATTATAAAGTGTTTTTGGACAACTGCTGTGGTAATTAGATGAATATATTCTGGTATATGATTATGTCAGTAAAGTTACCACAGTACTGTTTGTAGGGGAAGGCTGAATGATTTAGTGGTATATTAATATGTAGCCGACTGTATCGCAGTTCTCTCAGCGTTCCTAATGAGTGTTTGTTCTCTAACCTGACAGCTTTGCAAATAAGGCATTAAGCCGGTGCGACACAGTTTCATTTACATCCTCCTGAAAAATCGAACTGCTGGGCTAATGTTGCCTGGGTAATTAAAGGGATGGGGCTCATAAACGCCCTCTGGATACAAGTTATAAAATCAACTTTCAATTCTGAACATGAGTTACAGTCCCAATGACAGTATTCCTCAGATGTCCTTTGAATTTCTTGCAGTTAATTGTGTTATGTCCATTTATCAAATGCTGTGCAAAAGTGTTCAGACTGATCAGTGTACTTTTTCTCCTCAATTACAAAGAGTGTATTGATTTTTTTTTCTGTGCTGTTTTTATATCTAAGCACTCAACTGCAAAATTCATTTTATTGTGCCGTTTGAAAGCTAAACAATGCATAAAGCTAAAACAATTAACAGTAAATGTTAAAAATTGAGGTAAACTATCCCTTGATGGAAACATAAAACATGCAACACAAAGAGGTTTTGAAGAGTTTGAATTCAGTTGAGTAACTCTGAGTAACTGTGCTATTTGTCTTTGCAGTTTGACATGCAGCGGATAACACTGGAGGAGCTGAAACACATCCTTTTTCATGCCTTCCGGGACCACCTGACGATGAAGGACATTGAGAACATCATCATCAATGAGGAGGAGAGCCTGAACGAGAACTCGGGGAACTGTCAAACAGAGTTTGAGGGAGGTGAGTGTAAACATTGCTGCCTTGACTGTGTGCCAGTAGAGTTTTAGGGTACGCTGTATTACAAACGGAAAAGTTTTCCTTTGTGTTTTTGAAAAGTTTTGCATACAAGACAACATTGTCAAAACATCCCCCATTCACATGGATCTGCGAAAACAACTAAAAGTGCTGTATTATTCGTGTCAGGCCAATAGTTAAAGAAACAGTACACGTCTGCACACATACCTATGGACTAGGAAGTAGACGTCACAGTTACTGTACCTCACTTGCAGCTGTGTGTGCATTCTGGTGGCAGAAAAACACTGGTAACAAGTGGAGGGAAATGAGTAAAATCCATGGAGTAAGAAAAAAAATCTATTGTTGTGCCTTTCGATCAGGGTTGCCAGGTTTTCACAACAAAACCTTTCCAATTGCTACTCAAAACTAGCCCAATCACTGAATCTGTTTCGAGGGGGACCCTGGTTAAAAATCACATTCTGGGGGATAAACTATATGTTTTTTTTTTTGTCAGAGTTCCCCTGGTAAATTGAGATTTAAGGGGCTAAATATGACGTTATTGAGGGCAATTCAACTCATGGACATCAAAAACAGTCTGCGGCAACAGTGTTAAAGTAGCCCATTCCGCGGGGAAACCGCAGACTTGGCAACACTGCTTTGGATGTCAGAACCGGAATGCAAATAATTTGTATAGAATACTGTCATCAAAGATGCCATTTGAAGCTAAACACAGACGCTTAACTGGACAGACTATGGATGAAACCTGCTATGATTAATCTACTTTTAAAGCATAAATTTGTTTTAAACAATAGTTCTTTATAATATTCACATACACTGTAAAAAATAAGCTGCTTAAAATAATTTGTTACCCTGCTGCCTTAAAATTTTAAGTTCAGTCAACTAAAATAAGTTTAGTCAACTTGAAATGTTAAGTTGTACTAAGTAACAGATATTTGTGTTTGCTAAACTTAACAGATGGGTAAGTAACCCAGCTGCTTTAAAATTTTAAGTTGATTCAACTCAAATATCTGAGTTGTCACTTAGTACAATTTAACATTTCAAGTTGAATAAACTTTTTTTTTTTGAGTTGACTGAACTTAAAATTTTAAGGCAGCCAGGTTACAAATTATTTTAAGTTGACTCAACAAATTGTTTTTTTTTTACAGTGTATGCAGTTCATAGGGAACATTTTATATTAGCCCAACAGCTACAGCATGTAATACTATTTAAGCCTATAACATTTTATGTAACATTTACCTATCCTATATCACAATTCAGTTTTTTTTCTTGCAAATGCAAGTTTACATCTCCTAGTTCAGACTTTATAACTCAATTTAACTCAATAAAAGCGAGTTTGACTATTATGAGGGGAAAAAGCCAGAGGTGTAGGATATAAAATTAATTATACTTCAAAATGTAAGGTAGCAACTGAATTTACAGTTTTCTACAGTTGAAATACTGTAGGTGGAAATATTTTTACAGCACATGTAAAAATGTGCAGTGTTTGACTTAATTTTATTTATTTATCATTTTTATACACTACCAGTCAAAAGTTTTTAAACAGTAAGATTTGTTTTTTTTTTAAAGAAGTCTCTTCTGCTCAGCAAGTCTGCATCTATTAGATTACAGTAACATTTTGAAATATTTTTACTCTTTAAAATAACCGTTTTCTATTTGAATATATTTTAAAATCTAATTTATTCCTGTGATTTCAAAGCTGAATTTTTGGCATCATTACTCCAGTCACATGATCCTTTAGAAATCATTCTAATATTCTAAATGGCTGTTCAAAAACATTTATTATTATTTTAATGCTGAAAACAGCTGAGTAGAATTTTTTCCGTTTCTTGTACTGACTCCAGGCTTTTGAATGGTATAGTGTATAATGGTACAAAAACTTTGGATCTTTCTATTCATCAAAGAATCCTGAAAAAAATGTACTCAACTGTTTTAAATATTGATAATAATAATTATAAATATGTTTCTTGAACAGCAAATCAGCACATTAGAATGATTTCTGAACGATCATTTGACACTAAAGAGTGGAGTAATGATGCTGAAAATTTAGATTTAATCACAGATATAAATTACATTTTAAAATATGTTCTAATCAAAAACAGTTATTTTAAATAGTAAGAATATTTCACAATTTTACTGTTTTTGCTGTACAAATAAATGCAGAAGAGACTTCTTTAAAAAACATTTAAAAAACTTTTGACTGGTAGTGTATGTAATTTCTTAATTATTTCTATTGGTTGAAGTGTACTTTTGAACGTAATGACAAGCATTTGTGGTAAACTAAAATATTACTTTAATATAATTTCTTCTGAAACTGGTTTGTCATGTATTTTAAAGATATTTGTATTACATTTCCAAATGATGAAATTGCAATTTAATAAAATAAAATATCAAGGTATTCTACAATATTTACGAACTCATGTATGTAGAAAATAAAAAAGTTAAATAATGCAAATAATTAACTCATCTAACATTAAAAGCAGTGTTTGTAATGATGTGTGGGTGCTTCTCTTGAGGTCATTATAGGCTTCTCTGCTTCGGTCTGTTTGTTCTACCAAACTAATATGGGCTGATGTGATGACTAGAACAATGTTGCTCATGCTAGTACACAGGAGAGCTCTATTACAGTACGTGATATTCACAGCCTATTGACATCAGGTGCAATTTTTAGAGGCTTACTTGGTTATTAAAATCAGAGAAGTGAATTAAAGATGCTAGTTCGGTTTTTGAGTGGGCAGCTCATCTGCAGATACACGAGTGGGTGTCGTCACGCCATCTACAGGGTCACAGAGCTCACTGTAGCATATGCTGCACTACATTATGAGATCTCCTGAAACAAACTATAATCATCCCATGAAATTGAAATTATGATGCAGATATACTATATTCAGCTTATGTGACACTCTGAGTGCCTGAGATCATTAAAAAGTTTTTCTGTAAACCTAATAAATGAATAGTACTTTTTTAACAGATGTGTTTAAAGACTAATTTTCACTGTTATACACTATAGGGGAGCACAGTAAAGTAATAGTTCACTCAAAAAGAAATATCTGCTGAAAATTTACTCACCCTCAAGCCATCCAAGATGTTTGTTTCTTGAACTGAACAGATTTGGAGAAATTTAGCATTACGCTTGCTCAGCAAACAGCTGATAAAAACATTGCAATAATCCACAAGTAATCCACCATTAAGGTATTTTTAACTTCAAACCATTGCCTCTGGCAATATTTCTTTCTATAGCAAAAAAAGTGATCTTGCCTGAATTAGGAGAGAAATATGCACAGACCAAGCACTGTTTATAAGTAAAAACAGTGCAAAACAGATATATGCAAAATCTCTGTACTTATCAAGTAGTTCTTTATGCAGATGATAAATAGAAATAGAATACTTGCATTCTATTGTCTCTGCCATATGAATAATAATCCCTGTGTATCTTTATAGTATCAGCCACACTTTGAATTTTAAATTAGTACATATTATGCAACAGTAAGCATTGGAAAGAACTGTGTACCTACTTAGTGAATTATTTCAGTGTATGAATGTTCAATATGTATGGACTACGCTAGCACAGTGCATTGCAGGGGTCAAGCACATCCCTTATGCCAACGGTGTAAGTGTCTGTCCTACCAGCAGTAACAGATGTCCACAGCGCCAAAGCAACACTCATCCACACCTTCTGTTGGGCCCTCTGTGTCTTTATGAATCATTCATGGTGGCACCTGGGCCGAGCTTGGGTGTTGTCAACAGACCACACACTGAGACTATGTTAATGAATCTAGAGACACAAGCAAAGCTAACTAAAACTAGCCAAATAATTGCCATTGAGATGAATGGGAATACAGATTTAACATTTCGTTTGGTGAGGCTAGCAAAAAACAAATGCAAAAAGTAAAAGCAAAAAGTGCCCCAATTTACCTGAATTCAGCTATACAGCAGTCATGCTTGTGTACTTTTTGTAGAGAGGTACACTTTTGTACACTTTAGCATACTTTTAAAAAGCGTAGTTAAAGGATTTGTTCACTTTCAGAATTAAAATTTCCTGATAATTTACTCACCTTCATTTTATCCATGATGTTAATGTCTTTCCTTCTTCAGTCAAAAAGAAATTAAGAAATTAAAATTATTAATTTTTGAGGAAAACATTCCAGGATTTTTCTCCGTATAGTGGACTTCAATAGGAATCAACGGGTTGAATTTCCAAATCACAATGCGTCGTTTCAATGCAGCTTCAAAGGGCTCTACACAATCCCAGCTGAGGAATAATGGTTTTATCTATCGAAATGAGTGGTCATTTTCTAAAAAAAATAAAAATATATATACTTTTTAACCACAAATGCTTATCTTGTACTAGCTCAACCTCACGTTGGAAAGGTCACGTGTGATGTAAGCGTAAGTACCTACCCAGTGTTTACAAAGCGAATGTGCAAAGAAAGTCAAACCCCCTTTACAAAAAAAAGGTAAAACAATGATGTTGGATGATTTTACAGTTGGAGGATAAAATGTGATGAAGTTTTTCACCCTACCCTACCTTTTTGAACCGGAGTACACAGACGAAGAACTAACCGCACGTGACCTTTCCAACGTGATTACATAATATGTGAAGCTGCGCATGTGCATTGCAGAGCTAGTGGAAAATGAGCATTTGTGGTTTAAAAATAAAAATATGTGAATTTTTTTTAGAAAATGACCGATCGCTTTGCTAGACAAGACCCTTATTCCTCAGCTGAGCCCTTTGAAGCTGCACCTTCAACCCACTGAAGTCCACTATATGGAAAAAAATCCTGTAATGTTGTCGGACAATTAATTTCATAATTGCAATTAAATTAAAGTGTATTAGTTTTAATTTAAATGAAATGTAATTAGCATTTTTTTCAACCCACTTAACTATTGATATGTAATTTAATAATTAGATGATCTATGAAATATGCTTAGTAAGTTTACTGATGAATATAATTACAAGCATTTATTATAAACTAAAATAAACTTTAATGTCATTCCTATTGAAACATATATGTCATCTATTTAAATATTTTTGTAATTACATTTTTTTATTTAGTCCATTTAAAACTAACTTTAAAAGTAATGTTAAACAACACAAATAATGTTGGCATATATTATAATCAAATAATTGTAATTCTTTAAAGCAGAACAAAAGATAATTAAAACAATTATTTAAAATGCACTTTATTACAAAGTGCATTTTCGTAAAAAGTACTTAAGTGTGTTCACTTAGTTCACTTAGTAGTTCACTTCCAGAACAAAAATGTACATTTCAGGATTTCTGTCCATATAATGGACTTCTATGGTGCCCCTGAGATTGAACTTCCAAAATGCAGTTTAAATCCAGCTTTAAAGGGCTCTAAATGACCCCAGCCGAGGAATAAGGGTCTTATCTAGTGTAACAATCAGTAATTTAAAAAGTACAATTTATATACCTTTTAACCTCAAACGCTCGTCTTGTCTGGGTCTGCGTGAACTGTGTTTTTTCTGGTTCAAGATAGTTAGGGTATGTCGAAAATCTCATTTTCTCCTAAATTGCTGCAGAAGTACCGACCCAGTGTTTACAGTGAACATGCAAAGAAGATCAAACGGTAAAACAGTGATGAAGTAGAAAATGAGATGATGAGAGTTTTTCGACATACCCTAACTGTCTTGAACTGGAAAAAAAACATAGTTTACGCAGAGCTAGACAAGATGAGCATTTGAGGTTAAAAAGTATGTAAATTGTCATTTTTTTAAAGAAAATAACCATTCTTATGACTGAAGAAAGAAAGACATGAACATTTTGGATGACAAGGGGGTGAGTAAATTATTTGTAAATTTATGTTCTGGAAGTGGACTTCTCCTTTAGGTGTGTTAAGAAACAGTCTCTTTAAAGGGATAGTTCACCAAAAAGTAAACTAAACAATCTGTCATGAATTACTCACTCTCATGTCATTCAAAACCTGTAAGACCTTTGTTTAGCTCATCTTTAGAACACAAATGAAGATATTTTTGATGAAATCTAAAAGCTTTCTGACCCTGCATAGACAGCAACGCAACTGAAGCATTCAAAGCCCACAAAGGTAGTAAGGACATCGATAAAAACGTTAAAATGTGTCGTGGTACTCATGTGAACGTGTGTCAAAGACTGACACTGAAGAGAAGAAATTGTTAAATAAAGTCATTGTTGATTTCTTCAGCAAAAAAAGTATTCTTGTAGCTTCATAACATTATGGCTGAACCACTGATGTCATATGGACTATGTCCTTACTACCTTTTTGGGCCTTGGGCATGGTAGTTGTGTTGCTGTCTATGCAGGGTCAGAATGCTCTCAGATACATCTCGGATATATATATATATATATTTAAAAAACTATACTTTTAAAGTAAACTACAAGTGTACTTCTTTTTCACAAGGGGGTTGCAGTGCTGTCGAGGCTTTTTGAAGTTCAAAACATGCTGAGCACGCAGCGAGACATTTTATCTTGACTTTTATCTGCTGCCATTTGGAAAGGCGATAGAGGGGCAAAAACAAAATGTTCTCCTTAGCAACACACACTCAGGCAGAAGAGTCGCTACGTTTGCTCATTACCGCGCTTCCTTTCTACCGTAAACCAGGCTGAGGATTGGCTGCAGGGGGCGGGACTTGCTGACTAGTGCTCTTTGCCGGAAGGAGGACTGGAGCGGAAAATGATATCACGGGGTGAGGCTGGCACACAATCTGTCTCGCTGTGCGTTCCCAGAAGCTCCTAATAACCGGCTCTATTCTCAGCCCAGACCCTGCCGTCACCCCAGCCGCTGCCACATGTGCTCAGGTGAACTTCGAGCCCTGGTGAAAAACACCTCCACCTCGCAGCTGCGCAAGAAATGCTGCTTTATTTAGACGGGTCAGATTGGCAGATGAAAGGCGGTCGGCTAGAATGCAAATCGACACCTACTCATTCAGACACAAGTAGAAAATGCGTTCAGATTAGCATATATGCTAATCGCTTGCTTGTTATCCTCAGACTAAATCTCTATTTTTGTGTCATTGCAGTTCATCCCAAAAAGAAGAATCGACAGACGTGTGTGCGCAAGAGCCTGATATGCGCGTTCGCCATGGCCTTCATCATCAGTGTCATGCTCATCGCGGCCAATCAGATGCTGCGCAACGGCATGGAGTAGCGACACCACTGTGAGCCGGGCGGAGCCTGCATGTGCATGCCTGTCGATGAAGTTGTCGAACTCTAGAAACAAAACCAAACACCTCACTACTGAAAAGAGGAGCTTTTTATTCTTTTTTTAATTTGTATCCTCCCGTTACTTTTCCACGCGGACCAAGCGACACAGGAAGCGTACGGCGAGCCAAGCCAGCATGTTACACGGGGCCTCATCTCTCAGGCAGGGACTTTAAAGGGCTGACTTTCTGCTTTTCGTGCCACCTCTGTTCCCTAATGCAATAACACGCAGGAGTTCATAAGCCGTCACCGTCTCCTCCGTGGTTTCAGATATTTCAGCAGGGATTCGCTGATGAGCTTCTGCTGGGTTCGGGCCTGCTGTCGATGTAGGAAGGCAAAAGTAATTGGCAACTCATTACACCTTTGTGGAGGGAGAGTTACAGCATCCACTCTGGAGACTATTTATGTCTGCTCTTGCCAGAGTGCTTTTCTGGCTCAGGGGATGGTGGGAGGCCGGGGAAGGAGCGCTCGTTGTAGTCCATAATTAAATCCATAGTCGTCAGCTCCAAAAATCCATGAGCTTGACTCATAGTTTTAATCATTTCGAATGTGTTCTGCTCTTCGATTGTGCGATCTTCCTGTGTCTAATGCTTTTTCTGAAGTGCTTTGTAATGAGCGCTCCCACGCAAAGTATTGAAATGCAACAGAAAGTTCTGCAGGTTTCCACAAAATTGGAACTGCCATCATTCATAAGTTCTGTTTCCATGTTTGTCCCAATTGTGTTTTGTTCAAACTGGTAGGGCATGGTGCTAGAAACAGTTTTGATTCCCAGGAAATGCACACACTCTAAAAAACGCTGGGTTTAAAACAACCCGCCTGGGTTATTTGGCAACCCAGCGTTGGGTAAATATTGGACAGAACACATGCTGGGTTTTTGATCCAGCTGGTTGGGTTAAATGTTTTTACCAAACATGCTGGGTTATTTTATTTAAGTCAACTTTTTTTTAAATTATTATATTGCTGGCTTAAAATGGACTAGAGCTTTTGGAAATTACTAGAAGCAACAGCAATAATCAAAAGATCAGCGTTTATTATTAAGCAAAAACACATGGACAAAATACAAGACAAACTGAATTTATTTGGGTGAATACAGCATAGTTTACAATATTACATACATTTAAACTCGTTTAAGAAGCATTTTAGACATAAAAATGTAACATTTGAAAGTAGCATTTTAATTTTAGTGTTACTGTTCACCGGTGTAACTGCGAACTTCAGACCACGGCCTCGCGTTTCACTCGTAACTGAAAGATGATGTGACTGACTTCAAAACCTGCCCATAAACAAACAATACTGACATTAGAGAATGTATTTTAACATTAAACTAAATTAAACTATAATGAATAAAATTCATTTATTTTATGCAGGGCAAAAGGTGTTTCCATCATACAAAACAACCGCAGCTGACACAGCTGACTGATATTTCATCCTTGTGTTGCATTGCGTAAAATAATGCAATTTTCAGCACAGTAAATACTTTTTAAATGAAATAACAAACCTTTATTTTGCTGAAGAAGTGCACCAAATTGGCGGCACTGAGAACAGCTGTCTCCTGTAGAGGACACAAAAAGCCCACGCTCTGACTGTAAGTCAGCAGCTGGGTTGTTTTGTCAGAGACGGGCTCAACCCAGCATTTGGGTAAAAAAAAAAAAACAGCGTTAAAAATGGCCCAGCAACTTAGTTACAGAAAAACTACCCAGCACCTGGGTAAAAAAATTAATAACCCACAATAAAATTACCTAACAAGTCGAACCCAGGGTTTTGTAGAGTGCATATTTATATAAAAAAAAATGTGTATCTTGAATGCATTTTAGGTTGTTTGGGTGAAATTGGCTACCCTATATATTGCTGCAGTTGTGACATCAAAACAATTCTAATTCGCAATGGGTTCCCTCAAGATTTTCCTATGAGTTTTTATAATGGGGTTTTTCAATTTATGAGTAAAACAAGGTCTGTGGTAAAAATGATACTTGGGCATTTTGCTCTACAACATAAATTACAGGGCTCCAGACGAACATTTGAAAGTAGTGGCACCAGCGCCACCAAGTTGTACAGATTGTGGCACCAGGAGCAGATTTAGTAGTGCTTGGAAGTGATGTGTGGGAGTATTAAAAACATAGGTAATTTAATGATAAAATTGATATTGTTTTGCATTAATAAGTGCAGTTACTAAACAATATTACGTTTATTTCTTATTTATACAGATATGACAATAAAACACTAAGCTTGAGTTGGGAAGCATACAAAATTTACTTTTATTAACAAGAGTAACGTGCAAAATCTAATTTTATATAGAAAATTTATATATTCTACTCTTGTTAAATGTACTATTATTCTTCTATGATATTTGGAACTGATGATTTAATATTTTTTATAATAGTGATTTTATAATTTCAAAATATAAAGCAAAAAGTATAAATTAATGACTAAGTAGCCAATAAGTGCTCCTGTGCTGCCATCTACTAGTTATAATAGTGATTTTATGCATTTTTAAATTTTACATTAATGTTTGTTTACCACAAAGTACATTTTGGTCATCCCATTAAAAACAACATTCAAATCGGATCATTTTAGAGCTTTAGTTATGTGAAATGCTTGAAAGCCATTGGAAAGTGCTTGAATTTCTCTCTCAAGAGGTTGTACAAACGCTGAAATAAATAATGTAATAACGTTGGACTATTTCTGCTGAAACAGTTAGCGTTAGCCTACTTCTTCTGGTACATCAGCACTGTTCATAACAGAGAATTCTTTGCAGAATTTGAACGCTTCTCACTGGATCTCTCAGTAACAATGTTGTGAAATCAACTTTGGTTTCCGAGTAAAGCTGTTCTGAGTTCGGACAAGTTTGTTTGCGTTGCGGTCCGCGCTGTGCAGCTCAGACGAATAGTGCACTATTGTTTCGTTTGCCGTGTGATGTTTCTCATGTGCAACGGCAGCGCTTATGAGATGAACAAAATTTAGTTAAACAAAATGCGACAATTTGGTCACAGTCTGGAGCCCTGAATTAAACACACCCATACTAAAAATGTGAATTTTGAAGCAGTTATGCTTGTTTTAAAAACACGTTTGTAATACGTAACTACATAACTACTAGTAACTACATAGTAACTACTTACAAAGAATGGTTTGGGTATGTGCTTTTATGTTGTACAAAAAACATCCAAGTTTCACAGACCTTATTTTACTCAATAATTGAAAACCCCAATAAAAAAAGGCCATAGAAAACTTCAAGGAAATTATTTTTCTGGGTTTTGACATTATTTCATGGCTGCAGCACTCTATTACATTAATGTCTTCAAAAAAAAAAGCTTTGCAAATACATTTACATTACATTATGCTAAATGCATAACTGTACATGTAACTTTCTAAAGCAGTCATTTTGTTTGTAATCCAATAAAAGTACATATTTAAAGAATTATATATTATATAAATAATTATATTTAATTATTATGAACTCAGTTCTTACACAATTGTATGACCTTTTAAAAATGACAAATTGCAGTTTTGCTTCTGGAGTACTTTTTATTATTATTATTATTTTTTATTATTATTATTTATTAGTATTTAAGTTTTAGAGAATGGAAAACGACACAGTATACTGATAAAAATGAGCAAAAGAAGATAAGTTGACCTGAGAAGATGAGTTTTAAAATAATAAGAATTTAATATTTTAAATAGTGCTGTCAATCAATTAACTACTGATGTCTTTATAAATTTTTTTATTGTAATACTTGAGTGACTGAAAAAAATTAATCATGTGTTAACACATTAATTTTGACAGCACTAATTTGAAATTATATATATATATATATATATATATAATGTAATTTTGAAATTATATCATTTTGAAAAATATAATTTTGACAGCATTAATTTTAAATGTATTTAAATTTTATATATTTATAATAGCATTATATAAATAATATATATCTTAATATATTAACTCGCAATGTTATTCTTCTTGGGTAAATTTATCTTGTTTTCCAGTAGAAAAACACTCTTCAAACAAGACAAAATACTGCTTATATTTCAGATAATTTTATTCTGCTTTCAGCTACCATTAAAACAGTTATACCCTCAGGTCTGCTTAACACATTTGACCATATTTAAATTCATTCCAAATCTTCTCTGACGAAATTAGAGCTCAAAATGTCTTCAAGTTCCACCTAGGCCTAATGAGGGAAGAACAAGACATTTTTACCTGGGTTTTACAGTACTTTGAGACACTTAATGTGGCTTAATGGTACTTTATGGTGAGTTATTGCTGTCCTTAAGAGTTCCACCTGTTGAGATACACATTTTCAGCATTTCTGAAAGGTTTATGATAGCTCTCAGATTTATGTTAGTGGATGAGCTTGGGTTGTTTTGCACTGCTTTACTCCCATAAGCCCATAAGCCCCAAACCTGCTAGAAAAATCTTTCAATTACTTTCGTTTTATTACGCCAGTCTTCTTTTTTGAGCTGCGTTGAAGATGTCCTTTACTTTACCATAAGCCACAGTCATGTTTAAAGCTATGGTGCGTGTTATTGCATCTCATTTCTCTGTCTGCATTAAAGCCACCGTAGCACTGCATTGTTGATGTTTCAATAGATGTATGTAATGAAGATGCTTCACGTCTTCAATACTGGGATTGTAAAAAGAAAAAGAATGATACTGGAAGATGATTGTATCTTTCACACAGGTGCGATGGCTAAAACTCTGTGCCTGATGCAGTTCTTCTCTTTGTGTTTCATGAATGTCTCCTCTGGACACCTGTAGAAAACGCACTGGTATATGTTGTCCACCATGTTTCCTGAGGTCTGCTTCTACTTTATTATGCATGAGAATGAGCAGAACTCTGTAAATAGAGCTTTACATGTGTGTTTTCTGTTCGTGCATGATCGTTTAAAACAGTACATTTTGCACAGATCGTGTCAGGGCTACTGAGGGGGCGGCTGAAATCAATACGTGTCTGCCAGCACTCCGTTCTCCCCCGAGACCCCTGACTAAAGCCATATTCGTCTGCACAGGTGTACTGAAGAGAATAAAGGTGCATACACTGAAATTATAAAGGTATAATGTTAGTCCAACCCCTTTTTTTCACTCAAATGTCGATCCACGTGCGGTTGGAACGAGTTGAAGAGTTTATTCTGGTACAATGGCGACACCTGGTGGTCGATGTGATTCATTCATTCACTGTGTTTGTCCTCATATCTGTCCTTGTCTGATCCAGAATGTAACATTAGCTTGTAGCATTCAACTTAAGATCTGGATGGGTTGATAAAATGATATATGCTATGTGCTTAGATTATTTTGATCTCCACAATTGTGTGGTGAATGTGAAAAATTATACATGAATTGTATTTCAGGGTTGGTGGGTTGGGATTTTAGAAATGAAGGAATGTTGTACCAAACAATGTTAATAATACATACACAGCCAATTATTTAAATAGATGTCATTATTTAAAGACAGCATTGTAAAACAGCCTTTTAAAGGCACAATTGTGAACACAATATCCCTTGAAATCAGACTAAACAGTGTATAAATTGGTTCTGTGTTTAAAGTGGATTGTATTTCAAAATGAATACTTTAGGGGTTGTAAAACAAGGGAGATGAGGTGGTACAGTACATTAAAATTAATTGTAAAAATGTAAATAACCATATTTACAGTTATTCACTTAATGATAGATCTGTACACTTTGCATGCAGAATATTTAGCTATGTAGTTCAGACAGGCTTGTTGCAAGCTGCCAATAGATGATTTTAATATACATATTCAAATATGTACAGGACAAATGCATAGAGTTTATGCAATAAAGCATTTTTGTAATATTTGTGGTATCTTTTCTGTTTCCTGAGAAAAGCATACAGTAAGACATATTACACTGTTAATCCATAATTGATGGGGGTGCATTAATAACACTGTTTAATACTGTTTTTGTTGCTCTGTTTATCATCATGTAAATCAAATGGTCTTCTGTAGTGTGTGTGTGTGTGTGTGTGTGTGTGTGTGAACTACATGAACAGACTTAAAGGGGTCATTGGATGCCCATTTTCCACAAGTTGATATGATTCTTTAGGGTCTTAATGAAAAATCTATAATATACTTTGGTTAAAAATTCTCAATGGTTGTGTAAAACAACCTTTTTACCTTGCCAAAATCAGCTCTGCAAAAATCTCATTCTGGTCGAGGCTGCTTTAAATGCAAATGAGCTCTGCTCACCCCGCCCCTCTGTTCTCTCTGTGGATTGAGGAGCCTGTTTACTTTAGCCGCATTTAGCTGCGTTTAGCCGCTAAACTTGCTAACTAGCACATTATTAGGAAAGGCGATCACAAAGATTCATAAAAAACCCTTATGCTCACTTCTGCTGTAAGTGAAGCTGGATCACGAATGATTCGCACGAATATAGACAGATATATGTAGATCGGGAGGCGCATTCCCTTCACAAACAAATGTAATCCACTGCATCTTCAGCGGCTCAGATGTCAGGAGTAAATGACGACCACTACGTTCATTATTACATCCAGCAACACAACACCTCAATCACTCAATCGGAGATATTCTTGTCTAACTTACATCCCTGCTCCAGCATCAAAACAAAGAGGTCTGACTGTTACAGCTGATCTGAGGTAAGACGCTCATGTCAATCAACTATCATGGGAGCGGCCTCTGTGGGTGTGACGCCACAACGACAGGCATCTGAGAATGGCTTGATTTGAAATAGGGAATATTATTTTTACAGATTAATTAAAAACCACTGCATGGATTTTTATCATTATAGGGTAGATTTGTACATACACTGCCAACACACATTAATGTTCAAGCAGCATGTAAAAGTGAACTTAGCATCCGATGATTCCTTTAAAGGGATAGTTCATCCTAAAATGAAAATTACCCCATGATTTACTCACCCTCAACTCTCAATTTCTTTCGAAAATGGCTGATCATTTTGCTAGATAAGTCCCTTCTTCCTCGACTGGGATTGTTTAGAGCCATTTGAAGCTGCATTTAAACTGCATTTTGGAAGTTCAAACTTGGGGGCACCATTGAAGTTCATTATATGGAGATAATTCCTGAATTGTTTTCCTCGAGAAACATAATTTCTTATCGACTGAAGAAAGAAAGACACGAACATCTTGGATGACAAGGGGGTGAGTAAATTATTTGTAAATTTTTGTTCTGGAAGTGAACCTCTCTTTTTTTAGGTTAAAAAAAAATTACATCGAATCTGTAACACAGGGGTGGGGAACGTTGATCCTCGAGGGCCAGTGTCCCTGCAGAGTTTAGCTCCAACCCTAATCAAACACACCTGATCAAGCTAATCAAGGTCTTCAGAATACAGGTTGGTATTTTTTTTCAGGGTTGGAACTAAACTCTGCAGGGACACCGCCCTCGAGGATCACCATTCCCCCACCCCTGCTGTAACACAAAAGGACCCCCGCCCTCAACATCTGGCAACATACAGGCTTCTGATGACAGCGACTCAGAGGTGGAGTTTCGACCTTCCCACTAAGGTACACCTAGTTACTTATCTGTGGTAATTCGCAACTCCTGTCTAAAGATAAATAGCTGTATTCTGTACGTTTGACTCTTGTACGATCATTTTCTTCCAAATACAATAATTGGGTATATGTCACCTGTCACCAATGTCACCTGACCAAACCTGGAAAACAGATCTCATCGCTTCCGCTTGTTTGGAGTAGACGTCACGGTTACATCACTTGTATCTGCGTGCGCATAGTGTTTGCAGAAAAACACTTGTCACAAGTGGAGGTAATCGGGTGAAATCCATGGAATAAAACAAACAAAAAAAAAAAAGTGCCTTTTAATGTCAAAATTGGAATGCATATAATTTTTTATAGAATACTGTCATCAAAGACACCATTTGAAGCTAAATGCAGATGTACTATGGATGAAAATTGCTATGATTACTCTACTTTTAAAGCAAAATTGGATTTAAACAATAGGTCTACGTAATATTCACATATGCTGTTCATTGGAGACGTATTGTATTATCCCTACAGTTAGCATGAAATATTATTTAAACCTATTACTATTAACATTTTTACACAACATTTAATTTATTTCACAACTCTGACTTTTTTTCTCCTAATTCAGACTTTATTACTCGATTTAACTCAAAAATAGTGAGTTTGTCAGTTCTGAGGGAAAAAAGTCAGAGGTGTGGGATATAAACTCCTATTCTGAGCTGAGGGGAAAAGAGAGAATGACGAGTTGTTTTTTTCCTTTTTAGAACTGTGAGATATAATCTCTAAAAAAAAATTGCGAGAATAACGTCAGAATTTTTAAATATAAAATCAAATTGACCTTTTTTTTATTCTTTTCTTCCATGGCTCCTTAGACTGCTACTTGAAAACCGTCATTTTCTGTCATATGCTCCGCCCACAAAAAAACGTCATCAAGTTTCGGATCTTTACCTCACTATCTAACGTCAATTTCGTTGAAGAACAGTGTTTATCGCTGGGTGACAAGCTCTTGTAATATGCGGAGAACAATTTGAAAATGACATCTAATCAATATAATCTATAATCTTTTTAAATCTAACTATTTTGTTCCGTATCTGTGTAACTGTCTAGCCGTAACGACTATCTCTCCCAGGTTTTCTGCAACCATGCGCTCGCATCCCGAATGTTTACAAACAAAATAGCATATTAAATAATGGCGATTAAAATTGACCTTTTTAAGGTACTTAGTTAAATTGGGTAGCTGTGTTTATTATTGTCGTTTTATTCAACTTTTATATATAAATGTTAGCGAAAAGAATAAAAATAAAAAACTTTTATATATCAGTCCTGAAGGCATCTTGAGTAAAACAGCTTAATATTTAACGAGGCATATGCATCCCTATTTTGTGCTTCTGTTAAGATACTTGGACATTTTAATCTGGCAACACTGTGCGTGTAGGTTGCACACGTGCTTCTCAGAGTGGTTCCCTTCAGAGTAACTGCTCGTTCACATAAACTGTTATCATTTACATGTGTGGAGCGTCTCAAACTCCATCTCTGCATGTTGTTGTGAGTTTGGGTTTGTTATAAGGTTCATCTGGAAACGCAACGTGCGACATTTCATCAGATTTGTAAGGTAAATCGTTTATACACGTACACAAACAAAACAAAAGTTCAAAACATCACTCGTTTACACGTTTACACGAGTTTACACGTTTGATGTCCACATATTCATGAAATTACAGTGAATGTAGCATTTCTGTTGTGAAGAAATGGACGAATATTAAAGATTAACTGGATATTTGACTTAAATGTTGTTTAGTCAACATTAAACAAGGATTATATCACGCAGTAGTGTGTAAAAAGCAATCGTCAGGCCATTGGCGCCATCTGCAGTCATTTATTATAATGCGTAATGTACATGAGTTATATTGTTTATAATATTTTTTTTAACAGTTTTGGTTAGTAAAACCATATGATTACTTGCTTTTGATACTTTGTTTGAATTAATTATTACATTATATATATTATATATTTTTAAAATAATTTTATTGTTCACTTAGGTCTATTGTTATTACTACAAAAAAATAATTATAATTATCTGATTACTCGATTAATCGTCAGAATAGTCGTCAGGACTAAGTGACAGTCCTAGTCACAAGGATGCAGGTAAGTTAATTCTAAGTACTGAGACATCAGCATTGCCAGTTATTTTACAATTGTCTATTTTGTAATTCCAAATAGTTCCAAACGAGACTACTTGACTGTTTCCCTCATTTGTAAGATAGTGTCATAATTACCCTTTTTTTTTTTTTAATTTTTATTCTTTTATACAACTGACTGGATTTTAGCTGCAAAAATGTAAAGTCCCCCTTGCAGATTTTGTTCTTTGTTGGTCAGGCAAATTCATGGCATAACCAACAGAAATGTGCTAGGCTTAAAAGTGACTCCATGTGACAAAGGGCCTTTTTTTGTCTGTAATATTTGGTTAATGTGACTGTGCCTTAATACAAAGTCCTAGTGCAGTTAAACTGTACCACCACTATTGGAACTGAAATGCAGAGCACAAAGACGAGCGGTAAGTAATGTTTTTTAGTCAAAATATGAAGCCACTCAACACTTATTCACAGCCACACATCAGCCATGTCTCTAAGCTCTGAGGATGAATCACTAAGTTAATGAGCCGGTAATGAATCATGATGATCAATATCAACGGTGATGAACTATGAGGGCGTATCATCTATTTTAATTATTTACTCTTGTACTATGAAAGCCATGAAGCGCTACAATTACTCACTGCTTCACAGCTTGCCATAAAATGAAACAAGCCTCCTATAAAATGCAAAAGCCTCGACAACAAAGAAAATCCATAAGCCGATAGGCCTATACTGCAGAGCTGTCTATACAGCTGCCAGAGTTGTTTCATATGGAAAGATGAAAAAGAATATTTGCCCTAATTCGAGTTGTAAATGCATAATAAACATTGACTGAATTTTTAACAGCCCTCAAACATGTGGTGCAGCTCACATGACTGGGAGTTGTCAGTCACACAGAGCCTGAAGCATCACAGCAGGAGAGGTTTGGCTCAGTGGTGGGAGGCGCTCAGAGGGTCGATTAGTATGCACAGTTGATGTTCTTTTAAGTTAGAACAGCCTTACCATCGCTGAAGGAAGGATTGTTGTGTGAGAAAGCTCAGCTGGTGCTTTTTGACACGTCAGATCAGCTTCTTAGTAGCCCATCATCCTCATGTCACAGGAACATTGTAGTGTTTGCCACTAATCTTCAAATGACAACCTCAAATTTTTTTGTGGAGGGTTACTTTGATCTTTAGATACGCCTCTTTGTTGCTGCCGACAGTTCCGCAGGTAACAAGTGAGGTACTTGGCGTTTAAATTCTTTTTAGATTTAGGACACCGAGCACTATAACGCTGCAGTTTGCCATTTTATTCAAACCGGTCCTAGTCAAAATGGAAGACGGTATGGGTATAACAACATCTGAGGAAACTGTAGTTACATGTACAGTTTATGACTCACGTAATGTGTCCTTATGTAACTCGGTCGACAATCCCTGACGATCATTTTCCCATATTTCTTTCGCCTACATACTGGCCTTGTGTGGTACAAAGTAACAGTGTGACTACTACAGGATCCATTCAACATCAGATAGAGCTCAGTTACCATAGTTACTGTTAAACTGCGCACATATCGTAATGTCATTCTTGTGTAGGGCTACTGTAGAAAAAAAACTATGCAATAAATAACATATTTCCAGAGCAGACAGCTTATTTAAACAGAAAACGCACTGGGATCCATAGCTGCTGGCAGAGAGAACCTAAAACAAGGGAATGGAAAAAGAAACACAGAGTACAACTCAATTTTACGAAAAATTAAAGGGATAGTTCGCCCAAACATAAAAATTCTGTTATTAATTACTCACCCTTATGTTGTTCCAAACGCATAAGACCTTCGTTCATCTTCAGAACACAAATTTAAATATTTTTGTTGATGTCCGAGAGATTTCTGACCCTGCATAGATAGCAATGCAACTACCATGTTCAAGGCCCCGAAAGGTAGTAAGGACATTGTTAAAATAGTCCATGTGATATCAGTGGTTCAGCCAATATATGATGACACTATGAGAAAACTTTTTGTGCACAAAGAAAACAAAAATAATGATTTTATTCAACAATTTCTTGTTTCCATGTCAGTCTTCGACACAAGTTAGACACTGACACAGGAGCCGGGGTTCTGACGTAGAACATCCATCTCTCTTAGTTCATTGTCTGTATATTCTGGTTGAAATAAGTAAGGCTGGGCAAAAATTGCAAGTCATCTTGCAAATGTTTATGAAGACTGTTTTACAGATGAGGTCATAAGTTTACATACACCTAGCAGAATCTGCAAAATGTTAATTATTTTACCAAAATAAGAGGGATCATACAAAATGCATGTTATTTTTCATTTAGTACTGACCTGAATAAGATATTTCACTTAAAAGACATTTACATATAGTCCACAAGAGAAAATAATAGTTGAATTTATAAAAAATTTATAAAAATGCCTGTCTGCCATTCAGAAGCTACAGAAGATACTTACGGTACATGTTTTACAGAAGACAATATAAGTGAAATTTATCCTGATCTTCAAACTTCTTAATGCATTGGGTTTCCTTCTGTAGCATCAGCGAGCGCTTGAACCTTCTGTAATAGTTGCATATGACTCCCTCTGTTGTCCTCAGTGTGAAAAGATGGATCTCAAAATCATACAGTCATTGTTGGAAAGGGTTCAAATACACCAAAATGCTGAAAAACCAAAGAATTTATGTGACCTGAAGAATTTTTCTGAAGAACAGCGGGCAGATTAACTGTTCTGGACAAACAAGGGACTCATGAACAACTATCACTAAACAAAAAAAACACAGATGTGGATCATTCAGGTAACAACACAGTATTAAGAATCAAGTGTATGTAAACATTTGAATGGGTCATTTTTTTTGCAGATTCTGTAAAGTGTGTGTAAACTTTTGACCTCAACAGTCTGTACAGCATGCGTCTTTTTCTGCTTCTAAACAAAGCGCAGCACATCCAGGTTCTGAACGCACGGTAAAGACTGACACGGAAGAGAATAAACTGTTGAATAAAGTTGTAATTTTCATTTTCTTTGCACACAAAAAGTATTCTCTTACTTTATAACATTGCGGTTGAACCACTGATGTCACATGGACTGTTTTAACGATGTCCTTACTACCTTTCTGGCCTTGAACGTGTTAGTTGCATTGCTGACTATTCAGAAAGCTCTCGAATTTCATCAAAAATATCTTAATTTGTGTTCCTAAGATTAATATAGGTCTTACATGTTTGGAACAACATGAGAGTGAGTAATTAATGACAGAATTTTCAGTTTTGGATGAACTATCCCTTTAGGTCTAAAACAGCTGCTATGAACACATTAACCTGTTTCGCAGGATATGAACTAAATTTGCATGTATATAATTTAAGAATAGACTTAAATTATGCATGCAATGATGAATAGAGTACTTGCAATACAGCAGTAAGTCATCTACACTTAATTGTCATTTTGGTTTCAGCACTCAAGACTTGAGTCACATGGTTGCTCTCATGGTTGAACCTCAAATATTGCAAACCTAAGGAACTTCAATAGTTTATGTGCTTCAAAATCTTCAATGCTCTTTACAGTTCTTGCAGGAACTTACGGGATCCTCAGAGAACTGTCCTTTTTGAAGGGATGTCCAGAGGTTCTCGAAAAGGTACTGTATGTGGTGCTTCAAGTTTCTTTTTGTAACATGGAATGTAGTAAGACCGAAAACCCAACAAACGCAAACATAATCGGCACCCCTTGAATTCCACAAAACTGGATCCAAGTCCCATGAAGGCCATAGAGATTCCCAGCTTTTCAAGATTACTGACTCACTGCCCTCAGTCCTGTTTCATCAAATTCTTGATGTTCCACTTCTGGCCAGTGCAGGAACGCAGAATCAGAGCGTAGCCAAAGTGGACATTAGCCTTCACTATTTCGAGACAGCGTCCTGTAGCTCGGTTGATGATTGCTTCATTCTTCAGGGAACAAAAATAAAAAGAGTCATTTTAGTGACCAAAGGCAAAAGGACAATTGCTCTGTATAAAACATGACCCATTCACCTGTCTAAAGTGCCAAGTCTTCTGGCGTACGCTAGAGACTTTCTCACAATTCAGGAGCTGTGGGTAGCTGCTGATTTTATCGTCCACCACACACCGAGTATCTTCGCCAGTGCTTCCCAGAGAACCCAGGAAAAGATAACCCTCCTTAGTGTAGCGACCCAGCTACAAAATAGACCACAGAGGGGATAATGTGAGTTTATTTAATTCAGTGATTTGGTAACTGGGTCACTGAGTCATTCAGGGGCATTTTGGCACCCTAAGCTCATGATGTTTTGCCAGATAGTTTTTGGCTGTTCCGTAATGACTATTAATTTATTATAATTATTAGCTGGGTCAAGCTCCAGTGCAGATATGTAAACTAGTCAAGACTAGACCAAGAAGTCATGATTGAATTCAAAACTAGAAAATAGAATTTTTATTTCTTATTTCACTCCATCTTGTCATTTCATTGTATAGTTGATGAACTGAATGCGGAGAACTGTGTCATGAAGAGACTCCCTATAGACGTAACCTATTTCCTGTGTGCGGAGTGAACAGAGGTTTGTTGGAGGTCAGGTCTGTGGAGATATATAACTGTGAGGAGTTGCGGATTTACCTGAGGGCCCCAGCCATGGCAGGGGTGCAGCGTTGCTGTGTGGTTTTCCTTTATGCCCTGGTCCACACACAGATGGGTCACATTGGTACTGCGAATCTAGAACACATTAAAAAGACTCAAGCAGCTGATAGTTTGGCCTGATTTTTGTTAGTTAAAAAGTTATCCTCATATTATGAAACCTGTTTTGATAAAACTTTTTTATTATAATAATGCAGTACCTCCCTAAAGTAATGGTGTGTACAGAAATTAATATTCTGGCATCATTTATTCACTCTCACACTACATCAGTTTCTTTGTATATTATGAATATTGTTGGCTCCTTGACAGATTGATTGTGTTCCTCTGTTTTTGCTTTGGATAGAAGCGTCTGCTAAATGCATAAATGTAAATGTTTCTTCTGTAAAACACAAAAGAAGTCATTCTGAAGAATGTTTACAGGGTTCTTTTCAATACAATGGAAGTGAATGGCAAAAACGGGTGCTGTTAAGCTGCAAAAATGACAAAAAGGCATCATAAAATTGGGTTTTGTTTCATGGCAGAAAGTCAAACAAGTTTGGAAGGCCCTGATGGTGAATAAATGATTTTGGGTGAACTGAATATTTAACAATAACTAACCAAATAATGTTCTTCCAAAAAACTCCAATTTAATGCCAGCTGTGTTAATCAGAGACATTCATACAGCGTAAGCAATGTCTCTTACTGAAATATGTAGTAGAAAACCCATGAAAGATTTACGTTATTTAAAAAATCCACATCTTTTTATACGTATTTTGGACAATTGGCCATTATTTCGATGACTTGAAATGGTTGCCTTCTGTGAGCTACTGGTGCTACCTGTTGCTATTTTTAACGCAACATAACAGAAAATAATATACTGATACAATGACCACAACTGAAAACGCTTATAGGTGGCGACTGATGTAAGCGTAGGCTTAAACCAAATGCCGGTCTGTCGGTTTTCTCCACCAGGAGTCTAAACGCCACCAGATATCATGTGAAATTCACACTGAGAAACTCCTTCAGTGTCTGCAGCATCATGTTAAGTGTCAGCATGTTTACATCCTGGCATCTAGCATTTCTTGTCTCTACCGATTGTGAGCTCTTTCAGTAGCTGTGGTCTACTAAAAGCCTCAAAGGTTTCAGGGCTAAAGTGGAGAGATCAAAGACGTGGGTCTTTAGGAAGTTTTATTCGTCCACAGGCATCTTCGCATTTTTTCTCCTCTTCTTATCGCTTGGAAAGCAAATAAGACTCTCTTATTGCCTTTCGACTGAAAATTACAACCAAAAGCCACACAATGTGGCATCATATCAGTATTTTATTTTTTTAGTTGTGTTGCGGTAAAAATAGCAACAGGTAGCGCCAGTAGCTCACCGAGTGCAACCTCTTCACATCATCGAAATAATGGCACCCCCACCATAGTCCAAAATATGTATAAAATGATCTGGATTTTTTAAATGATATAAATCTTATATGGCCTTTCTACTACATATTTTAGTAAGAGGCAATCTTTTCTATTATGTTAAGCCTTAAAGGTTCCCTTTAAAGGGGTCATCGAATGCAAAGTTCACTTTTACATGTTGTTTGAACATTAATGTGTGTTGGCAGTGTATGTACACATCTACCCTATAATGATAAAAATCCATGCAGTGGTTTTTAATTATTCTGTAAAAATAATATCCCCTTTTTCGAATCGAGCCATTCTCAGATGCCTGTCAGTGTGGCGTCACACCAACAGAGGCTGCTCCCACGATAGTTCATTGACATGAGCGTCTTACCTCAGACCTGTCTAAATCAGCTGTAACAGTCCGACCTCCATTGTTTCGATGCCGGAGCAGGGATGTAAATTAGACAAGAATATCTCCGATTGAGTGATTTAAGGTGTTGTGTTTCTGGATGTAATAATGAACATAGTGGTCGTCATTTACTCCCGACATCTGAGCCGCTGAAGATGCAGTAGATTACGTTTGTTTGTGAATGGAATGTGCCTCCCGATCTACATATATCCGTCTATGTTCACGTGAATCATTCGTGATTCAGCTTCACTTACAGCAGAAGTGAGTATAAGGGTTTTTTTAATGAATCTTTGCGATCGACTTTCCTAATAGCGTGCTAGTTAGCAAGTTTAGCAGCTAAATGCAGATAAAGTAAACAGGCTTGTCACTCCACAAAGAGAAGTGAGGGGCGGGGCGAGCAGAGCTCATTAACATTTAAAGAAACCTTGACCAGAACAAGACGATTTTTGCAGAGCTGATTTTGGCAAGGTAAAAAAGGTGTTATTTACACTACCACTGAGAAATTTTAGCCAAAGCATGTTACAGACTTTTCATTAAGACCCTAAAAATCATATTAACTTGTGGAAAATGGGCGTCCGATGACCCCTTTAAGGTGTGGTCACATTAGCGAATTTTTGTAAGCCAAAAGGTTCATTGTCTTGTCAGTTAGCATGTGATGTAGTCATGTCTGAAGCACAGATCACACAAAAGTCACTTTCAAACCAGGCAGCTTTCTGTTGGTCAACATGGCAAAACCTTGTGAAAGCCATTGTTAAATCAGCATGGGGAGATCTTTAGCCCATGGAAATTTGCCAAATGATGGTAAATATGGCACTCACCTCTCCATAAAAGACAGTGTTGTTGTATCTCCTCATCTCTGGATAGATATTGTCAAGGTACCACTCAAAGTTTTTGCACTGGAGTCTTTTCCTGAGCGCTAGTCTCTGGGATATGTCTCCATATTCAATGCCATGGTTCTGTATAGACAAAGAAAGTGAATGTACTATATAGTATACTAATTGTTATTGCAAGTATGTCAAATGCGTACCTTCATTGGGAGGTTCCATGCCAAATAGACATTAGATTTGTATTGGTCCATCCAAACCTCTGCCACCCGAAGTGCATTGCGTCTAGCGTGAAAGGCGATGTTACTGTTGTAGGGCTTTTTCGTTCTAGCAATATGGGCCACTCTGGAACAAGGCAGAACCTCCATGCTTCCCCCACACAGCCAAACCTGGGATTTGAAAATGCACATACACCTATCAAACTTCAGTTCTGGTATAATGTTAGAAGAAAAAAGGTTAAAATAAAGGCTGTGTGCACTGAGCGTAGGGAGGCTAAGTTACGAATGCTCTACTTTAGCGCAGGGATGTGGGTGGCATACTAACCCTGATTCCCAGCTCTATATTTTCGCCTCCATACACGTCCATCCCTGCGTCCAGTAGGCCCAACTCCCCAAAGTATTCCCGGTTTACCACAAAAGAGCAGCCTATCATCGCAGGCGTCCTAAAAATACAGATTTTACATTTTGTATTTTTAATGCAGTTTCTTCTGTGACGTACTGAAAAATTAATGAAAAAATAATTATTTTTTTATATTAAGCTTACTGATATTTTAAATATTATTGTAGGTTTCAATAGATAATATAAGGATCTTAGTAAACATCTACAGTTTGAATTCTTAAATGCTTTTTAAATGTGCTTTTTGGTTGTGGGACAGCAGTTTGCACCAATTCTGTTGAATCGCCCAACCGTGGGTTGTGAAATACTAAAGTGCTAAACAGCAGTGCCAGAGGTACACAATGTGAAACAATGCTGTGCTAGAATATTACGGTGAGTTGTTTAGCAACAGAAAACCAATCAGAAACCAAACAATGCCAATGTCATTAAATATTAAGATACTTTGTAGAGTCTAATAAACTTTCAATGCACTCTGTTTGGTTTGAGCCTTTGAGTGAAACACTTAAAAATACTCCTGTATATTTGGTTAGATTGCGGTCTCTTTGTGTGCTGTATTTGTCCAGTCAATTCACAATGGATGATAAACTGTGAAAAGTCTAGGATCCTACCTGATTGGTGCAGAAGTGTCCCCTTCATCCCACCACTGTTTCGGTGGGCTGATATACATACACCAAAGCTCCCAGTTATATCCATGGCCTGAGTTTTCATAGCGTTCCAGCTCAAACGTCTCGTCTTTAATGTTATCTATGGAGGGCAGTATGATCCTCTTGTGGTTCTCCTTGATTCTAGACAGAACTGGTTCAGCCCTGACAAGGGGATGTAGAGGTTAGATCATTATAAGCAAAACTGTATTGCACAGTGCTAATAACACTTCTTCGACTCTGCTGCGGAGCTAAATCTAATCCTGGCTTGAGAATGTGTTGGCTGGTTTCTCACCTCACATCAGCCAATTAGATGGACCTACAGAGGAAACATGAACTGAAACTCTGTGTACACGTGGTACACTGTGTACATCTGTTTGGTTTGGGCATGAGAAGAAAACACTAAATACAGCTGTGAACAGGGTCCACTACGAAAGGGTTGCTTTGTGGTTGATTGCAATCGAAAGCACTCCAAAAAATTGATTCCAACTTTGTTATGCTTGCCAAAACTTTATCATTTGTATCCTTTTCCATTCACTTTCTTTCCCACTCCCTCCATTGAATTCAACTGTATTTGTGTGCCTCATTCGGCGCATCCATGAAAATGCAGGGCTGCCCAATCCTGTTCCTGAAGATCTACCATCCTGCAAAGTTCAGCTCCAACGCTGATCAAACGCATCTGAACCAGCTAATTAACATCTTCAGGAGCACTTGATAATTAAAGACAGGTGTGTTGGAGCAACGCTGGAAGTGAAATCTGCAGGCAGGTAGATCTCCAGGAACAGGATTGGAACCCCACAAGTAGTCACAGAAGACCAGTGTTGCCAACTTAATGACCTTGTCGCTAGATTTAGCTATTTTCAGGCCCCTTTAGTGACTGTTTTTCCAAAAAATGCCTAGCAACAATGGTTGTTCATGAGTCCTTCGTTTGTTCTGAACTGAGCACTGTTCTTCAGAAAAATTCTCCATGTCCTGCAGATTCCTCAGTTTTCCAGCATCTTTTGCATATTTGAACCCTGGTTTTGAGATCCATCTTTTCATACTGAGGACAACTGAGGGACTCAAACACAACTATTAAAAAAGGATCAAACATTCACTGATGCTCCAGAAGGAAACACGATGCATTAAGAGCCGGGGGGTGAAAACTTTTGGAATTTGAAGATCAAGGTAAATTTTAATTAATTTGTCTTCCGGGAAGCATACAAGTATCTTCTGTTGCTTATGAAGATCAGTACTAAATGGAAAAAAAATTATTTCAACAAAATAAGAAAAATGTAGACGTCTTCATCCTGATCAAAAGTTTTCACCCCCGGCTCTTAATGCATCGTGTTTCCATCTGGAGCATCAGTGAATGTTTGATCCTTTTTTAATAGTTGTGTTTGAGACAAAAGTCCTCAGTGTGAAAACTGGAACTCAAAATCATATAGTCACTGCTGGAAAGTGTTCAAATATGCAAAAGATGCTGTAAAACTGAAGAATCTGCAGGACCTGAAGGATTTTTCTGAAGAACAGTGCTCAGTTTAACTGTTCAGAACAAACAAGGGACTCCTGAACAACCATAACCAAAACAAAAAAAAAAACAGTCATAGATCATCCAGGTAACAGTATTAAGAACCAAGGGTTTCCAAACGTTTGAAGGGGGTTATTTTAATAATTGCAGCTATTTTTTGGTCTTGTGGACTATATGTAAACATGTTTTATGTAAAATATCTTACTCATGACAGTACAAAATAAAAAATAACATGCATTTTGTATGATCTTTCTTATTTTGTTAAAATTCACATTTTCACAGATTCTGCAAGGGTTTCCCAAACTTTTGCATAATAGCTAAAATCACAGAACAGCCATTGTCTTTATCTTATGTGTATTTGATTTCATCAGACAACAGCTCAATTATAAATCAGCTTGATTTTACAAACGGTTCGATTTTTGTGCAGAATAACATCTTGGAAGGGAGAGCTGGTTATGCAGTCTTAGTTAACAGGCCACATTTCACAGGCCACAGAGAAGCAAACAATTGATAATTAGCATATGACTTTATCTAGTGACATTTAGCAACTTTTCAAGCAGACTCTAGCTACTTTCCATTAAAAGAAGTTTGGCAAGAATGCAGAAGACATTTAAAGTCCATGTTAAGACAAGGACAAAGGATAATACACCCAAAAAAAAAATTCTGTCATTAATTACTCACCCTCATGTCGTTCCAAACCTGTAAGACATTCGTTCATCTTCGCAACACAAAACAATGCCCTTACTACTAGTGATGGGAAGTTCGGATCATTTTACCGACTCTGACCGTTGAGTCTCGTTCAGCAAAATGAACAAATCTTTTTTCGAGTCATTTCATTCATTTTAGCAAAATATAATAAAAATGTTACGTGTTACTTCCCTAACACATCTACTGCTTACACAAACGTTAATCACACTACAAACAAGACAAAACTATAATGCTATAAGAAACAGAAAAGATTAATTCATTGTTTACCTGGCTCTTTAGTCTATGATTTGCTCACCTCACCTCTTATCTGACAAGTTTTTGGGTTTGAGTCGTTCATTCATCATGTGACAGCCCCATAAGCTCAACCAATGCAGTGTGAGCCGGAAAAAATAATTAATTAGTTAATCTCTCGAGTCTTCGGGTTTGAGTCATTCGTTCATCTATGCAGTCTGAGCCAGAAAGAGAATCGATTAGTTCATCTCTCGAGTCTTCGGGTTCAAGTCGTTCGTTCATCATGTGACAGCCCCATAAGATGAACGAACAACTCCAAAAACCTGAAGACTCCAAACAGGTGAACTAATTCCAGCACAGAACCTAATAGGATGTTGCGCGTGCGTGCCTGAACGAATCACTCCCCGAGACAACTCGTTCGTCCCGAGTTACATTAAAGATTCGTTCTGAAGGAGTGGAATTCTGGATCGAACTTGGACTTCATAATAATATGAATTTTTATTTCTTGTGTTATTATTAACCTCCTAGATCAGGGGTGTCAAACTCTGGTCCTGGAGGGCTGCAGCCCTGCAGAGTTTAGATGCAACCCTAATTAAACACACCTGATCCAACTTATCAAGTCTTTCAGGCTTAATTGAAAACTGCATAGTATGTGTGTTGGAGTAAGGTTGGAACAAAACTCTGCAGGGCTGCGGCCCTCCAGGACCGGAGTTTGACACCCCTGTCCAAGATTGTTTGATGACTAAATAAAGTTAGCAGGTAAAACATATATTAGTAGTGATAGACAATGGTAAGAATGGAGTGTGTAACATTTTACATACTGAGCTCTATATTTTCTCAAGGTCATAGTGCCATGACATAAGGGGTCATCAGAACATGCCATCTATGCAACCGACACGTGATTAGAACATTTATGCATGTTAGAAAATAGGTTGAATATGCATTTGGTCTGTCTTTTCACTTGTTAAAAAACGGCTCTCATTGTGTGTGTATTTAACCATATTTGATAAGATCCAGGGCAGAACAAGCCAACCTTGGAGTACAGATAAGAGTTCCGTGTGAATGTGTGCGTGTGTGTGTGTCTTTGTTAATGAGCACAGGAGAGATGAACTCCCTGAAGAAGCTACCCCCCGGACACCATCCTGTTCAGAAATAGGTCTCTGGAGAGACCTGTTGCGTCTGACCCATGTTCTCTTGTCGCCTAGATAATCATGTAGAGATACGCTTTTAGTCTGACGTCCATATGTGGAGATTTGCTAAGTTTATCTAGATTTGAACCAATCAGAATCCTCCTAACCTATGCATTTACGTAGTTCGCAACTTCTGTTAGAGTATAATTACTCGTGGTTGTAACATGTACGCAGAGCGGCCTACAAACTCCGTCGAGAGTGTTGAAGCTGACTTCTGCTGATGAAACTGCAAACTATTTTCTTCAGTAAATTTTCCTTTGTCTTTCCTGGTCTTTGTTCATCATATCTGGTCCTTGGGTTTTAACTGTACATTCCCCTACAGTTCAAAATGAACGAATTGTTCAAGAACAACCCATCACTACTTACTACTTTTCTGGGCCTTGAATGTGTCAGCTGCGTTGCTGTCTATGCAGGGTCAGAAAGCTCTCGGATTTCATCAAAAATAACTTAATTTGTGTTTCGAAGACGAATGAAGGTTTAACAGGTTTTGGCTTTATAAACGCACTTTACCACTGGTGTAGTGATTATTGCGTGAAATCATATATTTATAGACCTTCCACTTGAAATCCAGTCACAAGAGACTTATTTGAGACACACGTTACTACTGGTTGTAAACAGTCTTTCTTGGCTAAGCAGTTCAGTTTAGATCACCCAAGACAGATGTTAATACCAGGTGTAAACAAGGCCTAAGGAGTCGAGGTGTGAGTGAGACCATCTATAAAACCAGCAGCATAGTGTAGCAAGCACAAGATTCTCACCAAGCCGGCGTGAACTCAACATGGGCATCAAAGAAGCCAGTCACCTCCCCGGTGGCCACTTTCCAGCCCTCGATGCGAGCACGGATGAGGCCCTCTCTCTTCTGATTGCGCACTATTTTGATAAGACCTGGGTAGCGCTTGTTGACATACTCCTCCAGTGGCCCTTTCAGTTGTACTGTCATGCATAAACACACACACACACATAAACGGTAAAGAGGGAGAAATCTCGTTTCATGGTGCATGAGTGCTCGTCGCTGTGTTTAAACCAGACCAGAGGGAATGTGTCTCCTACGCCAAAACTCTTCCCTGCCTTTGATCTGTGCTACGGGGATCCACACCATCCCCCTGGAAAACACGTTCTTGGAAAGTGTTCCCTATCCCCACGTTAAACACTGTCATCTGCATTCTGGGTGACAAACTGTGAATCACTGACATTATGAGGACAGAAATGGGTGTGCTGTTCGCCTGCCCCCTCATTTCAGCAAATGCAGGCTTTTCCCCCTGCGCTGATGGATGGTTGGCCTTCCGCCACCGGCTCATGCCAACAGTGTGATGGAAATTGAACTGTCTCTCTGGGAAGGCCTGAGCACACACTTTGATACAATAGACAAGCATGGCCATGCGCAACGTGAGCAAAGAGTGCTTGGCAAACTACTCCAGGTTATCAGTGTTGACACTCGCGCTCAAATACAACAGAATGGATTAAACCTTGTCGGAATGGTTTATGAAACTAGATTTTTTGCATTTTCTATTTGCTTTGTGGTTTCTAAGATGTTCAGAGTGGGTTTTAGTACATTGGTATGCATTTTCTAGGGGTTTGGGATGGGTGTTTAGTGGATTCTTACTGGTCCAAGGCAAAAGAACCGACCCATCTAATGGTACGTTAATAGGAAAGATCTTCTTCATGAGTTTAATGCATATGAACACCATCATGATGTCGTAATTACAAGAGGAGTTTCTTGGAGTTGGGGCTGTGTCAGTGAGAAAACATTGCGGATGCAATGGATGCAACATCTGTAGATGAAAGTAAATTTGTTGACATATGTATGAAAATACCAGTTTTACAATAAAAGTAGTTGAATGTACAAAACACAATAGTATTGTACAATTATGATAGAATTTAAAACAATCTGCTTCACCTTTAAAAGATAACACAAAAACACACTTGATGCATATTTATTATTATAATGGAAGCCAGTTTCCATAATTGCGGCTTTTTATCTCACAATTCAGATTTTTTTTCCCCTCAGAATTGTGTGGTACAAACTCGCAATTTTGAATTTTTGTCTTGACTTGCAGTTTCACAATTTAAAAAAAAAGTCAGAATCGCAAGTCTATATTAAGCAATTCTGAGAAAAATAGTTGCAATTCTGACTTTATAACTCGCAAATGCAAGTTTGTCTCACAGTTCTACAAAAAGTCTGAATTGCGAGTTTGTATCACGTAATTCTGAGAAAAAAGTCCGAATTGTGAGTTTATATTGCGCAATGCTAAGAAAAAATTCAGAATTTTGAATTTATATTTCACACTGCTAAAAAAAATCAGAATACCAAGTTTAAATCTCAAAATTCTGAGAGAAAAAAGTCAGAATTGCGAGTATATCACGCAATCCTGAGAAAAATGTCAGAATTTGTATCATGCAATGCTGACAAAAAAAACTCAGAATAGCAAGTTTATATCTCAGAATTCTAAAAAAAAGTCAGAATTGTGAGTTTATATCTCACACTGCTAAAAAAAAAGTCATAATTGCAAGTTTATATTATGCAATGCTAAGAAAAAAGTCAGAATCACAAGTTTATATCTCACACTGCTAAAAAAAATCAGAATAGCGAGTTTCTATCTCACAATTCTGAGCGAAAAAAGTCAGAATTGAGAGTTTGCATCATGTAGTTATGAGAAAAAAGTCAGAATTTTGAGTTTATATCTCGCTATTCTAAAAAAAATCAGAATTGCGAGTTTGTATCAGGTAATTCTGAGAAAAAGTCAGATTTGTGTGATAAAAAGTCGCAATAACCTTTTTTTATTATCATTATTCAGTGGCGGAAACGGGCTTTCAAACATTATTAATCATTGTAGAAATAGTTTAAAAAAATGCAGTCTTGCTCCTACCAAAGTGATTTGAACACACCTGACAGCACAATTACGACTAGTATATACAACTTTCCAGGAGGACTTTTCATATCGTTTTATGGTTTGCCAGAGAAAACCATTAAAATAACCACTTAATATGATTTAGTACCATGCAATTTAGAGCCAAAATTCCGTTGTTTCTCACCGTCATCGCTGTTGTCATCCACCAAGATGATTTCCTTTAGGAGATGAGCTGGTGTATGGTTGACAGCTGAATGGACTGAACGCAGGATGACAGACAACGCCTCATTTACAAAGATGAAGATGATGGAGATCTGTGGCAGGTCACGGGGATAAAAGGCCTTTTTGCATCTATGAAAACACACAAACGTGGATACACACAGAAGATCTTCTCATTATGTTTAAAACAAACAACTTCTTTGAATCTTTAGTACACAAGGTGTGAAACCTTTCACTTCCTAACAGAAGGAAAGCCACTTCTTGCTTTGCTTATTTGCACATTTTCACTGTAAAATCACAGAGCCTAGTGGGCCTCAAATATGAACCATATTTATAGAACCTCATTTAAATGAACTTAGAAACTGTAAATGTCAAATTCCTCTCCTTTAATCTTGGTATATGGAAAATCTCTTGAGCAAATGGTTTTAGACATTCTAATTAATTTTTTTGTGTGTGAATAAATGACAAATATGACATAGTACCCATTGCTAGTCAGTTAACTCCTTCCATATTACACCAAGAGCAAAAACTATAGGTTTTTGTTTAGATATTTTCAGGGTAGAAATAAAAAAGGCCAGTGTCACTCACTTGCTGGGTCGATAATCTGGAATAGATCTATCCAAAGAGATTTTGTCACTCAGAAATGCATTGTAGCCATATTTCTCCCTCATGTTTTTGGCCTCTTTTTCTTCCTCTGGCATGAGTGTTGCTGGTAGACCTCCTCTACCTCGGCCTCCAAACCCTTCAATGAGTCCAAGAGACTTGGACAGACCTATTCAACACAAATGACATGACACAAATGGCTTTTTTGTGGATCACTATATATAGATACTTTATGGAGTTGCTTGTGATAATAAAGAAGTTACCATTCAGCTGTCTGTACACCACATCTTCCAGAGATCCCAGTCTCTTTAAGAGCACATCATGACTGATGCTGGTCTCCTGAGCAGATCCATTCAGATGCATCTGTCCTCTCATATCAGCACCCGCCGCCTGTTGACCAGCAACTTTGGTTGTGCGTAAATTGCACTTGCCCCAAAAAGTGATGAAGCCGGCCATCGTAAACACATTCAGCACCAGTAAGATTTTCCATCTTCTCATCACAAAGGCCATGAAAGATTTTGATGTTCGGAATCCAGTGAATCGTATCTTAAAACATTAAACAAATTTAGCTTGTGATGTGCACTGAACTGATGGAAACCATAAGCTGTTTCATTGATAGACACAGCAATAAAGACAGGAATTCGACTGGGGACTAGGAAGAGAGCATGATCTAGGCCGGAGTCTGGACTTAAACCCAGGTCTACCATGAGGTATGACAACTCCATATATCAAAACACTCACACTCCCCATATCTACATACCATTTTTTAGTATTGGGTTCTCTTTCACAAAAAATGCTTCCTAAGATGTTAAAGGATTTGCTTTTATGTGTAAATGAAATGCAGAATCTTAGCATAATTTATTATTTCCATTACATTCCCTAGAATACTTGACACTGATTGGTTTATCGCACCATTCACCGACGAAATAAATATAAATTAACGCTGTAAATCAGACCGTGAAATAGCTTATCATATATGCCGGTACTACTTTCGTGCGTCTCATATCACTCCGCCTCTCTCTCTCTCTCTCTCTCTCTCTCTCTCTCTCTCTCCCCCAAGTCGTGCAAGCGCAACTTAGAGTAATTAATAGGCTATGATTTATTTTTCGACTTGTAATGCTTAATAAGTATGTTAAATTGGCTTCGGAATACTTAGGTAATACTTTTACAGTGAACATAAAACTTTTGATACATGAGTAGATGTTCAGGAGTTTTCAGAACCACGAACCGGTAGGAGACACGAACAGATCGATGAGAGAGACTTTATATTAAGAAATGTACGGAATGACTACTTTATATATTAATAATAATTTATAAATTCGTATTTGAACAACGTGTTATTCCGTTTTCTTGCTAAATTAATTGTTTTCTGCATATTTGGACTATTTTTCTTAGTGGATCTTAATTAACAAAATAATTGAACTAAAGTCAATATTTCCATTGCCCGTGTATTTATTTGCTAGCACTGTAAGCTGGATAATGTACAGTACTCTGTCACAAAATAATCCCTTTTAGGATGATAATAACCGACTGTCCATACATTAATCACCGTATCATTTATTATTGAATGTTTCTATTGCATTCTATTTTATTAAAATTATTTCTCCTATATTTTTCTGTCAGAATGCATTTATGCCGTCTGTAAGGGACGTTTTCGTATCACCAACAATATGTTCAAGGTAGGCAGCTCACTAGGTTTTGAGCAACAACAGGCTTTTGAAAATCATGCATATGATTTTCCAACATAACTCACTGACCAACAGCAAATGAAACTGCAACTTGAATCAGACTGTATTTTCGTAATTACTGTCATGTGGCTGATATAGGCTAGTTTAATTTAAAATTTACCATAAACACTTACCATTTTGGATTGGTAAAAGGCATCCTGCACTTGAACATGGAGTCCTGTGCGCTTTCATCCGTATTCATATGTTCTTATGAATAAAATCCACATGGGAAATTTCTTACATACTTCAAAGAGTCACAGCAAAGGGTCCTAAACTGCAGTCATTCATCATAAGACGTCTGTCAGTCAAATCTAAGAGGTCTTCACTGACAAACACAACTGTCCTTTGCTGGAAATAATGTCAGAAGATGTTTCGAGAAGTCAGATTTAACGTGTGTGCTTGCCCTGGATAAGCTGAAGTATGTAAGATCCCTCCACTTCAGCTACGAGACTCGGCAGACGCAACATCATCTCCAGCCGGATTCATCCACATCAAGCGCAGTGTTCATTATAAACGCTATTTCATATCCCGCCGTTTTGTGACGTTGATCACTGATCCACGTTGATGTACGAGCATCCGACATCTCGTGCCATCCACACTGTTTTCTGCAGTTAATATGCCCTGTTAAATCGTTTTGTCCACATAATGCTGGATAGCACCTCGGCTGAGACTGATGGAAAACACGGAGTGGATACAGCATGTGGAGCAAATGCGCGCCACTTAACTCTGTTCAACTACATGGACGATACCAAACCGTCATATACTTGCAAAGTAGACACAGAATTAGTCACAGACTTAATATTTTCACTAAATGTACTGTTACTTTGTCTTAGTATAAACAGAGTCAATTACTATTTGCACTAAGTGCAAATATCAATGGATTCTATTTACACTAATTGAAAGCAACAGTATTTTCTTAGCCATATGCTATTTACACAAAGTGCAAATGACAATAGATTCTATTTACACTATGTCAGGTCAACTCACCTGTATTTATATAACACTTTTTATAATACAGATTGTCAAAACAGCTTTACAGTATTAAACAAGAAAATAGTGTGTCGATAATGCAAAAGGACAATAGTAAACACTAAATTTTCAGTTAAAGTCAGTTCATTATTGATTCAGTGATGTCGTCTTCCTAACACTATCTTGTACCAATTTGTACGTAATTTGCGAGGTGGCTAATTCGTATGAATTTGTACACCTCACTCGTATGTTTTTGTACGATTTTGTATGACTAGACCCCAGTGATGTGTAGGTTTAGGGGCAGGGTTAGGGGTACAGATCATTCGTACAAATTCATACAAATTGGGGAACTCAATAAAATACACTCTAAAAAAAATAAATGCTCCAAAGAGGTGTTTTTAGCAGTGATGCCATAGAAGAACCATTTTTGGTTCCCCAAAGAACCTTTCAGTAAACAAGAACATTTTAAAAATCTAAAGAACTTTCTGCATTTGAAAGATTCCATGGATGTTCAAGGTTCTTCATGGAACCATCGACTGCCAAAAACCTTTTATTTTTAAGAGTGTATGTACGATTTAGCAAAAATCGTACGAGTGAGGTCGTACAAATTCATACGAATTAGCCTGTACATAAAATATGTACAAATTAGTCTCAGACTGATGGCAGAAGGTCTGGGAACTTTGGCCGCTTTGAATGGCCAAGGACCGTCCAAGTCAAGTTTTGTTTTGTGCCGCGTCATGTTTATGGGCGTGGAAATGTCCCCACAATAACAGACCGGTGTGTGAAACTCTTGACCGTATTTTTAAGATTTTGTGCTGCGAACTTTAAATATTTAAAAAAAAAACCTGATAAGCGCTCGTCGTCACAGTTGTAAACACGACGGCTTTCTTCTTTCGTGAGGGGGTTTGACATAATGGCATCTTTGTTTCCAGGCAGAATGTTAAAGAACGTGACACACACATTTTCCAGAAATCCTGTCTAATTCAACCAATCCGATGATGACTTTGAAACTCCTGAAGTGTCTCTTTTGTGTGTCGTATGCATCGGCCAATGATCTGCGGGCGTGACGTTTGAGGCTGAGACTATGTACGGATTGCCATGTGATTGCGTTGCATCGTCCAAGCTCAGGTTAGTTCAAATACTATCTGTGCAATCAAGTTGACGATATTGTTAGAATTAAGTGTCCAAAACTAAGCAAGCCTGAGGCGACAGTGGCAAGGAACCAAAACTACATTGGTGACAGAAATGGAGAAAAAAAACAAAAACAAAGCGGAGTGTCTATTTACACATACACATAGCCTGCCTTGTTGGCAGAGGCTATTTACACTAACTCCGCCCACCAACATGTGACTGGGATAGTCAACACTACAAAAGACAATTGGTAAACATAGGATTCAGTGATGCAGTTGGTAAAGCATGGACTGTACTCTTTCCGACGCAATTGACCCGGGTTCGAATCTGCCTTTTGGTGAACTTTTTTTCCTCCCTTTTCAAATCTCATATCATATCGGAAAGGCATTTATTTTCAATAAAAATTAAGGAAATCAAAAAGGTGAAAATAAAGTATCGGTTAGGGTTGGGGTAGGTGTAGGGAGGGCTTATTGTCCCAATAAGACAGCACCCATTTAATAATTAGAATTAAAACTACAATTTACACTCAATACGTTATTATTGCATACTGTTTTATAATGTACTACAATACTGAGGTGCAGATAATTGCCTTTATTTGTAGTGGGGGTGCGTGGGGTTAATTGTAACACACGTGTTTTAAATATTTCCACACACACTAGTATAACCAAATTTACGGTATTTACTACTTGCCATGTCAACACTATACAGAGAAAAAAGTGTACCAAAATTCAAAAGCCTTTTGATGATATCGCTGAATATTTATTTTACCATAGTAAAAGTACATTTATTTTAACAGTGTAATTAGAATCTATAGCTATTTACACAGTGTAAATACAACCTATTGCTATTTGCTATTTGCAGTGTAAATAGCATCAATCATTAAGAAAATACGCTATTGCTATTTGTACTTAGCTGTAAATTTACTTGTCTTGTCGTTATAATGTGTAGCACACGTGCTTTAATTGCAGGCACAGAAACAGCTGTAGCCTGTATCATCTCATATTAAAGCGTGAATGAAACTACGAGCATTTGTGTCAGATCCACACTGAATAGCTATCGTCAATTGTTAAATATTAGGGAAAAAAAGAACATGCGGGTGAATGGAGTTAATGTAAAGAGCCTCTGTCAACAAAGCAGGCTATTTGCACTTAATGTAAATAGACACTCCTCAAGGCTCTCGAATCTCACGCATTAACCATGAGACACACAGATTTCTACCAGTTCACGTGTCACACCTTGTATTTCTCACACTTAGAACAAGTGATAGCTCTCCAACTGCTTCACAACCAGAAGCTTTAAAGGAGACCTATTATGTCCCTTTTTACAAGATGTAATATAAGTCTCAATTGTCCCCAGAAGTTTCAGCTCAAAATACCCCTCAGATAATTTATTATATCATTTAAAATTGCCTATTTTAAGTGGATGCAGAAACATGCTGTTTTCATCCATGTCTCTTTAAATGCAAATAAGCTTTTGCTCCCTGCCCCCTTTTCCAGAATAGAGCTGTGTCTTTACAGGTCGTACCCCAGATATTCCGATAAAATATCGCGCTGAAATCATGAGTTTTAATAGAAACGCGCACAGAAAGCGGCTGTCACACAGCATGTGAGTACTAAACTAAGTTCCCTTTTATGTCTTATTGTGCTTAAACTATCAAATACACAGAAAGGTAAAAACACAAATGAGTTGCAAAAACAGTCGGTTGTGTCTGTGAAGGTAAACAGCTGGGGAAGAAATTGCATGTTTATATTAAGATCTGCTTGGCAGCAGCGTAATATACAGTCAATAAATTAATAAATCCTCTGCATTCTTGTTTTCTCTGAGGCTGGGACTCATAGTGTTCTGTGCTCATCTATGCAGCCAAAGCATGCTTTGGTCGAACTTTTGCCACGGTGCTACTAGTACACCCGTTTATAGTACTTAAACAAAGAAAAAGTCAGATTTTCATGATATGTCTTCTTTAAGAGACTGGAGTTTGTGTATATTTTCGAATATATTTTCCTTTAAGAAAAAAAATCATGTTGCTTCAAATCTGTGTGGATTTATTGCTTCCCTGGAACAGTAATGGAGAAAAGCAGGATGTCCAAGCTGCTTTCTTCATGCAATGATTAAACAAGTCACTCATTTAAGGCTTTTTTTCTTTCAGACCTGGTCGTTCATGTCTTTTTCAAGATTTGGCAAGATTGATTATGACAGAATTTTCATGTTTTGGATTAAACTATTCCTTTAGAACATGTTTAGGCAAGCATGCTTTATTTATGGCACAGCAGGGATCATTTCGTTCACAGAGGAGGAGATGGATCTTAATTTTGCATTTTAAAGTCTTAGGCATGTTCTTGAAGCATTACATCTGATCATCTCCGTTTTTAACATCCATTGCTGTAAGCACTGCATCACAACATAAGCCAAAGATACCAAGATCACTGAAATCTGACCCTGATTCGGAACAGAATGATTAATCCATCATATAAAGGTATTCACTTATAATTAAATTTTGAAGTTTTATTTGAAGCTGTCACGTTCGATGTACATTACTAACCGCTATCTGGGTTGTTTAGTGGGTTTCCTCTCTGTTGCACCTTTAAATTCCAGAGTTTAGGAGGAAATAGGTCACCCAGATAGCCCAAGGAACTGATGTGCCTGGCCGCATAGCGGTAACTTGGTGGATCTCACCACACTCGCATTATTCCCTCTCTGCATGTCGAGTCCTCGCACAACTGCATCATGTGACCCTTGGTTATTCTGGAGGACTGACATTCTTGTTCTTGATTACTTGATAAACAGGAAGTGGCATAATGAGGTTGAATACGGAATACAAAGATGAAAGTAAGAATGGGAGGAACCAAACAGATAAAATTGCACTAAAAATAATGCAGGGAGCCACACCCATAACAACATTATCCTCTGACTCAAGCCGGTTTGAATGGGTCAGTTTGTGATCAGCATGTTTTGATGAGAACATTGTGTTTTATGTTCCAGCGAAGACTCAGGCCAAAAGCTTTAGTTAACAATAAATCAGAACTGATTATATTTACCTTTGTTGTACACCTTTCTGGTCTTATTTTAAACAATTCATCAGCATTTATTTCAACACATGACATGGAAGACATCATAGTCACTAATTCAGAATTCGTTTTCTCATTTTAGGTCAATCGTGATCAAATTGTGATAATTTGTTCCCATTCATTTAAGTAAGGCTACGATTTAACAAAATTAAAAGGAGGAAGCAATTAGTAGAACATTACCAGGGTTGAATTAAAACAAGGAGACAAATTAGTACAACATAGCCACGATTTAAATTAAAAAAAAGGGCAATACATTGTGATCCTGTTTTATTAAATTAAAAAGTAATGGGAATTATATCTATCTCCGTATGTCATGTGCAATGGTTTGAAGTTAAAATGCCTTAATGATGGATTTGATTATTACAAACATGCAGATTTTCACTTCACAAGACATTATTGATGGACTGGAGTTGTGTGGATTATTGTGATGTTTTTATCAGCTGTTTAGACTCTCATTCTGATGGCACCCATTCACCGCAGAGCACCCATTGGTGAGTAAGTGATGTAATGCTGAATTTCTCCAAATCTGTTCTGATGAAGAAAAAACTCATCTACTTCTTTGATGACCTGTGAGTGAGCAATGAACATTTTTAGGTGAACTATTCCTTTAACATTTTATAAAAAGAAGCTTGGTGTTATTTAGTGACCCACTAACACCAAGGACAAGCAAAAATATAATGTTAGCTATAAATTCTACACCATGTAGGCTAGATTGACAGAGACTGAAACGATGCGTTTTATAACTTTTTTAAACAACTTTACAGTGTCTTAAAATGTGACGCTCAAACGCTCATGCATGATGCACTTAAAAAGCACCAAAATACGTTGAAACGGTCAATAATGTACCTACCTTATTTTTTTCGTAAGAGCGGGCGTGTCCATTTGTAAAGTTTATGGTCTGGCTTTCAGTCTCATCCGTGTCCAGCTATTTTTAGCTGTACAAAACAGCTCGTTTTGCTGCTTGATATTGCAAATGGGTGTGTCTTACCATATTATTTGAATGTATTGTCTTAAAAACACACTGGTTTGTAGTGCAAGCAGTTTTACCATTTACTGCACGTCGTTATTCTTCTCGTTATTTCCTTATAGCGGCTAATAAACCGTCCCGCCTCTACACTTACTTCCACGTTGAAGAACAAGGTGGATAAAGTCTAGTGTGTGCACACCAAAAGCAAACGTAATTATTTGCGTCAGTAGATTATATACAAAACCAATGCAAAGGCGCTTCAATCGCATCTCCGTGCAAGTTGAAAAATGGTTGATTGCCCATTATTCGCACGAGTGATGTGGAAAACATCCTTCCATGTCACTCGTGCGAATAATGCACGATCAACCATGGTGGAGATAACTATGATTGCTGCTTTGTACCTGTTGTGGAAGTCCCAAATACGGCGGAAAGTCAAATGCAGACCTGTCTTCACAGTACCATCCAGAGGCGGATGATTAATAATCCTGCATTAATGAGTGTGTTACATTTTACTACTATATATACACATTATATATATATTTTTTAATTGATAGCAGCATCTCTGTAGCCATTATAATAAAATACAACTACCGCTACAGCAGATTTTAATTGTTCTGTACTCTCCAGACACCTATATTATAAATTTCGGGCTACAGTAATGCTCTCTTCCATTTTCTGATATAACCGGATGTGTCAATAAGTTCTTCGCCGACTGGCTTGCGTGAATTTTCCGCAAATGTAATTTGATGTACAAATGTACAAATATTTGAAATTTTTCAACTTGCAGAGGATGCGACTAAGGCAAATATTGCGAGTTCGTGGCAAACGTGTCGTTCATTTTGCATCATTCGCAAATTTGCGTCTATTCGCCTCTTTGCATTGACTTTGTATGTAATCTTCTCTCGCGAATAATTGAATTTGCATCTGGTGTGAACACACCATTAAACTCAAGCAGGAAAATTTGTATTACAAAGAACAAACAAGGCAAGAGCTTATCATCACATTGGTTGTAACAGAAAATGGCGCGAAAAGGAGTGATTTGAAAAACATCCCACAAGTAATTTAGAGCAGTAATGCCATACAAATATATATTTTCCTTTTGGTGTGCACACAAACGCAAAGCGGATATTCGCATCGCGTCACTCGCTCTAGATTACTCGCGAATTTGCATTGGCTTTGTATGTAATCTACACCCATCAATAATTAAATTTGCGTTTGGTGTGAACACACAGCACAATTAAAAGCAGCGTGTGTAATGCGTTATTCTGATGTAGTTTTTGCTGTTGAACTGACGTGGTGGACTATTTGTGGGGTGTAACAGTCATGTGCTCAGCTGTGTGGATCTGAATGACGTTATCGCTCCATCAAATAGAGCTCTTGAAGAAGAGAAGGGAATGGGATTGAGAGGCAGGTGTTCATTTGTAAATAGTGAGTTTTTTCCTCATCTGGGACTGTCTCAAAATGAGGTCAGCAGCAAATTGGCGGTGAAATTGGGCAATGGTTTGTGAGAATGAGTTGCTGATAGCTGCTACTTTCTTCTTTAGAGTAGGTGATGAAGTTCACAGAGGGTAAGTAATGAAAGCAAAATAGCAGAACAAAAGAGTTCTGAACCTTTGTGTTTTTTTAAAGTGCAGGAAACCTATTTGAGATTTTCATTCACCATTCTTATTTCTGTGTCCAATGATGTATCATACAGAACAACAAAAAGAATATCTTGCCCTGCTATCATTTATTTGGAATAATTAAAAACCTTTTAAATGTAATGGTGTATTTAATATTTAATATGGTATTTATATTATATTTATTGTAATATTTATTTATTTTATATTTAATTGTATTCCTGTAAGTAATTAATTCCTACAGGTAATAGGCTATATTTAACTATGTTGGAAAAGCAATTATTTCAGTGCATATCTTCCACAGCCTCACATTTACACGTATGTCCTAGAGTATATGTTTGTGTCTAAAGTTTGTTCTGGTCTGTCTGACGCTGCCAGCTTGTCTGTCACAACAGCCTAAATATGTACAATAATATGCTGTCAGGATCTGTCTGGGAACAGCTTCAAAATCTGTGCGACAAATTTAGTATGCCAAGCATGCGTCTCCTTCAACCATTTGTAGAGTTTACGCCTTAAATTGCCAGCAAATTCAGTTTGCTTGCCATAATACTTAAGGTAATAGTCTATTATGGTGCTCTGCGAAAACTTAATGTGATCGTCGAAAGTATTATAATCTTTTTATTATTCACAGGTGATGTGTTTTGTCCCAGTTTGAGTGTCTGTAACTTATGCGACTGAATTCAGCGTCCAGCAACTGTGTTTTTTTAGAGGTTCAAGTGCGTTGCGCTGAAACCCTATTGTAATTGTTAGAATGGCCCCGGACCAGCGATATCTACATAAAGCTGATTGTGCAGACTTAAAACTTGGAGAGATGGTAGTACTCATATCGCTGACAACGTGACCAAGGCTCGCCCCAATCAGCCTGATGGGGGCGCTACAGCGAGCAAAAATATGAAATCTCTCATAACTCCTAAACCGTCAGTCGCAGGCTCAAGTGTCTTATGACGTTGAAATCCTTGGCTCACGCCGGACAAAACGCACAATTCAATCCTAAACCTGGTGTTTTCTCAGGTATTTCGCATTTTTAGAAAAACATACTTTTGCGAACTAGTCCTAGGTTTTTCGCCCGATCGGAACCAAACCAGTGCAGAAAGATTCTCTGGAGAGTGGATATCAATAATTATGAAAAAAAGTTGAACTTTCGACTTTGAACGGGGCAGGGCCACTTTTAGTAAAATGCCTGTAACTCCTGAATGGATGAAGATACCTCTGCCAAACTCAGAACACTTATGTAAGATCTCAATCTAAGGTCACAGGACAAAAATTGCAGAGCTTGGCCACTTGGTGGCGCAATAAGAGGGGAAAAACATAAAAATGGCTATAACTGCATAACCATTTGTCTTATCAACATGAAAATCGCTGTGCACTGTTTTGGTCCGAAGTGCCATAAGTGTCTATGAGGAAATTTGCCTATCTCAAAAAACATGGCCGCCATTGGCCAATGAATTTTGAGCACCTGTTAGACAAGGTTAACAGAGACCGATCAGAACGAAACTTGGTGGGCCTGTTTGACTCATGGCCCCAAAGGTCTGAGAGATATTTGAAAGAAATCTGCCACTGGGGGGTGATATCGCATTTTTCAAGGGCATCGATTGTACATTGCACATTTTTTCACACATACGCACGATATTCATATCATACGATAGAACTCCTCATTTCGGACAACTTTGCCTCTAGAACCACTGCTGTCAATCAAATTGCTTGTTAAATGATTGAGAAAATGTAAAAAATCTACTTTTGTGAACTAGTCCTAGGTGAAAAAAACCACTGCAGTACAATTCTCTGAACTATCTAGGTCAATAATTATCACAGAATGAGAGAGTGAGTGACAGTGGTGTTCCAGCGGATGACGTAGGCGTTTCGTAAGATCTGGTGAGAATATGGTAGTCTTCTGAGAACCAAGTTTTGTTTGCATGAAAACCAGTCATTTACAAATCTTCGTCTTGTACTTTTACTCTCCTCTGCACTTCCATGTTCGTCACCACGTTCATCTACGTCCTGCGTCATCCGCTGTAATGCCACTCTCTCGTGAACACATGTACAAGTTAGTGGAAACTAGAGATTACGGTTTATAAAGTTTTAAATGTTAATATTTTCCTTACACAAACGCTTTGATTAACTTCAGAAGGCCTTTGTTAACCCCCCAGAGCCATGTGGAGCACTTTTTATGATGGATGGATGCTCTTTATTGGACTTTAAAATCTCAACACCCATTCACTGCCATTATAAAGCTTGGAAGAGCCAGGACATTTTTTTATATAACTCTGATTGTATTCGTCTGAAAGAAGAAAGTCATATACTGTACACCTAGGATGGCTTAAGGGTGTGTAAATCATTGGGTAAATATACTTTTTGGGTGAACTATGCCTTTAAGTTTAACTTCATATACTAAAATAACTAAAAATAAAACTGAAATAAACATTAATAAAAACTACCCCAAAAAAACATTGTAGGTAAATGCTTAGGTTGAGTTCAGCCAGAGGTTTTTGACACTGAGACTGGATCATGTAGTTTTCAACAGGGCTCCCGCACACCTCCTCACCTCATTCTGCAGCGGTCACAGCGCTAATTCTATTTGAAACTTTAATGCAGCTGTCAGGTCTGAAGATGGCTGTGGTTCTCATTCACAGCAGCTGGCTGTCAGGCGGTTTGTTCTTATGCTGTCAGCAGCAGTCATGTTGTGCTGGCGCTGCATCCTAATCCCAGCACACTGTGTGACTCATGTACTTCTTTGATAGATCGATAATTTCATCAGTTCTCTTTTCCTCCTAAAGCATGATGCAGCTAAGTGGTTAAAGCGCTTAAATTGCCTTTTTAGAAGGGCTATCCAGACTTAAATTCAATAAACGCATTGGCTGGGTCTGTTACTTAGTCAACAAGTTAATGTTAAACCCCTAGGACTTGCGTGAAGATGAGCAACAGCACTGCAATTACACACATCATCTCTCCTCTCAAGTCCTTTGTGGTTGAGATTTACTGTAACAGAGCAATGACATGATTATACAAACATTTAATACGAAGATGTTTTACTACTTTTATGGGTTTTACATTTTTTATGGTAATAATGGTAATTAGTAAAACAAAATTATATAAAAATTGATGTTTTAAAAGTTAAAAATGTATTAATTTACCTTTTCATTAATTAATTAATTTTCCATTTGAACAGTATTTTTTTTACTGTTTAAATTTTGCTGTTTAGGGAAGAAAAAAAATGTTCCTTGAGAGTGAAAAGTGTGACAACTAACATTGGTCTCCCCAATGTGGAAAGGAAAACTAATAAAAACAAAAAACAAAAAAAAAACCAAAACAATATAATTTATAAAAACACTTTTACTCATTGGTAAATATCATTGCTTTATGTAAGATTAAAATGAATATATTTTATTATTAACATTTTAATAAATAAACATAATTAGCATTAGATTTTAATATTTACTATTTTAATATTAGTTAAATTAATTATTATTTTGAAATTTATTTATTTATTTATTTACTTGCTTTGTTACTTACTAAGAATCTCAGTCTCCCCAATGTGAAAACTAATGCACAAATAAACCATTGGAAAATGGGGGAGAGCATTATTATGGTGTGTTCACACCAAAAGCGAACTTTATTATTCACGTGAGTAGATTACACACAAAGTCAAAGTCATGCTGGGCGTTTTCACCATTTATGCCTTTGCATTGACTTTGTATGTAATCTAAGGCAAATAATTAAATTCACTTTTGGTGTGCACACACCATTATGGTTTTATTTGCACAAGTGACGCGGAAAACATCCTGTGAGGAATCTAGAGCAAGCGAGTCATTTGAATTTCCCGCTCAAATTGAAATTTTTCAGCTTGCGCAGAAGACAAGTTTAAGGCAAATATTGCGCATTTACGGCATTTGCATCGGCCAGTTTGCATCATTCGCGTCGCCTGGTGTGAATTCGTATTTATTTGTGTCTTTGCATTGCCTTTGTATGTAATTTACTCGTGCAAATAATTAAATTCACTTTTTTCATCCTGCAAGGAATCTAGAGCAAGTGCAGTGTTGGCTTGCATGACAATGCGTCATGTGAATTTCCCGCCCAAGTTTAAATTTTTCAACGAATATCGTGCATTCACGGCAATTGTGTCACCCAGTTTGCATCATTCGCATTGCCTGGCGTGAATTCCCATCTATTCGCGTCTTTGCATTGCCTTTGTATGTAATCTACTCAGTCAAATAATTACATTTGCTTTTGGTGCACACATTATGCTTTTATTCGCGCAAGTAACGCGAAAACATCCCGCAAGCAATCTAGAGAAAGCGACTGTTGGCTTGCGCAACAATGCATTGTGAATTTCCCGCTCAAGTTGAAAATTTTCGACTTGCACAGAAGACACGTTTCAAGTGAATATCGTGCATTTATGGCATTTGCGTCGGCCAGTTTGCGTCATTTGCGTCGCCTGGTGTGAATTTGTGTTTATTCGCGTCTTTGCATTGCCTTTGTAATTTACTTGTGCAAATAATTAAACTCACTTTTGGTGTGCACACACCATTATGGGTTTATTCGCGCAAGTGACACTAAAAAAAAACATCCAGCGAGGAATCTAAAGTAAGCGAGTGTTGGCTAGTACAACAACACGTCATTTGAATTTCCCACTCAAGTCGTAATTTTTCAACTTGAGATGCACTTAAGGCGAATATTGTGCATTCACGGCAATCGCAACGCCCAGTTTGTGTCATTCGTGTGGCCTGGTGCGAATTCGCATCTGTTTGTGTCTTTGCATTGACATTGTTTGTAATCTACTAGCACAAATAATTAAATTTGCTTTTGGTGTGCACAGACCATTATGGTTTTATTCACGCAAGTGACGTGGAAAACATCCCACAATGTATCTAGAGCATGCAAGTGTTGGCTTGTGCAACAACGCGTAATTTGAATTTGCCACTTGAGTCATAATTTTTCAACCTGAATTTTTCAACGCACTTAAGGTGGATATCGGATGTTCACAGCAATCGTGTCACCCAGTTTGCATCATTCATGTCACCTGGTGTGAATTTGCATCTATTTGCGTCTTTGCATTGACTTTGTATGTAATTTACTTGCGCAAATAATTAAATTTGCTTATGGAGTGCACACACCATTATGGTTTTATTTGCACAAGTGACATGGAAAACATCCTGCGAGGAATCTAGAGCAAGCGAGAGTTGGCTTGCATGACAACACCTCATGTAAATTTCCCTCTCAAGGTGAAATTTTTCAACTTGCACAGAAGACGCGTTTCAGGCAAATATCGTGCGTTGGTATCCGCGTCACCCGGTTTGCGTCATTTACGTCATCTGGTGCGAATTTGTGTCTATTGGTGTCTTTGCATCAACTTACATAATTTACTTGCGTAAATAATTCAGTTCGCATTTGGTGTGCACACACCATTATTTTTTTATTCACGCAAGTGACGCGGAAAACATCCTGCGAATGTAGTGCAAGCGAATGTTGGCTTGCGCGACAAGACATCATTTGAATTTCCCGCTAGAGTTGAAATTTTTCAACTTGCTCAGAAGGCGTGTTTAAGGCGAATATCTCGCGTTCACGCCAATCGCGTCACCCGTTTTTCGTCATTCACGTCACCTGGTGCGAATTTGTGTCTGTTCGTGTCTTTGCATCGACTCATCATTTGAATTTACCGCTCGAGTCGAAATGTTTCAACTTGCGCAGAAGATGCACTTAAGGTGAATATTGCACATTCACAGCAAACACGTCGCCAGGTGTCAAACACGTTACCTCACATGGCGTCAGATGTTGGTTTAGAGTGGATGAGAGCATGATGATTGCGGTTGCACTTGATAATTGTCACCATAGCATGCACTAGCTGTTAGGAGAGCTCCGAGCTGCCGGCGTTGCTGAGACTGAGAGCACAGTAATTACAGTCAGGCTTTATCCTCAGGACTTCTCACTCACCGACATTCTGACACTTCCACACAGCCAACAAAGAGACAGAGTAGTGGTTTTTACATCTTGAACAAAGATAAATGAAGTTCTCCTCCTCTCTCAAGTGCTGTGAGGTTATTTTAATGTCATGCCTAGAGGATGTGTGTTCAAGGAGTTAAAAAATCTGGATTAATGTGGTGGAACAAGCATCTGCTGGTGGGATGTGGAGTCCTCCACACTCGCTGGCAGATTAAATATTGAGAGGATTAGAAGAAAAAGCTGACATCTGAGCATTTAGGCTTAATTACGCAGAATATTTCATGTGCATTGAATGTCTTCACCAGGATATTAAACAGTAAAGACTATAGTCGCCCCGCAGATTGTTGAAATACTCCTAATATTCTCATAATGATGGAAAAGCTGTTAAATGTGTTTTGCATCTAATTAGTTTTGTCGCATACTTATATTACGCAAAGCTTGATGTTATTATGAAGCACAGACACCTGATGCTGAAAAGTAGCCCCATGTGCTTTAAGACGAGTATAATATGTACGAATATGATGTGTTTCTCTGGAGATTTCATTTTATTCCACACAAGCTGCTCCAGAAAGTCCATCATGTGGGTGTCTTTACTACCCTGTTATGAGATTCAGTTACTCTGCATTCTCAGGAAGTAGAGTCATTTGGACTTGAATTAATAATAATAATAATAAACAGTAAACAACAAATACGTTGTTTCAGTCTGGTAAGTGTTACTCACACCGGGTACAATTTTCCACAATATTTTGATAATTTTTATACTTTTTTTATTTATTTTTTTTGTTGCTTTTTCTCTCCACCTTGTTAGATTTGTGAGGTTTTGTATTACTGTTTGGACTAATTGTAAGCCTCGCAGATCTGAGCACCTCAGTTTTTGAGCAAACATTGGCAGAATTTTCCATAAGCATAAGCTCAGATTAAAGGCATAGTATACCCAAAAATGCAAATTACCCCATGATTTACTCACCCTCAAACCATTGTAGGTTTATATGACTTTCTTCTTTCAGATGAATGCAATCTGAGTTATATTAAAAAATATCCTGGCTCTTCCAAGCTTTATAATGGCAGTAAATGGCTGTTGAGAATTTGAAGACCAATAAAGTGCGCCCATCCATCATAAAAAGTGTATTACACTGCTCAGATGGGTTAATAAAAGCCTTCTGACGTGAATCGATGCATTTGTTTAAGAAAAATATCCATATTTAAAACTTTATAAACCGTGATCTTTAGCTTTCGCTAAATATACACACGTTCACGAGAGAGTGGTGTTCCAGCGGATGACGTAGACGCAGCTTAAGCTCCAGTAAGAATATGCTAGACTCGCAAAAACCAGGTTTTGTTTACATCAAAGGAAAACCAGTCTCCTCTTAGCTTATATCAAAATCCTTCAACATTTTTCTTTACAAATCCTCCTTCTTTTAAAACTTAAGGCCCGCGTTTTACTCGTCCATGTAGTGCGCTTACATAAAAAACAATAGAGGGTGCACTTGCATCATGATTGGGTCAGTTACCCAGATGCGATCGCCATATTGGCGATACTCGTGTGTAAACAGCATTGACTGCACAGTTAATGTACTACTGACTACATTGTTCTGCTAATTTATGCTGTCTAAACCATGGAAAAAACGTGTGGGAGCTGCTAAATCATATAGAGAAGGAGTTAGTAAGCAGGAAAGGGTGCAATATTTTGATAAACTAAAGTTAATAGGTGGTAAAGATACATACAAGTAGTATAAAGTAAGATATTAGCCTAATATTTCACCTACCTGACTGGAAATGATGAATACAAACGAAAATGATGTCAAGATTCTTGCCCTGGAAATCCTGGTTTAGTTTGGCCAACCACAAATGCCTTTTTGCACCCTTCTCCTTGATTTGTAACTTTTGGCAGTCTATAGCACTCCAAATGTTTTTTCCGTTCCAATTAGTGCAGCCCAAAACATGAGAATAATTGACCATTTTCAGCAGCAATAATCAGCAAATTATCGAGTTTCGTTCGGTTTAGTGCCATTGTTTACATTTAGTGCCGCCAATATGGCCGATTGATGACGCGTCCTGAAAACATCATATGGAAAAGTAGTCTGTGTGAACTACCCGTGTTATTGGACTTGCCTTGTTTAGGCAGCTTTGTCAGATTCATACTCTTGTTGATCCCTTTACTTTCGTGTACAGCTTCAAAAAAGTACTAGCGATTGTATATATATATATATATATATATATATATATTTTTTTTTTTAAGATAAAACACGCCCGTGGTGATTTCAGGGAGGCGATTGTTTGATTAGCCTTTTAAAAGAGACTTCATACACTGCGCATCTTAACCACACGGTGTCAGTGTTTCATAGCAAACAACCTCTGCACACATTCAGGACCTCACATTCATTCGTATTTTGTTGGAGACTTGAATTACATAAAGTTGACACAGTTTCTATGAGCACTTTAATGGAATGAGAGAACATTCACAACAGGACAGAAACAGGGTCACATTACATTTATTACATTTGGAAATACATGCACCATAAACATGCTGTGTAAAGAGTATGTATAAAACTACCAAATTCTCCCCATTTGGTCAATGGCATATTTGGGGTTAGTTTGTGTATCATTTGACCCACTAAAAGAGAATCACATCTGAGCTTTAACGTGTCGTACAGTCCTATAATGTTTGTCCAATACACAGTATAGTATATTACCAATACCATACAAAGCACATAAACAGTCTATGATGCTCTAATGCTAAATGGCTAAACCTGACTTGGCTTTAATAGTTCTGAATGAACCAAACATAGAAATGTTCTTTAAAATAATATTACTATTTGATTGAATCTGTTTCTATGAGGAAAAACAGAAGTCTCAGGGGCTTATCCTAAAACAAAATAAATAAACTTGCTGGTTTAAGATGGAAATAGCTGGTATTAGCTGGTCTCCCAGCCTGGCCTGGCCAGCTAAGGAAGTGGCCTAAAACCAGCCTGATGACCAGCTAAGACCAGGCTGGCTGACCAGCTAAAACCAGCCAACCAACTTAAGCTGATTTTAGCTGTGTGTTTTTTTTAGCAGGGTAAACAATAAATCAGTTTTATAAAGATTTAATCAACATAGATGACAAGCAGATAAAAACTATGAATAAAATCTTTATATTACAAAGAGGAGTGCGATCTCTTTGCTTTATCATTTGGTGTTTCATTAGCATGACAAACAAACAAGGAAAAGTGACTTTGCCCCTTCACAGCACTAATAAATACAGCAGAATAAATGTACAAACTCTACTGCAAACCGCCACTAACTCTGATGAGGGAAAACGAGGTAATATAACTTTCACAGTGACGAAAGAGTACACAATCTAAATAAACCACTACAGAACAGAACATTATTGTCCATAAAGGGTGATTTCAATTCATCTCATGACAGATATTACAGTATCTAGTGTTAATATTTAGAAAGATTTTGTTAGGCATGGCTGTCATACAACTATACAAAAACTATACTATCTTAAAAATGGCTCAACTCTGTAGTCATGAAACTATATTAACAACATCGGATTGGTTGGATATCCCGACATTTTTCAGAGTTTGCTAAAAAAAAACCCAAAAACAAATAAATTCTTTTTAAAAACAAAATTTGCCCAATAATATACATTAAACAAAATGCACACAGAATCCAAATATCTTAAAAATGTACAAGCAAAAAAAAAATTAAAACTAATGAACTAATTTATAAAAGCCATGTCTATTTATGTCAGCAACATTTTAAAAGAAGAGGAGCACTTGGCTTGATTCTACCTCAGATGACACTGATATTTACCCGTAAGGCAATGCTTTTGCCCAAGAGCTTAGTATACTGAATGCTACTCACTACTCTACATCAGTGGCAGTCTTCCTGAATGTTAGAAATCATGGCAGGATCTGTAAGGTAATGTTGCCTCTTTGTAGCTAGAAATGTGAGCATAAATGGAAAAAGTAGTGCTTGACTTTGGATAGATAAAAAGATTTGATTGTAATCTAAAGCTGACTCACCATCAAGTGTTAGTGTGCAGTGCAGAGATGAAGTGTATAAAATAGTCAAGAAAAAGGTTAAATTTTGTATGCTGATACTACAACTTTATGTAACAAAATGAAACAAAAACCAACACTGATTGTACTAATGGTCTCTTGATGTATGTGATGTACAATGACTCCAGCGGCAAGTGATTTAAAAATAAAAATGTGGGAGCAGCAGTGCATGCAGATATTCTGGTCCTATGAAACATTAAGGCACCAGAGGTATAAAAAATCTACTTGTTTTTTGTTATGCTTTTTTTTTCCATTCAAAAAAAAAAAAAGATTTCCAAGTCTTCCAAAGGCAGTTCCTGTGAGTGCATACAACACATCATGGTGGAGAACGATTGACTTCATGCTTGAGCACCTGTTATCTTCTGCAACAGTGGCATCTGTACAGACAGAATAGGTGGATGAATATTTAATATGACATACAAAAAATTACAGCTGGTATCAACATGAATGTCATGATTCAATTCGATTTCTATTCATAAGCTTGCAATTCTTATTCAGTTAGATTTGATTTAATATTGATTATTTTGAATATATGTCAGATACAGTACATAGCATATTTTCAAGAAAAAAAAAACTTTAAATAATACTGTAAAACATACAAGAGAGTCAGCTGGTGCTACATTATAATATTGGGGTTAAAATTAACTGATTTTTGTATACAAATACTAACTTTACAATTACATAATTATATTGCTAAACCAATTCGTTTTGAAATATAAACATTTAAATGGTGGCTGTCATAAAAATTATATATGTTATAGCCTATGGTGCATATATTTAGCGAACTGCTCTAGAGTTCATTTTGTAGCCGATTAACGAGTTTACGGTCACCTAATAATTTTTCTGAGGTAAATGTGACGTTACGGACCTGTTGTTTACAAGCTGTTATATTGACGTCTTTTCATGGTTGAAGCACTGATTGAGCCGATTACAGACAGGATACAGATTTCAAGTTGTACTCTCTTTTAACATACTTTTCGATATTTATTCATTTTAATTCATGCTGAAAGTGTTTTAAAGCAGGAGACGATCAATTCACTTCAGCTTCTGAGGCTTTAAACTGACGTGCTACAGCGATCTGTCACCACATTAAACATCGCCAAAACGGCATTTATTGTTCGAGTATTGTAATAAAATGGACAGAATTTAAAATCTGAAACTTATATATATCAAAAGTAACAAGCACAAAGCTTACCGCGTTTGGATGGGAGGTGCTTAATCCGCTTCGTTTATTAAAGGAGAAGTTCACTTCCAACATTTACAAATAATTTACTTCCATTCAGATGTTCATCTGGCCTAACCCAGATGAACCAGAAATTATGGTTTTGAGGAATGCATTTCAGGATTTTTCTTCATATAATGGACTTCATTGGTGCCCGATTTTGAACTTCCAAAATTGTAGTTTAAATGGCTTCAAAGGGCTCTAAATGATCCCAGCCGAGGAAGAAGGGTCTTATCTAGCTTAAACGATCGGGTCATTTTTGAAAAATAAAAATTTGTATACTTTTAAGCACAAAACTTGTGTAGCACAGGCTCTGGGATGCGCTTCACAATGCTACTAATTAGTGATGGGTCCTTCATGAACGATTCGTTCATTTGAATGAGCAAATGGGAATGCAAAAATATATTTCTGGTACTCTTCCGCGGATCGCCTGCTGTTGAAAACCGTAAATGTGAGAAAAGTTCATAAAGGTTCCATTAGTTAATGTTAGTTAATGTATGTTAATGTAAACAATGGACAATATATTTATTACAGAATTTATTTATCTTTAATAATGTTAATAAAAATACAGTCATTCATTGTTTATTCATGTTAATTCACAGTGCATTAACTAATGTTAACAAACCCAACTTTTGATTTTTCTAATGGATTAGTAAATGGTGAAACTAACATTAACTAATATTAATAAATGCTGTGGAAGTATTGCTCATTCTTAGTTCATGTCAACTAAACTACCAATGTTAATTAATGTACCATATTGTAAAGTGTTACTTTTATTTATATACTTTTATTATTTTATTCAGAAATTACATGATTCAGCTAATAATGCACATTTATTCATTCATTTAGCAGGCTCTTTTATCCAAAGCTATAAAACAAAGTGATTCTTCTTAAATATTTAAATTAGATATTTAATTGTGCATGCTGATTTCCTTTCATTTCATTTATTACATTTATATTGCTACAATGCTACGAATTAGTGATGGGTCGTTCTTGAACGATTCGTTCATTTTGAATGAATCTCTATTGTGACTCGGGGAGTGATTCGTTCAGTTGCGCATGCGCAACATCCTATTAGGTTCTGTACTGGAATTAGTTCACCTGTTTCGAGTCTTCAGGTTTTTCAAGTCGTTTGTTCATCTTATGGAGCTGTCACATGATGAACGATCGACTCAAACCCGAAAATGATAGATAAGAGGTGAGGTGAGCTAATCATAGACTAAAGACCCAGGTAAACAATGAATTAATATTTTCTGTTTCTTATAGCATTATAGTTTTGTCTTGTTTGTAGTGTGATCAACGTTTGTGTAAGCAGTAGATGTGTTAGGGAAGTAAGACGTAACATTTTAATTAAATTTTGCTAAAATGAACAAAATGACTCAAAGAGATCATTCATTTTGCTAAACGAGACTCAAAGGTCCGATTCGGTTAAATGATCCGAACTTCCCATCACTACTACGAATCACGTCTAAGTTCATCATCTGTGTACTCCGGCTAAAAAAAAAAAAATAGTATGGTGAAAAACTCCATCTTATTTCCTCCTACAACTTCAGAATCGTCCGACATCGCTGTAGCTTTTTGTTTGTAAACAGCCTTTGACTTACTTGCATTTCTTAGTCTTTGCGCGTTCGATTTGTAAACACTGGGTCTGTAGTTCCAGTATTGCCTGAGTATTGTAGGCAATCAGGTAGCGATTTCAGCGAGAGGGGGTAATAATTTGGCGGGGGTCGAAAATGGGCACAACACCAGCGTGACCTTTCGACATGATTCAATAGTACGTGAAAGCGCATCCCAGGACCTGTGCTTCACAAGTTTTTGTGCTTAACAAGTATACAAATTTTTATTTTCTGAAAAAAAAACAAAAAAAAAATGACAGATCGTTTCACTAGATAAGACCCTTCTTCCTCGGCTGGGATCATTTAGAGCCCTTTGAAGCTGCATTTAAACTACATTTTGGAAGTTCAAAATCGGGGCACCAGTCAAGTCCATTATATGAAGAAAAATCCTGAAATGTTTTCCTCAAAAAAACATAATTTCTTTACGACTGAAGACAGAAAGACATGAACATCTTGGATGACAAGGGGGTGAGTAAATTATTTGTGAATTGTTGTTCTGGAAGTGGACTTCTCCTTTAACTGCAAACAGGCTAGACTAATTGATTCTTGGGATTTAAGAATCAATATCGTTTTGTAAAGATGAGAATCGACTAAAAACGAGAAATCACTATTTTTTTTTACCGAGCCCTAATAAAAATATGCTATAAATGTCGGCTGTAGGAATGGAACTCCATTTTTATTCTGATTGGCAAAATATATCATCATATTACAGATCTGTTGGTAACACTTTACATTGGACCCTTTTCACAAGACTGTGATGACACATTTCAACAGTCATCAGCATAACAAATCCTTAAAGGTTTTTTATATTTAGATTTTTAAAAAGAAATGTATGAAAAAATTAACAACACTATGCTTTGTATTATATCACTTTTTCATCAAGTTACAAAGAAATAGTTCCCACTAATGCGAGGGTGTTTCTAATGCTGCGTGTGGGAGGGACGGTAAATTTGACATCGTTCTCTCTTCTGACTGCTGATATCAATCTCTCTCAATTTTTTTTTCTTTGAAAGTCATGAAAACATTATTGTATAGTTTATCTTTTGCTATTTGAGCAAATGGGAATGCAAAAAATATATTTGTGGTACTCTCCATGATGACATCCGATGTTGAGAAACCACCAATGTTAATTAATGGACCATATTGTAAAGTGTTACCAGAAATTACATAATTCAGCTGATAATGCACATTTATTCATTCATTTAGCAGACTTTTTTATCCAAAGCTATAAAACAGTGGTTCTTCTTAAATATTGATTACTGATTTCCTTTATTATTACATTTATTACATTTATATTACTTTTGCCATTATTTAATGCTGTCTTAAAGTCTTAAAAAACATTCTAATCTAATAACTGTTAAATTGAATCATTATCATATCAAAATGAATATTATTCTAATAGTATAATCTCAAAATGATTAACTTGTACTTATATTGTACATTATAATTTTGTGATGCAAACTTCACTTGTAGCATTTAAAATAACGGATTTTAGTTTTTAGTATTTTGTTTTATTATTTACGTAGTCAAAATAACCTGGGCTGGAGAAGCAAAATTTAAAAATGTACAACTGTTGTCTATTATTTTAAGTAATTTACTTTTTGTGGGTTATTTATCATCTCAGGATGCAGGAAATAATAGATTATTCATCAATTATTATTAAAAAATATTTAATTAATTACTTATAGATTTATTATTGTGCATATTAATGTATATTTGGTAACACTTTACAATAAGGTTCATTAGTTAACATGAACTAAGAATTAACAATATGCCCACAACATTTAATAATCTTAGTTAATGGCAATTTGAGCACTTACTAATGCATTATTAAAATCACAGGTTGTGTTTGTTAACATTAGTTAATGCACTGTGAACTAACGTGAACGACCAACGACCATTTTCATTAACTTTAACAAAGATGCATACATACTATAATAAATGTACTGTTCATTGTTCATTCATGTTAATTAATACATTAACTAATGTCAACAAATGACACCTTATTGTAAAGTGTTACTGTATATTTTCAGTGAACTGCCCATCACCATAAAACACTTGGTCAAAAAATATACCACAGCAATTTGTCTTTAAGGCCTGATTAACTCCATGGTTTTGTCTTTTAATCATTTAATTTAACTCCCAGTCTTACCTTGGACAGGTCCACACCCGTGAGTGCATTAACAGACACAGGCAGCTCGGCAAGGAGGCGGTTCACCTCCCCGGTCACGCGGCTGCCGTCCCCACTCAGAATAACAATCTCATTGGTCCTGGACAGAGGAGCCGCTACCTTTCCAGCGATCTGTAGGTGATGGACATAAAATATAAATATGTAATCCAGGCCCATAGTGACCATGTGCAATCCAAAGAACATAAGAGAAACATTCATTCACCTTGGGAAGCGCTTCTAGGACAAGCGCAGTCTTGGCGGCCTCTCCGTACTGCTGGTAGGCCTCTGCTTTCAGCCTCATTCTCTCAGCCTCAGCCTTCCCCACAGATGAGATAGAGATGGCCTCAGCCTCTCCGATCCTCCTGATCTTCTCTGCCTCGGCCTGAGCAGTCAGCACTTTCTTCAACCTGTTCAGTGCGACAAATATAGCACAGTTCATCTTGGTGTGTGTCAAAGATCAGTTCATCAAATACATAATGGATACATGATTAATCAGACATCCTATTAGGGTTTGATGCAACATCTGTGCAACATTTGTTCTGAAAGTAGAAGAGAAGCACAGATGGACACTAAAAGATTGCAGGTTTAAATCCCACAAGAAACGATCCATCAACTAGCAGTATATATATATATATATATATATATATATGAAGAGTTCAGATGCAAAACCAGCTAAAAGCCATCTTGGTCAAAAATGAGATAATGATACTGAGTGAATGCTCCTGACACATATTATACGTCCATCAAATACTTTTACTTTAAACTCTCTAAATTCCAGCCTCAGCCCAATCAGAAGTACCAGAACTTACATAGAAACCTATGCTCATTTTAAAGAAATATGCCAGATGGAGTTAGAGGCTTTTGCATCTGAACTCTTCATATATATATATATATTGTAATAATAATGTTGATTATGTATTTATATAATTACTATGTACAATTTATTATTTACATTTTTTTAGATTATTATATCTATTTATATTATAATGTCTTTTTTCTGATTTCTGTCTATATTTTTATATTGTTGACATTGGAAAAAAAATTAGTGTATATTAATTAATGAAGCAATAGATGATAGTAATGGTACATGGTAATAATACTTAATACAATGTATTTTATATTTTATTATATATATATATATATATATATATAATGTTGTGTATAAAATGTAATATGTAATTATGTATTTATGCATAATTTATAATAACATCATTTATATTTTATATTTATATTTTTATTTTAATATTATTATTTCCATTTATAATGTATATTTTCTGATTTCTGTCTATATTAGAGTTTTTATTACAGTATATTTATTATTTAATTATAAAACTAAAATCTGAATATTGTATGATTATTTAAAAAAATGTAATAATAATAATAATAATAATATGTTAACCATGTATTTATGTATAATTTATCATGGTTGATCATTTACATTTTATTCTTAGGTTATCATATCTACTTATATTATAATGTCTATTTATAATGTCTAATGTATTTTATGTCTATATTTCTGATTTCTGTGAATATTAGAATTTTGTTACATTTAATTCTAAAAAAATAATATATTTTTTAAACATATTATTTATTATATACAAATATAAATTTTATATTATTATATTTAAAAAAAAATTGTATGTTGGTAAAAAGTAATAAATATACATAGAAATATATATATATATATATATATATGTTTGTGTGTGTGTAATAATATGTTATGTCTTCATGTATAGTTTATCATAGCTTATCATTCATATTTTACTTTTAGATTATTATATCTATTCATATTTTAATGTTTATTTTCTGATTTCTGTCTGTATTTAAATTTTTATTACATTTATCTAATGCTAAAATCTTTATTTAAAATATTTAGCATTGTACTAAAATATTAATGTATTTAGATGATAGATAGATAGATAGATAGATAGATAGATAGATAGATAGACAGATTCAGAGGTCACACTCACTTCTGTCCTTCAGCCAACTGCTGCATCTTGTAAGCCTCTGCTTCAGCAGGACGCTTGACCATCGCAATCAGCTCCTTCTCTGTCCTCTCAATCTCTTTCTCCTCAATGGAGATCTGCTTTTTCCTTTGCACAACCTCGATTTCGATCTCCTCCAATCTGATCTTCTGCTGCTCTTTAGCTGCCTGTAGCTCATAGGCCAGCTGAGACTCTGCTTTCTGTGTACAAAAGGAACACATATCTAGTAATATGATTACTATCACTCTCATCTGAGACTCATAAATGTGAATGTATAAGATCAAGATGACTGTGATTTACGATGATGGCCCTGGATTGAAATGAAATTTAATCCAACCTTAGTGTTCACTTCTTGGTTGAAAGAGGCTTTCTGCAGCTCCAGCTCTCGCTTGGAGTCGGCCATTTTAGTGTCCGCCAAGAACTTCACATCCATCATTTCTTTCTTGCACTCAGCTTCCTGATCAGGGTGGTGGGAGAAAACAGAAGCTAATAAATGCCACATATCTAATGGATTATGCATTAGCAATAAAGACAGTGAAGCCAAATGTTTCTTACTCTAATCCCAGCATCCCTCTCTGCCTCAGCCACTCCAATGTCAGCGTCCCTTTGTACAGCCGCTGTCTGAGTTTTTCCAAGCGAGCTCAAGTAGTCCAGCTTATCATAGACATCCTGTATGGAAACACAAGTGTTCATATTTTCATTGAGGTCTAGAATGGAGACGGCTCACTTCTGCATCTTGTCCATGAGCATAATTTTGCATTAAGAAACACACATATCTTACTTTTATAGTAAAGCTGAGGATCTCGATGCCCATCCGGCCCACATCAGGAGCTGCCACCTCCCTTACCAGCCGAGCAAACTCATCTCTGTCCTGGTAGATCTGCTCCACTGTCAAAGTGCCTGTTGTAAGAACAGCAGCAAAACATCAGCTTCACTGAAACACACATTTTAATGAGCTTATTGTAATTGTTAGTAATCCATTAACCTAATATTGAACGCAAATGTCCCTCCAGGGTTTGCAGGACCACAGCCTTGATTTCCATGACAGACTTTCCCAGAAACTGCTCACAGGCAACTGCCAGCAAGTCTTTGTCAGTCATAACCTTGACCTGACGAAAACACAAAGCAAGAGTTAAACCACTGCTTCATTTGGCTTTTTGGACTCTTCAAAAAACTTTTGTAATACAAGTTAAAAAGTACCGTTACAAACGTTTAGGCAGCTCTTATTTCAGTAAAACTAAAACCAACTAAAACTATGGTTATAATGGTTAACTATAACTAAAACCAGGGTTATTATACTTAACTTAAAACCAACAAAAACCATAGGTACTGTAGTTAATTAAAACTAAAGACAACTAAAACCAGGAATATTACAGTTAACTAAATTTAAAACCATTGTTATTATAGTTAACTAAACCTAAAAACAAATAAAACCACGGTTATAATAGATAACTAAAACTAAAACCAACTAAACCTGGGTTATTATAGTTAACCAAAACTAAGAACAACTAAAACCATGGTTATTACATTTAACTCAAATTAAAACCATAGTTATTATAGTTAACTTAGACTTACAACAACTAACAGCACGGTTATTAGTTAACTAAAACTAAAACCAACTAAAACTATGTTTATTATGGTTAACTAAAACTAAAACCAACTAAAACCAGGATTATTACAGTTAACTAAAATTAAAACCATTATATGGTTTATTATATGGATATACTAACACCATGGTTATTATAGTTAACTAAAACTAAAACCAACTAAAACCATTATTATTATAGTTAACTAAAACTAAAACCAGGGTTATTATACTTAACTTAAACTAAAACCATCAAAAACCATAGTTATTGTAGTTAACTAAAACTAAAGCCAACTAAAACCATTATTATAGTTAACTAAAACTAAAACCAACTAAAACCAGGGTTTATAATAGTTAACCATAATAACCATAGTTTTAGTTGGTTTTAGTTTAACTAAAACTAAAACCAGGGTTTATTATACTTAACTTAAACTAAAACCAACTAAAACCATGGCTATTATTATAGTTAACTAAAACCAACTAAAACCAGGATCATCACAGTTAACTAAAATTAAAATCATGGTTATTATAGTTAACTAAGACTAAAAACAACTAAAACCATGGTTATAATAGTTAACTAAAACTAAAACCAACTAAACCTGGGTTATTATAGTTAACCAAAACTAAAAACAACTAAAACCAGGGTTATTACATTTAACTCAAATGAAAACCATAGTTATTATAATTAACTTAGATTTAAAACAACTAACACCACAGTTATTAGTTAACTAAAACTAAAACCAACTAAAACTATGGTTATTATGGTTAACTAAAACTAAAACCAGGGTTATTATACTTAACTTAAACTAAAACCAACTAAAACCATGGCTATTATTATAGTTAACTAAAACTAAAACCAACTAAAACTTAACTAAAATTAAACCCAGGGTTATTATAGCTAACTGAAATTAAAACCGAAATCCGTTTTATTTTTTCCCAAATTCCATTTTATCTTTTTCCAAATTCCTTTTTTCTTTTTTTATTTTTCTGTATTCCCTTTTTTTCCATTTTAATGGTAAATTGATAAAATATTAATTAAAATAATTAAAAGGCACGTCTAATTAATTGAAATCATGAAACATACACAATTTAACAGCAGTTTATTAAAGGTTTAATAACAATTACACTTTTAAGGCCCTATGAAATACGTTTTATTTCTTTCTCAAATTCAGTTTTATTTTTATCAAATTCAGCGTTTTCCTGTAATTTTTTGGATTCCAATTTAATGGTTTCATTCATTTTTAATAATCAAAAGCATCTCTAATTAATTGATTTTATTTATTTATTTATTTATTCATTCACTCATTCATTCATTCATTCCAGAAATACTGTGTTGTGTATTTACATTTTGGTAAATCATTTTTCTGGTAAATATTCCTTAAAACCAATGCAGTAATAATTTTATTATTACTACTACTAGTAGTAGTATCATTATGTTAAGTAATTTATTTCTGTCACTGTTTCCTCAAGTTAAACCAAACTTTTATTTTGACAGGTTGTTGTGAAGACTGTTGTGAAGGTTGTTCATGAAGTGACTCAGAGCAGTTCTAGTTCTTACTTTTTAAGGCCTTTTTGATACTAAGCTGCAATAACGACTCAACCATTAATATACTATTAACGTTACTGTATGCTATAGAACAGTACTGTATTCTGTAATCACTACTAATCAAGAAGTGCTTAATCTTGTTCGTGGAGATCCCAAACCTTCCTCCAGATTCTAGCTTCACGGTTCACCCCGACATTGGTGTTTAAAGATGGAAATCTAATACTACATGTAATTATACAACAGTAAATGATGTGTGAGTGCTCCATGACAGAGTGTTTACTTGAGCAACTCCTGTAACTGTAATAGCGACTCCCTCCGCTGTCTCCACATCTTCACACTTAGGCTGTAGTGTCATAATCTCTAGTGTAATTCTGGGGGGGAAGAAATACCAAAAGTCAACCACAACCTTCAAGTATAACTAAACAATGCCTAAGGCAAGAAAAACCTGATTTTTCAAAGCATGTTAGCATTGCAGAATTCAAAAAATGGGACAAAAGGCCAAAGACAATGGCAGTGGCTGACAGGAAGTTCAGTATGCAATCAAAGATAAGTTCACGAAGCAAACGCTTGATAGAAAAGCATCAGATCAGCTCATAAATCAACTAGTTCAGCTGATCATGGAAATTTAAGAAGTAAACAGAAATAGTACAGCATCAATATCCAAACGACAGAAGATGTATGTGATTAAAGTAGCTCTTAAAGCAATCGCTGAAGACCTTTATACAGCCAAACTGGTTTGACAAACACCTGACAAGGTGTGTGCCTTTTAGTTTTTTAAGGTCAGGCATTACAGTTACTGCTAAAAATTGACTGCGTGTTGTTACAGTGAACTTTGACTAGATTTACTGCACTGCACAGTGAAATGTGATCATGTAAACCTGTGATCCGCATTTATTTGACTGGCATTACCTTTGTGTATCTGATATAAGCCACCATGCCCACGCCCAGCCTCCCACCACATACGTCTTTGCATCTGACCCACAACAGGCACCTGGAAGAGAAAAAAAACACTTGTGATTGCAGTGATAATCTCAAAAGACAGTCAAACATTACAAGGACAGGATCTGTGTGAACTGAGTTCAGTGGTGATTCATACTTTAACTAAAAGATGCTATGAAAGATGCCCTTACAAAAAAGTCATACCATAGTACTCTGACTGAATACAACCATTAGTGTTGTTTTATTATCACTGAGATACTAAATGTCTATGTATTTTGTATTTTTTTTATTATTATTATTTTTATTTTAAATACTGAGTCAAGATACACATATCAAAAATATTAGGTTTTTTAAAATAATGGACTATTAAGATTTTTTTTAAGTTTGTCTTTTTTTTTTGCATTAAAAACATTAAATGAAAATATTTGCATTACTGTATTTTTAAGGCTTTTATATATTTATATAATATAATATAATATAATATACCATGAAATTGATGATGGGACAGGCTGGACTATTTATTCATTTACTTTGATTTATTTGTTTTTTTTTCTGTTTTTTTTTTTTACTGTGACATAAAAACATAAGTAATAATAAATAAAAATATTTGTAGTACCCTAAGTTTAATGCAATAGAGAAAAATATTGAATTAGCAGTCAGAACACATTATACAAAATACAAAAATATTAATAATATAATATAATATTATATAATATAATATAATATAATACATCCCATGAAATTGATGATGAAAAAGGCTGGACTATTTATTTATTTATTTTGATTCATTTTAATGCAATAGAGCCTAATGTTGATTCAAGACACAAAAGAATCAAAATATTAGGCTTTTAAATTCATAAATATTTTTAACAAAAAGTTTATTGGACTAAGATTAAATATCATATTTTCATATTTTGAATTATTTTTTATTTGTATTTTGAATGTCTTAAATGTTTATATAGTTTTATACATTTTTTTTCAGCTTTAGTTTTAGTTATTTTAGTGTAATTTTAATGTCAAGCTAAACTTTTTACATTTACTACCTGAAAAAAAAATGTAAGTTTAAGTTGATTTTACTTAAAATGAATAAAATGTTACTTAAAAGAATATTTTAATTTTTTTTAAGGTTTTACTTATTTTACTTATTTTTATTTTATTTTTTAATAGGTTTGAGGGAATGCTAGGGGGTCTGTGGAAAAGACAAAAACAGTAACAAAAACTTAAAATAATACAAATAATATTAAAGGAACTAAATAAATGAATGAAAAGAAATTATATAATAATTTAAAAAATTAAATATTTAAATAAATATCTCCCAGTACATTACTATAATGAGTAAAAACGTGACATAATAGAAGCAAAATATTTTATTTCATGCATATTTTAATATTAATTTTATATTCACAATATAAATTTGGTCTTTTGGTACTATAGTATTTTTGAAGATACCCTTGAGTTACTATGTAAATACCATGGTATGGTTATCTGATACTATCTAAAAGCTGGGTCAAATAAACAGTACTTCACGTTGCCATTTCTCAGGCTTTTGCACAATGTATCCACACTATTTAGCATTCAAAGTGGCCGTTTCGATCAAAATAGTATAATTAGTTATGAATGAATGTAAAGAGATACTAAATATTAAATCACTAAAGTGTAACGCGATGAACCTAGCAAACGTAGGATACAAAAGGGAAATTAAGGGCAAACTCTGAGTTTCATAATAAATATGTTTACGCTAGAATTTATCATACGTTTCAGAAATATGATTTACTAAAAGAATTGAAACAGTTATGAATGACTGGTGTAAACGCGGAAGAGCTGAGCTAACGTAGTAGCTGTATGTTAGCTAGCTAATGCACGATTTACCACACAATTCATAATACCTGCGAAAACAAACACTCATATGCACGCTTCATTAATAAATGAATGAAATAATTGCGTATAAATGATACATTCCTAATATTACAAGCTATAGTAAAACACATATATCACGATACCTGACACAACGAGCGCTTCATTTGGTCCAACAGTCAGACAGCAACCCATACTTGCATTTAATACCAAACAATAATCCTTTCGCGTGTATTCCTATATGTTTAATAAAAAGCGTTTATTTAGCAGCTTTTTAACTCGGAAAATGAACAGATCTCCACCCTAGTGAGAGAATAAATGTTTGTCAACACAGGCGACCCTACCCACCACAGGAAGGAAGGGTGGTACGTGATACTGTACGGCTGTGTTGTCAAACCCAGCGAGTTCCCTAATTAGACAGCACTTATGGCGCCTATGATGGCCAAAAATGCTGTCTAGTTAGGGAGCTGACTAGGATTTGAGACACAGATTCAGTGTTGTCATGATTACTGTAAATACATGACAGTATTCATGTCTGCGCAATATGTGCTTTTATTGATAAGCTGCATGAATATAATCAACGTGTTGTACACGTGATATTATGTTTTATTAGTTTTTAAATGTTTATTCCCATTTTGTCGCCATTCATTTTTTAATTTTAGTAGCATCAGACTTACTGGTACTATCGTGCACGAATGGTATCAGATGGTAAGACCATTATACTTATTTTAATATATATCATGAAATTGATGATGGAAAAGGCTCTATTATTTTTTATTGCAATAGAGTCAAATATTGAGACACAAAACATATCAAGACACAAAAATATCAAAATATAAAAAATATATGTATATTTAAAAATATTTTTAAATATATTAATAGTAAATATATTAAAATTAAATATTTAAAAATTAAAACTATGTTAACAAAACGTGTATTGGATTTTTTTTTTGTGACATAAAAAATAAAATAAAAATATTTATTAGAATATAGAATATAGAATATAGATTAGAATATCGAATTAGGAGTCAGGACACATTATAACAAAAATAAGAAAACTGATGTCCTGCTGATGGAAAGGACTGGACTATTTATATATATATATATATAATTTTTCAATGAAATAGAGTCAAATACTGAGTCAAGACATAAAGATATCAAAATATTAGGCTTTTTAAAATAATTTAAGAAATATATTTTAACAAAAAGTTTATTGGACTATTAAGGGTTTTTTTTTTTCATTGTAAAAAATATTTTTAGTGCTTTATTTTCAATGCAAGTAAAAATTGAATTAAGAGTCAGGACACATTCTAACAAAAATACAGAAAAACTAATAATATAATATAATTTAATATAATATATTACAATATAACAATATAATATAATATAATATGATATATACAATAATATAACATAATATAATATATACAATAATATAATATAATATAATATATACCATGAAACTGATGATGAAAAAGGCTGGACTATTTATTTATTTATTTGTTTAGATTAATTTTTAATGCAACAGAGTCAAATATTGAGTCAAGACACAAAATTATCAAAATATTGGGCTTTTTAAAATAATTTTTAACAAAAAGTTTAGTGGACTTTTAGGTTGTTGGTTTTTTTTATTATTTTGCATTGTGACAAAAAATTAAAATAAAATATTTGTAGTACTGCATTTTAATTCAGTAGAGTCAAATATTGAATTAGGAGTCAAGACATATTATAACAAAAATATATAATATAATATAATATAATATAATATAATATATACCATGAAACTGATGATGAAAAGGCTGAACTATTTATTTATTTGTTTGTTTGTTTGTTTGTTTGTTTAGATTAATTTTTAATGCAATAGAGTCAAATATTGAGTCAGGACACAAAAATATCAAAATATAGGGCTTTTTAAAATAATTTTTAACAAAACGTTTAGTGGACTTTTAAGTTGTTTTTTTTTTATTTTGCATTGTGACAAAAAATAAAATAAATTTGTAGTACTGCATTTTAATGCAATAGAGTAAAATATTGAATTATATATATAACAAAAATATATAATATAATATAATATAATGTAATATAATATAATATAATATAATATAATATAATATAATATAATATATACCATTAAAACTGATGATGAAAAAGCCTCGACTATTTATTATTTTTATAATTTTTACTATTTTATAATTTTTAACAAAAAGTTTAGTGGACTTTTAAGTTGTTGTTGGTTTTTTTTTTTATTTTGCATTGTGACAAAAAATAAAATAAATTTGTTGTACTGCATTTTAATGCAATAGAGTAAAATACTGAATTAGGAGTCAGGACACATTATAACAAAAATATATAATATAATATAATATAATTTAATAATAACCAGGGTAAAATGTAAGCCAGTGTAATTCCCATTCAGTAGGTGGCGCGTTGAACCCAAGTTACCTTCGCGTTTCCTCGACCTCCGCGAGGAAGACACGTGGGAAAAGCGTAATGCGCCTGCGCGGATATAGGCTGCAGCAGTGGGCACTGGGCAGCAGCAGTGACTAGACAAGCGCTTTATCGACACAAGCAGAGTACAGGTGCCGAATAACCAAGCAAAATGCTTTTTTAAACAATCGCACGTCTCATCCCGAAGCCAGAGAGTAAGTTTCGCTTTCGACACCTCCCATCTGATCATTTGAATACGGTTTTAAGAAGCTGTGAGATGAAAGCCGGGCAGTGGCTCGCACAAAGAAGACACAGGCTATATGCTAGTGCTTGTAGCAAGTGTAGAAGCAGAGGTACCAAGACAGGCTGAGATCTCATTCTGATCACCTTTTAGATCGGTTGGTAGTTTGCTGGGGGTTAAACGAGCACGACAACCGGATACATCTTATCTAGAGGGCAGATGTGTGCTACAGTGACCCTAAATTGTGTAAGTGTGTCTGTGTTGATCTGAGATCATTGTAATGCATGTAGCTTGTGGCTAAGCAAACTTTGGTGGCTAGCTGATTTATTATAGGGTGGATGAAATGGCAACCACAACTTGTACTTTAAACTCAAAGTGCCTCGGTTTTATGCTTTGCTAATTGTGTTTGCCAGTTGTGTTTGCCATTTCACAACGTAGCTCAGCTCTTCCAAAGCTCCTGTTGTTTTTAATTAAGACCGTAAATGTGTGTCAGCTTAAATGTAAGCCAAAAATACTGCTTGGCTGTACAGTATTTGCTTGTAGAGTTTAGATATTGAACTCCGTTCAAAGGTTTTATTTCTAGAGCACCACCTAAATAAACAACTCCCCCTATCCAGTGGTCCATTTCGGGGGTGATATAACAGGGCGTACATGGGTCATCTCTGATTTGAAACAAATCCAGGATGTTTTAGGCATTGTGAGTCTCAGCTTTAGCTGATAGCACGTTCTCTTAGGTGTAAAATTAAAAGCAGCTCCCTGATGAAAATAGCTGGGGGTTGGGTGTGCAGAACATGTCAGGCTCTGTCTCGACTGCACTTTTTGACACCTGCACATCTCAGATTGGAGGAGTCAGCTGGGAGCATGTGGCCTGTGGTCGTGTTGCCGCATCCCCTGCCGTGCCCCTGGGCACCTGCCAGGCAGACGGGAGAATGCGTTTGCATCGCACTCCTGACACTCAAACTGCAGGGTGTGCACCGTGGGCCCTGACACCAGCTGTTTCAGAGAGCTATTTAAAAAGGTCATGCTTGAATACATGATATTTAAATAAATGGCTACAATGAGGCAATTACAGAGATCTATAGCTACAGCGTTTGATGGATGTTCAGGTGAATTAGCAAGGGTAGGGCCTGCAGTTGCCGTTTTCTTGCGGCCGGCTGTAAATCATGTCATGTGTTGACTAGCACACCCTACTCGATATTACTTACTTAGCTTTTGCGTGCTGGTTTTCAATCTGCAGGTCTTTTAATCTAAGACGTTTTGATTATTGCTTCTGCTGCTGCTGCTGCGTTGCAGCAAACCACCACTAATTAAACTAGAAATTTCCTCGTAATAATTTATTACTCTCATTAAGTCCCATTGCACAGTGTGTTCCATTCAACCTACATCTACACGTAAAATTGGATCTCTTTAATGACGCCCTCAGAGGAGAAAATAGCCAATGTTTCTTTTTTTACACCGTGTATTTTAAGAGACCAATGATGTGAGTCCGTTTTTGTTCCTGACGTGACTGTTTCCTTTGCAGTGTGATGAGGAGTGAGAGTCCAATGTTGCATTAGTCTCATTGTGACATGCTGGCCTGTCTGCCGGTATCAAACCCCTCCCTCCAGCTTCTCTCGCACACGCAGATGAACACTGGACTTCAGAAATGTAAGCGCCCGTAAACCGAGCTTTGTTCTGATTATGCCGCATGCACGTTTGACCTGGTTTGTTTCTTTGTTAGTGAAACTTGCTCTGCCTTTTGACCCTGCTCTGTCAGAGCCCTGATAAGATCATATGTGACACTGGATCACAAAACCAGCCATATAGGTCAATTTTTTGAAGTTGACGAATAAAACAAGCTGTCTATTAATGTATGGTTTATTAGGATAGGACAATATTTGGCTGAGATACAACTATTTGAAAATCTGGAATCTAAGGGTGCAAAAAAAATCCAAAATATTGAGAAAATCACCTTTAAAGTTATCCAAGTTCTTAGCAGTGCATATTACTAATCAAGATTAAGTTTCGATATATTTATGGTAGGGAGTTTACAAAGTATCTTCATGGAACATGATCTTACTTAAAGGAGAAGTTCAATTCCAGACCAAAAATTACAGATAATTTACTCAACCCCTTGTCATCCAAAATGGTCATGTCTTTCTTTTTTCAGTCGTAAAATATTGTTTCATGAGGAAAACATTTCAGAAATGTTCTCCATTTAGTGGACTTCTATGGTGTCTATGAGTTTGAACTTCCAAAATGCAGTTTAAATGCAGCTTCTCTGTGTAATCTGGGTCAGTACAGTTTGGGTATGTCAAAAAACTCTCATCTCATTTTCTCCAACAACTTTAAAATCACCCTACATCGCTGCTTTGCCTTTTTTTGTAAAGGGTGTTTGACCCTCCTTGCACGTTCACTTTGTAAACACTGGGTCGGTACTTTTTTTTTTTTTTTCTTTTTTTTTTTAGAAAATAACCAGTTGTTTCGCTAGGTAAGACCCTTCTTCCTTGGTGGGGATCTTTTAGAGCCCATTTAATCTGCATTTTGGAAGTTCAAACTCACGGGCACCATAGAAGTCCACTATATGGAGAACGTTCTATAACATAATTTCTTTACGACTGAAGAAAGAAAGATGCGAACATCTTAGATGACTTGGTGGTGAGTAAATTATCTGTACATTTTTGTTCTGGAAACGCTTCTTTAATATCCTTATGATTTTTCTCATAAAAGAAAAATGTATAATTTTGACTCATACAATGTCTTGTTGGTTATTGCTACAAATATACACGTGCTACTTATGACTGGTTTTGTGCTCCAGGGTTGCATATGAGAGCCACGTTTCTTGCATTCCCCTTCACGTTTGGCCTTGTCTTGCTCACAGGGGACACTACACAGAGGATGAGATCAGCACACTATCCTACCCCAGCGGAATTGGATGCCTATGCTAAGAAAGTTGCCAATAACCCACTGACTATAAAAATCTTCCCCAATAGCGTGAAAGTACCTCAGAGGAAGCATATTCGCCGCACCGTCAACGGTCTCGACACCTCCAGCCAGCGCTACAGCCCCTACCCACCTCAGGTCAACACCCGGACGGGCCTCTTGGCCATCGTCAAAGTCCCGGTCAAAGGGATCCTCAAGGACATCGAAGGCGGCCGAGCCCGTTTTCTCCCTAAGCTCATCATGAACCCGCACAGTGGGCTTTACGCCAATCCCAGCACTTTAAACGTTCCTCACACTGTTCCCCACCTTCAGACTCCTTTAGGCCAGAAGAGTCTCGCTCACTCTCAGGCCTTGCAGGCCCACCCGCAGTCCCTGCAGCAGAAGAGCAGTTTACAACCACACCAGGAGGCTTTACATCAGAGCCAGGCTCACCAACCGCCAGTACCGCACCACGCCCTAAACCACCAACAGACTCTCATGCAGCAGCAGCCACAGTTGCCTGGTCCGCAAGGACTCCGGCATCTGCCGGACATGGCACAATCGGTGAGCCTGCAGCACTCCCAGGGCTTCTCCCAATCCCAGGCCTCTTGCGCCGGGCCTCCGGCTCCGGGGGTCTTACAGCCCCCTCTGGCAGGCTTACAGATGCCACGCAAGCTGCCCGCCGCCGACGCCCCTCCCAATGTGACTGTGTCTACCTCAACCATCCCGCTGTCCATGGCTGCCAGCCTGCACCAGAACCGGCCCAGTGACCTAAGCAGCATCGTCAATCAGATCAACCAGTTCTGCCAGGCTCGGGCTGGCATGGGCTCTACCTCCATGTGCGAAGGACAGATCGCCAACCCCAGTCCCATCAGCCGCAACCAGCTCATCAATGCGAGCTCTAGGGTGTGTACCCATCCCAGTGTGGGTCCTCCGCCTTCTTGCATCCTTGGTAACTCTGACAAGGTTGGTCCTGCTCCTGACCTCTCTGTCATGAACAGGATGCCTCTTTACCACAGTGACATGAAGCAGCAGCATTCCCAGCCACAGCAACAGCGTCAGCAGGGCCCTTGGGGCCAACACCAGTTAGCGCACCTTCAGCACCTTCCGGAGGGCAAGAATCTCCCTAGAGAGGGTCTAGGATTCCTCACTAAGAACATGGGCTACCCTCAGGAGGTGTGCATGGCGCAGCCCTTCAACTTAAAGCCCTCTACCGATAAACCAACGCCATCTCCTCCGGTCAACGGGATGCCCATGAGCTACAGTAACGGCCACTACATGCAGCCTCCCTGGAACAACATCCTGCCCACGCCAAACAGTGACAGCTCAGGGTCTCAAGACCTGGTGGGGCCGTTCCACGGGGGCCTCTCAGGGGCCTCCATAGACTGCACCCCCGGAGCACAGTACAGGACCGGGGCAGCCATTTCCAGCCAGACGAACCTGATGCAGACCATGGAGTACATGGGCGGCGACTTCCAGGCGCCCTGCTTCCGAGCGCAGAATCCTGGCACGATGGCTAAGATGCATAGAGCCTCAGTCAGCAGGGCCACAGATTCAGGTGATAGTAGAAATGTGCACATCCACCACCCAGGGTACAGATGAGCTGCGGCCAGTCAGTGTTAGTTTGAGCGCAAGGAAAGAATTCCCCCCTCTTCCCGTTTTGTCTTGCAAGTGATCTACTGAATGTTTCCTGTACAATGATTTACGTGGCTACCACAAAGCTGAACCCCCATGTGCCACTTGGACTTTTTTTTTTTTTTTTACTTTTAGTAGTTCTTAAATAAGTAGCTTTTGGAAAACACTGTAGGCGTTTATTTATTTTAGTCTATTTTAATTATTCCAGAAAACAGCCATAACAACTTCAGTTTATGAGATCAGCACTGTTTTTTTCTCCATTCCTATCTGGTCTGTGTTATCCAAATGAAAAATGTACCACACAACACGCATATATCCGCTTTCTCTTGTTGATTAGCAAATGTCCGTTATTTAAAAAGCGGAGAAGACGTTCTCAGCAAACGCCATTTGTTTGTAGTTTAGGCCTACTTGAGATTTGAAGTACTAACTCGATGAAGACATTTAAGGGGTGCCATGAAACTGAAATATTTGGCTGTTCCATCTAAGCTAACAGCTTGTACAATGTATAGAGGTTGATTTTATTTTTGTTCCTCTCAATGTTTACATATTGTGCTTTTTGTAACTAATTCTGAATCGATATGAAAGTGCAAACTGATACTGGGATATGCACATATGACAAGACTGTTTCTTTTCCAGACTGTTGAACACGAATCAGGTTAAAGTCTTAGATGGAAATGTTACACTAGGGCTGAGTCAAGCCACATTGTGTACAATGTTAATCCTTCCCTTGAAGTGTCAGCTAATGCACTATCCTTTTTATTCCCCCTTTTTTTTTCTCCTCAACTATCCTATTAGATTTCAGTTTAAATGGAGACTGCTGTAGACTGAAATTGCTTCGGGACTTGTGCTGTGCTCTAATTGCATAGCTTAGGGTTTTATTTTGTCTTTCAACTTAATTGTTACTACTTGAATCTCATTGGAAAAAGATGGTAACGGCAGGCTTCGACTCACTACAGGACCGACCCAAAGCTACCTTTGGGAGGAGCGTCATCATCCGCTCGCACGTTAGTTCGTAGTTAATGGAAAGACGTCCTTGACCATAATTGGATGACGGAAGTGTGTTGATGTAAGCGCAATATAAATGAGCACCACGGGCTAGCCTGTGGCTTTACTGCTGTGCTACTGTAACTGAGAGGTGTGATTAGCCGGTGTGAATGCTGTGTGTCGGGGCGGATTGGCTCCCTGCTTTTGCTCCATCATTAACACCATACCGCTCTTCCCTGGCGGGATCACTTCCATCTCCGTCACACGCTGTTGTGTCAGCTGAAGCCTGCCACTGCATTTTCCACCCACCTTAGGCACTTGATGTGTCATGTCGGTCTTATCTAAAATAGCTGAAATGCACCGCCGGTGACAGTCTAGGTCTGTTCGACGGGAAATAACCTAAACAAAAGACGCATTTTAAGTTCTGTGAATTCCATCCCGTGCTCCACGGTTTAACTCCCATGGAGAGTTTCTCTCTTTCTCAGGTCTACCTGTGCCTCTTCTCACATTCTCCCTTGACTTTTACGTCGAATGAGTCTCTCCACCTTTATCAGGGCAGGCCATCTGGCAGTGGAGCATGGGTATTGTCAGACTTTGGTGGAGCAACTGCAGACGAGCGAATGGGTGGAGCCGTGACACCCAGTATCATAACCTCCCTGTTTGCCCCTCAGAAGCCTTAAATATTTGATCCTTGAACTGTCCTTGACTATAGGCATGGTGTAGAATATAAATTAATGATATTTAGTTAAATTTGTTTTTGTGAAACCATCAATCGGGGGAGCGAACTCCCGAAAGGAAAAGGTGTTTTTTTTTTTTTGTATTTAGCAATGTATGTGTAGTACTGGGCTGTAACACCACATCATGTTATGTTTCCCACGCTAGCATCTTTATTTGCTCTGTTTACCATTGCAGCAGTTTCCTCGAATTTGGAAGCGAGAGCTCGACTAAAAGGTTTGCGTCCAGGCCTAGTTTAAGCTTTCACGTTAGGATACGTTGCCCATGAAGCTGCTATTTTATTCTGACTACAAAAAAGTTATTTCTTATAAATGTTGTGAGGATAGAGTTAAGATCTAATTTATATTATGCCTTTTTTGCAATGCAATATTGTTAGTAGGTTGAGCGTCGGCAGACGTAATAAGTTATTCCATTTGCCTGTCGACCGTGTCATTGTAAAGCTTGAACGTTTAGACTTCCTGTATTTCTTTCAATCCTCTTTTCATGCCTTGTTACAGCTCAAGAGTACAAAGTCAGGTTACTCTTTTAATAGTTACTATCTCTATGTGAAGTGCCTCCTCTGGGCTGATGTGGACCGTGTGTATGTGACTGTTGGGATGGAAAGTGGACCGGCGCTAGCGCGCATTCCGTCGAAGTCGTGCACCGCTCATGAACGGGGGACCGAGCTACTTTAAAAAAAAAAATAAAAAAAAAAACTACTGATATCGTTCAGAAAAAGAAAAAAAACGAACACCGTGTGCTGCTGCAGGTGCAAGATCTGTTCGGATGTGAATAGTTGCTGCTGAATCACTAGTTTAGGTGGCGCGAGCTACGCTGCTGAACTCCCTAGTGTCCTTGAAACATTCGAAGGAATGCTCTGGAAAGTTCTTTGTCTTTTGGAGCACATGCACTCCTGCCCCCATCACCCCGCTCCCTTCCCTCCCACATCCCCCCCCCCTTCCCCAAAACAACACAATGGCAGTTTTGGACTACAGGAGTGTGTGTTAGGAGTTGAGTGTGTCTCATCTTGTTCCACCAAAGAACAAAATGTCACTTGAATGGTAGCAGTGCGCACCTGTTTTTGTGTAACCGAAAACTGTCATTCCAGATACACATTTTTTCAGGAACGTGTTGCACAAACATTCCCCTCTAACCAAAATAAAGTTTGACTTGCATTTGCAAAGTGCGTCGTGTCTGTTTTTGTCGTCTTCTACAGTTGAATGTTTCTCAGATTCCTGTGTACTGTAACCAAACTGGTTATATAAGATTTATTTGGTAAGTAATTATTTTGGATTAATAAGACAAATGTCAGACGCCTATGTTTAAGTGCAATCTCCTTTCATTTTTTTTGTGTTTCTTAAAGGGATGGTTCACCAACAAAAATGAAAATTCTGTCATTGATTACTTACCCTTATGTCGTTCCAAACACGTAAGACTTTCGCTCACCTTTGGATCACAAATTAAGATATTTTTGATGAGATTCGAGAGCTTTCCGACCCTTGATAGATCGCAACGCAACAACCACGTTCAAGGCCTAGAAAAATAGTGAGGACATCATTAAAATAGTCCATGTGACATGAGTGGTTCAACTGTCATTTTATAAAGCTACGAGAATATACTTTCTTTGCAAAGAGAACAAAAATAACGACTTTATTTAACAATTTCTTCACAATGCATGCGTGTGGTGCTGCTGATGCAGGAGCTGGCGTTCTGATGTAGAACGTCTATCTTAGTTCATCTGTATATTCTGTTTTGAATAAATAAGGCTGACACAGAAGTGAATAAATTAAGTCTTTTTTATTTTAGCGCTTAAAACGTATAGTTGTGACTTTATAAAATTAAAGGGTTACTCCACCCCAAAATGAACATATTGTCGTTGATCACTTACCCCCATGTTGTTTCAGACCTGTAAAAGCTTTGTTCGTCTTCAGAACACACATTAAAATATTTTTGATGCATTCTCCACCCTCCCATAGATAGCGATGTAATTAACACGATCAACGTCCAAAAACATAGCAAGGAGATAGCTAAAATAAACCTTGTGACATCAGGGGTTCACCTGTAATTTTAGCTACGAGAATACTTTTTGTACACAAAAAAAAAACAATAACGACTTTATTCGACAGTTCGTCTCCTCTGCATCACCCTAGCACCATGTTGGAGCGTATCCCCTCAACGCAAACGGCGTATGCTGTTTTGTGTCAGCTGTGCCACGCGGAAACATTTTCTACGTTTATTTAAGTTGTGGGTTGAACGAAAACATCGTGTCCGTGTGTACGCTGTTTGTGTTCAGGGGATACTCCCCAAAATGGCGATGTGGAGGAGATGAGTTGTTGAATAAAGTCGTTATTTTTGTTTTCTTTGCATACGAAATATAGCTTCATATATTTTACATGGCTTCATAAATTGCGGTTGAACCCATGATGTCACATGGTTTATTTTAGCTATCTCCTTGCTACGTTTCAGGACTTTGATCATGTTAATTACATCGCTGTCTATGGGAGGGTCAGATAGCTGTCAGAATGAATCAAAAATATCTATCTATTTGTGTTCTGAAGACGAATGAACCGTTTACAGGTTTGGAACGAGATGGGGGTAGATGATTAATGACAAAATTTTCATTTTGGGGTGGAGTAACCCTTTAAGGATAACTACTGATGTCACATGGACTATTTTTATCATGTCCTTACTACCTTTCTAATCCTTAAATGTGGTAGTTGCGTTGCTGTCTACGCAGGGTCAGAAAGCTCTCGGATCTCATCGAAAATATCTTAATTTTTGTTCTGAAGATGAACGAAGGTCTTATGGGTTTGGAACACAGGTTGCGTTAGACTTTAACATGGTCCGTCATTTTGACGGACAGGGTTGTAAAAATTCCGTCATAATCTGTTATTACCCGTCAAATATAAAAACACATTTGTTTTAATCTTTGTTCACATTTTCATTTTTAATCATGAAACTACAGGATGATATAGGCTTGTGCATTTATTTTGAAGAGAACAGATGAACAGAGACTGCGTCACTTTTCATGTTCAACACCACACCCCGCAGTGACAGCGTAGAACACTAACTACAGCAAAATATGCTGTTTTCAGTTGATGAATGAACAGTACATAGTGTACCTCCCATCCAATAAATCCAAATAGGCTAAGCTTTGTGCTTTGTTACCTTTGATATGAAACAAAGTCTCAGATTCTTTCAAATTCAAAGTCTTTCAAATTCTGTCCATTTCATTAGGAAACTCAAGCAATAAATACCCTTTTGGCACTCTCTAATGTGGCATGATAGATCACTGTAGCTTAAACTGGATACTCGCCTGTGCATAATCAAACGCATAGCAAAAGGTTTGTGACAGTTTCATTTTTGTTCTGGATCCAGTGCTCTGCTGCCACACTCGCTACCAACTGGACAGGGGTTAGTAATAGATCACCTTCAGTGTAATCTGTCAAAGTGACGGACAGCCTTCAGATTTTTCCGTCACTGAAAAAAAATATGTAAATGATGGACAATTTTCGGTTAATGCAACCTCTGGTTTGGAACGGCATGAGGGTGAGTAATTAATGACAGCATTTTCATTTTTAGGTGAACCCTTTAAAATGTCTTTAACTTTAATCAGTACAGGTAATGTCAATTATTATTATATTAAATGAAACTACAGGACTTAGGATGGATTTTCAGGTCAATCTATTACATTTTCAGTATGTTGAGTCAAAATCTAAAAACAAAAGCTGATAAATAGTGTGGAAAAAAGTGTGTTACATGTATTTAAAGTAGTAGCCATTTTGTTTTGCTGGTGTTGCTAGCTATCTATTTGAAATGAGGGAAATTACATTTTAAAATACTATGTACAAGCAGTTATACTATACTTACCAGAGCCTGTAACTACCAGCCTGGAAAGATACGCTTGAGAGTGGAAAATGACTTAAATCATGTTGGATTTTTAAATGTTTGTGTCCACCTTATTCTTTAACATGGGAGTAAGCCTATGTGTGAGACTTCCAGTTCATTTGCCGGAAATAACAGGATAATAACGAGAATAACAACAAGCAGTAAACAGTAAAACTGTCTACAAACCAGTGTGCTCATAACTGAGATAATACATTACAATATAGTAGACACACAAATTTGCAATATAAAGCAGCAAAACGTGCTGTTTTGTACAGCTAAAAATAGCTGGATGTGGATGAGACTTGGAAGCCACACCCATGAAATTTACAAATGGCCGCTCCCACTTAGGAAGAAAAAGGTGGATACAGCTCAGACCGTAAACTAACGATTAAATAAATTTTTCTGCCTATTAGATTGCATTTTATTAACGTCTACACCTACCCCAACCCTAAACTTAGCCCTTACTATAATACAAAAACAGTATTTTTTTTACAGTGTGACAAAAATAACGTTAGATTGATGTGCGCATGCCCAGTAGCCAGAGCTGTCTCCCTTCTAGCTTTTACCATAAATGCTTGCCAAGGATTAACAGTAAATTCCGGTCCTCGGATTCGATTGGCTGAGCGGTTTTAGTCCATCAGCGCTGGGACTTTTTACTATTTGTATCACTGCGCAATGCCGTTTCAGACAGACTGTCAGTTGGTTAGTTAGTACTGACTCTTTCTGCGGTTAACATCACCGACATGCTAAGTAAGTGGCAAGAAGTGACTGTATTTCTGAATAAATCAACAAATGAATAGTTCTACTATTAAGGCAAACTCCTGTATTCAATGAATCCGCCACTTAAACGATTCGTTTAGCGTGAGTGTGTGTTGCACAACCTACGTCTGTGTTTGGAACTATTTTCGTAGGTGGAACAATAGACAAAGTAACTGGAAATATTTATTCTAACTTATAAGTTATTTAGTAAAAACAACATCACGCGCAATTGTGCTTTTTGTCTGAATGACAACAAGGCTGTGATTACCAGCAACACTGAAGATAGGCTATATATTTAGGCTCATCTATATTGAGGAATACTGAGTACAGGTGGTTTTAGGTTTGGTAAGGGAGAATGTCATGCCATAATTTTGACAGAATAACGAGTAAATTATATATGAAATGATGTATCCGAGTTAGACGCTCTCTGTTTCACTTCAAATAGGAAATGAATGCTTTTAAACACTAATGCATGAGTGATTTCAATGTTCCCCAACTGTCAGATGAAGATAAATTGCATCTGCATATGTAAACACTCAATCCGTCATTCATTTCCAGTGGTGTTTATTAAACCTGCGTAAGTGCAGATACATCAGTGTGTTATTTAGTGTTCTTGGGGGCTCAATAATAATCTTGTCAAAGGGGTTTAGAAGTGTCTACCATGTGGTAGAGAAAAACACTTTATTTTTACATGGATTACCACCCACAGATTTGGCACTTGCGTCGGAGCTCAGTTAACCTCAGGGCATTTATGTGACACAGCTCTAATTGGCTTTGTACAAAACTGTGCCATGATGCCATCTTCAAAGAATACAGGAGTTAAACGAGGACACTCGATCTTTTGCCAAACTCTGTGGATGGGCAGGTGGTGGATTTGGAGCCACTAAAGCTCTTAGTCCCGACAGGTTCTAATGATGAAATATAATATAGGCTATACACAATTTTGTTATACATTTTATAGAGAATAAGAATGACTTGACAAATCGAGAGTGAAGTTGTTTTCAGTTTTGTGTTACTATGACCTCTTCTGGTAATTTTGAGTCGTTACAACTAACTCATACTGTAAATGTTTTTACGCAAGTTATTTTAAGGATACGTGAAGAAGTTTAGGCTACCGAATTTAATGAAATTGGTGTGGCAGTAGTGGTTAGGAAAGCCCTATTAATCATCATATAGCAACAAATTCATTGTAGTATTGAGTATTTGTAAATTTTACGGGTCTGGCTTTCGGCCTCATCTGCATCCACTGTTTTTAGCTGTACAAAATAGCTCGTTTTGCGGCTTGATATTGCAAATTGGTGTGTTTTACCACATTATTTTAATGTATTGTCTTATTTTTGAGCACACTGGTTTGTAGTGCAAACAGTTTTACTGTTTACTGCACGTTGTTATTCTTCTCGTTATGTCCCTATAGCGGTTAATGAACCGGAAGTAGGCTTACTTCCGCACTGAAAAAAAATCTCAAGAGGAGAGATATAAAAAAAAGAGTCAAACATGATTAATCTGTTGAATCCGTTTAATGTCTTACATTATATACTAATATAATTGACTTATGTATTATATATTTTACCTTCTGAAGTTAATGCAATACATGTATTGAGTCATTTCAGTCTTATATGAAGTCCATGCTGACAGACTAAGCATTCCTTAAGAACCAGCAGTTCCCTCATTTGCAATGCACTGCAGAATCGTCTCTTTTGGAGCAAACTTATAACTGAGATATTTCCACAGAGGCAATGAAAAACAATAACATTTACTAAACTTCATCTTATATTTTTGCTGATGTATATGGAGCTTTTCTCATTACTATTATTGCATCATAAACTGAATTTTCTCTTCAGACCCACTGGAATTTCTCTGTCATTCCTAAAGGAGGTATAAAATAAATGTGAATAATACTTGCTGTTTTGTTTTTCAGTATGTATTGACATGCGACATGACAGAACCATAGATAATGCATTACTTGAATTCTGTTTATTCTTACATTAAAGTATACAGCACAGTAGCATTTCTAGCAAACATGCTTCTGTTACATACGTTGTCATTCTTTCAAGCTTCAACTCTGTGTGAGCTCTCCTCTTCTTCATCATGTACAGTAGCATAATGTCACAGACGTAAGAACCCTTTGGGAAAAACAAACTTGTTATATACAGTACATTGAAATGAATGATGTATGATGCATGTATATGAATATTTACATACGTACAGCAGTAATTAAAGTCAGAGCAGAGGCTATGTTGACAATCGTAGGAATAATACTAAATTTTCTTGCCTGGAAAAGACTCAAATATACATATGTTAAAAGCATGTACTATATCACCTGTGCATTGATGTCTTTAGCATTTCAGTCACATACCGATCCAAATACCATGATGTCTAAATGAATTCCATACACTTTGTAAAGTGTTCTTTGCCTCTGTCCTGCAGCATCAGTGGAATAGCGAGCAAATCTGAGAAGACAGTTATTGCCGATATTAAGCATAACAGCATTCCGTGTCAAATTAACCAAATGCAGTGGCATGCTAAAGTTCGGGAACCCCTTGCAGAATCTGTGAAAATGTGAATAATTTTAACAAAATAAGAGAGATCATACAAAATAAATGTTATTTTTTATTTAGTACTCTCCTGAGTGAGATATTTTACATAAAAGTTTACATATAGTCCACAAGACAAAAATATAGCTGACATTTATCAAAATAACCCCCTTCAAAAGTTTGGGAACCCTTGGTTCTTAATACTGTGTGTGGTTGCCTGGATGATCTACAACTGTTTTTTTTTTTGTTTTGTGATAGTTGTTCATGAGTCCCTTGTTTGTTCTGAACAGTTAAACTGAGCACTGTACTTCAAAAAAATCCTCCAGCACCTGCAGATTCTTTGGTTTTCCTGCATCTTTTGCATATATGAACCCTTTCCAGCAGTGACTGTATGATTTTGAGATCCATCTTTTCACACTGAGGACAACTGAGGGATTCAAACACAACTATTAAAAAACATTCAAACATTCACTGATGCTCCAGATGGAAACACGATGCATTAAAAACTTTTGAACAGGATGAAGATGTCCAAATTTTTCTTATTTTGTTGAAATATTTTTTTTTTTCATTTAGTACTGCCCTTCGGAAGCAACAGAAGATACTTGCATGTTTCCTGGATGACAAATTAAGTACAATTTACCTTGATCTTCAAATTCAAAAGTTTTCACCCCCCAGCTCTTAATGCATCACGTTTCCATCTGGAGCGTCAGTGAATGTTTTTAATAGTTGTGTTTGAGTCCCTCAGTTGTCCTTAGTGTAAAAAGATGGATCTCAAAATCATACAGTCACTTCTGGAAAGAATCTGCAGGACCTGGAGGACTTTTCTGAAAAACAGCAGGCAGTTTTAACTGTTCAGGATAAATAAGGGACTCATGAACAACTATCACTAAACAAAAAAACAGTTGTAAATCATCCAGGTAACCACACACAGTATTAAGAACCAAGGGTTCCCAAACTTTTGAAGGGGGTTATTTTTAAGAATTTCAGCATTTTTTTTTTGTCTTGTGGACTATATATAAACATCTTTTATGTACCACATCTTACCCAGGAGAGTACTAAATAAAAAATAACATGCATTTTGTATGATCTCGCTTATTTTGTTAAAATTATTCACAGATTCTGCAAGGGGTTCCCGAACTTTCGCATGCCACTGTATTAGAAATTTCCCCTGCTCAAATTTTTGATTTTGTTAACATTTTTTTTTTCAAAAAAAGACATAAATAGTGATGAAAGCCTAACTATTCAAAGCCATTCATATATTTACTTAATATTTACTGAGTAATCCACTATTTTGTAGAGCCGGTTTTCACCTGAGATTTGGAGCCAAATTACAGGGGGAAAAGATTATTTTGGAACGAGGGAAACAAGATACATTTCTAATTTCAACAATTGCAAAGTGAATGCAAAGTGACCCACATGCATTTTTTGACTATTGAAAATGTGTGAAATGTACAATTTAACAATTTACTACTCAAGGAGTCACACTGCGATCCCCATATCTCTATAACTGAACCATATTGGAACAAAAAGGAAAATTACCCCATGATTTACTCACCCTCAAGCCATTCTAGATGTTTATCTAGATGTATGTGCTTTATAATGGCAGTGAATGGCTGTTGAGATTTTGAAGCAAAATATAGTGCATAAATCCATCTTAAAAAGTGCTCCACACGGCTCAGAGGGTTTAATAAAGGCCTTCTGATGTGAATCAATGTGTTTGTATAAGAAAAATATCCATATTTAAAACTTGATAAATCGTAATCGCTAGCTTCCACTAGTGATTACGGTTTATAAAGTTTTAAATAATTTTCTTACACAAATGATTTGCTTCAGAAGGCCTTTATTAACCTCCTGGAGTCATGTGGAGCACTTTTGTGATGGATGGATGCACTTTATTGGACTTCAAAATCTCAAAAGCTGTTTACTACCATTATAACGCTTAGAAGATCCAGGACATTTTTTAATATGACTCCGACTGTATTCTTTTGAATGAATAAATAAATGATTTTGACTAGTATAAAAGCAGTGTGAATGTACCTGAAGCTAAATCCACCTGTTTCTGACGAGTTGCCCAGACGTAAAAAGCTGTACTTAGGTCGACAATCTGAGTATTTATCAAGGTCGCAGCGCCACTCAACCAGAACCCCAATAGATCCACCCTGGTTATAATAATATCAAAATAATAGATTCAGTATAATAGGCATGAAATGTCTGTTAAATTAAATGTTGCAATGCATTCACTATTCTCACATTTCGAGCCATGTCTTCAAAGCTATGTCCAGTTTTGTTCACAATGTCTCCCAGCCGAAATATAGGACAGCAGGGGTGAACAGTTTCATCATACAAGCAGTTCTTTAAATACGATCTTCTGTTTTCCTTTAAAACATTTGATCTGTGAAGGAAAACAACATTTGAGATAATTGAATGATCGTACAGTAAATTGTTTTATAGTAAAGTTTTGTGTGCTTTTTAATTAACAAAAGCAGACAGGATTTGTACTCATTAGATGCATCAGAGTGAATATCTTACGTTGAGAAGTTAAACAGGGAAAATCTGATGAAGTTTCTTATGTACAAGGTGAAGTTTTCAGCTTGTCTTACAACAGTGGCTGAGCTGGAAAAAAATGTTTTAAAAAAGTATTTTTATTTTAAACTAGATATTGACCATTTTTAATTGTATACTCTGAGGTGGAAATAACACTGTCTAGGATGAACATTGTAATTGTACTTTAAAGAGTGAGAGAAAATATTCTTACTGTGGATCACTGCGTGTTTCGATGGGACACCAGCCATATATTTCACAAGTGCCATTGTCTGTTTTTTTTAAACAAATGCCAGTTTTAATTCCTAAGAAGGATGAAACCATTTAGTAGGTTTTGCATATTTATAAACAACAAAATTACGGATGGCAAATATTTATTATGCAGCGTGGTTTTATTATCGTAGCATGATACATAACTCATTATCAGCTTACTTTTTGAAAAAATAAACAGTTTTAAATAATACCGTTTCCAGCCCTAACAGCCTCTCCCACTGTGCATTCTTCATCCTTAGAGCATGTGTTATGTGGTACTGAGGGATTCTAAAAAAGACACCACGAGATAAAAAATTACAATGGCAGTTCTGACTTTTTGTCTTACAATTCAAACTAGTCTATTACTGATTACAGATTACATAATGAACGCTGTAGTTAGTAACGTAATCTAGTTTATGCATTCGGACTACTTTTTAGATTACTTTTTTTTTTTTTATCTAACTTGACTATATTACATTTTTTGATATCAACATTATTAAATTCATTAAACCAGGATTTTCCCAAACTGGTCTTAATTCAAGAACTGCAGAGGGCTTGTGAGTTGATAAAAAGCTAATAATTAATTAAATCATGAAAATGTAAAATAAATTATTTTAAACATTTGAACGCTAAAAATACTTCATTTGTTTGTCTGCATTTAATATGACCATTTAGCAACAACAAACATCATTTACACGACCATTTATTATATGTAAATATAGTGAAAGCTAAATGGTATAGCACAGTAGGATTTTTAGAGAGGAAAATCAGTGGTCAATCAGTAAATTATAAATGATTTACTGCCATTGTATGAATAATATGTGCGAATAATATGAATAATATCATGTAATCCATAAAAAAGTAACTAATCTGAATATGAGCACTGAAATGTAATATAGGCCTACCTATACAAGTACTTGATTTTTTAAATCTGATTACATGATCCAGATTACATGTAATCAGTTACTACTAGGGATGTAACAGTCAGTGTTGGGGAAAGTTTCTTCTAAAAGTAATGCATTATAATATTGCATTACTCCCTAAAAAAGTAACTAATTACGTCACTTGGTTACTTTTAATGGAATGTATTGCGTTACGTTACGTTTGCGTTACTTTTTAAATCTGGGCAGGGCTTGCTTGTTTGTTTTTTAATATCATTCTCAACAGACATGACTGTGATTGGCTACAATGATAAACGTTTCACGCTCATCACCGAGCGCTCACACATAAGCACAATGGGAGCGTTTTAAAGCTGCGTGTGTCAGCGGATCCCTAATACATCTGCACATAGACGGATCCGCTGACAGACGCGGAGCGTGAAGCGCTTATCACTGTAGCCAATCACAGTCATGTCTGTTGAGCGCATGAACACTATGGCCAATCAGTTTGATGTTTAAAAACGGGGGCAAAAACAAAAGTGTTGTGTTTATCATTTTGGTGAGTGTATATATAAAATTTAGTGCTGTCAGTTTAACGCATTCCCCGCCCCAGACCTGCACCTTTTCTTATATTTTATATAGTTGACTGTTGACAGATATGATGCAAGGCAACAACTCCATCAATGCAGCTATGCCCTAAAATTCAAGATATTGGTGCAAAAAATGCCCCTGTATGTGTTTTGTCTTATATTTATTTATTTATATCACATATCACACGGGCAGCAAGAGCAATAGCAGAATTGTTGCGCGTCTCAGGGCAACACAGCAGTGTTTAGTTTCTGAATGAATCTGCGTTTTGAATGAATTGTATGAAACAATGAATTAAAGGCCCATTCATAAAGAGAGCTGTTTCCTTCATTCCTAAATGAATCAGCTGTTTGAACAAATCAAATGAATGAATGACTCATAAAGACATTTACCGCCACATGCTGGCAGATTTAGTTTCTTTTTTAGAGTATCATTTCATTAAGAATAATAATAATAAAAACATTATAGGGATAGTTCATCCAAAAAAATAATAATAATAATAATTCTGTCATAATTTACTCACCCTCATGTAATTTCAAACCTTTCTTTTGTGGAACATGAAAGAAGGTATTTTGAAGACTGTTGGTAACAAAGCTGTTTTGGGTTACCAATGACTTTTTAATAGTATGAACAAACAATACAGAGATGTTTGTCAAATTATCTTCTTTTATGTTCCATAGTTTACGTGGTTATGATGTTGCAGCCTAAATGTTTATTTGTAATAAATTTTATGTTAAATAAATAACATATTTCTTTCTAAAGCTACAGTTTGTAATGTCTACTTGATACTTTCGCATTTAACACAAAAATAGCTTTCAATAATCTTTTGTGGGTATTTTCACAGTCAAATTATTTTTGCGATTAATTAGATTAATTTATCAAAGCATTATGTAATGCATCGATTAATGTAATGTAAAAATGTAATCATCTGACAGCCCAAATATATATTTTGTAGCATCTCAAACAGCACCTAAGTTAGTTTTGTCTTTAAATGCCCTGTGTTTTGCATTTATAAACACAAAAACTTGTTATATATGAATAGCCCCTAAGACTCACCACAAATAAGAAATGGTGCTTATAGAAAATTGACACAGTTAAACCAGCAAGCCTATTAAATCTTACTTATAATGGGGAAGTAATAGAACTGTAGTGTTTCACATCAGTTAATACAAATAACCACAGTGCTCTTACACTGTTAATGGCCTGAATGGAACAGAGACAGGATATCCAGCCTATTGTAATCAGCTGCTAATGTTGCTAATTAGCTTAAAAGAATTAAAGCATAGAATTATATAGAGCAATATCAAAAAGTTTTTTTTTTTTTTTTTAAAAGAGTATGTCACTGTGTAAAATTCAATTGTGTTTGAAAGAACAGCAGATGTGTTACTACATATGTTGTTGAAAGTGCAGATGTGAGATATCGATCATAAAAGTTCAATAAATGCTAAAGGGAAAATGTTTGTCTTACCTCTGAACAGCTGCCTAATGTTTGGTTTGGTGTCTCGATGAAACTGGTTATTATAGAAAGAAAATTCTCACCCTAGAAACAAAATTAACCAAAAGACGTATTATTGAAGGAAATAACTAATAAACCAAATCATTACGAATATGATTGAAACAGAACTGATCTGAATGAACTTAAACTTTTGTAGGGTGTGGTTTGACTCACCTGGATGGGGAAAACATAGTCCTCTGGTCCCCAAAAATCTGTGTATGTTGTGTTGACACGTGCAACTCCTTTGACTTTAGTTACCACAGAACTCTCAATAGTGTCATCTTTTACCTGGTATCCTTTGTTTTTCAAAAATACCCATCTGTTGAGGTAAAATACGTTTGAATATTTGCCATCCAACCATCATAGCTGGCATCATCACATAAGATGATTTTACCTGAAGCTTACGCAAAACTTTCGGTTGTGGTTAAGATTAAAATTAATTATAGCTCTCACCCAAGCAAATATCCCATGACAGCGAGTTGAAATATTCTGTACAGAAATCCGATTTTCTTATTCTGCGTGCCCACATATCTGACTGTTGTATATTCAAAGAGAAAAAGTAACCGATTTAGACTGTTCTGCAAAGCCATTCCTACTCGTGCTGCCGGAGACGTGCTCATGATATGCTTACACGCCCTGCATCCCTAAGAGACACGCTGTCATGTGCCTGACGTCATCTTGCAATTTACATGCCCTCCATAATATACTCATATACATTGATTTTCTTGTTTAGAATGTAAATTCATAAACCCATACATTAGAGCTTTTAAACTTGGTTTGAACAACTGCCCAGTTTTAGCAGATTTATCTAAATGATAGTTTACATATTGTCAAGTTTTAATACGTTTTTGGTTTAGTTATCATAATTTTAAAAATACTGACTTTACATGAAAAATTTTGATTTTTAAAGTTTTAAAAAACCGTCATATGTCTGAAAACTGTCATATAGCCTAGGTAGTGTCTCCTCAAAATATTGAATGAGAAAAAATAATAGTAGTACAAAATGAAAACGACGCCAATATTACAGAATAAAACGTTTTCCTAAAGCAACATTGTCCAACAGCGACACCAGCCGGTAAATTTACAGCGGAGTCCGCGTCTCTCTCGCCTCCACTGAGCCCGCTGAGTTTTAACCATAGACTGTAAAAAATATGGACGTAGTGTCCGTGACGTCACCCGTAGGTTTCTGAAGAGCATTTTTGAAGCTCTTAGTGGGCGGGAGTCAGCCGTCGCCATCTTGGAATCGCGTCACTGCACGTCACTCCCGGATAATCGAAAATGGGCAAATAGGCGGGACGTGGGTGGAGCTGGTTGCTGAAACCACGCCCGCCTAGCGCGACGGTGGTGACAGCAACGGCAATCCACCTGTCACTCAAGTGGCCCTAAATTATGCAGAATTTAAAGGCTTAATATAAATTAAACGGATGAGTTATAAAAAAATTCACCCCCTCACAGTTGACATGAAGGGTAAAATTAGCTATGTAAGACCAAAACCACTTTTTGAACCAGGCTGTAAACATATTTTTTTTCTGCTGTGAAGTTGGTCATTTTAACATGGGGAGTCTATGGGATTGACTCCCTTTTGCAGCCAGTCTCTAGCGGCCAGTTGATGAATTGCAGTTTTAGTCACTTCCGTGTTGGCTTGGTTGCCGCTTGGTTTTAACGGACCCCTTAAAGCGAATGTGATTGGTTCATGCGATAAACCCCGCCTCTTGTGTTCATGCGCGTTCACGCACAATATAATGGCGTTAATGGGAAGACTTATTTAAAAAAAGTAAACAACTCACACACTTAGATATAATTACTTTGTTAAATCAAAATATAACTTAAAATGACATGAAAACATGATATGTGGGAGTTTTGTGAAATTTAATTTAAAATAAATCTCTGTGTCTGTGACCAATATTTACTGAGCTTTGACTGATGATCCGAAAAAATAAAAAAATTGTTAACTATTAAAAAAAAATAGCTGAACAGCAAGTTCACAAATAAACTATATTGTTTAAATTGTTACTGCGTTGAGATATTATTTTACATTTAATGTAAAATGCTTAAAAACACTGATGAGATTCATACTTGGATTTAATAAATAGAATATTGATTACATTGTTATTGTAAAAATATTAAATATATATATATATATTATTTCTGAAAGTGAAGATAATGTTTATTTAACTAACTTTTTTAACAAAGAATTTACATTTAATTTTAAAAGTTTTGCCTCCTCATTTCAGAACACCACCGCACACCACTAATATATGCTGTATATTGTGTATTGCAATATTATATATTAAATTTATAATAAAATGTGTAAACATGTGTAATAATCTTTAAATAATATTTCAGTTGTAATATATGTGTTCAAAATGCTCAACTGAGGTGCAACTACTGCATTTAGCAAAATCCAGACTTTTATTTTAAAATAGTCCACTCTTATTTTGGCAGAAGCACAAGCGCATTTCTTCACACTTCACTCGCCGCTGTTACCTAAGTTGTACAGTCAGCTGACTTCATACACAGATCAGTCTGCTTTCTGCAGCTGGGGCTGGACTTTGTAACTGAACAACTGATTCCCAGTAAACGTTAAGTAGTAAAAAAATCATGACTAAATACGAGAATGTTGCTGTTCACGGCTACGAGGAATTTTGTAAAGCTGTGTCTGAAAGAAAAGGAAAAGACATATTCGCTTACTTCTCTGGAGACAAAGACGACCAGGGCAAGAGCTGGTGTCCTGACTGTGTGAAAGGTACATTTAACATTATACCAGGGGCTTTCAAACCTGTCCTGGAGGTTCCCCAGCCCTGCACATCTCTCTCATGACTTGGTAGAGAAAAACTAAACTGGGTGTGTCTCATAAGGGAGACATACAAAACATACAGTGCTGGGGAGCTCCAGGACAGGTTTGAAAATGCCTTTATTATACAGTAGTTGTGCAATTTCAAAAAATTATAAAACTAAAAGAGTTTTTTTCCCTTCCCTTTTTGCTCATGCAGCAGAGCCAGTGGTCCGAGGAGAGCTGTGTCATTTGCCAGAGGGATCTGTTTTCATTTACTGCCAAGTAGGAGACAGACCTTAGTAAGTTTACAAGACATTATTTCCAGTGAGACTGGTTATATAAACAGAAATATTGCATGCATGTTGCTTCGTTCGTTTTGGGCTAAATTAAAGTTCTAGTTCACGGAGATGAGTTTGTTTCTTCATCAGAACAGATTTGAAAATATTTAGCATTACATCACTTGCTCACAAATGGATCCTCTGCAGTGAATGGGTGCCGTCAGAATGAGAGTCAAAACAGCTGATAAAAATTGTGACGTTAATTGATGGACTGGAGTGGTACGTGTGTATTATCGTGATGTTTTTATCAGCTGTTTGGACTCTCTCTCTGACTGCACCCATTCACTGCAGAGGATCCATTGGTGAGCAAGTGATGTAATGCTAAATTTTTCCAAATCTCTTCTGATGAGTAAACAAACTCATCTGCACCTTGGATGGCCTGACTGTATTTTTAATTTTTAATTTTAGATTTGTTTGGTTAAGTGTTAATATCTAATTTCGTTGTTTTTTTTTTCAGCTGGAAGGACCCAAATAATGACTTTAGGAAGAATCTGAAACTGACTGGAGTACCCACACTGCTGCGCTATGGCACGGTAGAGATCAGTGCATGTTGTTTGATGAGTGGATTCAACACTTTACATTACTGTGCATCCTGCTAATGTACTATACACATGAATCAGTGTAATCTATATATAAATGTAAATGCATATAACATTTTTTGTCTCTTTTAAGCCCCAGAAGCTGGTTGAAGAGGAGTGTTTCAAAACAGACCTGGTTCGAATGTTGTTCACAGAGGATTAATGTCCTGTCACGTGCTGCTGGATGACAACAACATTTAAAAATTTCATTTGAATGATGACACGGTTTTTCTGCTATTATTTTTGTCATTTGTAATCTGTGCTTCTGCTCTGCAGTGTTCAGCAAAACAAACTGTGACCTGGAATTATGCTGTGGTGATTGTACAAGTCTGGAAAGCATTCATGTAAATTAAACGGTGTATACACAGAAGGTTTAATTTGTAACATAATCAGACATTTCAAGTGATTATCAAAAAAGGGACTTTGACTGCATTTTCAAGTTAAGTGTAATAAAGAGATACACTACCAGTCAAACGTTTTTGAACAGTAAGATTTTTAATGTTTTTTTAAAGAAGTCTCTTCTGCTCACCAAGCCTGCATTTATTTGATCCAAAGTACAGCAAAAATGATAAAATTTTGAAATATTTTTACTATTTAGAATAATTGTTTCCTATTTAAATATATATTTTAAAATGTAATTTATTCCTGTGATCAAAGGTAAATTTTCAGCATCATTACTCCACTCTTTAGCGTAACATAATTTTGCAGAAATTATTATTATTATCAATATTTAAACGGTGGACTGCATTTTTTTCAGGATTCTTTGATGAATAGTAAGATCTGAAGATCAGCATTTATCTGAAATAAAAAAGCTTTTGTAAAATTATACCTTATACGGTTCACAAGCTTGAAGTCACTATAATTTTTGGGGGGAATTAAATTATAGAAATTAATACTTTTATTTAGCAAGGGCGCTTTAAATTGATCAAAAGTGATGATAAGGATGTTTATAATGTTACAAAAGATTTCAGTTTCATATAAATGCTGTTCTTCTGAACTTTCTATTAATCAAAGAAACCTGAAAAAATTCTACTCCGCTGTTTTCAACATAATAATAATAAATGTTTTTTAAGCAGCAAATCAGAATATTAGAATGATTTCTGAAGGACCGTGTGACTGGAGTAATGATGCTAAAAATTCAGCTTTGAAATCACAGGAATAAATTAGATTTTAAAATCTATTTAAATAAAAAAGTTATTTTAAATAGTAAAAATATTTCAAAATTGTACTGTTTTTGCTGTACTTTGGATCAAATAAATGCAGGCTTGGTGAGCAGAAGAGACTTCTTTAAAAAACATTAAAAATCTTACTGCTCAAAAACTTTTGACTGACAGTGTAAAATATAAATAAAAATAGGCATAACTTACTCACCATCAAGTTGTTCCAAACCTGTATGAATTTCTTTCAGCTGTTGAACACAAAAGAAGATATTTTGAAGAATGTTGTTAACCAAACAGTTGACGGTAGCCATTGACGTCCATAGTGTGAAAAAACAAAAGACTTCTTATGTGTTCAGCAGAAGAAAAAACTCATACAGGTTTGGAACAGCTTGAAGGTGAGTAAATGATGACACAATATCTTCAATTTGATTGAACTATCCCTTTAAGACTAAACGTGAATCCATTAAAATACAGTAAACATGCATAACGAAAATTGTTCATGATCCTAACCTATGAGATATGATTATGGCTTTTGCTATTTTGACTTTAGAATCAGAACAAAATTAAAATGTTTTGAAAAACTTTTTGCATGTGTTTTTGTGCTGTCCAAGTAAATATGATAGAGAATTATTGTGCGCTAAGCAGTCGTGGGTTTTTGTTTTCTAGCTCCCTAACTTCAGCTAGCCTATTATTAAGACAGTGAATACAGTTACTAAGTAAATGGATGTTTATTGTACAGTATCTGGTTGCAATTTTCCCATGCAGCATTATTTTGCTTAAAGCAGTGGTTTTTACAGTTCTGTTGTTTTTCGGTTGCTTTCAGTAGTAATTGAAATGAACATTTCAGGATGCATGAGGTAATCGCTGTAACCAGCACGTTCTGCTTAAATGAAAGAAGTGAATAATTTCCCAAAGCATGACATGAACTGATTACTCTGAGAATGTGTCTATACATTCATCTATACAAAAGAGAAAAAAAAACAGGTATCTTTTTATGCAAACTGCGGTTGTGATTTGCTCGACACCCTGTGGACCGAGTATGCCATGGTGCAATTGCTCCATCTCGCCAGTAGATGTCGTGAAAGCCTCGCAGCGGGAGCCGGTGCTGTTGCTGAGGGCCGGTCTATAACTGGAGCGCATTCCTTAACACCGCTCACAGTGGAGACACACGACGGCCGCTGTCTCTCGAACCCGTGCGGCGACTCCGGGACTGCCAAACTGGGCACCAGGGCCTGCGGATATCCATCGAGCACTTTGGGTTTACCTTAAAATCGGCCGAATAAGCCAGCCAAAGCAAAACCAAACCGTTTCGAGAGCTCAGCAGCGATGTCGGAGTTTCTGGTGAATCTGCTCGGAGAGCGGCTCGTCAACGGGGAGAAAGCCGAGGTGGATGTTCACTCGCTGGGCAGTAAGCTGTCTCTGCTCGGGCTCTACTTCGGCTGCAGTTTGAACGGTCCCTGCAAGCAGTTCAACGCGAGTCTCTGCGAGTTTTACAGCAAGTTTAAGAAATCCTCGGAGCACAAGGACAAATTGGAAATCGTCTTCATCTCATCGGATCAGGACCAGAAACAGTGGCAGGACTTCTTGCAGGAGATGCAATGGCCGGCGTTGCCTTTTAAAGACAGACACAAAAAGGTAAGATGAGTCAGTGGATTTAACAAATGACACAAGACTGGAAATGATTTCATTTATATAATTGTCTTTGTTTTTGTTTTTTTAAAACAACAAACAGACTAAAAGTGTGTGTGTGTGCAGGTGTAAAGGATAAAGAAGTCTGGTCTAATGTTTTAAACCCTGTGACCTTTTATTGCAGGATGATAAATGAGCTCCATCTCTATATTCTGCTCAATAGTTAGGAACTAATTAAACTAGCTCTTTAAGGAGTATAAATCTGTACTCTTGCTTTCAAAACTGAGATTTTTTTTTTTTTTAATAAGATACCAAGATATTTCCTGCATCCAGCTAATGCATTTTTATTTCTTAAGCCAGATCTGTAAATGTTTTATCCAGTCGTTCTCGTAGCAAAAGAGCCTTTTGGATTTTATGGATGGAAAGTCTGGGATGAAAAAGCCTGGAATATTTTCATTAGACACACAAAGAAAAGCAGCCACACTTAACTGTATACAAATTACTTGTCATCCCAGAAAATAATAAAGCATTGGCAGGTGTGTTTTTATTATAGCTGGAGGCTGTATGCTGCTAGGTGCTGTAAAGGTGAAAAAAAAAAACACATCCTTTACAAACCACAATATACACATACTAACCCTAAACCATTACACAATGACTGTCTTAATCACCGCCAACCTAAACACATTTTTTCCCCGTTTGCACTTGCCTATACAGTCAAAAATGCAGGCTAGTTTCGTTGCTCACTAGTTTTAAGGCACGTCCGGTGTGGGAAAAAAAGGTGTTGCTCAGGAAAACCTTAATTGCGGAAATTACAGTCATTATTAATTACAGAATTAGACTATGATCACTTATAGAAAATTGTAGAAATAATTACTTGCTAAATGCATCTTTTCAGGGTTAAAAAATAGCTTTTTTTGCAATTGTTAAAAGTAAACGCTTGGGTTATAACACACAAATTGTTGTAATATATCTACATGATTTATTTCTGCCGTCTTACCCTTTTTAAAATAAGGGTGTAGCAGTGAGACCCAAACTGACCTGTTTTTAAACCGTTTCATTATTGAAAACACATTTGCAGTGCAGATTTTACCAGGCCCGTTTTGTGTCATTTATTGAAACAAATCTGGAAATTGTTACTGTGTCTCAGAGCACTTTTAATTGAGTTATCCTCTTGCTTATTCAAATGAGATCCTGTGGTTATGAATATTTAATCTCTCGTATACCAGTGATGAGAAATAACCTTTATTAAATTTGTATTACCTCCACTGGAAACGTTAATGAATTTATCATGATTGTCATTCTAAAAACAAACTCGGCTTTGCTTGAATTGCTTGGTGGGGTTTTTCCCTATATGTTTACCACTGTGTCATTAGGTCATTGGATATTTTTGTGCAATATTTTATCTTGGGTTTGAGTGATGTTTGTTTTAAAGGCTAATGCCATTTGGATCATGCTCAGATTTGCCCCTGTGTGCTGGTATCCATTTTGGTCCACTGCACCAGCTCCTCCTCCTGCAGCATGCCTTGGCACGTCTCACTGACGAGCAAATGATGTGCGTTTAATGGCTCGTACCGGTTTACAGTGGCATCGGTGGCAGCCATATAAATATTTAAGATAAAATCTGCCACCATGCAAAATGCTGATTGTACTGCATGCAGTGTTTTAATAATACACACCGAGAAATGCTGTGTGTGTTGAGAAGAAGATAATGAAGCTGTGTGTTTCTGTGTGTGGGAGTGTGTTTTAAGGAAGGATTATTCATCTTAGATTTGTAGGGTTTTTTTGGTATTATGCAAGTATTGTAGATTTATTTAGATGTTCGGTAGAAAATGTGGTTTACTAGTTAGATGCCAATATTTGTTATAGGCCAAGGCCTTTTTTTAAATGTTGACATTTGTGCAAATTATGCACAGGGTGTTTTCATAAGCTTTAAAATCTCGTTTTTTGGCACATTTGGTGTTGTATTGAATGTTTTTCCTTGAGTTTTAAGGTTACAAATATGCCATGGTTGCAAAAAATATTTGCATGCAACTATTTTTATAGATATTTCCACTTCTCTGCTCTAACACAATTATGATTTCATTCAACAATTTACTTATGTATTTATATTTATGTATGTATTTATTTATTACTTTCCACTGTGTTTTTCTACATTTGTAAGTCTGTATAAAAGCCTCTAATCGAAGAATTGGTACATTTGTAAAAAACTTTTTTTCTTGGTTTAGAAAAATAAGAATTATTCATTAATAAATATTATAATAATAAAACCAAAATGATAATTATAATAATATATGCACAGAATAATAATATAGTGATAATATAATCTAATAATAATAATAATTATTATTATTATTATAATATAAACACACACACACACACATATATATATGTATATATAATGATGTGTAAATAATAATAATTACATAAACAAACCCATATTATAATAAGAATTACAATAAGAAGAAAATTTACACAGTCAAACATATATGTTTATGTATTTCTCTCTCTTCTCTCTCTCTCTCCCTCTCTCTTTATATATATATATATTAATGCATATATTTGGTATATATGTCAACTTATTCATGTTTACATTCATACATTTTTGTACCTCGTATCCGCGCATACATATTACAACCTATTCTGTGTCTTATTTCTGCTTATTAGCAACACTTTTACATTGCATGCCAAAATGCTTTTGCCGTTAGCAAGACAGCCTAAGCCGTAACACAATATTAAGCCATAAATAATCCGAACACATTGTAGGTTGCTGTAATGTGGATCACACATCTTTGGTTTTGACTTGAGGCTTATTTCGTTTGCTCTTAATGGGAGATGTAAATGGCTCAGCCTGGTCTAGATAAGAGTGTTTGTTTTGAAGTAATAACATCTTGCGTCCTGCAGAGCGTCTGAGCTGTAAAGACTTTGACCGACCAATGTCACGTTCCCATTTGCAGCCCCAGCATGAGGATGAATCGTACTTCCTCTCTTCATGGGAGAGTGAATATAGTGGCTCTTTTGTGTTTGTGTTCTTTGAAGGCTTTAATTGCTGTGTGATGTTGGCCTGCTGCAAAGCAGAGTTGAGGTTGTGGTACCGCGGGGTATTAAGTGGCTCATTTCCCTCTCTCCTGGGGCAGAAGAGAGCCGGCTCTGTGTATAGCTGCAGGACTCGTCTCTGGCGAGACCAGGGCTGTGTTTGGAATGAAATACTAGCTCCATACTCGGTACAATATACTGCCTGCTAGGTTTTTTAAATAGTAAGTGAATTACTCCAGGGTAAATGTTTCAGTTGGTAGTATGCTGAATTATCACATGATCTCATTATGTTTGTCACAACCTTGTTACATGTTTCATTTAGAAATGGTAGGTCAAGTCAGTGGGTCGAGCTTATAGAAAATATGCACTGTATACATGCTATACAGTATTGGGGAAAGTTACTATTTAAAAGTAATGCATTACAATATTGCATTACTCCATAAAAAGTAACTAATTGCTATCAAATAGCATCCCTAGGTTCTAACTGATGATGAAGAATTGACAGAACAGCCATCATGTGTTAGACAGTGTTCTAGGTTATTACAAGCAGAGGTTTGTGGTCTGACTAGTTAAAACTATTACTAGTCATCCAGTTTTTTTTTTTAATATCAACTATGGATTCCATTGGTTTTGCAAATTGGTATGCTTTGTCAGGCTGCAAAGAAATACAGAGCTCAGTGTCATCAGCTTAACAGTGAGAGCTAACACCTTGTTTCCTGATGATATCTTCTAAGAGCAACATGTCAAGTGTGAAAAGCAACGGTCTTAGTACTGAGCCTTGTGGTACTCCATACAATCAATATGATACCTCTTCATTCACTACTACGAATTGATGGCGGTCAGATAAGTATGATTTGAACTATGCCAATTTCTGACTGGAAATCTTCACAGATAAGGAACATTGTTTTGAGGATACTACCTTTTTCTAAAAAGTAATGCATTGCGTCATTTTTGCAGTACTTTTTGTCACCTGAGCTGGGCTTGCTTATTTATTTTTAGTAAGAGGAAAAACCCAGAAGTTTTATTTTTGCTGACTGTAAAGGCCCGTTCACACCAAATCAATGAATAAATGGGAGAACAAAGTAACTGGCAATACTTTATTTGAAAAAGTATCTCTGATATTTATTGAAAATTGAAAAGTAATGCGTTACTTTACTAGTTACTTGGAAAAGTAATGTGATTACGGAACTTGCGTTACATGTAATGCGTTATCTCCAACACTGATGCTATATAAAGCAGAAATATTAGATGGTATGCTATTCCAAGTGTATTTCCTCCTCTTTTAAGTTGCTTTTTTTCAATCTGCTCTATTACCTGGTTTGTCTCGTCCTCTTTCACTTCACTCCGTCTGTCCTGCTTCCCATCAGCCAAAGATTTGCTTACCCAGTCATGCAGAGATAAGCCCTCCACACCAAAACAAAGCCCCTAACCGTGTTACGACTCTCTTACAAGCTGCGGATTAAGTATTGACTCGGTAACATCTGCAACGTGAAGGCAAGTGAGAGATACGATAACCCGCAGCGCATTTATAGACCGCATGAAAGCAAAATGTATTTAAATAATCAAGTTATTTTGAAGAGGAAGTGATAGGATTTCTATAAGCACTTGACTTGTTTCTCTGAAATGGGCTGCGTCTAAAATCATGCACTTTTTGAGTAGGTAATTCTTTATAATAAATACGTACACCACAATCATTAAAACAGTGTTCTATATATTCAGTGTCCTTTAGGGCTGGATGATGTGACCTAAAATCAAAATCTCAATTAATTGAACATTTTAGCTCGATTACGATTAATGAACGATTATTTACTGTGAGACGCAGCGCTCAGGAATGGTTTACCACAAAAAAGCGCTGTGAAGAATGCCTACTTTGTTGCCGTCAAATGCAAAAGTTGCCATGTCAGCATGCTACTGTAAACAAAAGCTTGCAATGCTTGCCCCGCCTCCAGGGTCTTCTGATTGGTCCACTGTTTTGGAACTGACATTGAGCGGCGCTGCGTGTAAAAGTTTAAATTCTTTTAACTTGACACAGCATCTTAAACGCGCCACACACGTGTGATACGCTGCAAAAAGTATGTTTAGTGCTGGCTACATATGTGGTATTATGTTTTTAAGGGGAAAGTATACAGAATTTAAAAAATAAAACTCAATAACTGACATGGGGAAATTACGTCAGGTAGGTTTTAAATTTCGGTTTCGAGTACTTGTCGATTAATCGTCCAGCCCTATATATATCCAGATGTACTACATTTGTCATATTGTCATTGTCATGTAAAAACTTTTTTTTTTTATGAAAAGACTAGTGCTGTCAAGTCGATTAATCGCGATTAATCACATCCAAAATCTAATAAAAATGTACATGTACATACACACATACATATTTAAATATACACAATACACACATGTATATTATGTAAACACAAACTTTTATTTCCAATGCGATTTAATCGCGATTAATCGATTTGACAGCACTACTTTCCCCTCTCAAAAACTATTTGCTACTGATATATACTGTAGTATTGCGACGATAAATCGATTCGATTAGATTTTCCGAATGCGTCGTGATTCTCTCTTGATCGGTTCTGAGCTTATACAGCAGCAGATGGAGCTCTAGGCTAGTTTTTAACCGCACACTTAAACACTCACGACAAAGTGTGTGTTCGGCTGAGTAATATAAGTAGTTGAATGTACTTGTACTTCGGCTTTAATGCTTTTATGACGTGAGATTAATGTAAACAGCTTACAGCGAACACACTTCTAATTCGCTTCAACCTTTTTGAACTTTATGAATGATTATTTTAGGTTCAAGCGGCGTGTGTGTAAGAAACTGGACGCGAGTAGTGTACGGCTGTTTCAAAAGCATGCAGTACCATCTGCTGTTAAAAACTGAGCTCAGAATCGATTCAAGAAGCACGACACATTCGTGGAAATCACACGCATTATCGTTGCACCCCTATTGATATAACCTGGACTGGAAAATATTAGTCAATAATATCATTGCACAGTGTTTTACAGTCCAAGCAAGAAGAAATCCCACATTACTTTGTCCCTGAATATTTAAAAAATGCCACAGTATAGAAGTTAAATGTACTGTAAATACTGTTGCATGTCTTTTTTGCACAATTAGTTCAAGTTATGTCATGCCTAATGATTTCTGGAAGATAATTGTGTATATTTTGCTCTTTTTCCTCTCTATTGTATGGCTGTTTTTTTAAGAAGACTTGAAATATAGTCACCAAGGTGTTTGGACTAAATTCATGCTGCTTTTATGGTTTTGTGTTGTCATTTTTTTTAGTTTTTGCCCCCATTTACTGTCATTGTATAAAAAAGAGCAGCTCAAACATTATTGTTAATGTCTCCTTTTACTGTTCTGCAGAAGAAAAAAAAAGGTAACATCAAGGAACGACGTGAGGGTGAGAAGTACATTTTTGTTTGTTTATAAGTAGATATGGTTACTCTAAATGGCTTCTGTTTTCACTTCTGACTGGACCCAGTATTCGCAACCATCGTCGGTGCACTTAATGTCTGCAGCCAGTGAGCCCTATCATATTTATTTAGTGTTTTTTCCAGTCATGTTTTCTTCTAAAAGGGTCAGAGGAGTCGTGTTTGGCGGTGGGCGTCTGCAGGGTATCAAGGGAAGTCTGTGCTGGCACTGCCTTACAAGGACACTCGCATCAGGCGGAGTGGGGAAAGCTGCTCGTAAATCAATTACGGGTTTGGCTCAGTTATTGCCAAACCCCAGATCTGCCAGCATCGTAAAGTAAACGGCGGGCCGGCGGTCTCGCATCCGAGAGAAATAGGAGGAGGCCTTCTGGAGCTCGGTTGTGCCACCGTCTCGGCAGATTCAGAGACAGCTGCTCTGAGCTTTTGAGATCGCTAAGGGCTGCTGTCATCAGGGTGTCAGTGATCTGATGAAAAACCCGGCGCTCCCCGTTCATCACATATCCTGGAGCCGCGCCCCTCCGCGCGGCTTTGATTTCAGGCCTGGCGGCTAGAAAAAGACGGCCTTATCTGCAGGTGATAATACCGGCTTCGCTATCAGTGAACGGTACATTTGGCTCGGTGTAGCGAACACAGATTTTCTCTCTGCTGAGTGACGCCGTGTGCTGATAATGCCGCTCGGTGGGTAACGCTGAGCTCAGGTTAATTGAGACGGACCTGTGAATGACACACCAAATTCATTTCAGATTAAAGAGATTGTGCTTTTTTTTTTATTAAATGATCAAATGTAAAACCATTTGCTGGGGTCTTATAAGGCCCTTGTTTTCTTAAATGGGTCATATTTTACACTTTTATAATATGTAGGGGTTTTTTTTAAACCCCAAAGTATAATTCTAGTCAAGGTTTTTTGAAAACTTTCAAATTTAGTTTTTAGGAAGCCCAATTTTAATAAGCTTTTGTTATGGCTAATGTTAAATTTCTTTACTATTCAGTCTGAATAAAAAAAAATAAATAAATAAAACACTAAAAACTAAAGTCAATTAAGTGAAGTTTGTATCACAACATTATTATTCATTTTGGATATTTAGTAAGAAAAATGATATTTTATTAGATATTTTAATCTAAAGATTATGTTTAGTAGTGTTTTTTTTTTTATTCTAGTAAGCCTTTTTTAAATTTAAATTAAGTTTAGTTTTAACTTTTTAATTTGCGTTAGATATGTGCATTTTACATACGCTTTTACAGGAATAATTCATGCTTATTAAAATAAGACCTCCCACAATTACATATCAACATTTGATCAAGAAAGTAAGTCATACAGAAATGGCATGAGGTTAAGTAAATAACGTTTCATTTTTTTGTTGTTTTATTGTATTGTTATTATGTTAATAAAAGTATTATATTTTTGTTATTTTAATTTGTTAATTTAATTAGATTTTATTTAATTATTTCTTTCATTTATTATTTTAATTAGATTTGAATCTTATTATTTATTTATTTATTTTATTTTAACTTGATTTTAATTAAATAATTTTTTACTTTATTTTAGTTTAATTTTTTTTTAATTTTATTGTTTTATAATTTCATTTTTATTTTATTTTAATTTGATTTAATTATTTTTCTATTCATTTTATTATATTTATTTTATTTTGATTTAATTTCGTTAGATTTCTTTTCATTTTTGTATTCTTTTATAATTTATTTTTTATTTTTATTTTATTTTAATTTGATTGAATTGAATTAAATTACTTTAAGTTCGTGTTATTATTTTATTTTATTTTGATTTAATTTTTATTAGAATTTAGAATTTTTGTTTAAATATTATTTTATTTTAAATAAATTATTTTATTTTATTTTTTATTTTATTTGATTATTTTATGAAAAACATTTTGCACAACGTTTCCCTTTAAGAGATGTAGATGTCTGTGTTATGATTGGTTAACATCTTTAAATATAACATTCACACCATCATTAAAGGGACACTTCACCCAAAAACGAAAATTTTGTTGCCAGTGACTTCCATAATATGCAAGACATATTATGGAAGTCAATGGCTACCATCAATTGTTTGGTTCCCAACAATCTTCAAAATACCTTTGTTTGTGCTCAACAGAAGAAAGAAGCTCATACAAGTTTGGAACAACTTGATGGTGAGTAAATTTCATGTAGATTTCGGTTTTGGGTGATATGTAAATGTGGGTCTTATATTAAAGAGCGTATGGTGAGCGTGTCATAATCATGACCATTTTTGAATAGTGTGTTTTCTGCAGCTTAATTTTCAAAGATGTAGAGCAGACTTGAAAGGAAGCTCTCTTTGGAGCGTTTGAATACGTCATTTAACAAACACTTATTAGAAAAGATCAAAGAAAATCGTATTTTCTCAAATACATCCCCTGAAGCTACAGTGGCTGTTATAGATAGAGAAGTGTGTATGTCCGTCTGTGACCCTGTTGAACTCACATATTCTTGCAATTGTATGACAAGAGATTATGTAAGGAATGTGTGATTGTGAATGTATAGTTGCCAGCGAGACTCTGCAGAGCCTCACGAACAGCACTTGCCAAATTTAACTCTTTCTGGCAGACTAGATTTACACCTCCTTTCAGTCCCTATTGTGTCTTTCTCACTGAAGCACTGTAATGTTGTGAATGGTAACAATGGGAGTGTGGACGTGGTGAATCCTAGTGGAGGACTGGTTTCTTAGGTTTTTAGTTACCTATAGAGACGAGATGAAAACAGGCGAGGAAAGGACAGCCAGGGGAAAGGGCTTAATCTCAGGCAACGTGAGACTGTTCTGTTCCCAGCAGTCTGTAGAGGGAAAATAAAACAATAGCTGTCGGGCTGTGACCCTGGACAAGTTTGTCGTCCAAGTACAAGTTTCAGATGATAGTCTGGCTTGACTGAAACGGGCCTTTGTGTCCATTTATCACCTTGTGGCAGGGGTACAAAATTTGCCAGGAAATCAAGACAAGCCTCAGAGAAATGAGCAGGGTGGCCTACAGATTTCATCTTCAACACAACATCAGATTAAGGTCTGTAATGAATCAGTCGGCCATATTTAGTACTGGGTGAATTTAGAGTCTGCAGTGATTTTAGGAATGTCTAGTCCACCAGTACTGAGCAAGTCAGAGTAAACACTGCAGTCACATTTCATAAGGAGGACTGAGGCCAGGAACCTGCTGAATCTCAATGGTTTTAAAACTGGGGTCCGAAAAAAAAAAAAATAAATAAAAAATTTAGAAGTTAATGTACTGTAATTTACTGGGTTGTAATGTATTAGATTTATTTCGATTTTTGAAGCCTGTTTGGAAATCATGAGATTCATTGTTATTTATATTTATTCAATTGGCAGCCCAAGTTATTAAAAGTAAGAAAGAAAGAAATGTGTCATTTTTATTGTTGTGTATTATAAGGCTCTATGATTTCCACAATGCAGAAAACACAGACGGAATTGCGGAATCTAGTCATAAAAATAGAATGTACTGTATAACACGGAATGTCACCGAATTTGCCAAATTTTGGATGATTAAATAAAAGTAGGTAAGTACACTTGAATCAAAATGTGATATGGACTAGTATCTGTGAATATGAAGCTGCAAAAATACTGTTTAAATAGAAATGGCACAGACATGTGGTTTTGTTTACTACACACGTACTGAAGCGCTTGTGACGGTCGTAGTGTTTTCAGTTTCTGCTGCCTCAAAATATGAGTATGTGAACACAAACTTAATCTGTAGAACTGCTCTGAGAGTCACTTCATGAACATTTTACAGTTTTTTTGTTTTTTTAAAAAACTATTGTCATGTCATACACCAACAGAAATTTAAAGGTCTTCACAGCAACCTGTCAAAATAAAAGTTTGGTTTACCTTAAAGAAATTGTTACTTGATGTAATGATAGTAGTACTACTACTACTAATAAAATTATTATTAAAACATTACTTTTTTAAATATTTACCAGAAATATGATTCACCAGAATTTGTTTACCAGAAAAAATGTAAATGCACAACACAGTATTTCTGGGAAAAAATAAATAAATAAAATAAATTGTTTTATAGTGAAATCAATTAATTAGAGATGCTTACTGTTTAATAAAATTTATTGAAACCATTAAAAGGGAATCAAGAAAATTAATGTCAAACACAGAATTTAGTAAAAATAAAATAGATTTGAGAAGAAAAAAAAACATTTCATAGGGCCTTAATTAAATTGTTGGTTAACTTTTAATAAATCGCTGTTAAATTGTATGTTTCATAATCATGATATCAATTAATTAGACTTTTTTTTTTTTTTTTTATTAAAAAAAAATTATTCATGCATTCATTCATTCTAACCATTGAGTCTAGAAAAAAATAAAATGGGGGAAAAAACTGAATCCAGAAAACTTAAAATGGAAAAAAAACTGAATATAGAAAGGGGAAAAAAAAAACTGAATTTAGAAAAAAAATAAAACAGATTTCATAGGGCCCTAGTATTATTAAACTGAAATTTATTTTCAGGGTTATCTAACTGTACTGTAGTAGTAGGTAATAAATAATATAAATTAAATAAATAAATACTACTACTACTACTACTACTACTTCTAATAATAATAATAATAATAATAAAAGACAAAAACTTAATCTGCTTAGTCTGCTTAATATAGTATGTATTTTTCTTTATATATATATATATATATATATATATATATATAATATTTTATTTCTTTTTTTTTTTGTATTTTTTTTTTGACTTTCATTCAAAAGTTTTTCTTACGCTCACCAAGGCTGCATTTGATATAAAAAACACAGTAAAAACTGTAATATTGTGGAATATTATTACAATTTAAAATGATTGTTTTCTATTTGGATATACTTTAAAATGTAATTTATTCCTGTGATGCAAAGCTGAATTCAGCCTCATTACTCCAGTGTTCGGTATCACATGATCCTTCAGAAATCACTCTGATTTGCTGATTTGCTGCTCAAGAAACATTCTAATTATCACTGTTGAAAGCAGTTGTTGTTCTTAATATTTGGTGCATATTTTTTGCACAAAACTGTGATTTTCTTAATGCGAAGTAAAAAAAAAAAAAAAGCATTTATTTAAAATTGAAATCTTTTGTAACATTAGAAGTGTCTTTACTGTCACTTTTGATCATTTGGCATCATTGCACTTACCAAGAAATCATAGAAAAGACTGTTTATGCTAATAATGCTTAAGAATGCAACTTGGTTCTTCATGCATCTGCATAGAATGTTTCAGCGTGTGTGAAAAATGTGAGGAAAATACATTTATTATTAATGAGTTCACTTCTAAGCTTCAGTACAATAGAGCCGTGGAGTCACACTGTGTTCATATTGCCAAAAAAACACCATGGGGAAGTTTAATTTGGTCGACACTGCGTGTTCTTTAACGCTTCTCCTCGGCTCATCTTTCATTTTGTCATGTTATAACTCCAGAGTGACTGGAAAGCTTTGCAGTGATTGGTTCTTATTCATCCTTCTTGACTTTCATTCCAAGTGTGCGTGCTGTCATTGAAGATTGTTGAAAGGATGCACAAATGAGACTTTTATGTGGACGAAATAAGTATCAGATGCAGCTGAACCAGAGACATCGACTGTACCCGTCCCAGCGTGTTTGAGGACAGCTTAAAATGATTTTTGGATTTATTAATGTTGTACAGGGCCGTTTTGATCTCTGGCCCGTAGTGGAATCGTCCTGCAGTGCTTTGTCATCTGTCCCTATGGCTGTGTTCCCACAGATGTGATCTTATCGACGCTGTCGTTGAGTCAGTGATTCAGTGATGGTGTGTGGTGGCTGGTTGCCCTGTGGTTTAGTGTGGAAGCGCAGCACAAACATGTCGACTGTCTCTCCTTGCAGTCTGGCACCCTCACAACCTGGCGCTGTGTGCGTGGAGAGAAATGAACAGTTGTTTTTTTTTTTTGGTCTTATCTTACCACAAAGTGAGAAATCCTGCCCACAGTGTTGCTGTGGTATCAGTCTCAACTTGTCTCTAATTTTCACCAGAATGACTTTCAGTTTGGTATTTGTATCATCTTTCTTCGGTCAAACACAAAAAAAAGATACTTTTAAATATGCTAAGGCTTGTATTTTCCACAACAAAGGTCAGTTATTTATATATGTATTTATGTATTTATTTATTTATTTATTTATTGCCAGGGAACTTATGGAACCCCAAAATATTCGGTTCCCACCATGCTGAAGTATAAAGACAACTAAATATTATTTTAAATAATATTTATTAATTTGTTTCATTAAACCTATTTAAGTAAACATGAACTTTTATTTATTTATTTATTTATTTATTTATTTTAACTTATTGAAGTTCAATGTCTTTAACAAAATAAATACACTACCGTTCAAAAGTTTGGGGTCAGTAAGACTTGTAATAGTCTTTAAAGTAGTCTCTTATGCTCATCAAGGCTGCATTTATTTGATTAAAAATATAGAAAAAAACAGTAATATTGCAAAATGTTTTTACAATATAAAATAATGTTTTTTATTTTAACATCCTTTAAAATAGAATTTATTCCTGTGATGAAATGCTGAATTTTTTATTAGCTGTTACTCCAGTCTTAAGTGTCACATGATCCTTCAGAAATCATTCTAATATGCAGATTTATTATTAGAATGATCAGTGTTGGATAATATCAACAGTTGTGCTGCCAAATATTTTTTGGAACCTGTGATTTTTTTTTTTTTCAGGATTCTTTCATGAATAACAAGTTTAAAAAGTACAGTGTTTATTCAAAATATAAATATTTTATAACAATGTAAATTATTTATTATTAACTTTTAATAAACTTTTAATTATTAACTTAATACATCCTTGGTGAATAAAAGTATTAATTTCTTAAAAAAAAAAAAAAAAAAAGAAAAAGAAACAATAAAAATGTACTGACCCCAAACTTTTGAACGGTAGTGTACATAAGCTAATATTTTAAGTAAACATAGCTTTTAATATTTTTTTTAAATAATTTAATTATTTTTAGATTCGTGTAAACAGTTAATATTAACTTTTACATAATTATTTTAAATATTTGAGTAAATATGAACATGTTTGTTAATTTATTTGACTGATTTATTTAGATTTACATATCATGTAACACAACATTTAAGTTATTAATGTTAACTTTTACTTAAGTATTTTGTTAAACATATTTAGAAAAATGTTACATTTTATTTATTTTAACCTAAGTAAAAAATCTATAAGTTAAAAACTTTAACAAAGTAAATACAATTTAAGTAAACATAATTATTCTAATTTTATCTTTACATTCATGTAAACATTAACTTTATTTATTTGAAAAATTAAGTTAAAAATCTTTTTATCTATTAAATACATAAGCTGATTTTTTGTAATGATTTATTTTTAAATTCATGTAAACATTTAATATTAACTTGTGCATGATTATTTTATTAAACATATTTAAGTAAGCATGAACTTATTAACTTGAACATGTCTAATTACCAAGTTAATATTTTAACTAGTCATTAATTTTTCTTTTTAATAATGTAAACATTTACTTTAATATTAACTTTTACGTAATTTTTTTTTTTTTGTTAAAAATATTTAAGGAAACATTTATTTGAACATATCTAAACATGCAAGTTAATATTTTAAGTAAACATAACTTTTTATTTTTAATTAATTTAAACATTTAAGTTAAAATATTATTTTCACATAATTATTTTGTTAAACATTTTAGTAAACGTTTATTTATTATTTATTTTTATTTATATATATATATATATATTATTATTATTTATTTATTAGAACATACCTCAATACGCAAGTTAATATTTTAATAAACAACTTTATTTTTATTAATTTTAACATTTCAGTTAATAATAACTTAAGTAATTTTGTTAAGCATATTTAAGTAAACATTAATTCATTGATTGATTGATTTATTTGAACATATTTTTAAGTTTAATGTGTTTAACAAAAGAAATACGAGCTTATAATTTAAGTAAACCCAACTTTATTTTTAATTAATTTAAACATTTAAGTTAATATTAACTTTTGCATATTATTTTGTTTTGTTGTTATTTATTTTATTTATTTATTTTGTTAAACAAGTTAATATATTAACTTATGTTTTTTTATGTTTTGTCAAACATATTTAATTTAAGGTTTTATGTATTTAATTTATTCTGTTAAACATATTTAACATTTTGTTTATTCATTTATTTAGTTAAACACTAGTTAAACTTTTTCAACCCAGTTGATTTTGAGACGTGACAAGCTTTCTTGTATTGTTTTAATATACAAAAAGGCTATTTTTTTTTTTTCTTTTTAGTATTGCCTGTTCCCAGCCATCGTTCTGCTGGAGAAAATGGAAACTGAGGCAAAAGAGAGTGAATATCTTAGAACTCCAAAACCACCGACGTCTTAATTAAGGGTCTTGACGCCTTGGATGAGGATCTTCATTTCTTGGCCTTGAGATCAAACGACCCCACAGTGGAAATATGTAATTAAGGGTTTTATTATAGTTTACTCTCTGCTAAATTCCCTCAAAGTATTAATCCAGTTGGCCTTTTTCTTGTCAGAATTGCCCAAAGCTATAAAAACTGGAGTGCATTTGTGATTAACAAGAACCAAAGTGAATGAGTCACAGGGGTTGATGAGACGTTATATAACCCTGGTGCACAAACTCTGCCACATAGCCTGGAGAATGAACCGGGAGCACGTTTCTCCTGCGGTAAGCGGGGAGACCCTGGGCCTCGCCAAATCCTTCTAATAGCTTCATCTCAAGTGGATTACAGCCGATTAGCGCCTCTGAAGTCATCGGAGTGACCCCTCGATCCGGATGCTTCTGCTTGTCCCTTCATCTTTGAGGGACGAGACCTGCTCTGACCTGAAGTGACTCCTCTGTGTCAGTCGGTCTCCACCAGCTTTGCTAGGCTTTGCCGTTGGTGATTTAGACAGATGTTAGATTTGAAGGAAAGCTGCTAAACTCCAGTCGTGTACAGGGTGGGAAATTAACACCAGCTAAATGCAGTTTTGCTTTCACAGTGGCGGGTAATTTTGTAGGCGACACGTTTTCATATTCCTTTGACAAAAATAGCTGCTGTTTAGAACCAAATGTCATGCTCTTATTGAAGTAACAATATTTTTAGAAACTCGTTTGACTGTTTGTCTCAATCTTCTGTGGCGTTCGTGGTTGTCAGCAGTTTCTCAGAGCTGAAGTTTGAGCTTAAGCTAAAGTCTTAGCTCACCAAGACTGCATTTATTTGATCAGAAATGTCGTTCTGTCTACCGTTCTGTTGTTCTCTGTGGTTCTGTCTGTCTGATTCTATCTGTCTGTCTGTCTGTCTGTCTGTCTGTCGTTCGATTGTTTTGTTGTTCTATCGTTCTATCTGTCATTCTGTCGCTCTCTTTCGTTCTTTCTATCGCTATCTGTCGTTCTATTATTCTATCATTCTTTATCTATCTATTGTTCTGTCGCACTCTGTCATTCCATCTATCTATCTATCATTATATTGTTCTATCGCCCTAGCTGTCGTTCTATTGTTCTATCATTCTCCAAGACTGCATTTATTTGATCAGAAATACAGTAAAACAGTACAATTTTAAACTTCTTTCTTTTTGAATACTTAATTTATTCCTGTGATGGCAAAGCTAGATTTTCAGCATCATTACTCCAGTCTTCAGTGTCACAGGATCCTTCAGAAACCATTCTAATTTGCTGATTGGCTACTTAAGAAACTGTCTGTCTGTCTGTCTGTCTATCTGTCATTCAGTTGTTTTATTGTTCTATCTGTCGTTCTGTCGCTCTATCTGTCACTCTATCTGTCGTTCTATCTGTCGCTCTATTTATCGTTTGATTGTTTTATCGCTCTGTTGTTCTATTGTTCTGTCATTTTTTTAACTATCTGTCGTCCTATCCATCATTCTATCTATCGTTCTCTATTGTTCTATTGTTCAGTCTTTCTCTGTCATTCTATCCATCTATCTGTCGCTTTATCGTTCTATTTGTTGTTCTGTCGTTCTGTCACTCTATCATTCGATCTGTTGCTCTGTCATTTTATCGTTATATCTGTCGTTCTATTCTATCATTCTCTGTTGTTCTATCTATCACTCTATCACTATCATTCTGACGTTCTATCGATCTATCTATCTATCTATATGTTGTTCTATCGTTCTATCTTTCTATCATTCTGTCTACCGTTCTGTTGTTCTCTGTGGTTCTCTCTGTCTCTATCTGTTGTTCTATTATTCTGTCTGTCGCTCTATCATTCTGTCTACAAAATTGTTTGATTGTTTTATTGTTCTGATGTTCTTTGTATCACTCTGTCGTTCTATTGTTTTATCATTCTTTAACTATCTATTGTTCTATCCATCATTCTATCTATTGTTCTCTGTTGTTCTATTGTTCTGGATGGTTCTGGTAGAATGACCATTGATGGATGGTCATTCTATCCATCTGTCGCTTGATCGTTCTATTTGTTGTTCTGTCGTTCTGTCTGTCACTCTATCATTCGATCTATTGCTTTGTCATTCTATTGTTATATCTATCGCTCTATCTGTTGTTCTATTCTATCATTCTCTGTTGTTCTATCCATCTGTCTATCACTCTGTCGCTCTATCATTCTGTCACTCTGATTTTATCTGTCTATCTGTCGTTCTATCTATCGTTCTGTCTATTTATCGTTCTATCGTTCTGTCTACCGTTCTGTTGTTCTCTGTGGTTCTGTCTGTCTGTTTCTATCTGTCGCTGTCATTCTGTCTGTCTGTCTGTCTTTCGATTGTTTTGTTGTTCTATCGTTCTATCTGTCATTCTGTCGCTCTTTTTCGTTCTTTCTATCGCTGTCTGTCGTTCTATTATTCTATCATTCTTTATCTATCTATTGTTCTATTGTTCTGTCGCACTCTGTCATTCCATCTATCTATCTATCATTATATTGTTCTATCGCCCTAGCTGTCGTTCTATTGTTCTATCATTCTCTGTCATTCTATCCATCTATCTGTCGCTTTACTGTTCTATTTGTCGTTCTGTCATTCTGTTGTTCTCTGTGGCTCTATCTGTCGCTCTATCATTCTATCCGTAACTCTGTCGTTCTATCTTTCTCTCTTTCTGTCTGTCACTATCATTCCGTTGTTATTTCTGTCATTCTATCATTTTTTTTTATTTTTTTTTCCTCATTCTATCTATAGCTTTATCATTCTGTCTGTCACTGTCGTTCTATCTGTTGTATCTATTGTTCGGTTTCATTCTATCTATTTATTTATCTATCTATCGATCTATCTATCTGTCTATCTATTGAAAACAGTTGTTCAGAACCGCTGCATTTTAACCACGATCCAAACATGCATGCATGAGCAGTTTTTGATGTAAATTAGTTTGTATCATTTCAAAATTTACAGCAAAAACTAAATTTTCTAACCTTAGCTTTGTAAAATTATGCTACATAAATCATATCTGCATTAAACAAAAACAGAAGATGCGCTGAATAAGATGCAAATTCACTCTCTGACAGCAGGTGGCGCTTATGGAACAGTGGAAATACAGCATTTCCATGTTTACTGTTGTAACCAAGAAAACTGTGAAGTGCTGCGTTTTTAAATACTATATTACTATGCATTATATAGAGATAGGTTAGTTTATTTGCCCAGGGGAACATTTAGTTACTGTATGTGTTATTAATGGTTCTAAAAGGTCTCCAACCATTATTCGGAAGTGTATGCATGCAGTTAACAGGGATCAATTTACGACATGGTTTACATTGTTTAGCTGCTTGTAACTGAAACCGGTTAATCATCTAAACTGGTGTATCGTCCAGCACTAATGTGTTTTTTGGAAAATTTCGCATAGCATATAAGGTGAGTTATGTAAAGCCTATTTGAGTTGAAAAATTAAAAACAGCTGAAAAATTTTGCATTCATCAGCGAGGCTAATGGCCATACCGATGGCAAAGTTAGTTTTCCAGTCTGGTCATGCAATAGTCTGGCTGTATCTAAAGGAATCAGACTAAGTTGTCTGTCATGCCTCTTTAGCATAACATCCAAATGTTCCTTGCAGGCATGTGCTGTTGAACCTTGGCCAGTAAAACAAAGCTATTGAGTGCTAGCTTCTGGAGGCTATATGTGTGTTTGTGCGGTTTTTATTTGCCAGGGGTTATTGCTAGTCTTGCACGCTTCTCCCATTTCAGCTTGAACGGTTGGAGGAGCTTTACGTGCAGACCAAAAGCTGTTGACTGACTAAAGGTGCAGGTGTGGCTAATAACAGGACCGAGGTGCTGCCCTACAGCATGTACATTAGCTTTAACAGATGTGAAGCGTGGAGGAAATGGGACGTCGTGCCGCTGACCCTGAAATTAGCTCCGTTTTATAACGTCTCAAAGTGTCAGAGTACAAAACTTTCCAATAAGGATGCTTCCACAATCTGTCGTTGCTTTTCTTTTCTTTTCTTTTTATTAGTATATCATCTGCAAATGTGTTTTTAACATTTGTGCCGAAAGTGCTTGAGGCCCCTGAAACCTGGAAGCATTTCCCGCTGGCTGCTTTTGTTGTATAGTGTAAATAAAATTCCATCTGCTTTTTATTGACCTTATTATACGTCTGGTGTTCGACAAAGGATGTCATACAATCCTTGCGGCTTGTGCGCCCAGTACGCACTCAAAACCCCACTGTCCTGAGCTTTCTTTGGGAAAATCCTCTTCATTTTTAAAGCGAAAGAAAACAATGCAAATTCTCTTGTGCAATGCATCTCGTTTCTTTGGGATTGACGTTATCAAATTCCACATGAATGCAGGGCTGTCGTTAGTGTGTGTTGGCAGAGCAGAGCAAGTAGGACAAGCCTAATAATTGAGTTTTCTTGCAGTGTGGTTTGGACTCGCAGTGGACTGAACTGTGAGCCTTCAGTACTTCACAATTGGAGTCTTGTGATTGAATTGTGGGAAACGTCGGAGAATTTCCAGAATGCAGGGCTGTAAGTGTGTGCTAAAACGAAAAGTTAAGAACAGAGAGTTTTAGTAGAAGGTTATTTAAGGGTAGGCCGAAGAGGCGTTCACAGTGAATGACAGGAAGTCGTTCGTTTTCAATGACAGTTGGTGATTTCCACCAACATTAGCTGTGAGCCTTCAAAAAGCTGAGAAAAGCTTGAATTTATGGAAGTGAGCATCAATGATCCAAGCACTTTTGAAGCACTTCTTATACGTCTCTGCATTTTATGTTAATGAAATGCAAACTCAAAATCTTTTTCAAGGCTTTAAATTAATAATTTACCCTTTTTTTTTGTTTGTTTTTTTGCTGAAAATTTACTCACCATCAAGCCATCCAAGATATAGGTTTTGTTTCTTCTTTGGAACAAATTTGGGAAATTTAGCATTACATCACTTGCTCACCAAAGAATCCTCTGCAGTGAATGGGTGCCGTCAGAATGAGAGTCCAAACAGCTGATAAAAACATCACAATCTAGTAATCCACACCACTCTAGTCCCTCAATTAACCGCTCGTGAAATGAAAAGCTGTGTGTTTATAATAAACAAATCCATCATTAAGGCATTTTAGATTAAATTTTGTTAGTTTGTTCAGTTTAAAGGTAAAATTGCCTTAATGATCAATTTATTTATTACAAACACAGCTTTTCACCTCAAAGTTAATCATAACTAATAATTAATGGACGTGGATTATTTGTTTGATTATTGTGATGTTTTTATTATTCTGTTTATTCTGACGGCACCCATTCACTGCAGAGGATCTATTGGTGAGTAAGTGATGTAATGCTAAATTTCTCCAAATTTGTTCTGATGAAGAAATAAGCTCCTCTACATCTTGGAAGTACATTTCAGAGAATTAAAATTTTTTTTGGGTGAACCTTTTTTTTTAAGCTCATTTGTAATGTTAATTTTTTTTTTTTTAAAGTTATGCTGAATAAAATTACTGTGGGTATAAACAGGGTTTGAGAACCTTCACTGAACAATGTTTTCACAAGCTTGTTGCATTGAGACCTGAAATAATGGGCTGCGGGAGATGAACCTCCAGCTGTTGCTCTGTTGAGGAGTCGCTTGATTGAGGATCATGAAATGACACTGAGAAATGATTGTTCAAAAACACATCTGGGATGAACATTAAAAAACATGTTTGGAGTGTTTTTCTACACCACTAGAAGTTGTGGGAGTTTTGAGTCCTGAGTTTTTCTCTGCCTGATTCTTAAACGTTTATACATAGATATTATAACTTAGAATTATAATGTAATAAAATATACACATAACACATATAAACAGTTGAGGTCAAAAGTTTGCACCCCCCTTTGCAGAATCATTAAGAATGTTAATTATTTTACCAAAATAAGGGGGATCATACAAAATGCATGTTATTGTTTATTTAGAACTGACCTGATTAAGATATTTCACATAAAAGATGTTTACATAAAGTCCACAAGAGAAAATATGAATTTATAAAAATGACCATGTTCAAAAGTTTACATCCCCTTGATTCTTAATACTGTGTTGTTACCTGAACGATCCACAGCTGTGTTTTTCCGTTTGGTGATAGTTGTTCATGAATCCGTTGTTTGTCCTGAACAGTTAAACTGCCTGCTGTTCTTCAGAAAAATCCTTCAGGTCCCACAAATTCTTTGGTTTTTCAGCATTTTTGTGTATGTGAACCCTTTCCAACAATGACTGTATGATTTTGAGATCCATCTTTTGACACTGAAGACAACTGAGGGACTCATATGCAACTATTACAGAAGGTTCAAATGCTCACTTATGCTCCAGAAGGAAGCATGATGCATTAAGAGCCAGGGGGTGAAAACTTTTGAACAGAATGAAGATGTGTACATTTTTCTTATTTTGTCTAAATATCATATTTTTTTTCATATAGTACTGCCCTTTCAGAAGCTACAGAAGATACTTGCATGTTTTCCAGAAGACAAAATAAGTAAAATTTACCTTTACCCTTAAATTTACGCTTCAAATTCCAAATCCCCATCTCTTAATGTATTGTGTTTACTTCTGGAGCATCAGTGAGTGTTTGGATCTTCTGTAATAGTTGCATATGAGTCCCTCAGTTGTCCTCAGTGTGAAAAGATTGATCTTGAAATCATATAGTCAATTTTCTTCTTTTTTTAAACCATGTTTTATTACATTATAATTCTAAATCGTGTATTATAAGAGCAGAAAATTCAGAAATTGAATTGTTTATATTGTTAAATATGTTATGACAAACTTGCTGGTTAAAGAAAAAGGATGGTATTCCAGAATTAATTTTGCGTGAATTTTGTGTAATAGTTTCTGCTGTAAATGAAGCGGAAGAATCGCGGGCTTTTTCCATGAGAGCTGCGGCAACAGTCGGCGGTGGCCTCCCGCTGAGAGCGAACAGTGGGGAGTCTGTGTGACTTTGTGGATGGCCGTAATCGCCGTTTTGATTAATCATTTTCTCTGCAGCCTTTGAAACTAAGGGGGAATTGATCCCGAGGCTGGATGAAATGAAAGGGTTTATCAGCTTAAGGCGCTTGTACGAGCACGAGAGGTCGCATCTTTTGAGAGCGTTCTGGATAGATGTGTCCGGGCAATTAGAGACGCTTCATACCGTCTGTAAGATTACTGCTGTGGAAAAGCGTAGCGTGTCCCATTTCTGTTTAGCATTGTTGTTGCAGGTTAAACATTAAGCCAGATGTCGATGGTTGTGTTCGGTGTGTGTAGTTCACAAGCAGATATGCTGAAAGCGGAAGTTATACAGTTTATCACTGTTTACCTGCCTTTGTGGGGACTTATTTGTTTGCCTAGTTTATTAGAGTTTTGTTCTGATTTGAAGGGTACATCAAATGTTAGCCACATTATTTTCTTATTTGCTAAATATTTGTTTATCAATTTATTTTAGATGTGTAGCCTGTGCATTTATCTATCTAGATCTGTCTGTCTGCCTACCTTTCTATACAAAATATTGGGCTGTTCGTCTGCCTGTTTGTCTTTATAATCGCTGTCTATCTAGATCTGTCTAAATCAGTCTGTCTGTCTAATCCATGGGTGCCCAAACTCGATCCTGGAGGGCCGGTGTCCTGCAGAGTTTAGTTCCAACCCTAATCAAACACACCTAAACCAGCTCCAACGCTAATCAAACACACCTAAACCAGTTAATCAAGGTCCTAAACCAGCTGCTTAAAAAAAAAGGATTCATCTGGTATTCCAGAATTAATTTTGCGTGAATTTTGTGTAATAGTTTCTGCTGTAAAAGAAGCATTACTAGTGCTAGTACTAGGCATACTAGAAACTTCCAGGCAGATGTGTTGAGGCAAGTTGGAGCTAAACTCTGCAGGACACTGGCCCTCCAAGAACAAGTTTGATGACCCCTGGTGTAATCTTTATAATCTTTATTTATCTATCTAGATCTGTCTATCTGCCTACCTTTCTATACAAAATGTTGGTCTGCATTCACCTTTCTGTCTGTCTGTGTCTGTCTATACAGTCTGTCTTTGTCCGTCAGTCCGTCTGTCTGTCTGTCTGTCAGTCTGTCAGTCTGTCTGTCTGTCTATGCAAAGTATCGGTTCGATCTGTCTGTCTGTCTGTCTGTCTGTCTGTCTGTCTCTGTCACTGTAATTCTGTCTGTCTGTCTGTCTGTCTCTCTATGCAAAGTGTATCAGTGTCTATCTGTCCTGTCTGTCTGTCCTGTCTGTCTGTCTGTCTGTCTGTCTGTCTGTCTGTCTCTGTCTGTCTAAAGTATCAGTTTCCAGATCTCGTCTGTCTGTCTGTCTGTCTGTCTGTCTGTCTGTCTGTCTCTCTATGCAAAGTATCAGTGTCTGTCTGTCTGTCTGTCTGTCTGTCTGTCTGTCTCTCTATGCAAGGTATCAGTGTCTGTCTGTCTGTCTGTCCTGTCTGTCTGTCTGTCTGTCTGTCTGTCTGTCTGTCTGTCTGGCAAAGTATCCGTCTGTCTGTCTGTCTGTCTGTCTGTCTGTCTGTCTATGCAAGGGGTATCCCAGGTGTGTGTCTGTCTGTCTGTCTGTCTGTCTGTCTGTCTGTCTGTCTGTCTGTCTGTCTATGCAAAGTATCAGTTTTCATCCGTCCGTCCATCTGTCCGTCTGTCTATACACAATATCAGTGTACATGTGTCTCTCTCTGTCTATACAAAATATCATCTTTGTCTGTCTGTGTCTGTTCATACAAATTGTCAGTCTCTGTCTGTCCGGCCAGCCGTCTGTCTGTCTATACAAAATATCGATCTTTGTCTGTCTGTCTTTCTTTCTGTCTGTCTGTCTGTCTATACAAAATATCAGTCTTCAAATGTCTCTCTTTGTCTATACAAAATATCATCTCTGTCTGTCTGTATCTGTCTAAATTACCAGCCTTCATCCGTCTGTCTGTCTTATTGGTCTTCATCCATGTCTGTTTATCTATACTAAGTATTGGTTTTCATCCATCCATCTGTCTGTATACAAAATACAGGTCTTTGTTTGTCTATCTATACAAAATATCAGTCTTTGTCTGTCGATTACAAATTATCGGTCTTCATCTGTCCGTCTGTCTGTCCATCTGTCTGTCTGTCTGTACAAAGTATTGGTCCGTTAGAGCCGACCGATAAAAGGATTTTGAAGGCCGATACCGATACAAATATTTATTGGTTTTAAAATCCAATATTCGATATATCGGCCGATATTTTTTTTATTTTTTTTTTATTTTTTTTTTTTTTAATTTAGGAAACGCGCAACAAAACATTAACAGATTTCCCTAACATTAGTTATTTGTAGTTATTTATGAGTTTTAACTAACGTAATATGATAATGCATTTTAAAAAGAAACTTGTTTCTTTTATTGTCACAATTACAATGTCAGCTTGCTTATCCCTTTACCTGCACTTTTTAAATTCTTTCCACCAAGCTACATCAAACCATTTTCAATCATCAGTTGCTGCCTGCCTTCTAAAACCTACTATTTAGAGATCTAAATCCATTATGTGACTCGTTAATGCTGCGGCTGAACGACAGTCTGCAACGCACACTTGTCGTCATTGGATTTCACACACATGTAAAAGAAAAGCTAACTTTTATGCACAAGCTACGTTTGATACTTTTTCTCTATGTCTAAATGTTCACTCCTCGCAAGTCTAACTTACATTTTACAATGCAGGGACTGTAACTAGAGATATGCTAGTTATAAATACAGTAATCATTACTTTATTTAGGCAGAATAAGTTCGTCAATCCATCTGTCTGCAGATACAAAATACCGGTCTTTGTCTGTCTATACAAAATATCAGTCTCTGTCTGTCTGTCTGTCTATACAAATTATCGGTCTTCGTCTGTCTGTCTCTCAATCTCTCTATCTCTTTATACAACATATCGGTCTTCGTCTGTCTGTCTGTCTGTCTGTACAAAGTATTGGTCTTCATCCATCCATCTGTCTGCCTATACCAAAATATCGGTCTCTGTATGTCTGTTTATACAAAATATCAGTTCTTTTCTGTCAGTGTCCGTCTATACAAAACACTAGTCTTTGTCTGTCTCTCTACACAAAATATGGGTCTCTGTCTTTCTGTCTGTCTATACAAAATATCGGTTCTCATCTGTCTCTTTCTCTCTCTGTCTCTACAAAATATAGATGTCTGTCTGTCTACACAAAATACTGGCCTTTGTCTGTCTGTACAAAATATCGGACTTCTTTCATCTGTCTGTCTGTCTGTAAATACAAAATATATCTCTTTATCTGCTTGCTTGTCTGTATAATATATTTTTAAATATATCTAGATCTTCTGTCTCTCTATCTGTATAATATGTATTTGTCTGCATCTGTTTGTCTTTTTACTTTTCTGTACAAAATATCTATATGTATGTCCGTCAATACAAAATATCCATCTATCCATCTGTCCATCTGTCTGTCTCGGTTTGTCTGTCTGTCTGTCTGCCCATACAAAAAATTGGTCTGTCTGCCTCCCTGTCTGGAATGTTCTAACCAGATCTTTCTGTTGTCTCTGGTCTGTCTGTCTGGAGTTGTCTATCAAGATCTGTTTGTCTAAATCTGATTATCTGTCTGTCTAGATTTGTGTTCATGTCTGGGTCTATGTAGATTTGTTTAACTCTCTCTAAACGCATTTATGTTTTACAAGTTCTACAAGTATATTTAGAGTCTGCTATTGTTCTCGTGTCAGAATCGTAAGGAAAGCTGGAGCCTCTCATTAACCCTGCGGCTCCTCCACCCAGCGCAGGTGAGCGTGTCCTTCACCACCTGTTCATTCCTCCAGCAGCTTTTTAAAACTCTCCTCAGACCAGGCGGTTTGGCCCTGGATGCTGCTTCTGCTTCTCTGCCTTGGGTGCCTCTCATTCCCCATGCCCTTCTGTTTCTGTATGCATCACTAGCTGCTGATGGAGCGGAGGTTCAGCTCGGAATGGGGTGAATGTGCAGCTTGTTTGTTTATAGCAAGAGAGGCCATGTGTAAGGACCGCCTGTTTGACTGCCAAGTGCTGCTTTGCCTCTTCTGCCTCCAGTAGGACATGGGCGGGTTTGCTTGAGGCTGCAGCAGTATAATATGAGCAGCAGCTGCTGCTGGGATTGAAAACCGGCTAGAAACTGGTGTTCATAAAGAAGTGATGACTGATGTTCTAAAGGAAAGTGTTATTTCTAAAGGGGCGGTACTGAGATAATTGTTAGGTGTAAAATAACAGTTCAACCAAAAATGATAATTCTGCCTTTTACCATATTTCATTTCATTCGTGAAACACAAAAAGAGTGTTTCAGAGAATGTTTTCATTCAAGAAATATTACTACGTCACAAGGTTTTTAATACGCTGCTTGCGTCTGCTTCGCAGAGAAAGTTTCCCAGCACGTAACCTTGAATTACTGTCCTTTCATTAAGGCCGAGCCTCCAAGGGCTCTGCAGACCAAACCATTTCACCATTTTCTGTCACGGAAACTTAGTCAGGGATGTCCCGTGGAGAACGCTGGCTGCCTGGAGAGTACGGGTTGCCGAAACGTGGCATCTTCTACAAACCACATCCTTATTACGGAGCGAGGCCTATTAACCTCGAATGACCTGCGGTGACTCAAGCTCCTCTGGAAGATCTCTATGTAATCTCTTCTGTCAGAAGGTTGCATCAAATAGAGACTACGCCGAGTGCTGCTTGACTGCGTGGGTGGCGCTATGTGGGGGAGGGCGGACGGGTATTAGTAACATGCCTCAAATCCTCGCTTTAATAACCCATAAGCCCCTTAACACTAATTACAGCTTGATACACTAATCAGTGTCTGTTTACGTTCCTCTGCTGCTAAGTAGTATAAATACTGCAGAAATCCTCTCAAATGGGAACAAGGCACCAAGCTGTTGTACATATAGCTGCCGTCTTATATGTGACCCTGGACCACAAAACCAGTCATAAGTCGCATGGGTATATTTGTAGCAATAGCCACCAATACATTGTATAGGTCAAAATGATCAATTTTTCTTTTATGCCAAAAATCATTAGGTTATTAAGTAAAGATCATGTTCCATGAAGATATTTTGTAAATTTCTCACCGTAAATATATCAAAACTTAATTTTTGGTTAGCAATATGCATTGCTCAGAACTGAATTTAGACAACATTAAAGGCAATTTTCTCAATATTTTAATATATTTTTTTTGCAGAACTGCTGTCCCACAATCAAAAAAACATTTTAAAAGCAAGTATTCAAATCTGTTTACCAAGATCCTTCTATTATCTATTGAAACCCACAATATTTAAAATATCAGTAAGCTTAATCTATATAAAATCATCATTTATTGGGTACTTTAAATTGAGAGGTGGCTGTCCTGAACCCTAACACCTAAATTCCAGCTTATTGAAATGATTTTTGTATTTTTTTTTTTTCCAATGTTGTTTTAAAAAGTATCTTTTTGATTCTTTTAAACAGTGAAGTTAAAAAATATATAGATTTATTTTATATTTTCTTTGTAAATTATGAAACTTTATGTAAAAAAATGTGTCCCGCATTTTTCATGTCGCTACCGTTTGTTTTAGTCTATTGGCTGAGATGATTTTAACTACACCCCTACATTTATGATCAGGAAATATTCCTGTGTCACTCTCTCTCATAACTACAAGGTGTGAGTAGATCTCATCATTTTGAGGTAAATGTGTTCAAAAGTTCAAAAATCTGTGTGTAACTTTAAGGAACGTCACTAGCGAGAACATTTTTCTTCAATTAAAGTACACTTGTTTGAGAGTTATTCCATAACATTTAGTTTTTATATGCATACAACTGTTCAGAACTGTGCTAGCTAACCATGTTCTGATTAGCATCTTTGAGCTAGGTTCAAGAGTATCTGAAGTTGAGTTTTCAAAAGTTTTTCCCATAAAATTGTCACGACCGAAACATTTCATCATTGTTTTGGCAGTGACAAAAGGGAACACATAATCTTTATTTGGGGGAAATAAACAAAATTTTAGTACAGTTATGCACATTGTTAGTATTTTAGTATGTTTTAGTAGTGTTTTAGCATGCAAGTTAAAATTCTGTAATGTAATGTGGTCGATACCAAAACATTAGTCACTACCGAAAATGTACAGTCACGACCGAAACATGGGATGTTTTGTCAAAAATAAAGTATACTGAATTATAAACTAGTTTTTGGTTTAATGTATATTCAAACTAATGAATCATTAACTTTGAAATCAGTATGACAGCAAATCTCATAAATTACACTTGAAATATTGTAAAAAAAAAATTGTTAATTTACCTCTGAAAAAAATGTTATAAAATAGCAAAAAATATATTTACAATGTAGATGTAAGCAAAATCTTAATAAGTCAATATAACCCTTCTAATTAAATTATATTTCGCTGTGTTTCGGTAGTGACAAATTTTTCAACTGTCTGTAAAATACAACATGAGAATTAACTGCATGCATAATTATTAGAAATGTACACCTTGGATATTATACGATTTGCATACATACATTTTTTTGGAAAAAGATGTTTTCAAGATGTTTCCCACTATTCTGTAGAATGGCCCATAAAGCCATACACATAGATTCACATCCAAGATCATATCTCCTGTTTCTTATTCCTGCAAAGCTCTGTTAGATGAAATATTGCAGAGGTCAGGATTGTACACTTGAAGACTAACCTGAATTGCTCAAGTCTGTCTGCTGGAGACAGATGTGTAACTATTTTTTTGAGTCCTCCTGGTATTACAGAGGTCTGGAAAATTTTTGGAACAATTTTGAATTGTAATAATATTTCACAATATTACTGTTTTTACTGATTTTTTTTTTTTAATCAAATTAATGTACTTTGGTAGTAGTGTATGACCATAAACGTTGTGACCAGTGAGTGAGTTTTGCTGTATATTGATTTAATAAAAAAAATAAAAAATACTCCATATGGAAAGTTGCTCTCATGTTTTAATGCACACAGTTGAATGGTGCCTCTTGTGCTAATGTGTGTATTAGAGGGAGAGTCTATAGTCCACAGAGGAGGGTGTAGATGAAAACAAAGGCACCCCCTCGAGTGAATGACCGGCCATTCTTCATCCTGCCTCGATTCATTTTATTCTGTCTCTTGTCCCCCAGCTGTGAGAGCAGCCAAACTAAATATCTGGCTTGGCCTCAGCACATGGAATATTTCTAAAAGGAAAAAGCAAAGCAGTTTATGTAAGTGCAGGGATGGATATATATGCAGTAAACTGCCTTTTGTGGCCCATTTTGTGGGTATTAAACAGTGAAATGTGGCTTAGTGCATCTGTGTTTTTTGAGAATGACTTAAATAGTTTTCCTTTGGCTAAGAATAGGTGCGAATAGGTAAGAATAACTTTTGGTTAAAATGTTTCAGAACAAATAAGTCTGGCATTTGCACAAAACAGAAAAAATTAATGTCATGGGTAATCAGATGATTTGAATGTGTATATGCAAAAGATCTCAATTCTGGAAGCATGTCACACAACCAGAACAAAACATTTGTGCGTCAGTTTGATCTTTCACACCACAAACTGCAGGTGTTGCCCGTTCTGTTTCCTCTGGCGGTGAACTCAACAATAAAAGTTTCAATGGTATTGTTTTGGTTTCCAGGCTCTTGCTGTGCCATTCCTTTCTCTCTGTTCCCTGTTCCCATTCTTTTCTTCACCCCCACCCCCCACCCCCCCTTTCTTTTTTTTTTTTGAAGAGATACCCGTGAGTGGATTTGGCCTTGAAAGGCTCGCCGACTAACCTAGAACAGTATTTTAATTGGTCTGCCATAACTCCAGTTTATGCAGGCATCTATAGGAAAATTAAAATCAGAGGCGACTGACTGGGGAAGTCTCAAGTCAACGCAGCTTGAAGGACGGGCTAAAAGATTAAAAGACCTTTCCAAAGAACTGTCTCAGGCTTTGATCTTTAAATTGCAGTCACTGCATGTCATAATATACCATGTTAATTCCGCCAATTAACATTCTGTTGTTAGCCATGATTGTAATTACGACGTGAAATATGTCTTCATAGTGGTTTGTGCTCATGGCCCATCTTTTGATTTGCTCTGGAATAAGCAGCTGTGTTATTTTGAAAATTATTTTCAGTTAAACCGCTTCAGTCTCTTCTCTGGTGGGACGGAGTAAGAAGAAAATGGTGCAGGCAGGGCCAGGGCTCTTTCAAATAAGCAGATTGGCTTTTGGGTTGAGGTTTATACTAAGTGGTGGAATTTGGGTTGTGGGTTCAGGTCCTTGTGGTCTGGGTTTGCATTGTGTGAACTACAGGGAAAACGGCAACAAAATCAACAGTGAAGCGAAGGACTTGGGAAGAAAGTTTAAGTATGTATTTTTACAGAGTTTTTTGAAGCCGATAATTTCCCCGTTTCCGCCTTGGCTCTTAAATATATTTTCACCCAAATATTTCACCCAAAACTGGAAATTCTGTCATTACTCACTTTCATGTCGTTCCAAACCTGTAAGACCTTTGTTTATCTTTGGAACACAAATTAAGATATTTTTGATAAAAGAAAAAGAACTTTCTTTCTGACCCTGTATAGAGAGCAACACGACTACCATGTTTAAGGCCCAGAAAAGTAGTAAGGACATTGATAAATGAACGAAGGTCTTACGGGTTTGGAACGGCATGACAGTAATTAATTAATGACAGAAATTGCGTTTTTGGGCGAACTATCCCTTTATATCTCAATTAGGTATTTGCATATTCAGTGTCAGCTTGCGTAGGGTTGGGTACTGTTTACATTTTAACTGATGCGGTACTGGTATTGTACCCTTTGTGTAATAAAAATATTTATTTCTTTTATGAAAAGTCCAAAGTCCAAATCTCTCAGTTTCAACATTTTGAACAATATGGCCCTACAACCTTTTTTTTTTTTTTTTTTTCTTTTTTAACTTAACATAAACATAACATAAATTCTTGTTTTTAATTTTTCTGATAAAGGCATTAAACATGTATTTACTTTTAATCAAATGAACATTAAACCTTTTTTTTTGCATACAAACAGAGGTTTACTGTAAAAATTAATACATGGAAGAAAAATTGAGTGAATATTCTTTTAAAAATGTTTTAATAATGTATTTTTTTTCTACAGTTAAGTGGTTAATCTGGTTGTAATATTCATTTTTATCATTTAATTGTTTTTTTATCAGTTAATTTAACTGTGACAGAAAATGAAATATATAAAGATGTACTGTAAAAAGTAATACAAGAGTAATCTATTTCTGGTACATGTTAAACCGTACTTTTAATTTGACAGGTTGCCGTGAAGTTTCTGTGTGTATACAGTATGATATTATGCTAGTTCTCTCAAATGAAACGATAAAATTTACATGAAGTGACTCTCACAGCAGCTCTGGAGATTGTTCATGTGTTCATGTCATCATATGTGACCCTGGACCACAAAACCAGTCATAAGTGTACATTTTTCGAAATTGAGATTTATACATCATATGAAAGCTGAATAGATAAGCTTTCCATTGATGTATGGTATTTGTTAGGTAAGGACAATATTTGGCCGAGATCTGGAATCTGAGGGTGCAAAAAAATCAAAATATTGAGAAAATTGCTTTTAATCTTGTCCAAATGAAGTTCATAGCAATGCATATTACTCCATCAAAAATTACGTTTTGATATATTTACGGTCGGTAATATAAAAAATATCTTCATGGAACATGATCTTTACTTAATATCCTAATGATGACATAAAAGAAAAATAGATCAATTTGACCCATTCAGTGTATTTTTGGCTATTGCTACAAATATACCCGTGCAACATAAGAGTTTTGTGGTCCAGGGTCACATATAGTGATACGACGAGGCCAAAAATCAGAGCAAGCATCATGCGTGCTTTAGTATTTGTGGAGTAAACAAAACTGCATTCAGAATTCATATTTAAACTGTACTTTTGCTTTTTAATATTCACAGACACTAGTCAATATCACGATTCGAAGTAAGTGACAGACCTACTTTCGATTTATTAATTTAAAAATTTACGAATTCCGTAACATTCCGCACTATAGAGTACACTCCTAAAAATAAAGGTGCTTTAAAAGGTTCTTCACAGCAATGTCATAGAAGAACCATTTCTGGTTCCACAAAGAACCATCTCTTTCTTACCTTTTATAATCTGAAGTACCTTTTGCCACAAAGATCCTTTTGTGAAACAGAAAGTTTCTTCAGATGTGAAAGGTTCTTTATGGCACCCTTTAGACAAAAAAGGTTCTTCTATGGCATCGTGAAGCACCTTTATTTTTAAGAGTGTAAATTACGCTTTTATAAATGGACTCCGTGATCCTGTCCGTTCTCTCTCTGTCTGTAACATACGCACAGATGCGTTCTCAGGTACTAAAATTTGGCACCAATTGATTTTAATGTGAATCAGTATTCTGTAGTACTGATGCAATTCAGTCGGTACCTTTAAAAGTACCAAGTTCAGTACCCGACCCTAAACTTGCGTAACTCCAGGTTTCATGTCAATGTCGCTATGCACCATTGATTAACTTTCATCATATGGGAGAAAGCGGCATGAACATTCCTTAACAATAACGTGAGGGTGAGTAAATTAGTGGACTGTCACTTTAAATTTTTTTTTGTTCTAGATTGGGTTGTGAAGGAAATCCATTCTGGTGCATTTTTGTCTCCGTTTCTTTTCTGTGCATTTTGTATTGTGAAGAAAGAGGTCGCAGGCTCTCATTCTCAGCAGTGGTTCCTGGGGGTCTGTGCCATTTGAAACATAAATACTTTTAAAGTTTAATGGTCTGCAGGGGTGAGTATCCAAGAGTGAGAACAGACACTTAAATGTGGAGAGAGCCGCTTAAAAATTTACCACGCGAGAGCGAGGTGAAAAGGCCAAAGGGGGAGACCTGAACACACGCTTTGTGTCGCCTCGCTTGCCCACTGTTCAGTCTCACAAGAGTGTCTCCTTTAGCATGGGCACGTGGCCTCTTTGTTCCCGGTACTTTTTTGCTTTCATTTTTACCCTTTGTTTTGTTTTCTACTCCCAAATTTTCTTGCAGCAATTTTTACGCAATTGAATTTAAGTAATTAACCAGTCTGGTTCCCACCTTCTTGCTGGTTCAGCTTCATTCCAGAATGACAAGATGGATTAGCCGTCTTTCCTTGTAAAAACACTGGTATGATTATGATGACAACATGTATTTGCTGTTGGTGGAAGGAGCTCAAGGCCTGGGAGATAATTGCATTCACAGACTGGAAGGATTTGCTTCTTAGTAGCTCCTTGCACCAGTTTTTCTTGTGAGAAGCAGTTTACCATTGCTGTTCTCTGGTCCAGGGCCCTGTCCCAAATGTTGCCCGAGGCCCTTATGGTCCACTGCGCTTTGGTGACGTAATGCGGTATAAACTGTCTGGTGGAAGTCTGCATCAGTTTGACCTCAGCACCCTGAGTAACCTTCAGAATCATAAAATGACACATGGGTTACGTTGTGGTCTTCACAGTGGCCACCGCAAGCCTCCAAGAAGGTATACATTAAGTTAGCCTTTTAGGACCTATCCTAGTAGCCATAAACTCAAAACTGAAACCAACTCCAAGTCATCGCTTTGCCACAGTGGCCTAACTCCTATAAAAGACAAGTGTCGTGGACTTTTAATAGACTGTTGAGAGAGCTCTGCAAGACTCTGCTAACCCGCCCTTCATTGCTAGAAGGTTCCCCATCGCTCTGAGGAGTCGATGCTCTCTTATGCTCTGAATGCAGCCATGCAACCATTACACACTTTCTCAGGCTCGAACAATAGGGCCCTTACGACCGGCCCCCATAATCCCCTCTTCTTCGGTCTCATTCATCCACCACTAAACCCCCTCTAAAGGCCAGACCCCCTGCAGTCCCATCAACCACAGTGGATACCTACATTTGTAACCAGCTGAGGTGACCTTGATTTCACATTTTGGCTCCTCCGTTCTGTGCATTTGGCTGCATGTCAAGTCAAGTTCAAAGCTGGGGGGAGGTGCACAATTGACTGGAAGTGAAAATCTGGTGTGTGGAAACAATTAAGTCTCCTTGCCAGTTTATTGATCCAAGCAGCAAGCCGGTTGGGCTGCTGGTTTGCAGGATGGGGGATGGACACTAGGAATGTTGGGCGGCATGCCAACTGTATTTCACGCCAACTCTCGGTGGGGGACCACACTATCTTTGAGCAAGATTCGATGCATCCCGCTGGCATGCGTGCAGGTTTATGTGCGTTAACAACTTTTTTTACCTTCGATTCTTCTTCTAGCTTCTGTTTTCCCCTATTCTCAATTCACCCTCTACTGTGCACAAATATCATTCTTAAATGCTTTGGTATGACTGACGTGTCCTGCATTAAAATGCTTCGCTTAAGCTCCTGGTTACTGTTTGACTGAGCACCCTGTAGAGTCCGCGAAAGAGAGCGGTAAATGTGAGGTGTGATCTGAGTGTGCATCAGACAGATGTGTTCTTGAACGAAAGAAGTGTATCTTCAGTTGTGTGTGGATTACCTCCCCCTGGGCTGAGTGGTCCATCTCAAAGGGTTAAGCCTTTCTGTGCAACTGCAGCCTTTAATGAACCATGGGGGTCTGCGCCGTCTGAGCACTTTGACAGGTGTCAAGGATTAAACTCGCCTTCTGGACACGGACAGATTGCTCTCTCACTTTTTCCATTCTCTCTGTATTTCCCCTGCAGTCAGGCTGTTTTCAGACTTCATTAAAAATGTAATTATTCACTCATTAACCTTTCTAAGCGTTAAATTGCCTTTTTTTCTGTGAAAATGGAGAGTTAGCACTGATAATTGTAGATCAAGGCCGGGGGCAGGGGGTTGTGGGAATTGGAGGGCTGAAGAAAGACATGGGATGCACTATCCTGTTTGGCTTTCGGGAATGGTTGGTTTTCTGGTAAACGAACGCAGTGAAGGTGGTCAGTCGATTGGGCTGAAAGCCTGGTGGTGTTGTACCCACTGTGGAAGTGCCAATAGCTCCATCAAATCATACATCAATGGAAAGCTTATTTGACTCTTATGACTGGTTTTGTGGTCCATGGACACATATATCGCATAAGTTTGAATGCTTTTTTTCACATTTGCAACTGAAAACTACTGCGTGCAACTATGGAAAAAATATCAGCATATTTGTGTTTGCGCTGAGGGGCAACTTTAAAGTTTAAAGTTTCTACGTGTTTTTGCAGCATTGAGTAATGTATCACAGGCGTATCTCACGAATCCTTTCATAAACACAGTGTAGAGAGAGTGTAAATTAGAGACTGATTGATTGTGCAGTGTAGAGAGCTTTGTTGATTGTAATGGAACTTTGTGAGGTCGCTGTGAGTGACAGCTTTTAATGATTTTTAAAGGAGTTTGTAAATGAGATATTGATTTAATACAACAGATAAATAATATTAAGTTACTTACATTATCTGACTATAACACTATTGCCTGATTTTGCTCTATTTCGTCATCAAAAATAGTTTGAAACAGCTTTATGAGCAAACGTGCATTTTTAAACAAATCTAGTGAGTTAATGATTCAATTTCCCATACATAAAGACAGTCACTTGCATTATTCCTGAATGAATCAGCCATTCGAACGAATCAAATGAATGAATGATTCAGTAATTAAATCAGTGACTTGCCGCCACCTAATGGCAGTTTTACTTTCATTTTTAAAGTATCTTTTCAGTTATTTAAATCATTTAAAATGTCTATATTTATATTTAAAACATTAATCTCAATATGAATTTATGAATTTGATTGCACTCATGCCACCTCTGAGCCTCATTAAACATATGAAAATATGTGTTTTTTATCTGTGCCACCTCTGTAGTACAAATTAATTTTTGTTAATACTGATTTCATGTGATATGTGTTATATCTTGTTTGTCAAACCACAAATGCTCATCTTGTCTAGCTCTGCAATGTGCATGTGATGTACTCTGTGCATTCCGGTTCAAGACAGTTAGGGTATGCCGAAAAACTCTTGTCTCATTTTAAAACTTTAAAATCACCTTACAACGCTGTTTTTCCTTTTTTGTAAAGGGTGTTAAGTTTTCCCGTCAAGTTTTCCCAAATCTGCACGTGTTACACAGTGCATGAAAGGTAATTTTCAAAAATCCATAATAGGGTCACTTTCATGTACTATAACCTCAAAAAACACCTCACATGTGGCTGCTTACGCAAGCATCGACTACACAATGTATGAATAAGAGCTTTCCTTGCCATTAAAGCTTGGATATCCCTTTATTTACACTGCACAAGTCTGCGGAGCTGATCGCGGCCACTTTAGTCAGTGATTGTGTTTATACCAGGCGTGCCGCAGCTCGTTTCAGTTTAAAAAGCATTTCAGAAGCAGCTGTCCACATTGCTTCTGTAAAGATGGATGCCTATGTCACCTACGATTAAAATGAATGGCTAGTGCGGTGGCTTCGACAAATTATGTTTTAGTCGCATATCATCAGTTAGTGGAAATTTCATTTAGCAACAGTTCATTTCGACATTTGTGACCCTGGATCACAAAACTAGTCATAAGTGACATGGGTATATTTGTAGCAATAGCCAACAGTACATTGTATGAGTCAAAATTATCGATTTTTCTTTTATGCCAAAATTCATTTGAATATTAAGTAAAGATCATGTTCCATGAAGATATTTTGTAAATTTCTTACCGTAAATATATCAAAACTTAAATTTTAAGTTAGTAATTTGTGATATGCATTGCTAAGAACTTCATGCACCCTCAGATTCCAGATATTTAAATAATCGTATCTCTAACAAACCATACATCAATGGAAAGCTTATTTATTCAGCTTTCAAATGATGTATAAATCTCAATTTATAATTTTAAAAGTGATACTTTTGACTGGTTTTGTGGTCCAAGGTCACATTTATAAAACATCGCAAAAGTTTTGCGCAAATATGTAATGGAAACGCACCTAGTGTCATGACAACATTCTCGCTGGTAGAACATTGCATGCTGGTCAGTGCTGAGTCTGGCATAACTGTCAATCATTGGGAGAATGCTTGATGCTCTTTTCCACTAGCTGGGAACGGGCTGTCTTTCAACTCAGTGCCCATCACTGTGTGCCGCAGCTTACTTGATTTGGGAGTGAACAAGCTTTTTGCCCTCTATTTTTGTTTTTTGTCTCTAGCCAAATTCCGTCACTGTTTTAAAAACCTTGTGGTGAGGACATTATTGGCTTGACGTTAGTGGTTCTAGTTTGAGTTCCCATTCACACTGCCAGGATTTTTTTTTTTTTTTAAGTGCATGTTGCCAGTCACTGACCTGATTGGTTGCTAGCAGGCGTTTCTAGTTCTGGTTTCTGTAGTAACTGAATGTCTAAATGTCACTATTGACACAAAATTAATCATTAGAGGAATAACAGGCTGTTCACGCTTTGATCAGTACTGTACCTTTTTGCTGTACAACAGCTTGTCACTGGGGTAGAACCCTTAAAGGGACACATCTGTAGCTAATTTACCCCTACATGTTTCTTAGTAGTACCTTAAGGGAACATTTTACTGCTTTAACGTACTAATAAGAACCTTTTACAGGTATATAAGATTCAAATTTGACCCTTTAAAGGGATGGTTCATCCAAAAATGAAAAATGATAATTTACTCACCCTCAAGCCAGGTGTCTTCTTTCAGACAAATACAATCTGAAGTATATTAAAAAATGTCCTGGCTCTTCCAATCTTTATAATGGCAGTGAATTGGTGTTGAGATTTTGAAGTCCAATAAAGCGCATCAGTCCATCATAAAAATACTCCGTGGGTTAACAAAGGCCTTCTAAAGTAAATCAATATTCTAAGAAAAATATCCATATTTAAAACTTTATAAAGAGTAGCTTCCGCTAACTGTCGTAATTGCGTTCATGAGAGAGTGGCGTTCCAGCGGATGATGTAGGACATACAGTAGGTGTAGCGAAAGCTCAGCTGTGAATATGCTAGTCTTGTGAAAACTTGTGAGAAGTTTTGTTTACAGCAAAGGAAAACCAGCCTCCTCTTGGCTTATATCAAAATCCTCAGACATTTTTCTTTACAAATCCTTGTTTTGTACTTCTAATTTAAGAACGCTTCCGCATTCATCACTACCGAGTACGTCCTATGCCACGCTCTCGTGAACGTGCGTACAACAGTTAGCGGATACTAGAGATTGCAGTTTAACTGTGTTGAGTGCTTTTTATGATGGGTGGATGCACTTTATTGGACTTTAAAATCGCACCACCCATACGCTTCCATTATCAAGTCTGGAAGATTGCTGGCGGTATGATCAAGCCTTAAAGAACTTGTTTAGCCTTAAAGGTGTTTTTTTTGTCCCACAACCACTCATTTTTCTGGTGTGAATGCTTATGTGCTTGTGAGATTGTTCTTGTATTAACATCAAACAAAGTCATTTACAACAGACTGATCTGTTTACAGCGTAGGAGAGTGAAAGCCTGTCATCATAATTACATGCTATTGATTGCTTGCCGAGCTGACGTTGGACTGCCTTGAGGAATGTGGTCATTGAGTCTGACAAAAAAAAAAAAAGGAAAGCACTTGGGTCCTCACGGTGTAGGTTTTCTTCTGGCTAGGAAACGATGTGATGTTAGCCTGTGGGTATGTGATGAAATTGTAACCTGGAAAGATAATTCAGGGTATTTGAAACTGATTTCGAGACAAAGTAGTACTATTTTATAAGGTTTCCCTAGCCTAACCAGCAGTGTGTTGTTTCGTGTCCTCGTACAATAGCCCACAGCATCCATCTAACAGAAACCACAATCCCTCAGACTTCATTGCAGGAATGCTTGTTATTAAAGAGCAAAATAATTGTATTACAACTCCTCTGTCCTTCTCTTTGGCTCGTCTCTCTGACATAAAGCCACAGGGATACTAAAAGGCCCAGGAAAGGAGCAGATCTCTCTTGTATGGTAAGCAAAAGCTCCAAGTGAATAGCTACGGTTTTAATTTGAAGAGGATCGTGTTTTGGCTTGGTGTCTGTTTGTGAAGGGTGGGGGAATGAAGTCTCGGGTTATCTGAGTACAGAGCTAATCTCCCTTATGATAATCACAAACTCCTGAAAATATGAATTGGGTCTCATATGGTTGTAATTTGGAGAGATAGAAAAAGATTTTATTGTGCTGCGCATTTGCTAGTGAAAAATTGGTGGAGGGGGAAAACACTGAATGCAGGATATCCTGCTTTTTATTTTTTAACATGTAGCCTAACCTTGTAATGTTAGCTCACTTAGCACAGCTGCACAAAAATGACCGTTTAAATAAACAAATTTGAATGGCTTGTCTGAACTGGTTGTAGTGGGTTAACTGACATGTTTTATAGTCTGACCAATGCCTCTTGTTATTGCTTTTCATGAAAGCACAAAGGATTTACAGGGGATGACGCCAGTTAGCAAACATCCTGTTGAGTTATCCCTGGAGACCAAAAAAAATTACCTCCATCAGTTTGAGGTTAGTCTGCCCCGTTTTCTTTGTTAGGAATCATTAAGCTCTCTGACTAGGCAAACATATGAGGCATATTTTTGAAAGGATAATTTTAAATGATAGATACAAAACATTTTTAAACTAAAAAATGGGCTCAGCTGTTCTGTGATGCTCAAGTTTGTGGTCTCAAAGGACATTAGTGGTTTATTGGGCGATTTGGATTCAACAATGGAGCAAGATTTTTGATAGGAACCATAAGGAGATGTTTAGGATGAGCGATTGCTGTTCAGGTGAAGGAAATGTTGCAAGAACTGTTGACTTGCAGACAAACAAAAACAATCATTGATGGACCTGAGCCAGCGAGCCGTTCATGTGAGGGGAAAAACTCAATCGGAGAACACGAAGACAGAGCGAGCATGTCTTCTATACGTGCCTGCGTTGGTCCTTTGTGAGTTTTGTTTTTGTTGTTGGGCATGTGCAGTCGGCTGACTTTCTCAATTAAACGGCCAGGCCGTTTGCATTGTCTGTGAGCTCATTACAGGGATACACTGTGCTTTGAGGGCTTTTTCTTTTCAAGGAAACTTGGCAGATGGAAGCCAAACCCCTAAAGAGTCTCTTGTAAAGTCCGGTTTGAACTGAACCAGTCCAGATCGACCCATTAGCCACTGTATAGAATGAATAAGACCACCCAGATTCATTTGAGAGAACAATGTCGCACAAGTGAACATTGTACTGCTCAGAAGTAGTAAAAAAAAAAAAAAGGAAGAAATGCCACATGCTTTTCAGCTGTCTTGTTGGCTGAGATAAAACCACATACAAACCAGAGAGCTAAAGATGTCAATTAGATGCCTAATGGTGGCAGTTGCTGGGCTGACTGACTGGATGAACAAAATGAAACAGGATCAATATATTTTATAGATTTTATGAGATTTAAAGGGATAGTTCTTCCAAAAATGGAAATTCTGTCATTAATTAATTACCCGCATGTCATTTCAAACCTGTAAGACTCATCTTCAGAACACAAATTAAAGGAGAAGTCCACTTTCAGAACAACAGTTTACAAATAATTTACTCACCCCCATGTCATCCAAGATGTTCATGTGTTTCTGTCTTCAGTCGTGAAGAAATTGTTTTTTTTTTTAGGAGAGCGTTTCAGGATTTTTCTCCATATAATGGACTTCATTGGTGCCCCGATTTTGAACTTCCAAAATACAGTTTAAATGCAGCTTCAAAGAGCTCTAAATGATCCCAGCCGAGGAAGAAGGGTCTTATCTAGCGAAACGTTTGTTCATTTTTTTTCGGAAAATAAAAATCTGTATACTTTTTAAGCACTAAAGCACAGGTTCTGGGATGCGCGTCCACGACACTACCAATCATGTCATTGTCTGTGTACTCTCATTTTCTCCTACAACTTCAGAATCGTCCGACATCGTTGTTCCTTTTGGTTTGTAAACAGCGTTTGACTTACTTGCACTTCCTTAGTCTTTGCGCGTTCGCTTTGTAAACACTGGGTCTGTAGTTTCGTGTGACCTTTCGATGTGATTCAATAGTACGTAGTGTCGTGGACGCGCATCCCAGAGCCTGTGTTACACAAGCTTTTGTGCTTAAAAAGTAAACAAATGTTTATTTTCCAAAAAAAACGACAGATCGTTTCGCTAGATAAGACCCTTCTTCCTCGGCTGGGATCGTTTAGAGCCCTTTGAAGCTGCATTTAAACTACATTTTGGAAGTTCAAAAATCGGGGCACCAGTGAAGTCCATTATATGGAGAAAAATCCTGAAATGTTTTCCTCAAAAATCATAATTTCTTCACGACTGAAGACAGAAAGACATGAACATCTTGGATGATAAGGGGTAAGTAAATTTTTTTGTAAATTGTTGTTCTGAAAGTGGACTTCTCCTTTAAGATATTTTTGATGAAATCTAAGAGCTTTTTGACCCAGTTCATGTTATGAACCCGTAATGTTATGAAGCTACAAGAATACTTTATGCACAAAGAAAACCAAACTAACAATTTCATTCAACAATTTCATATATTTACTTTCATGGCAAGCCAAATGTGTCACAGAAAAGACCAGCTGTGGCAGTTTGAGTACTACTCACCAGGAAGTGTGGTTAGCCTGAAGCTTGCTCATTGCAATTTACAGTAAAGGGGGTCATGACATGAGAAATCAAATTTGCCTTGATCTTTTGGCATATAAGAAGTCCTTGTACCATTTAAAACATCTTGCAAGTTTCTTAGCTAAAAACGTTTGCCTCATTATAAACAAAGTATTTATTTAATCAAGCTCCAGAAACTTTTTATTTGGATCCAAAGTGCAAGGTGATGTCACCGGACGCAGACATTTGTATAAACACCGCCTCCAGAGCAAGGCATCAACGGATTAGTTCACTTCCAGAACAAAAATTTACAGATAATGTGCTCACCCCCTTGTCATCCAAGATGTTCATGTCTTTCTTTCTTTAGTAATAACGAAATTGTTTTTTGAGGAAAACATTTCAGGATTTTTCTCCATATAGTGGACTTCAGTGGTGCCCCCAAGTTTGAATATCCAAAATGCAGTTTAAATACAGCTTCAAATGACTCTAAATCAGGGGTGCCCAACCCTGTTCCTGGAGATCGACCTTCCTGCAGAATTTAGTTCCAACCCTGATCAAACACACCTGTCTGTAATTATCAAGTGCTCCTTCAGATCCTAATTAGCTGGTTCAGGTGTGTTTGGTCAGGGTTGGAGCTGAACTCTGCAGGAAGGCCGATCTCCAGGACCAGAGTTGAGAACCCCTGCTCTAAATGATCCCAGCCAAGGAGGAAGGGTCTTATCTAGAGAAACGATCAATTATTTTCAGAATAAAATTACAGTTTATATACTTTTTAACCTTAAACGCTCATCTTGTATAGCTCTGCCTGAACTCTGTTTTTTCCGTTTCAATACAGTTAGGGTCTCAAAATCTCATTTTCTCCCTCAACTTCAAAATCATCCTATATCGCTGCAGTAGTACCAACCCAGTGTTTGCAAAGTGAACATTCAAAGAAGATCAAACACCTTTCACAAAAAAAGGTAAACCGTGATGTAGGATGATTCTGAAGTTGGAGAAGAAAATGACATGGGAGTTTTTCGACATACCCTAACTGTCTTGAAATGGAAAAACAGAGTTTAGGCAGACCTAGATGAACATTTGAGGTTAAAAAGTATATAAATTGAAAAGTTTTTTAGAAAATAACGATCATTACGCTAGATAAGGCCGTTCTTTCTCAGCTGGGATCGTTTAGAGCCATTTAAAGCTGCATTTAAACTGTATTTTGGAACTTTAAACTCAGGGGCACCATTGAAGTTGACATTATGGAGAAAACCCCTGAAATGTTTTCCTCAAAAAACATCATTTCTTCACAAATGAAGACAGAAAGACATGAACATCTTGGATGACAAGGAGGTGAGTACATTATCTGTAAATTTTGTTCTGGAAGTGATTTTCTCCTTTAACGTCTGACACACTGAATGCGAGAAATTACAATCCCTGCTGCTATCTTGTCTACACTGGATATAGTATACAGATGTGTGTTTGGTTTCTGACACAGTCCGCACACTTGAGTCTGTCGTCAGTAGGTTAAATATATTGTTTGCTTTGACTTGTTTGGTTTAGACAGCTCGTTGCGTCTGTACAGATATCAGAAGAATGGATACAAGTGGATAGTTTATTTTTAATGGCATCCCAGATCGTGTCTGAGGATTTGTTTTGGAGGGTTTTGTTTTGTAAATGAGGCACTGTGTGATGGAGAGTTCACAAAGAAACATTTGTTGAAAGATGTATTACTAGATTTAATTGCAGCTGCATCACAAACTGTAAGTAAATTATTTCATAATGCTTTGTCAGGAAATGACCATTTTATTTTGATCATGTTGTCAAAACACTCACATGCACTAGCACGGGGCGTTGATACTGTTTCCTATGCAATGACGTTAGCCAATCATAACAGTGGCCGATTACCGAGAAGCCTTAAAGAACCCGTCCCTTAAAACAAGCTGTTTTAGACTAAGGGTTGAAAATAATCATTTTTCCACATATTTATTTGTTAACATTATAAGTATATCAAAAAACATATTAAAATAATAAAAAAAAAATCCATGTCATGACCCCTTTAATATAGTTTAACAAAGACTTTCCCACTTACCCTTCAAACTCCAATGCCAAATTCCTTATGGAAGTCTGGGTTAGTTGAACTGTAGAATAAACAGAAGTGAGCTGAGGTACTTATTATAGTCTTTGTGTTGTAGCTTTGCACAGGATGTTCCTTAAACTGAACAAATACAAGCATCTGAAGAAGGTTTATACTCACCTCAAGGCTCAAGACTACTCTAAATGTAATCGTTCCCGCTTTTGTGTTAGTGTAACAGCAGTCCCTTCCCCCTCTTACTCCAGCATGTCCCACAATCCCCGGGGAACAATATAAAGCCAGTCTCCGTGTACGTACAGATGTCAGTTTCGCTTCTGTCTGGTGGCACATATGTATAGAAGGAAATGTTTCATCTCGTGGCTGCTCATGTGCATTACGGTAAATGCCATTCAGAAGCTTGTTGGGGGCAGCGCACAGGAAACGGTAAGTTGACTCAATCCTGTTAATGTGGAACAGCATTTAATTAGATCCGCTTGAAGCAGATGAGGCTGACACGTCTAGTTAAATAGGACCTGGATGTGATGCACACAACATAAGACATGTCTTTAGACAGATTTTGTTATAAAACTAAAAATGGGAAGCTAATTAGTTCTACTTTCAAGGCTGTCCTGATTGGCTGTTGTAAATGTGGACATTTAATAAAAGATTTAAATCATTATAAATGATGTTGAACTGATAAGTCACACAAAAGTTCTATCACTTGCTCACCAGTGGATCATCTGCAGTGAATGGGTGCCGTGAGAATGAGAGTCCAAACAGCTGATAAAAGCATCACAATAATCCACACGACTCCAGTCTGTGTTTGTAATTAACAAATTCATCATTGACGATGACATATAATGAAAATCTGACTTTTTTCCTTGTTTAAGTGCTGTGCTATAATCTGGTCCCAAGTGAATCAGCCAACCCAGAAAATGTAAAAAAGAACAACCCAGGCATATTTTTTGGTAAGCCTTTCTTTGCAAGCATGTGATAAAATTAGCTGCTCTGATGTCGCTCTACCCATGACGTATAAAAAGGAACTTATTATAATATTACCGCCCCTTAATGTGCATATTTTTCCACCGACGGGACCGCAGTTTTCTTTTCGAAAAAAAAAATTGGTGTACCAGTATATAACGCCATGGTGAAAGCTCGAACAAAGCATGCTAACTGTTTTGTGGCTGCACAGATGAGCACAGAACACTATTTAGAGTCCCAGCCTCAGAGGAGACGAGAGAGCTGTGGATTTACTGAATTATTTACTGTATAGTATAGATTTGGGGTCAGTACATTTTTATTGTTTCTTTTTTTTTTTTTTTTTAAGAAATTAATACTTTTATTCACCAAGGATGTATTAAGTTAATAATTAAAAGTTTATTAAAAGTTAATAATAAATAATTTACACTGTTATAAAATATTCTAATAATAAATCCGCATATTAGAATGATTTCTGAAGGATCATGTAACACTTAAGACTGGAGTAACAGCTGATAAAAATTCAGCTTTTCATCACAGGAATAAATTCTATTTTAAAGTATGTTAAAATAAAAAACATTATTTTATATTGTAAAAACATTTTGCAATATTACTGTTTTTTTTCTATATTTTTAATCAAATAAATGCAGCCTTGATGAGCATAAGAGACTTCTTTAAGGACTATTACAAGTCTTACTCACCCCAAACTTTTGAACGGTAGTGTATAAACATGCGATTTCCCAGCTGTTTACCTTCGCAGACATAACCGACTGTTTTTGTAACTCCTGTGTGCTTTTAACATAAACTTGTGTGTATTTGACTGTTTAAGCGCAATAAGACACGAAAGAACTTAGTTTAGTGCACACATGCCGTGCGACAGCCATTTTTTGTGTGCATGCTTCGATGTGTGCGATCAGAAAACCCTATATCAGAAGTTTCAACTAATATGGTTAAAAGGGGTCCTATTATGCTCTTTTACAAAGTCTTGATTTTGTTTTGGGGGTGTACTAGAACATCCTTTCATGCTTGGTGGTTAGAAAAACGCATTATTTTGAACATAATTTACATTATTATAATACCTTTCTCCCAGCCTGGTGCAAATGGCTCGATTAGTTCCGGGTTTAATGAAGGCCCACCTTCCGAAAAACGAAATGTGTTGTGATTGGTTAGCTGTCCCACTGCGTTGTGATTGGCGAACCGCTTAGACGGTGTTTCAGTACTGCCACACCCCTTGTCAAAGAAGCTAGTTCCGTATACAACTGTTAACGCAAGCTAGATTAAAGTGATTCTTACGTTTTAAATATGGATATTTTTCTTACAAAAACGCATTGATTCACTACAGGAGGCCTTTATTGACCCCACTGAGCTGTGTAAGGCACTTTTTATTATGGATGGATGCATATTATTGGACTTGTTTTGGACTGATGAGGAGAAACACCCGTCTATACCATTCTAAAGCTTGGGTTTGCCAGGATTAATTTTAATATAGTTCCGATTGCATTCGTCTGAAAGAAGGAAGTCATATACACCTAAGATGCATGGAGGGTGAGTGAATAATATGCTACAGTAGTGTTGGGTCCTATCGTCAGCCTGCGAGATCATGCTAATTTATTTAACTACTTACATACTTAGTTTCAGTGCCCAAAACCAGCTCCAGCATAAGACTAAAAACAGCCTAACATTATCAAAGAACATCATCACTGATCAGCCTAGCCTATTCTAGTGCAAGCTTATTGAACACTCACGTTATAAGTAAAGTTATCTACACTGTATGATGAATAAATCTCTTACCACACACGTCGGCAGCACGTTATAGCTCCGACGTGGCAACCGGAGTAGATCACGGCTTCGGCATGTGTTTCGACCCTCCTTTAAGAGAAAAAATTCATCCTTGTAGTTATTGTGGTTCAGTCAAAAATCATCCTTTCTGAACAATTCAGTCCAAAGAACAATTCTGACCTAAGGCATGAATGTATTCTTTTTAATTGATTCATTACAGATAATTACTTGCGAATCTACACCAAGTATCTCCTGTCTGCAGGTCACAGTCGCGCCGAATCGTCTTTCATCTCTGGCTGTTTTGTGAAGGCAGCGTTTTTGGCAAATTGTAGCATGTTTCTTGCTGATCCAACACTGCAATCTGGTGTTCTGCACCGTAACAAATTAAACATAACTGCTACATCGTACTTTCCCCCCTAATCCAAAAGTGTTTCATTGTCTGGTCACAGTGTGGTTTAGCAGATTAAGTGGATGTGGTGTTAGTTTAGAAGCAGACGGCAGTGATTCATATCAGAATCAAAGCTGTAATCAACAGAGATTTCTCTCTGGCAGTCAAACACTGCATCCGATACACTGTTATGAAGGGACATGTCGTCTTATTTTTTTGCTTTTGCTATGTATTATATATAATAATAGACTTTTTTTTAAATACTATGTACCGTAGATGTTATTTATTAGTGATGCACCAAAATTTCAGCAACTGAAAATTGATTTATTTTTCAATGAAAACTGTTTTGGATGGATAAAACGGTGTTGTTTAATTAGTGCTTCTCAGATGGTGCTTTTTGGCTTTGTTGGTATCTGGTTTCTCAATTTGTTGATCTTTTAGTCAGTGCTGCCTTTCAATAAGTATTGTGCTCTGAAGAGTCTGTGTTTCATATCAGAAGTAACAAAATGTGTATATTTCAACAGCAAATTGAAGCAGAAACTTATGATTACTTAAATATGATTACAAAATTTGTATAAAAATCGTCATTTTAAATGTTATATATATCTCAGTTTTTATTTGAGAGCTGATTATTGAAAAAAGTATAGTGTATATAAAATATAGTATTATTTTACTAAACTATTTAACTCTGATTCTTGTATAAACAGTATACGGAGTTTCATAAATGTTCACCCCAAAAAACTCATCCTTCTTTTTACCCCCCACTATGATAATGTTCAATCATAGTAAGGGAAAACCGGATCATTTGAAGCTGGCGATTTCATGGATTTGTGTTTTATTTCATAAATCGTTTTCAATTGCTGCAGGCAATGCCCTCTGCCTCTCTTTCTTTCTCTCTCACTCTCTCTTTCTCTCAGCACACACACACACACACACACAGCCTTTTGTTGGCAGCAAGGCTGCCTTGACATTCTCTGATTTGCTGGCAACGCCAGCTGCTGGCACTAGCCAAGTTAAAGGCTGTATGGCAAGACCGAAGCTGCTTTGCTCGGTGGAGGGGCTGAACAGCACTGTCTTTTGTGTCTGACTCTTTCTGCTGGTTATTTATAAATTGTGTCAACCTGCAGTGCATTCCAGGCCTTCTCTGACAGAGCTTTGCCGCACTGATGTGTGCTGCTTTTGTGCCTGACATGGTTCCTCTGGGGACTCCAGCTGTGAAACACATTTTTAGTCCTGAAAGTGGATTATTAAAGGACTGTCACAGTAGCACAGGGGTTAAGTGTTGTTCGATTGCACCTCACATCTATTGCTTGTTTTTATTTATTGCTTTCTTGGAAAATAAATAACTTACTTGGGGTGAAGTGTGAGGTGTTGCAGTGTTTATTGAGGGCATGGTTAAATCGTTCAGTCTAAAATTTGATTGGCTGTCTCGATATTTAATGCTATGATTGACTCTTATACTCTAGAGGTGGGACTTCAATAAAAACTGATATAAACAATAATACAAAACATGTTCCTGTCCAAAACACCTAGGGTCTTTCTGGGGCGTTATTTTTGAGTCATTTTTGACTTATTTGTAATTTAAAATTGTAGCTCATGGCTTGAGATGCTGAAAAAACAACGAGAGGCAATTCAGCAGCCAGCAGTGTTTTGAATATTCAAACAGGTTGCAGTGAATATAATATAAATTAAATTATATATGTATATTTATTTTATTATAATTTAAAAAATTACAGAACATAATTAAATTATATAAATCTAATCATTTTATTATCATTTTGATGAATTAATTTATAATTCATTTATATATATATATACACAAACGCAAAAATTACAATGAATTAATTTATAAATAAATATATTAAAAATGAATAAAAAATTAATGTAAATTCAGTTAATACAATTAAATGTATACATTTTGTTATAAGTCTGAGGCATTAATTTATAATTAATTCAAATAAATAGATACATATACATTACATTACATATAAATATATATACTGTAGTTAAAAAAAATTCATGTAAATTCATTATTGAATTTATTTTGATTGTATACATTTTATTTTCAAATTTTAATTAATTTATATATATAATCATTCAAATATATGTGTGTATATATATATATATATATCTCCTTATATATATCCTATATATATATATATATATATATATATATATCCTTATATATATATATATATATATATATATATATATATAAATTACATTTTATTATAATTTTATGAATTAATTTAGAATATATTTATTTATTTTAATTACATTAATGTAATTTCAATTCAAATACAATTAAATAAAATATACGCTTTATCATTTAATGACTGAATTTATTAAAAATAAATGAATGTAAATTCAGTTAATACAATGACACAAATTATACATTTTATTATAATTTGAATTAATTTATTTATAATTCATTTTAAATATATATATATATATATATATATATATATATATATATATATATGACAAAAAATACAGTTACATTAAGTATATATATTTTTTATTTTAAAGAATAATTTATGATTAATTAAAATAATTATATTATAATGAAAAAATAAATTCATGTAAATTTGATTAGTACAATTTATTTATTTTAATTTATCTATATTATAAAATTAACTTACATATTATAGGCATTATATTATTTTATGAATTAATAGTCTGGTTATACTTCATGTCACCCTTGAATGAATCCATGCAGAGCATCGTCCTCCCCAGTCAAAAGAAACATGCCACTGGTGTTCATAATTGCGACTTTGTCTATACAGTTAAAGAGAGCGTCAGCTTCTTGAAATTTTTTATGTCTTATTGCAGTTTTACAAGTACCACTTGTGGTCATCTTGAATTGTGACCTTCGAACATGTCTAAAGCCGAGGTTTTGGCACGGCAGCCAGAATTTCGAATCTACTTTTTACGTCTAACACACATTTTGTGGGCCAAAAGCCGCAATATCCTTCTGTCTCTCTCTCTCTTTTTTTAACTTCCTCTCTTGTTTTCTTTTCCCTTTCATTTCTCTTTCCAGGGAGTCCTTTATCTCCATCAGTGGAAAACATTAATCACACCTTTCTGATGAGGTTTTAGGCCCAGTGTTGCAGTCATACCCAGCGCTGCTTAACTACAATGCACACATCTCCCAGCCATGCAGATTATGCACAGGAAAAAAGACCTTTGCGTAAACAATTGGCGGGCGAGATCACGGTTTATGGTTTAATGACTCTTTACACAGTGCATAAGACATCATAAAACACTACATAAACATTTCTGAAAGGGAAAAGCACTGTAAAAGTGTTATGTTAGTGGATTCAGGTAATAGCTGGCATGTAGTTTTCAGTTTCAGCTCTTATGGAAGGAATTCTGGACCAAGTTGGACCGGAGCACACGGCGCTCCCCTTCCTTCCTGTCTTAATAGTGTAGCGCTCTACAAGGTTCACAGAGCAAACACACAATCCCTGAAGGAACAAGGAGGCAAAACAATTGAGCATGTTTATCTGTGCCTATTTGCTCACATTAAAGGAACCGGTACTCGGCCACACCACTTCAAGGAAACGACTTCCAATCCACTTCAGAAGGATAATAAACAGCGAATGCCGACCTCTCTCGCTCAGCCGCACTGCGTGATTCATTCTTCCCATAATTCCCATTACTTTGTTCGGGTCACTGGGCCGGATTTCTCACAGCCTTTGCTCTGTGGAAATTCACCGATTGCAAATCTACATACGCTATTGAAAATAAAAGGTTCTGTGGCGTCTTTGGTTTCACGAATAACCTTTAATATCCAGGGAAGCTTTCCATGGCTTCTGTTCAGCGAATGTTTTTTGGGAAACCTAAAATGCTTCCTCTATGGCATCACTGAGAAAACCTCCTTTGAGAACCTTTATTTTGAAAGTGAATTGAGGGCGTGAGCAGTCATTATATAACTAGTCGTAATGCTCTATTGTTGTAATAAATCATTTTTTATTAGTTTGTTTGATTATGTGGCTAATTAAATAATGAACGTGCATCTCACATGTCAATTACTACATGTTTGGCAAGTTTTGACGAGTTTGACAACTAGCGGGCAGAGGTTACATCAGCTATCCAGATATATGGAGCGCTACAACAAACACAACTACATCAAGTACTGCTTTTCTGCTGAGCTCTTCTGTCTTCTTGAGTTGAGAGCAAAGGTGATTTATAGGGAAAAGGGCCAGTAAGTCAACTGAAGACTCAAGAGGAAACTTAAAGGGTAACTTTGGCTCTCCCAGCCATAAATGCAAGAAGCTCCTGTTGTGAGTATCTGGTTTCATGTGGCCTTTGGCTATAAAAACTACACAGCAGACTTGTTTAATGGCACCTTCTTATCACTAGAAGTGGTTTTAAATTCAGAAGCGGAAGAGAAAGTGTTTTATGAGTCCATATTAATTAGCTTTTTTAAAATATGATTGTCTGTGGGTCTGTCCTAATTTAATAACCGTGGATTTTACTTTTATTTAATAGTTTAGGTGGGTTAAAAATACTATTTTGTTATTTTCTTTTTTTGTTGTTGTTTTTTTGTGTGTGTTTTGTTTTGTTGTTTGGGCTTGGTTTTGTTTTGGTTGGGTTGGTGTTTTGTTTTAGTTTGTTTTTTGCTTTTGGGTTTTTGTTTAGTATTTATTTTTTTGTTTATTTTTTGTTTTGGGTTGGATTTGTTTTTTGGTTTTTTTTGTTGTGTTTTTTTGGGGTTGGCGTTTTGATTTGTTTTGGTGTTGTTTTTTGTTTCGTTTTTTTTTTTTAGTTTTGGGTTGGATTGATGTTTTGGGTTGGATTGGTGTTTTGTTTTGTTTAGTTTTTTGTTTTTTGTTTTGATTAGTTTTTGTTTAGTTTTGTGGGGGGGTGTTTAGTTTATTTATTTTGTTTTGGATTGGTGTTTTGTTTTTTGTTTAGTTTTTGTGTTTTGTTTTGAGTTGGATTGATGTTTTTTGGGTTGGATTTTTTTTTTAAGTTTTTCTTTGTTTAGTTTTGTTTTTGGTTGGATTGTTTGGTTTAGTTCTTTGTTTTTTTGTTTCGTTTTTGTTTTGGGCTGGATTGATGTTTTGTTCAGGTTTTTTGTTGTTTTTGGTTGGTGTTTAGGTTTTTTGTTTTGTGTTGTTTTTTAGTTTTAGTTTTTTGTTTAGTTTGTTTTGTTTTGGATTGAATTGATGTTTTGTTTAGTTTTGTTTTGGGTTGGATTGTTGTTTTGTTATGGGTTTTTTTGGGGGGGTTTTTTCAGTATTTGTTTTTTGTTTAATTTTTGTTTTGGGTTGGATTGTTTTGTTTTTGGATTGTTTTTTTGTTTTTTTGCTTTGGGTTGGCATTTAGTTTTTTTTGTTTAGTTTGTTTTAGGTTGAACTGATGTTTTGTTTGTTTTTTTGTTCTGGGTTGGATTGTTGTTTTAGTTTTAGGGGGGTTTGTCTAGTTTTTTTTAGCATTTATTTTTTGTTTAATTTTTGTTTTGGGTTGGATTGATGTTTTGGGTTGGATTGGTGTTTTGTTTAGTTTTTTGTTTTGCTTTTTTGTTTTTGTTTTTTGTTTTGATTAGTTTTTGTTTAGTTTTGTGGGGGGGTGTTTGGTTTTTTTGTTTTGCTTTGGGTTGGCGTTTTAGTTTTTTGTTTAGATTTTGTTTTTTAGTTTGTTTTAGGTTGGATTGTTTTGTTTAGTTTTTTCATTTGGGATTTTTTTTTTTTTTTAAGTTTTTGTTTTGGATTGGATTGTTTTTAGTTTTTTCTGTGTTTTTTTTTTTTTTTTGTTTTTTTGTTTAGTTTAGTTTGTTTTGGGTTATGTTGGTGTTTTGTTTTTGTTTCACTGTGTTGTGTTTTAATACAATTTTGTAAATATCTTTAGATTTAAACTAGTGTTATCATACGTAAAATGTATTAATGTATTATTAATATTTAAAGTAGATTTACTTTACAATATCATTTATAATCGCAATTAGCCAAATGAACCAAATTTCCATGGTTGTAATGGCCTTACAGTGCACGGTCTTTCTCCGTCGAACTGTAGACGTTACTACAGAGAGACCCTGGGCATCCGTAGGCCACTGATCTCTGAGCCCTGCTGTAGGTGACGAGAGCTCCATCATGCTGACAGCACATCTTCACCATGCCACGCTGTGTTTGATCTACTCCTTTTCAAGCACATTTCCGTGCTGCTCAAGTTACCTTGATGAAGCTTGTGTGCTTTACCAGTAGATCTTCTTACAGCTGTGTGCGGCATCAGAGCGCTGTATGGGGTGGCAGATCTTTAAAGGCTGCTGTTTATTTAAAGATGCTTTCAGTTACAGACTCACAGGGGATTCGTGGGTCACCAAAGTGCAGGGGTTGTGTTGAGGTGACTGGTGTGTATGTTTCAAGGCCAGATCGTCTCTACGACCATGTTTTAAGCCGTGACCTTTGACCCCTCCCCCACCGCTGCCCACCGTGCCGCCCGGCCAACAGCTGCCCCATGTGCTGAAGTGACCCTGAAAGCCTGATGCTCAGCTGTCTACATCCTTCTCCTTATAACACTCCCCTCCTTTGCACACCAACTGGCACTCGTAAATCTCTCTGAGGGACGTTTAACATAGCTTTGGTACTTTTTAGGCATTGCTTATCCAACGCAGACGTCCATTTGTATGCGGCAGTCCAAGCAAAGTCAAAACTAGGTCAAGAGGTTGAGGGTTTTAATGATTTGGAAATTCGGTGTGCTGTAAGCCAGTAAACCTATGAAAGTTGTCGGTATAATCGGCTCTCTGAAAATCTGATTAAACAGCATTTTACACTGTTCTGGGATCAGCGAGCATAAGGGCATTAGCGCGTTTGTGAACGTTAAATAAGACTGGTCAGAATCAGCAATGCTACCCTGCAGCTGCAGAAAACAGATGTGCTGTTTAATGAGCGAAAGAAGAGAAGAGGAAATGGGTTAATGGACAGATATAAAACGTCACAGTGAAATCCAGAGTTTCTTCATGCCACACAGTCACACGGTTACCATTCCTGCTCTCATAAAAACATAAACGAATCATCGTCTCACATTATAAAGGTGTAGTTTTTGACATTGTCAGAAATATGATGTGTGAAACACTTTATACATCGACAAATGCTATTGGCGGACTATTTAAATGTTATTGTAGTTTCTTCTGAAATAGCGTTTGGAGCCGTCTTGCTGTCAGGCCTCTATAGTAGCTTTATGAAGCTGTGCAGCTCACCGAAAAACTTCTGAGATTTGCAACGCCCTGGGGAGGCTTAGACATCCCATATGCTGAAGATGTTCAGCTTTGGTGAATTTAGGGAGGAACCTAAAAATAAAACTGTCTCTTTAAGATGGATGGGTATTTGGGTTTTCTCAAGAACTATGTGCTACTATTTGGAGATGGGTCAATGACATGACGCTTCGTAATCTATGTACTTAAATTTAAACATAAACAGTTTTTCTTTTTTTTCTTTTTTTTAAGTTTATGATTTTCTTAATGCTTTGATTTAAAAACTGACAGTAAAGTCTTTTATATTTTTATAAAATATTTCCATTTTAAAAATGCATGTATTTTAACAGAAAATATGTTATAGTATAGATCAATATAAATATCAACACAGATATGTGTATATGTGTGTGTGTATATATATATATATATATATATATATATATATATATATATATATATATATATATATATATATATATATATATATATATAGTTCCTAAAGTTTTGATTTAGAAAGAAAAGTGACTGTAAAGCATTTTATATTTTAACAAAATAGTTTCATTTTTTCTGATATATAAACATAGAAAATATATTATAGTAAATATATTAACATAAAAAAACTTTCTTTATTATTATTTTTTTTTATGTTAATTGTTTTTTGTGGGGTAAATGACAAATTGTTCATCATTCTAAAACATTGTTTTTTTTGTATATAACTGATAGTAAAGGCTTTTATATTTATGTAAAATATTACTTCCATTTCCAATAAATGCATGTATAATTACATAAAAACAAACATGTTATAGTAATATAGTAAATATATTACTATAGAAAACTGGTATTTTAGAAATAAATAAATCATTAAATAAATAACAGTCAATTTTATATTGTATTTTTTTTTCCAGGGTAAATAATAAAAAAAAAAAATTAATGTGTTTATAATTATTATATACATTTATAAGTAAATTTATATATATAAGTTTATAATATTCTTAATGCTTTGATTTAGAAAGTAAGCATTTTTATTTGTAAAAAATATACTTCTAACATTGGAAAAATATATTTTAATTAATTTTTAAAATTAAGGTGCACTTGCGTGTATTCAGAGAATTTAGTTTGGTTTTTAAACCATAAATTTTGCTAAATGGATTCAAAACCAACTCGAATACAAAGTATATTTTTAAGAACTTAGCACATGTTTTAAACTAGATTATAAAAAGATTTTTCCTCTCATTTTGAATGCCAACAATATGACGTTTTTCATGTACCACTTTCTGCATGTCATTTTTGGAAGTAGTTTGTTCTTTTGGAACTGTCCTGACATGGGAACCCATATATTTTTGTTTCTTATTTAAGACGCAAGACCAACATGCCATCTCTGCCACAATGGCTTGCTCTCGGACCGGCTCCAATACCTCGAATCAGTGTCAATAGCTCTTGCGGTCATGATTTCTTAATGCCCATCAGGGGGTCCGAGTGGTATGTACTTCAGTGGCTCTGCAGCAGGATATTAGACCTGATGTTTTCACTGAGTGATCGCATTGCGGGCCGCTGATGAGAAATCTTTGCAGTGTAGCAATGCTTAAGTGCATAATCGTTGCCTCTCTCATTCTTTCCCTTTCTCTCCTCTTCCTCCCAGAGTGACTGAGTGGGTGTTCAATGAAAGGTCAGAATGGGGTGATGAAAGGAGGGAAGGGAATGAATGATCCCACCCCCTCATAAACCTAAAGTATCGTGCTTGGCATCTTCAGCGAAGCTTTCAGATTCCTTGGTTTTTGAAGAGGATGAATGTGTAGGAGGCTTAAGCTCCTGTTTCTGTAGGTCTTTGCCACCCACCTCAGCATACAGTATTGCCTTTCCTTTTCTGCAAGGTGTGATGTGACTGTTGGCAGGAAGCAGGAGCTATGAAAAACCTGCTCTAAGTGAACCTCTTCTCACCGTGAGTGGGGCCATTGTGACGCAGACCGCCGTGCCCTCAACCTCAGCCTGGTCCGGTTGGTGCCGTGCCAGTTTATTCTGCCAGAAATTGTTCATGTCTCAAAGTGCTGAGAGTCGAAAGGAAGGGCCACTGCTGACACTGCATTATTACCTCACAGTCCGTTTGATGGCTTGCAGAACTTGAGTGAGCATTAAGGAACCGCACCCAAAACTGGGAAATGGTTCATCTGGACTCTAGGATATGAAAACAATCTGGTTTAAACAAGCGAATTTCTGTTGATGACTGTACTCGCATTCTCTGCATCTTTTGCATCCATGACATAATGATGAAAGTGCTCAATTGCAAATGGCTTCAGTTGCAAACCAGTTATGATATCTATGGGATGATTTACATCCAGCCACTCATCGCAGGATAAGCTCCCAACAGGGTGATCTGGATCTTGTATCACTGTCACTCTGTTTATTCTGCGATATACTTCATCACGTTTATTACACAGATACTATATACATAAATAAATGGACATTAAATATTAGTTTGAGTTGAAATATTTTGTTGGCTAAAAACTCCACAAGTCTCCACAAGTAAAACAAGATTTTATGCAAGTGGCTTTGACTCAAAACAAACAAACAAGTTCAAACAAGATGAACATTTTATGGGCTAATAATTCAGTCATACCACTTATTACATGACTTTTCAACAAATAATTAATTTATTCATGAATTGGATTTCACTGTTTGCATAGTATACTGGTTTTTGCGTGCAGCTTGCTTGAACGGATCAATTCAATAGAAATTTATCAAGTTGATTCACTCTGATTCAGTGGGTTCATTTTCACACTCTTTCAAACCAGTCACTTCTAAATTAGCAAGTCTTTTTGAGTGAATCGTTGCCAACTGGTTCAAATGAGTCATTTATTCTTGAATCAGACTACACTGGTTGTGCACTATGCTGGTTTTTGCGTGCAGCTTGTGTGCATGGGACATTTCAATAGAAATTCATCAAGACGTTAATTCACTGTGACTGATCCAGTGGGTTCATTCAGTTAAAGATTTTCACACTGTTTCAAACCAGTGACTCCTAAATTAGTGAGTCGTTTAAAATGAATCATTAAGAACTGGTTTAAACAAGTAATTTATTCATGAATCAGACTCCAATGTTTGCGCATTATGCTGGTTTTTGCGTGCTGCTTGCATGGATGGGCCAATTCAATAGAAACTCATCAAGAAGTTGATTCAGTCTGACTGATTCAGTAAGTTCATTCAGTTAAAGATTTTTCACACTATTTCAAACACACTGTTTCAGAATTAGTCTTTTTCAGTAATTCTGTAACAGAACTTTTTCAAATGAATCATTTATTCGAATTGGACTGCACTGTTTGCACAGTATGCAGGTTTTTCCGTACAGCTTGCATTGACGGGACAATTCAGTAGAAACTCATCAAGAAGTTGATTCATTCGGGCTAAACTAGTCCCTTTAAATGATTAATTAACAAAACTGGTTCAAATTAGGGCTGGGCGATAATTCGATAATAATTATTGCGATTTTTTTTTTTTTTTTATTATTATTATTATTATCATAAAACCCAAACCTGTTTCTTGATGTGAAACAATAAAACTCATTAGAACATACAGAAATTAATTTTTCTATTTAGATATTTATTTTTTTTTAAGGAAAATTAATGGTCTGGTTTCTACAACTTTCACTTTGAAGCATAAATCTGACTTTAAACTTGAAAAAAATAAAGATTTGACATTTATTGTGATAATTATCGATATTGACTGATATGAAAAAAAATTATCGTGAGCATATCGCCCAGCCCTAGTTCAAATGAATCATTTATTTATGAATCGGACTGCACTGTTTGCGCAGTATGTTTTTGCGTGCAGCTTGAGTGGACGGGACAATTCAATAGAAACTCATCAAGCAAATTCACACTCTTAACTCTAGTGAAATATGATTTCTTCTTCCATGTGCAGTGGAAAAAAAACATTTGCATAACTGGATAGAAATGATACCCGGAAATGTGCGTTGTTTTTAAACCTATACAAATATATAATGCCGTTTGTCCTTATTGCGGTATATTTTGAATAATGACACTTAGTTGCCAGTACTTAGATCCAGTATAAGAAGAGTTGTGTTTTGTTCTTACCAAAATACTCAGCTGTAGTGTTGAGATCAGTGGTAGAGCGTTTATTATTTTCCAGCCTAGTCACAGGGGAAGGCACAGGGGACAGAAAGCGCCCCCACACCGCCATGACTTCTAACCCTGCTCCTAAGAGGCCCAGCAGCAAACGGGATTTGTAGTAGACAATGCTGCGTATCGCTTAAAGCCTTGCTTTTTACGCTCCTACAATCCCCCGCTTTTAGCCGGCCTTCTTTACTAAGTAAAATCTAGCACTAAAGACCCCTGCCATTGAGAGCGCAAGTCAGGATTAATCCTGCTTTCAGAAAATGGCTTTTGTACGGCCAGGGCTAAAGCTTTTTTTTTCCCCTCCATCTCCATCTGTGTCACTCCGTCTCACTTTTTCCCCTCCGTCTGAATGAGCATGTCTCTTTTTTTGTTCCCCTCTTCTAAACTCCCTCGTGACACTCCGGCACCTGTTTTCCTCACTAAAGCATTAATTTATCAGTGAATTATTACCCGAGATCCCACAATGTGCCTGCCACTCTATGACATGTCCTGACTGGGCAGTTTCCATGGCAACCGAACCCCTCTATCCAAAAGCAATTTAGCCGGCGTGTTGGCGTGTACAATGGCCGTACCCGCTAACCGATGGGCCAATGAATATTTTAGCCTGTAAATATGATGGCGCAATATCACGCTGCGTTTTACAAGCGGCGGCAGGGTAAATGGCCGTGCGCGAGGAATCCGTTTTCTAGAATTGTGATTGGTCTCTCACGACGGAGGTCATAAAGGCGTCGCAGCTTTTGTAATGAAGTGAATGCGGGCGAGCGAGGCCTGCTATGCTCATCAGAGAGGAAGTACGGGCGAGACGTGAAATGGACATACTGTTCCAAAGCGTCTTTCTCTCTCTCTCCTTGCTCGAAGTACGAAACTGACTCCATCCAGGCGTTTACTCATCCTCTGCCATCAGAGCGACGCTGCTTTGCTAAATGAAATGCAACATGTTATTTCACTTTGCGTGCGCTGAGGTTTGAGGCTAGAGGAAATGTCTCTCAGTCCCCTTTAGATGGGAAGAGACTCATTTCTGGTCTCAGTGCACCACCCTGCATTTTAAAGAACAATTTGGTTAAATTTACAGTAGATTTTCAGACATTATGGGATGCGTTTATAGTGCCCATATATTTTATATTTCATAACATAATGTCTACCTCACTAACTGATTTATTGTAATATATTAGACTACATAAATGACTAAAATCTGCTTTGTACTGATTACCATAATAATGTAAGTGGTAAATATATTAATATTTCAAAATTACAATTGCTATATCATTTAAGTGTTAAAATAATTCATATTAATTATGAATAACAATTACTGTTCCTTGAACAGTAGCAAATAAACTAAATTAAAAATAGTAAAAATAGTAAAACCAATCAAATGTGATCAAATGTGGCTTCTGCGAGCATACTTATTATTTTATTATTTATTTATTTATTTATTTTACTGTTTTTAACCTTAAATTATAAGGTGAAGTGCTATTCATACTTTTTAAAATGCTTATTTTACTGTATTTAACAGTAAAATTACATGGAACAATTATAATTCTATTAATATTTCACTGTATATGGAAGGTAACTTGCCAATTTTTATTTTATTATTTTATTTTACTTTATTTTATTCATAGAATCAGGTGCCTGCAGGTATGCTCTACAATAAAAAGAAAAAAAAAGTTTTATTTTATTTCATTTTAATTACATTTGTTTGTTCATATTTTTATTTTATTTTAATTGCATTAGCTTCTTTGTTCAATTATTTTATTTTATTTTATTTTATTTTATTATTCATAGAATCAGGTGCATGCAGGCATACTCTACAATAGGAAAGAAAAAGTTTTATTTTTTATTTATTTAAATTTTAATTACATTTGTTTGTTCATATTTTTATTTTATTTTATTTTATTTTATTTTATTTTATTTTATTTTATTTTATTTTATTTTATTTTATTTTATTTTATTTTATTTTATTTTATTTTATTTTATTTTATTTTATTTTATTCATAGAACAGGTGCCTGCAGGCATGCTCTACAATAGAAAAGAAAAAAAGTTTTATTTTTTTTTTTTATTTATTATAATTTTAATTACATTTTGTTTATTCAGATTTTTATTTTATTTTAATTACATTTAATTGTTTGTTTGTTCATAATTTTATTTTAGTTCATTTTATTCATAGAAAAAATTAATTATTATTATTATTGTTATTATCTTATCTTTTTTGGTTCTATTTTATCTCTCTTTATTTTAATTTTGTTTGTTTGATCAGAGATTTTATTTTACATTATTTATAAAATCAGGTGCTTGCTCTACAATAGGAGAAAACGCGGGGGAAATTCTCTCTTTATTTTAATTACTAATTACATTTATTTGTTTGTTCAGATTTATTTTATTTGTTTGTTTGTTTGTTCAGAGATTTTATTTTATTATTTATTATAGAATCAGGTGCTTGCTCTACAACAGGAAAACGGGAAACTTTTTTTTTTTATTTCACTTTGTTTTAATTACATTTTATTTTATTTTATTATTTGTTCATAGAATCAGGTGCCTCTGCTCATAAAATCAAAGATTTTTTCAGATATTCAGCTGCCTTCAGACACGGTTAAAATATATATATATTCATTTGTAAGAGGAGACGCTAGATCCTCTTTAGTAGGTCTGTGGGCGCATTCAGATCCGGAGAACAGTGAAAGAGGATATGTACTCTACTCTACAGTCATTTACAGAGTGGGCATGCCTTCAACATGCCTCCAATTTGGTTACTAGGTGATAATGATATTTGCAATAGACTTAGGTGGGACTCCTGAGTTTTAATCTTGTGTCTGAGGCGTGTGATTCCACTTAAAGAGCTCAAAATGATACACATTATCATCTTTAATGGAGTCCACTAATAGTCCATTTTGAGGTCACAGCAGCAATAAATCATATTGTGAATAGCGTGATTGACAGCCCATTTTTGCTGGTTAGCAGCTGACGTGTTAGTGATCTCTTTATCTAATGCAGATTATTAATAAGAGGATTAAAGGAAGGGAGTCTACATGTCCGAAGGCATCCTGCCAGAAACGTCTATGAATTCCATGAAAGCAATACGCTGTCGACTAAGTTACCAAGTATCCACGCTGCTCTGCAGAAGCACTCGGGGATGAATTGCAACTCAAGCTTTATTGTCTGACGCTGTAGTGCTCCAGTGCATCCTTTTAAGCGTTTGCCAAAAACGCCTATGCGTTTTCCTTTGAAGTGCACGAGCGTTGTCTTTCTCTCGATGACAGGCTGATCCCTGTACATGTGTTTCTTTTCTTGCCTGTATTGTTTAGTGGGTGTTTTCTCAAACTGTGGTGCTGCTACTTGGCACATGCCCTTCATTCTCCCCCTCCGATGAAAGCGGATCCGCTCGGAGTCACAGATCTAACGACGGGAGGTGAATGGGACGATGACTGCGGGAATATCTTCTAGTCGAACGGGCTCAGCGGGACTCTGGTGTAGGAGTCACGTGCAAAGCTGTTGAAGCCCAGTGGCAGTAAGGTGGGTTTTTTTTTTACTGGAGACCACAGGAGACTGATGGCGGGAAGGGAGTTTGGTCGCTACAGGAAGCGAAAAACACTTGACACAGGATTGGCTGCAGCCTTCCACAGCGCTTATACTGTCCCGAGAGTCTCAATCAGGCAATCATGTGGGTACAAGCATTAGTGTCACAGGTTTTGGGTTTGAAAATGTTTTTTGAAGGAATTTTTTTTTTAATTCATCACTAGTTTTGTTGTTGACACGTCTTGGTCAGTGTGACCGTTTCAGGAGGGTTGATGGAGCAGTGCTGCTTTTTTTTTTTCTCTTGTTTATCAAAAACTTGTGCGTTTCATCAAATGTGTGTTGTATACTTAAACGTCTGGTTTTCGGCCTTCCATCTTTTGAAATGGGTTCAAAGTGTTGTTCAAAGTAATGTTTTGCACCATGTTGCATCATTTTCCTGTAAGCAAAACTACCAACTAATTTTATTTGCTTTTATTATTTTTCTTTTATTTATTTATTTTTTTTGTTTTTAAGAAGCCATTACATTTTATTAATGTTCTACATCAAGATAATAATAATATGTATTATTTATTATTAATATGTAACATTTTAATGTGTGTGTATATGTGTGTGTATGTATATACACTACCGTTCAAAAGTTTGGGGTCAGTAAGACTTGTAATAGTCTTTAAAGAAGTCTCTTATGCTCATCAAGGCTGCATTTATTTGATTAAAAATATAGAAAAAAACAGTAATATTGCAAAATGTTTTTACAATATAAAATATACAATATAAAAAATGTTTTTTTATTTTAACATACTTTAAAATAGAATTTATTCCTGTGATGAAAAGCTGAATTTTTATCAGCTGTTACTCCAGTCTTAAGTGTCACATGATCCTTCAGAAATCATTCTAATATGCGGATTTATTATTAGAATGATCAATGTTGGATAATATCAACAGTTGTGCTGCCAAATATTTTTTGGAACCTGTGATTTTTTTTTTTCAGGATTCTTTTATGAATAACAAGTTTAAAAAGTACAGTGTTTATTCAAAATATAAATATTTTATAACAATGTAAATTATTTATTATTAACTTTTAATAAACTTTTAATTATTAACTTAATACATCCTTGGTGAATAAAAGTATTAATTTCTTAAAAAAAAAAAAAGAAACAATAAAAATGTACTGACCCCAAACTTTTGAACTGTAGTGTGTATATATATATATATATATATATATATATGAGGGAAATAAATATAAACAATTTTACAATATAAAGGAAGTAGCTAGAAAAAAGTATTCCAATACTGAAACTGAATACACAGCTGGGTTAAATAAAATAAACGGACCTGATATCAAACAGATCAAACAGGACCTTACATCCTGAAACTCTAAATTCAGAAATGGCAATATTCAAAAGTTTTGTTTTTTGCAATATCCAAAAGTGTTTTTGTTTGTTTATTTGTTTGTTTTTGTTTTTTAAATAAATATTTGTTTAATATTTTATTTTACCTTTTTATTTGTTTATTTTATTAATGTATTTATTTTAAAACATTTTGAATATTTGTTTTGATAAATGTATTAGTTTTTTTGTGTATTTTATTTTATTTTATTTTTATAATTATTTTTCAGAACATATTTTTAATTTTATTTAAAGTTTGTTGTTTTTTGGTATATTTTAGTTTTTGTTTATATTTTTGTTTTAAATATTATATTATTTATTTTATTGTTGTTTTTATTTTTATTATTATTATTATATTTATATATTTATAATAATAGTTTATTTTTAGTTATAGTTTTATTCAAGTATAGTTTAGAAATATTTGTGTTTTGTGTATATTTGGGTATTTATTTTATATTTTAATCTAAATGTTAATTTTTTTTATTGTTTTTTTTTAATGTTTCAATATAATTTTATTCATTTTTTTTATTTTGTGTGTTTATTTTGTATTGTATTTTGCTTTTTTAAATTGTATTTAATTTTTCAAAAAATATTTTTCATTTTATTTACAGTTTATTTGATTTTATTTTATGTATTTCTTTGTTGTTATATTTGCATGTATGTGTGTATATGTTATATATTTTATTATTTTTTATTATTTTATTATTATTTTATTTTTTTTAAAGATCTATTTTTGGCATTTTTTGCCTTATTATGATAGGACAGATTAAAGTTGACAGGAAATGAAGTGGGAGAGAGAGGGGGCTGGGATCGGGAAAGGTCCTCGAGTCGGGATTCGAACACGGGACGCCCGGAGCGCAGTGGCGCTGTATGACGGCGCGCTGCCCACAAGGCTATCGGTGCTGACTTATGTTTTTTTATTTTTAAAATATTTTTAAATATTTTTAGTTCATTTTTTGTTTTTTTTAATCAAGTATTTATTATAAATATTTGTTTTGGTTTTGTGTATTTATTTTATATTTTCACCTAAATTTTTGTTTGTTTAGTTTTTATTAGAAAATATATTAATTAGTTTTTTTTAGTTTGTTTATTTTTATATTGTATTGTAATTTTTGTATGTGTGTGTATTTATTTTATTTGATTTGATTTGATTTGTCGTACCCATTCATCATATGAGGAGGGTGAATCTGACTTCCGGTGTCTCAGAATGACTCTACATCCGCAAATCATAACTAAACGGCACCACAGCATCTGTTACTGAGACATATGCATATTTTGTGCTACAACACCCAACATACACAAAGAGGGTTTCTTCATGATGACAAATTTAGAGTCTTATTAACAAATTATACAATTTCCTCCTAAAACGCATCCACCTTTTCACATGCAGTAGGCTAATGGGACCATGATTATTTCGCCATGCAAAAAAACCTTTAATGGCTCTCGAAATACACATTATTTTCTTCAGTATATATAATCATGTCTCTTTTCATCCATTTACAGTCACTTTCTCAAAGAAGAGAGCGCTTCTTTCAGTACTACTCAAGCATGTTTGATGCATTTGCGGTTGAACAAACGGCCTGCGCTCGGCCCGTGTTTTGTTTGAGTGAATGTAATGTATAGTTAATGTCCACTGTGGTTGTTAAATGGTCACAGCAGGGAATATTGGCACATCGAAAGGCCTTGCTCTGAGTAAAGCAGAGAAACAACACGAACGGCCGTAGACGAAGGTTATTAATGAGCGTTGTCACTAACGCTTGTTGTTTTTGCCAATGGCACGTCTCTGAGGCCGTTATTGTTGCTGGTGTGAAATGAAATCTGCTGTATTTCGTCATACGTACAGCATGAGTTTTCAGAGCTTTCCAAATGAGTCTGCGGCCCTCCAGAGAGTCTGTGTAAATGTTGCCATTATATACAAATCAAAAAATTAATAACAAGGTGCTAAAAAAAAGCTCACACTTTGAAAACATGCAGAGCAGCTGAGATTTTCCCCGACAGCTTTTCATCACAATGTCACTGAACAATCGCATGATTTTTTTCTGCATCGCTTGCGATGGAAACCCGAATTGCGCGGGCACGAAATAGAAGGAAATTGGAAGTAATTTGGCATAAATCATCATTATTTCGAGAAGCCGCTATTGACGAATGCAGGTGATGTAGCCGCTGTGTGTTACGGACCATCATCCCCTGCAGGATTATGCTAATCGGCTGAATTGTGATACTTTCTAGCGTGATGATCTCAGTTGTGGAGCGATTTGCCAGGCTGCTCCATTATGAAACAACCAAATGCTGTCTATAGACGTCGTTTGAAAGCGAGAGCTGAATGCCATTGGTTTCTTTGCTCATTTTCAGTTTTTTCCTCACGCTGTGCTTCTTTTCATGCTGTGGTATGTAGGTGTTTCTGTGATATTTTGTGTGCATGCAGGTGCACACAGAAAGGAAATGTTACTTGAGAGAGATGCAGCAGAGAAGTATGGAAATGCACAAGTGTGACTGTATAGATTAGATTGTATAGATTGCTGCAAAATAAACGGGAATACAGTAGCAAGCATATTTTGTATACGTATCAGTTACTAATAAATAAACATCATACTTTAATTTAAAAAAAGGTTATTTCACATTCATTTTGGTTAGATATGGCCAAAAGTAATGTCGGATTATGTGATTTTATTATTATTGTTTTTTTTTTTTGTTTTTTTTTTTATGTTGATCCATCACTTTAATTCATTCAGGTAATTTTATAGAGCAATTTTTTAATGTTGACCACTATTTATTTGTACTGTTGATATTTTATTTTAGATTTAATTTAATATAGTTTTATTTTAGTAAAAAAAGTTTTAACATTTTTATTTATTGCATATTATTTTTCATATTTTATTTAATATTTTAATTTTATTTAATATTTTACTTTTTTTATGCTTTTTTGGCACTTGCCACAAAAATATTTTTTTTATTTTATTTAGAGTTTATTTGATTTTATTTAATAATTTAATATTAATTATATATTTTGATATTTTAGGTTAATTTTTATGTTTTCAAACAAGTATTTTTATAAATGTTTGCTAGTTTTGTGTAGTTATTTTATAGTTTATTTATTTTGCTTTATTTGTTTGAGTTTTTTTTTTAATAAATATTAAATATTTGTTTTTATCTAGTGTTTATTTTTTGATTTATGTTTTTATTTATTTTACTTTAATTTTTATTGTTTTATTGTAAAAAAATATGTGTAATTTTATCTGGTGTATTTTATTTTTTAAATGTTTGTTTGTTTTGATTAATTTATTTGTTTTTGTTTTTTTTGCTTATTTACTTTTGTTTTTATTTATTTTTAGTATTTTAATAGTTTTTATTTATTTTTAGTATTTTTAGTATTTTTTAGTTTTTTTTTATTTAATAATACAATATAAAAATAAGCAAACATTACAATAAATCTCTATAGTTATTTTATTTTAATTAAAATTTTATTTTTAATGTGTTTTTTTAATTATTAAATGTTTGTTTTAATCTGGTGTGTTTATTTTCTTATTTTCTATTTTTATGTATTTTATTTAATATTTTACTTTTGGTTTCAAACAGTATTTAAAATTTTATTTAAAGTTTATTTGATTTTATTTTGTGTATTTTATTTTTTATTTATTTTTTTATTTTTTTATTCTGTTTATTTTTTATTTTGTTTTTATTTTTAATTTAGTATTTTACTTTTTCATTTTTTACATTTTATTTTACTTGTTTAATTAAAAAATATAATATAATATAATATAATATAAAAGTAAGCAAAAGACACACAAAATAAAATCAAATAAACAAAAGTATTTTTTATAAATTTTGTGTATTTGTGTATTTAATTTAAATTGTATTTATTATCATTTTGTTTTTGTTTTTTATTTGTTTTGATTAATTTATCTGTTTTTTTATTTTTTGTTTATTTTATTTTATTTTCCAAAAATATTTTTTATTTTATTTTATTTTATTTCATTTTATTTTATTTTATTTTATTTTGGCTTATCTGCCCATTTCGTGAAGAAAGTCTTTGACCTTTTTTAAACATGTCAGCATTCATCACTGTCCATGTCCTTCCTTAATTGGCTGTTTTCATCAGGTTCAGAGTTTTTTTTTTCTTTTCTTTTTTCAGCCTCACTGAACTGATGGGCAGCTGTTGACATGGCTGATCTTGAAGCTGTGTTTCATTTCATATTAGCCGTCTCCCTCATCCAGTCTCTTATACAGCTCTCTCTTAGCCTGCGGGGAGTCCGCTCTCGCGACTCACGGTAGATCTGAGTCCAAACTCACAGCTGTGTCAGATTCACAGGTGTGTGTAAGGTAAGCCGCAGTGTTGATATTTAAGACGTTCACAGTTAGCGCCCTTTAACCTCACTGATTCTGCAGTGTAGGCCATGTGTGCTTCAGGCAGGAGTAAGAAATTTGGGTGCAGGCGGGCCAGTGATTGAGCGAGCTGAGCGCTGTTGACTATGGCAGCACTGGAGGTTTGTGTTGGAGCTGTGGTCTGGACACAATCCTTCAGGCTTAGAGAAACAGAGTAACACTCTTTGACTGCCTATTCACATCGAAACTCTCCTCCGGTGAAAACATTTCATCAGCTATGCATCAAAGAGTTTGATCAAGTAGTGCAAAAATGAAGTAATTCAAACCTCCGCTGCTTTATTCTCCACGTTTAACATTCAACTTCACACTCATTGAATATTTTTAACTGAAACTACAGAGTCATCCCATGTCAAATCAACCAAAATATGGCTAAAATTTGATTTTGTTCATATTTTTACCTGTAGAAACAAACATGTATAGTGATGAAAGCCATTTACTGAAAATGACAGTTTTCACCTGAGAATGGGAGCCACATTAGAGGGGTGTACAAATGACTTTGGAAAGCTGGCAGCATCAGTATTTTATTTCAGTTATTTTTACACCCCTCAAATTTGGCTCCAAATCTCAGGTTACTCTGTAAATATTCATCAGTGACATTTAATGTTTTGGCTTTTATCACTGTATATGTTTGTCTTTCTACAGAAAAAATGTTTAAAAAATAAAAAAATTGAGCCAGGGACATCTGGTTGAGTTCACATAGAATGACCCTACACAAGGCTGTGTTTATTTTATTTTATAATATTTTATTTATTTATTTATTTTTATTTTCATCTGCTAGTCAATCTTTTAGTCATCTTCATTTGATTGATCCTCGTACTGATTCTAGATGACAGATCTTTTACTAGTATTTTCAGTGGCTGTGTGAAAAGAAATCATATTTTATTTTAGGTGTGACCAGTGTAGTCTGATTCACAACTACACGCAAACAATTCTTATGAGCCAATTTTCTTTAATAAATCCAAAACATAACATGATCAGTGTAGTCTGGTTCCCAAAATGAATGAGTCTTATGGTGTGTTCACATCAGAAGTTAATTTGCTCGCTTAAGAAGATTACATACAAAGTTGATGCAAAGACGCGAATGGACACAAATTCACGCCGGGCAACACAAATTGTGCAAATTGGGTGACATGATTGCTGCCAATGCGCGATATACACAAGTTCAAAAATTTATTGTTAAGCTTGTAAGTTTATTGTTTTTATGTTTTTGTTCGTGCGAGCGACACGAAAACATCCCGCGAGTAAACTAGAGTAACGCAATGCAAATTTATGCTTTGTGTTTGGTGTCCACACACCATTAGCTAATGTAATTCGCATGAGTAGATTACATTCAAAGTCAATGCAAAGACATGAATAGATGCTAATTTGCACCGGGGGGTGCAAATGACGCAAATTAGACGACACGATTGGCGTGAACATACGATATACGCCTTAATCGCGTCTTTTGTGCAAGTTCAAAAATTTCACCTTGAAAATTCGCATGATGCGTTGTCACACAAGCCAATCAGTGAAGAGCTTATTGACATTTTAGACAGCATGATTATTGCACAGGTGTGCCTTAGGCTGGCCACAATAAAAGGCCACTCTAAAATGTGCAGTTTTATCACACAGCACAATGCCACAGATGTTGCAAGTTTTGAGGGAGCGTGCAATTGTCATACTGACTGCAGGAATGTCCACCAGAGCTGTTGCCCGTGAATTGAATGTTCATTTCTCTACCATAAGCCGTCTTCAAAGGCGTTTCAGAGAATTTGTCAGTACGTCCAACTGGCCTCAACCGCAGACTATGTGTATCCACACCAGCCCAGGACCTTCACATCCAGCATCTTCTCCTCCAAGATCATCTGAGACCAGCCACCCGGACAGCTGCTGCAACAATCGGTTTGCATAAACAAAGAATTTCTGCTCAAACTGTCAGAAACCATCTCAGGGAAGCTCATCTGCATGCTCGTCATCCTCATCGGGGTCTCGACCTGACTGCAGTTCGTCATCGTAACCGACTTGAGTGGGCACTTTGGAGAGGTGTTCTCTTCACGGATGAATCCAGTTTTCACTGTGCAGGGCAGATAGCAGACAGCATGTATGGCGTTGTGTGGGTGAGCGGTTTGCTGATGTCAACGTTGTGGATCGAGTAGCCCATGGTGGCAATGGGGTTATGGTATGGGTAGGCGTATGTTATGGACAACGAACACAGGTGTATTTTATTGATGGCATTTTGAATGCACAGAGATACCGTGACGAGATCCTGAGGCCCATTGTTGTGCCATTCATCCACAACCATCACCTCATGTTGCAGCATGATAATGCACGGCCCCATGTTGCAAGGATCTGTACACAATTCCTGGAAGCTGAAAACATCCCAGTTCTTGCATGGCCAGCATACTCACCAGACATGTCACCCATTGAGCATGTTTGGGATGCTCTAGATCGGCTTATACGACAGCGTGTTCCAGTTCCTGCCAATATCCAGCAACTTCGCACAGCCATTGAAGAGGAGTGGACCAACATTCCACAGGCCACAATCAACAACCTGATCAACTCTATGCGAAAGAGATGTGTTGTACTACGTGAGGCAAATGGTGGTCACACCAGATACTGACTGGTTGTCGGACACCGCCCCCCCCAGTACAGTAAAACTGCAAAACCTGTGCAGTAATCATGCTGTCTAGTCAGCATCTTGATATGCCATACCTGTGAGGTGGATGGATTATCTCTGCAAATCTCTGCGAATGAGAAGTGTTCACTAACAAAACAAAAGTGTTGCGTTTATAATTTTGGTCAGTGTATTTACAGCATTAGCAGAGAGAATTTAGCTCATACGTAAGAATATGTAAGCAAAATAGACATTAAACTGAAACTATACCTAAACAGAATCAGTTGAATCAAAATGACAGCTTGTGAGTCATAATTGCATCTAAATCTATACTTGTATAAATCCCCAGCCTTATTCTCTGCAAGTGTGGTCAGTTTAATCAATTCAGTGTGATTATTAAAAAAAGTCATTTATTGTACAATTAGTATGTTAATCAATTCCATATAGAGTTTTTCTTTTAAAGCCATGTACAAATTCGGAAAACTAAAACAGTAGTATTCTCTTTATTTTTTAGCATATCTTGTAGTTAGTTTGAGATTTTAATCAACTGCCAGCCCTAGTCTTTGCATGTGTGTCTAGTGTTTTGATGAATCATTCATGTCCAAGGCACCTGCACTTCATGCGCTACATGTTTCGTATCAGTCGGCCGCAGTTACTGTAGTTTACTTTCATAGGCATCTTTCATCTATTAGACCTTCGCACGTCCACGTCCTGAATAATTTACCAGGTTTGTTCTCACCAGCAAAGGATGAAGACGGCAACGGCGCCCACAGCCGTGAGACTACACGAGCAAACGGCTCAGTCGAGCACGGTTTAATCGCTGGCTTTTTAGCCCGTGTGCCACGCTTTCACTGAGACTACAGATAGAAAAAGCTCTCCCCTCGAATTTCCTCAGATGCCAGTCTCTTTAAAGTTGAATCAGCCCTGTAGATGTTTGATTCTGGCCCTTAGCTAATTCTTCGTCGGTTCTCCTCGGCTGCGGATAGCACTTAATTCAACTTGCCACATTTCTGAGTCTCTTTATACTTCAGAGCGAGAGGAAGACGTTTAAACTCAGCCGCTTGTTTCGTAGCCTATTTTTATGCCTCACGTGGACTGTATAAAGATGGGAAAGTATTGATTGTATCTCTAATGGTTAAAAAGGCAAAATATCTTTGAAAAAAAGAGGAATGAGCTGTATGAATCATGCCGTCTCTCTTCAACACAAACATTTCCACTCCTTATTCTTTTAGTCATATTCCTTTGAATATCTTTTGATTCCCAGTCTCTCATCTTAGTCAATGTCTGTCTTTTCTTTTTGTAGATGAAGCTTTGGAACAAGTACAAGGTGACTAGTATTCCTTCTCTGGTGTTCATCGATGCTACCACGGGGAAGGTGGTGTGTCGAAACGGCTTGCTTGTGGTTAGAGATGATCCAAAAGGTGAGTACCGTCTTCAGTTTTTCACCGATTCATTCTCTACAGGAGTTTAAAGGAAAGTTCACCCAAAAATGAATATTTAGTTGCTATTCACTTGCCCACATGTTGTTCCAAACCTGTAAGACCTTAGTTCATCTTCAGGACACAAATTAAGATATTTTTGATGAAATCTAACTGCTTTCTGCCCCTGCATGGACCGGAAAGCAACTGACACATTCAAGGTCCAGAAGGGTAGTAAGGACATTGTTAAAATAGTCCATGTGACGTCAGTGGTTCAACCATAAAACGTATAAAGCTCTGCTCTAATGTCTGCTCACTCTGCACAAGTAATTTGCTATATATGAAAATTATTATATTCATTGGTTTTCATATTGGTGTTTGATTATTTGGACTCTTAGGAGGAACATGGTGTTTATTCACAAATATGTTTTATGCAATAGGTCGCAGTTCCTCTTAAATTTACAGCTTAACAATTAAAACAATTTTATGTCTTTGGAAAAATATAGTGCACAGGTTGTATGGACTGCTTTTATAATGTTTTTTGGTAATGTTTTGGAGTTTAACAGAGCTTTGTCACTTCCCTGATAAAACAGGTACATCTCGTAGACGTCTATTTGACGTCTGCATTTACATCTGCAAGACGTATTTTTTTAGATTGTTTGCTCGTCTGCAATACGTCTATTGGATGTTTCCTATCAGATGTCAAATAGACGTCTATTAGATGTCTTTAAGATGTTTATGATTTAGAATGTATGTAAAACTGACATCTTGCAGATGTCTGTCAGATGTTTGTACACAGCAGATGCTTTCCAGATCAAGTGATCTTTAACACACAACTTGCAGACGTACATGTGCTATCTGAGTTTGAACTCTTGTCCGACAAAGTGGTCCATAAACTTTCTATTTTAAATCTTTTGTGGTCATACGATAGTGTGACTAACAGACCAAGAATTGAGCTGTCGACTCAAGAACAATGACCGAACCATCATTCAGTAAGTTTGATTCATTCATATAAGCAGATTCATGAATCTGAGTTAACTACATTAATACTACATGGTGGAAACGTCCTGTTTGAAGATGCTCCAAAACTATCCCTGATAGCACAGGTACATCTCAGAGACGTCTGTTTGACATCTGCATTTACGTCTGCGCGACATATTTTTTTAGATTGTTTGCTCATCTGCAATCCCAGATAGCACACGTACGTCTGCAAGATGTCTGTTAAAGATCTCCTGATCTGGAAAGCATCTGCTGTGTACAAACGTCTGACAGACGTCTGTGAGATGTCAGTTTTACATACATTCTAAATCATAAACATCCTAAAGTCATCTAATAGACGTCTATTTGACATTTGATAGTAAACGTCCTATAGACGTATCGCAGATAAGCAAATACGTCTTCCAGATGTAAATGCAGATGTCAAATAGACATCTCTGTGATATATGTGTGCTATCAGGGATACGTCTGTAGGACGTTTTCTTTCAGATGTCAAATAGACATCTATTAGATGTCTTTAAGATGTTTATGATTTAGAATGTGTGTAAAACTGACATCTTACAGACATCTGCCAGATGTTTGTACACAGGAGATGCTTTTCCGATCAAGTGATTTTTAACAGACATTTTGCATATGTACGTGTGCTATCTGGGAGTGCTTTTGCGTTCCACAGAAGAAAGTGATACATGTTTGGAACAACATGAGGGTGAATAAATCATTTATTTAAAGGGATAGTTCACCCAGAAATGAAACTTCTGTCATTAATTCGATATTAATTAATGTTGTTTTGTCATTAATTGCTCACCCTCATGTCGTTCCAAACCCATAAGACCTTCGTCATCTTTGGAAATGTAATCTAAGGGCTTTCTGACCCTGCATAGACAGCGACATAATTCTCACAATCAGTTAATGCAGAAGAGAAGAATTTGTTGAATTAATTTTTGCCCACAAAAAGTATTCATGTAGCTTCATAACATTACTGTTGAACCACTGATGTCACATGGACTATTTTAATGATGACCTTACCGTCTTTCTGGGCCTTATGTGTCAGTTGCGTTGCTGTCTATTCAGGGTCAGAAAGCTCTTGGATTTCATCAAAAATATCTTAATATGTGTTCTGAAGACGAACAAAAATCTTACAGGTTTGGAATGAATTGAGGGTGAGTAATTAATAACAGAATTGACATTTTTGGGTGAACTATCCCTTTAACTTGCCTTTCACATCCTCAGAAACTCACACTGCATACAGTATTTGACTTGTCACCACGGTACATGGTTGTCCCTCGCTGCTCTTCACCTGTCTGTATGCTAACTGTATTTGAAGAGCTCTGTGCGTTTGATAGCCCTCGGCACACTCGAGTGGTGTCATGCATCTCCTCTCCGCAGGTGAAAGAAAGGCTTTTTCTTTGTCTAGAAATGCAGGGAGCCGCTGTGGTTTTCGTAAAAACATTCTTGCAGTGAAATTTGTCAGGTGATCAACATGACAGATTCACCTCCTCAACTTAATGAGCCTCGCCTCCAACATTTACCAGCAGTAAAAGTGAAAAATGAACTCGGTGATTCATGAAGCACAGTGCCATTCTCAAACGCCGGAGCACAGGATTGATGACTCTGCTTTCTACGTGATGACATAGTCAAGAGCTTTTGTTTGAAAGCATATGTGGACAGGGAATATCCGGTGTGTTTGTACAGTGTGAGTGTGTGAACATGCACAGTAGCCAGTACAGGAGCAGGTTCAGAGGGCAGAGGGTTGGAAGGGGCCCTTGCCATAACAAAAGGCTGAATGTGTGGGAGTTTCAAAGCACAGCCACAGCCCTGCACTTTTGTCCTTTCTGACTAATAAAGCCCGTAACAAAGAATAAAGACGCTTCTGTCCTGTGACCATGTTGTTAAGCTACAAAAATGCTCATGAAAGTGCTCCACACAAATTAATTTTTAAAATCTTCTATAGTCGTAAGGTAGATTTATGACTAACAAGCTCAAATTTAAGTCATAATTCACTGATAAACATTCACTCATAGACAAGCATCTGTCAATAAATGGATCACTGAGTTGAGCTTGAGAACCACATCGGTAACTGAATCATTCACTGATTTTGCTCATCCTTATCCAAATTTGGAACGTTCTGCTTCTTTTCAGTAAACAGATTGGTCCTATTTGCATATCAGACTAATTCATATATGAATATGAGTGATTGATTATGTAAGTTGAATATAGAACCAGATCAGTAAATGAATCATCCAGCTAATTGATCATTCTGATTCTAATTTCTGGTTCTTCTCAGAGTTTGCAAATCATACCGTTTCATTTATGAAACTCAAGAAGCTTCTTTTCAGTAAACAGACAGGTTGTGTTTTCAAATCAGACAGATTCATTTATGAATATGAGTTACTGATTCAGTGAGTTGAACTCAAGAACCAGATGAGTAAACAAATCACTCACTGATTTTTATCATTATGATTCAAATTCTGATCATTGTGATTCTTTTCAGTAAACATATTGGTCCTGTATGCAAACCAGACTGAGTTATTCAGAATTCTTAGTGATTGATTCAGTGAATTGAACTCAGATCAGTAAATGATTCACTCACTGATTTTGATAATTCTGATCCGAATTCTGATCATTCCACTACTTTTCCATAAACAGACTTGTTGTGTTTGTAAATCAGACAGATTCATTTATTAATATGAGTGGTTGATTCAGTGAGTTGAACTCAAGAATCAGATCAGTAAATGATTCACTCACTGATTTTGATCATTCTGATCCGAATTCTGATGATTCCACATCTTTTCAGTAAACAGACAGTTTGTTTTCAAATCAGACTCATTCATTTATGAATATGAGTGGTTGATTCAGTGAGTTGAACTCAAGAACCAGGTGAGTAAACAAATCACTTACTGATTTTGATCATTCTGATCTGAATTCTGGTCATTCCACTTCTTTTCCGTAAACAGACTTGTTGTGTTTGTAAATCAGACTGATTCATTTGAGTATGAGTGACCTGATTCAGTGAGTTGAACTCGAGAATCAGATCAGTAAATGATTCACTCACTGATTTTGATAATTCAGATCTGAATTCTGATCATTCCACTTCTTTTCCGTAAACAGACTTGTTGTGTTTGCAAATCAGACTGATTCATTTTTGAATATGAGTCATTAAGTTGAACTCGAGACAGAAATCCTTAAATGAATCACTCACTGATTTTGATCGTTATGATCCAAATTCACATCATTCTGGGTCTTTTCAGTAAACATATTGGTCCTGTATGCAAATCAAACTTCTTAGTGAATTTATAATTCATATCACTAAGAATCAATCACTAAAAAATCATAATAGAACTTGAGAACCAGATCAGTAACCAAATCATTCACTGATTTTGATCATTCTTATCTGAATTCTGATAAGTGATTGATTCAGTTGAACGTGAGATCCAGAGGGGTGAATGAATCAATCATGAATCATTCTGAACATAATTCTGTTCATTTCAGTTTTTTCAGATCCTGATCCTGTTTGCAAATCAGACTGATTATAATTCTGCAATCTAATTGATTCAGTAATTAATTTAAATTCTATTGAGTGACTGATTTGGTTGCTAATGATGTTAGACATTTTTAAATGATTATGTAATAATTAGTAGAAACAGAGAATGAGCGCCTCAACTCAAATTTCTGTCGCAGTATGGGAAATGTAGCTTCCACATTAGGACCTGATATTTGCATCATCTCCCATTCTCCTCTGTCACAGCGTTTGATATCCATGTGCCGTCAGGTTCCAGAGGAGAGACTCGTGTGTATTATAAATATATGAATGACATATGCATGTGCTGTGCTGGCAGTGAAAGGAGGATTGTGTGACAGTAATCAGAGTCCTGCCTCCGCTCTGCTCTTCTCTCACCCGTCCTGCAGGCCTGGAGTTCCCCTGGGGCCCGAAGCCCTTTGCGGAGGTGGTGGCCGGGCCCTTGCTCAGGAACAACCGACAGACGACAGACAGCAGTGCCCTGGAGGGATCCTATGTGGGGGTTTACTTCTCTGCACACTGGGTGAGTGCTTTGTGTTAGTGTCTCTAACCTAGCCGTACTTTAGAGACAAAATCACAGTTGATGTAACCTGTACAATCAGATCTCATGTACAAAACAAGTATTTTTTTTTTTAAATACTTGACTGTTTTTCTAAGAATATCATTATAAATTGATTTTAAAATTATTTTAAAAAGGTTATTATAGTAGGGTAATTAATAGTATAGGTAATTAAAACTAAAACCATAAAAATGTTAACTGAGATAAAGTATGCATGTATGTGTATGTATATATATGTGTTTGTAACTTATATAATAAAATAAATGTTTAATGAAATACAGTATACAAATCAAGCTAGTTGCCGAGGCATTTCTCATTTTAATGTTGTTTAACTAAAAATAAAAAATTAATATAAACTATATAGACGTATTAAAAACTACTAGAAATGGAAAAAAAAATTACATTTAAAATGAAAATTGAATATAAAATGAAAAACTAAAATAAACTAATAAAAATGCTATTTATTTATTTCTCATTTTAATTTAGTTTAACTTAAACCATGAAAAAACTAACATGTAAAATGAAATAAAACTTAAAATAAAATAAATGTTTACTGAAATACAATATTCATATCAAACATTTTTCTTGAAGAAAACTAAAGTAAAATTATATATGAATTATATATATCATTTATTTATTTACTTCAGCTAGTTGCCAAGGCAAGGTATTTCTCATTTTAATTTAGTTTAACTAAAAATAAAAAATTATAAAAACTATACAGACATGTTAAAAACTACTATAAATAGCAAAAAAATAAAATAAAATAATAAAATAAAATCAAAATTGGCATTTAAAATGAAAATGGAATGTAAAATGAATAATATTAAAACTGTTTTTATTTATTTATTTATTTATTTCAGTTAGTTGCCAAGGCAATGCATTTCTCGTTTTAATTTAGTTCAACTAAAAATAAAAATGAATATTAATTATACAGACATATTAAAAACTACTAGAAATGGCAAAAAAAAAAAAAACATTTAAAATGAAAATTGAATATAAAATGAAAAAATAAAATAAACTAATAAAAAATACTATTTATTTATTTCAGCTAGTTGCCAAGGCAGCGTTTCTCATTTTAATTTAGTTTAACTAAAACCATAAAAAAATTTACATGATAAAATGAATTAAAACTTAAAATAAAATAAATGTTTACTGAAATACAATATACAAATCAAACATTTTTCTTACAGAAAAATAAAATAAAATTGTATATGAATTATATATATCATTTATTTAGTTACTTCAGCTAGTTGCCAAGGCAAGGTATTTCTCATTTTAATTTAGTTTAATTAAAAATAAAAATATATAAAAACTATATAGACATGTTAAAAACTACTATAAATGGCAAAAAAAAAATTGCATTTAAAATGAAAATGTAATGTAAAATGGATAATATTAAAACTATTTGATTTATTTATTTCAGCTAGTTGACAAGGCAGCATTTTTCATTTTAGTTTAGTTTAACTAAAAATAAACACAGAGCAGGACACTTCAAAGGCAGATTTAAAACGTCGACGAAACGGTGTGTACAGTATACTGTAGTGACTTTTTTTTTTAAATAGTAGAGCACTATTTATTTTCCATTCAGTATCCATTTTAAAAAATATTGGTCGATTAATTGATATCGGACCATGTGGTCCAACCTAGTTATCGGTATCGGTAAAATCCAATATCGGTCGACCTCTAACTCTTTTAAAAGAAGCGGTTCATAAGAGTCATTTTTTGATGAATCGGATATCAAAGCTGAGTGGTGTTACAGTAGACACTACTGTTCCTCTTGGGTTTCCCACCATGTGAAACCTTTTCCACACACACCCTGTTATTTCCCACTGTAAAAGTCACTCGTAACACTCAGGCCAGTACGTGATGCACTCATTCACATTCACAGAGGAACGCTTTCCTGACTGACAGCGTTTCTCTTGGTTTCGGCAAACACGGGCACCGCTTGTGCCAGTCCACAGGGCTGCAGCCACAGTAGCGGGAGCTTGTTTTTCCAGTTCCCCCCTTTTCCAAACCCAGACAAATTGTGAAGATGAGCCACAAAACCAGACTATATATTTCAGTTTATTATTCCAGCACCGCATTCCTCGTTCCTAACCAGCGTAAAGCGAACCTCTATTAAAGTGATTTTTATAAGACTAAGTGTGCCTGGACATATTGTTTCCGTTGATATACTAATGCCACTTTTTTAGCCATTTGAAAATGACCTCAAATGACCTTAGCGAAACAGTGATTTTATTACAAATCAGTTATTTTTACTATTAAATTACATTTTATTGAATCATTTAATGTACAAATAACATGCTGCTCATATATATTATATAAAACCAAGTCAGTAAGATATGTTTTTACTAGTTTTTTTCAGCGAGGATGCATTAATTTTATCAGAAGTGGCAAATCTGTGGAAAGGATATAAATATGGTACTACACGTATACTGGTAGCTGGAAGCGTTAATCAGATCCACCTAAATATTTGATAGAGAAACCCAGAGGGCTGGTGGATGTTTAAAACTTTGTGAATGACAGGCGTTTGAGTTCTGCATAAATCTGCTGAGCTTTCGTTCAGTCTGGGCCTGCCGGTAGTCAAAAGTCGTTGCGGGGCTGGAGCGCTCTTGAAGAGAGCTGAGTGAAGCGTGTCAGGCTGTATGTAGCACTCTTGTGAAAAGAGAAAAAACATGCAGCAGAAAATGCCTCCAAGCCATAAAATACAGAATGAGTTTAAAAGCTCTTCCAGGTCCTAGTCGCATTTGTTTTTTTTGTTTTTTTTTAAGGAGTGCTGAACTGCAGGGAGAGTAATATTAAGTGCTCTGGGCGCTCTCTCTAGGCCGCTAAGTGTTGTTTATTATCAGAAACCCTTTAGGAGATCTCGCCATAACTTATGTATGTGTTTATATGTGTGTTTTCTTTCACAGTGTCCTCCTTGTCGCAGTCTAACCCGAGTGCTGGTGGAATCGTACCGGAAAGTGAAAGAATCAGGGCAAAAATTTGAGATTGTGTTTGTCAGTGCTGATAGGTAAGAAACTATTTTTTTCTTTTTTTGTATTTAGCTAATTCAGTTATTTTTATTTTTATTATTAAAAATAGTTATTTAATTGTATATATATGTATAGATGGATAGATAGATAGATAGAGATATAGATATAGCTAGATAGATAGATTACTTATTTATTATATATATAAGAAATAGTTTTATATCAGCATTTCATTTTCACATCTTCAAGAATTCAGTTTAGTTTATTTCTAAAGCACTATTACAACAACAGAGCATTAACCAAAGTGCTGTACAATGATGAAGTTATTCCTCGTAAAAGAAAACAACAACAAAACACAAATAGAATACAAAAAAACAGTACAAACAGGAAGTGATGTCTCAACACACTGCAGTCTCAAAAGCTAAACATAGAGGATGAGCCTTCAGACTTCTTTTAAAAATATTTAGAGTAGGAGTGACTCTAAGATAAGAAGGAAGACTGTTCCATCTCTTTGGAGCTCACATTTGCATGATATAAACTCACAACTGTGAGAAGTAAAGTCAGAATTGCGAGTTTTGCAAATGACTTTTTTTCTCACAAATGCAAGTTTGTATCTCGCAATTCTGAGTCTATATCTTGCAATTTACTTTTTTCTTGCAATTACAAGTATCTCGCGATTTTGGTTTTGCTCGCAAATGCGAGTTTGTATCTTGCAGTTTTGACTTTTTTTTGCAAATACGACTTTGTATGTCGCAGTTCTGACTTTTTTTCTCGCAATTCTGATTTATTTCTTGCAATTCTGACTTTTTTCTCACAATTCTGACTTTTTCTTACAATGCAATTCTGACTTTTTTCTCACAAATATGAGTTTGTATCTTGCAGTTGAATTTTTTTCTCACAATTCTGACTTTTTTCCTCGCAATTCTGACTTTTTTCTCACAGTGCAAGTTTCTTTTTTGCAATTCTGACTTTTCTTGCAATTATTTTTTCTCTCAAGTGCAAGTTTGTATCTTGCAAATACGAGATTGTATCTTGCAGTTTGACTTTTTTCTCTCAACTCTGAGTTTATATTTCACAATTCTGACTTTTTTCTTGCAATTCTTTTTTTTTTTTTATTAAAAATTATTTATATCTTGCAATTCTGACTTTTTCCACAAATGTGAATTTGTTTCACAATTCTTTTTTTTTTGCAAATGTGAATTTGTATCTAGCAATTCTTACTTTTTCTTGCAATTCCAAATTCGTATCTCACAATTCTGACTTTTTTCTCACAAATGCGAGTTTGTATCCTGCAAATGACTTTTTCTCACAAATGCAAGTTTGTATCTTGCAATTCCAACTTTTCTCCTCAAAATTCTGTTTTTTAACTTCCAGTTCTGACTTCATCACAATTCCAAGTTTATGTTTCACAATTCTGACTTTTTTACTCATAAATTAGAATTTGTATCTTGCAATTCTGACTTTATCGCAATTCTGAGCTTTTATCTCGCAATTCTGAGGAAAAAAGTCAAAATTTTGAGTTTATATCTCACCATTCTGAATTTTTTTTTTTTCTTGCAACTGCAAGTTTATTCCAAGCAATACTGACTTTATAACTTGCAACAGTGAGTTTATATCTTACAGTTCTGAGAAAAAACATAAAAATTGCTTGTTGTAAACGCACAATTACGAGAAAAGTCATAATTGTATATCTTTATCTCAAAATTCTCTATTTTTCAAACATTTTATTCGTCGATGGAAACAGGCTTCCACAATATACAAAAATATACAATGAATCAACTGATAACAGTAGATTAAAAACATCTAATATTGGTAGTTAACCTACACCAATATATTGTGCATTCTTATCTTCCACACATAATATCAGCCATATTTGTTGCTTGTTTCCAGTAATGATTATATTAAAGTTGGAGGACACTTTAAACACACAATGAAGTCTGAAACTTATGTGTTGTGATGTAGGTCAGAGGAGTCATTTACGCAGTATTTCAGCGAGATGCCGTGGTTGGCGGTGCCGTACACAGACGAGGCCAGGCGGTCACGACTCAACAGACTCTATGGAATCCAAGGTACGTCTGTGGACTTCAGCTCTGGCTCAGGTGGAAGTGCGTTTGTTTGATGTAACAGCGTGTGGTTGGATGTCGCGCTGCATACAGCTGACCCTGCCAGGAACTGCAAACTGAGCTGTAGGACCTCAGGAATGTGGGCGGCTAATCAAGTTTACTTTACTATTACTGTTCCCCACCTCTTCTTCTCTCTTTAACTCACTTTCTCTGAATCGTGCTTCAGCTCAGTATAAGAAACAGTTCTGTTTTTAAAGTGAAAGTTGAACCACTGGCAAAGTTTCTTTAATCATTTACTCACTCTTAATGTCGTTCCAAACCTGTATGACTTTATTTCTTCAGCAGAACACAAAATAAGTATTCTGAAGAGTATTTAAACTATTTCTATCCATATAATGGAAGACAGCGGGGTCCAAAACAACACTGGACCAACACTGACTTTCACTGTATGGACACTGAGGCATTCTTCATAATATCTCCTTCCTTTGTGCATGACATATAATGACAGAATTAATATAAAACTTTAAGCGTAATTAGCTGCGACAGCAACAAATGTCACAGAAAATGTGTGTAAAATGGTGATGGAAAAAATAAATTCAGATTGTTTTGGCCCCAAAAAACTCTGGACCAGGTATCATATGACCCTTTTAACTGTCAAAAAAAAGTCTGTTTCGTTTTGCTTTCATCTCTTTTCCATTGGGAGTGGATGCATTGAGAGAGAAAGAACTGGCTTTATGCCTATCCAGTATGGAATGTGTGGAATTCATCTTGGATGAGTTGATACTGACTCCCCCGTCCCTCCACCTCCAGCCTGAAGTCGCTGTGTGAGTCTGATAAGGCCACTAATACTGCAGTCAGATTTCTATCTCAAAGAGGATTTGAGAGCGGACGGCCGTACAGAGAGATCAGTGTGACCACAGGCCGTCTGACTGTGTCTTTGTGTGCTGGTGTTGTGTTTAGGGTGTGGAGGACCTTTATGTAGCTTAAAGGAGAACTTCACTTCCAAAACAAAGATTCACATATAATGTACTCACCCCCTTGCCATCCAAGATGTTCATGTCATGTCGAAAAACTCCCATCTCATGTTCTCCCTCAATTTCAAAATCAACCTATATCACTGTTTTTTTTTTTGTTTTTTGTTTTTTGTTAAAGGTGTTTGATCTTCTTTGCATGTTCACTTTCCAAAGACTGGGTTGGTACTTCTGCAGCAATGTAGGGTGATTTTAAAATGATTTTGAAGTTGAGGGAGAAAATACGATTGGAGTTTTTCAACATACCCTAACTGTCTTGAGTCAGAATACACAGAGTACAGGCAGAGAAAGACAAGGCGAGTGTTTGAGATTAAAAAGTATTTACATTGTATTTTTTACAATGAAAATAACCGATCGTTTCGCTAGATAAGACCCTTCTTCCTCGGCTGGGATAGTTTACAACTGCATTTGGGATCGTTTGAAGCGGCATTTAAACTGCATTTTGGAAATTCAAAATCAGGGCACTATATCAGTCCATTATGTGGAGAGAAATCCTCAAATGTTTTCCTCAAAAGAAAGAAGAAAGCTTGAATCCCATAGCTTGAATCCCATAATGGCCAATAAGATGCCACATTATGTCAAGACAAGTGAATAAATCATGGCCTCTAATTCATTTTAATGTTTAATATATAGCAGTGTAATAAAATGTGTTGCTGTGGTTGGTGAAAAACAGATTAATATAAATTAGTGCTTCATGTCGGGTGGTTCTTTGCCTCCGCGTCATGAATTTAAAATCCTTTAATGCACAGCAAACCATTAATTATCCCTTACATAAAGAATATTAAAAGGGTAATCGGATGCAAAACTCACTTTCACATGTTGTTTGAACATAAATGTGTGTTGGCAGTTACTCCCGACATCTGAGCTGCTGAAGACGCAGAGGATTAACGATACTTTCATTTTTGAAGGAAATGCGCCTGGTGTTCTACATAAATGCGCCTGTGTTTGTGCAAATCATTCGTGATCCAGCTTCACCTACATAAGGGAGTATAAGGGTTTTTTTTATGCATCTTTCCAAATCACATTTCCTAATAATGTGCTAGTTAGCAAGTTTCACAGCTAAAGTAAACAGAATGACTCGTCAGCCCACAGAAGAGAAGGGTGGGGTGAGCAGAGCTCATTAGCATTTAAAGGAACATGCAACAAAACGGATGATGTCTGCAGAGATGAAGGCAAAAAGGGTGTTTTTTACACTACCACTGAGAAATTTTAACCAAAGTATGTTACAGGCTTTTCATTAAGACCCTAACGAATCATATCAACTCGCGAAAAATGGGCAACCGTTGACCCTTTTAAAGAATATTATTACAGATTTTTGTTGTTGCTTAACTTTCTCCAGGTATCCCCACACTGATTTTACTGGACACAGAGGGTCACATGATCACGCGACAGGGCCGGGTGGAGATTCTCAATGACCCTGACTGTCGGCTCTTCCCGTGGCACCCGCGACCCGTGCTGGAGCTTAGCGAATCGAACGCCGTGCAGCTGCATGAAGGCCCCTGCTTGGTTCTGTTCGTAGGTGAGCTGATGCTGTGTTTGAGATCATTGCAGAGGAGCACTCAAAGCACTTTTCTAACTACTATGCTCATTCATCACCTTTCTGCCCTCATCATTCCTCTTCCTCTGTTATCTCACCGTTTTTAACCTCTCATTTAGACGCTGAGGAAGAAGGAGAGCTGGAGCCGGCCAAGGAGCTCATCCAGCCAATCGCAGAGAAGATCATGGCTAAATACAAGGCAAAGGAGGAGGAGACGCCACTGCTCTTTTTTGTTGCTGGAGAGGTACGTTTGTCCATTTTATGTGTGTAATCGAACAGTTAGGTGACGTGTGACCAAAAATGAAAGTTTGTCATTTATTTACGAACTTCATTTACTTCACTATAAACAATTGTTCAGATCTTTCATTGAATCAGATTAGTTAATGAATAAAACTGATCCAGTTGACTCAGTCCGCAGTGGTTAAGAGTTCACCGGATATGAAAATTATCAGTGAACAACAACTTAAAGGATCATGGAAACCCCCTGTTTCAGCACTGGTTAGTTCTCACCACAGTTTTAAAAAATGCTTCCAAAGTGGGCGTGGTGCGCTGTGGAGCAGAGGGGGAAGAGGGGAGAGAGTCAACTTCGGGTTCAGATGGTTCAGACAGTTTAATTTCGCTCTCATTGAGTTAACAACACAAATAAATGCACAGCCATTTGCACTCTGCATCGAAAACATATATATAAACGCGCTGTTGCACCTCTATTAACTTTTTAAGGCTTATTTAGTATAATCCTTTTGATGGGTTGCGTCAAGGAGTTGTAAAAAACGCTATTACACTCACTTCATGAATGAAACACGTTTGTGCCAAACTCTTACAAAGCAAACAAAAACAAACACACTCCTTCGATCCATGAATGTTTCTCTCAGTTAATATATGCAATCTCATGGCCTGAAGCGTCTGTCATAGCAAATCAACACACGCTGTCGTGAATAATTAGGCGAAGCGTCTTCTCATAGGATAAAAACACGCAGCCTCATTAATAATTATGAGACAGCGTCATCGAAGTACTATAGTCCGTTGCCACGTCACAAACTGTGACGTCAACACAATGTAGATTTTAAACCCGGAAGATGAAAATAGCGCAAAAAGCACAAAATTAACCCGTTGTCTCCAACAATTAAAATTAACGGATCCTAACATTGTCATCTATGATGTGCGACACAAACTCCTCTGCTAAAATCTCAGAAAAAGTAGTCCGGGGTTTCATGACCCTTTAGGTTTTAGTGTTGGGTTGTGCAGTATATCGAAATATTGCAAATGTGCAAATTGTGCCATTATTTTTGCAACGTCTTGCAATAATTTAGTTTTTAATACTCAAAGTTATGAAAAGTCGTAGTTTTAAGTTGATGCTGGTAGCAAAGAATGACCTGTGTAATGTGTGTAAAAGCAAGCAAACATTCTGATTGTTGTTGCAGAGAAGAGTGTTTGATTTTGTTTTGTTATGTTTTGCTTTGCTTGTGTTGGGTTTTGTTTTTGGTTGTGTTTTGTTTTGTTGTGGTGTTTTATGTAGTTTTTGTTCACTCTGCTTTGTTTTGCTGTGTTGTTGTATTTTGTTCGGTTTTGTTTTGTTGTGGTCTTTTGTTTAGTTTTTGTTTGATTTGCTGCGTTGTGTTTTGTTTTGCTTTGTTGTGGTGTTTAATGTAACTTTTGTTCACTTTGTTTTGCTGTGTTGTTGTGTTGTGTTTTGCTTTGCTTGTGTTGTTGTGTTTTGTTTGATTTGGTCTGTGTTATGTTTATTGGTTGTGTTTTGTCTTTTGTTGTGGTGTTTTATGTAGTTTTTGTTTGCTTTGTTGTGCTTTGCTGTGGTGTGTTTGGTTTTGTGGTGTTGTACTGCCAACAATTTAGTATGAAAAGAATGTGAAACGTATGTTGGTCACATTATTTTCATTTTAAATATATATTATTTTAAATATAATTTAAAATTATTTTACACATTATCCTATTGCATATCGAATTACGCATAATATAGTAAATATAGTTGCACAACACATTTTTCTTCAGTATCATGCAGCCATATAACATATCACTTCAGAAGACTAAGAATGTACTCCACAAGTTGTATAGACTATTTTTATGATCATTTTATGGTGCTTTTGCATCATTTCCATCATTGTTGAAGCTTAAAAGCTCTGGTCCCCATTTATTCTAATGCATAAATGCATAAGCAAACAGTACCTTATTCAAAATTCAACCTTTCGAAAAAGAAAAGGTCATACAGGTTTGCAACGAAATGAAAGTGAGTAAACGATGACAGATTTTCCATTCTTTGGGTGAACTGTTTCTTCAAGGCTTTATTGAGTGAGGTTTTGAATACCTCTTCTCTGCCACAACAATCAGAATGTTTGCTTGCTTTTACACACAAGTGTGATGTGCCATCTGTTTCTGTATATATATGTAAAACAATCCTCCAATCACCAACATGTACATGCAGTAAATAAAAGAAGCTGCAGTTGAATGGCAAGCACATGTAGCACAAGCCTCAAACTTAGTGGGTGCCAAAACAGCTGTGCCCTTCTCTCTTTCTCTCCCTCCCCTATTTTTCTCCCTGATCACCTCTTCGTCTTTTAAGCCTGCATGCCAAGAGGGAGGAAAGCCAACATTTTCATAACTCTTATCTCCTGTTTTCTCTTTGTGACCTTTGCGGAAGTCGTGCAGAGAGAGACAGCAGCCGTAATTAATAGACGATTAGCCGCCCCTTTCTTTCCTTTCCCCTTCTCACTTTAACTTTCCTGCCACCGTTCAGTCTTTGTGTGTGTGTGGCACACCCTGAAATGGCAGATCCTCAGGATGGCATTTCAGTATGCCATGGTTTGAGTTTCAGGCATTGCTGCACATGTTCTTAAGCTGTGCATGTTAAACCGAACCCTGCGCTACACATTTACGAATTTTCAAAGTGCTTTCCTCTTTACTTTACTATTTTTGCTTTTTGTTTATTTTCCACTTTGCTTTGCTTGTGTTTTTGATTTTGTTGGTGATTTGTGTTTTGTCTTGTTTTGTTGTGGTGTTTTATGTAATTATTGTTCACTTTGTTTTGTTGTGTTTTGTTTTTTGTTTGATTTGCTGTGTTTTGTTTGTTTTGTCTTATTTTGTAGTGGTGCTTTATCTAGTTTTGTTGTGTTTTGCTTTGCTGTGTTTTGTGTTAGGTTTTGTTTTGTTTTTGTTTTTTTTGTTGTGTTTTGTTATGGTGTTTTGTTTTTGGTTGTGTTTTGTCTTTTGTTGTAGTTTTTGTTAGCTTTGCTTTGCTGTAATGTATTTTATTCAGTTTTGTGTTTTATGGTGTTTTGTTTTGTTTTGTTTTGGTGTTTTATGTAGTTTAGTTCACTTTGTTTCGCAGTGTTGTATTTTGTTCTGTGTTTTTTTTGTTTTGTTGTTGTGGCCTTTTGTTTAGTTTTTTGGTTTGATTTGCTGTGTTGTTTTTGGTTGTGTTTTGTCTTGTTTTGTTTTGTGTTTTGCCTTACTGTGTTGTTGGGTTTTGTTCTGTTTTTGTTGTGGTCTTGTTTAGTTTTGTTTAATATGCTTTGTTGTGTTTTTGGTTGTGTTTTGTCTTATTTTGTTAGGGTGTTTTATCTAGTTTTTTTTGTTTTGTGTTTTGCTCTGCTTTTGGTCGTGTTTTGTCTTTTGTTGGGGTGTTTAATGTAGTTTTTGTTCACTTTGCTTTGTTGTGCTGTGTTTGGTTTTGTGTTATTGTGTTTTGCTTTGCTGGTTTTGTTTAGTTTTTTTGTTTGATTTTGTTGTGTTTTGTTGTGGTGTTTTATGTAGTCTTGTTTTGCTTTGCTTGTGTTGGGTTTTGTTTTGCTTTGTTTTCGTATGATTTTGTTTCGTCATGTTTTTATGTAGTTTTTGTTAGTTTTGCTTAGTGTTTTTTATTATTGCTGTGTTTTTGTTGTGTTTTTTTTGTTTTGTTTTTTTTGTCTGCTTTTGTTTTGTTGTGGTGTTTTGTTGTATTTAGTTTTGTGTTGTGTTTTGTTTTGCTTTGCTGGTTTTGTTTAGTTTTTTGTTTGATTTTGTCTGTTGTTATTGTATTTTGTTGTTTTGTTTTGTTGTGTTTTGCTTTCCTTTGCTTGTGTTGGGTTTTGTTTTGTTTTTCGTATGATTTTGTTTCGTCATGTTTTATGTAGTTTTTGTTAGTTTTGCTTAGTGTTTTTTGGTATTGCTATGTTTTTGTTGTGTGGTTTTTTTTGTTTGTTTGTTTGTTTGTTTTGTCTGGTTTTGTTTTGTTGTGGTGTTTTGTTGTCTTTGTTTGCTTTGCTTTGTTTTGCTGTTTTTTTTTTGTCTTGCCTGTTTGTTTTATCCTTTCTCGTCCTGTGTTGTTTTATTATATTTTTAAGTAATAATACATATTATTATACAAGTTGTGACACTGCACAGTGATAATATGCAATTATATCACACTAGTCTTATGAAAACACTTTAAAGTTTAAGTCCTTTGGTGATTCTTTTTGCAACATTGTGTATTTTAATGTTTATCCTGGCACAATGCCTTGGCCCATAGACTTTTATTGTAGGTTCATTACTGTAAATGCTCTTTATGTTTGTTATTTTCTGTAGTCCTCTTGTCAGTGAGCCACTAAAGTTGTTGATTTACATTATCCTCTATTGAAGACATTCTTATAATGTAAGCCATTATATGGAACACATTTTCAACAGGTCTTTCTTTATTTATTTTTCTTCATTCATAGCATATTATTTCACATTTAACATAGTCCAGAAATCAACTGTAAATCAGAATCAAAGATTAACTTCATGTGTACAGGCCAGCGCTGTCAAATCAGAGCAGATAGTGCGAAGGTGAAGAAATAAAGGAAAATGAGATGCAGTGTAAAAACTTGGTAGTCTGCACAGGCCCAAACCAGCTGTAGGATCTCAAAGTATAAAACGCCTGTTGAAAGCTCCCTGTTATCCTGAACTCTGAACACTTCATGTTTCATTGAGCAGCTATTTAGAAGAAAGGCATGTGGAATTCCTTCACAAGCAAACTAAATCAAGCATGTACATGAATATATGATAGTTAGCACAATTATATATGTGTTTGGTTGGTTATGTTAAATTGTAATATTTAACATTTTTACTTTTCTTACTGTATTTTTTTGGTAAAATAAATGCAGCATTGGTGCATTCAAAAACATAGAAGAAAAAAATAAAATTGAACAATAGTGTATTTGTATTTAATTTTGTTCTAATAAACCCCCAAAATGTTGTTTTGTTTTATGATTTATGTTTAACTTGGCTTAAACCAGAACATTTTTCCCCCAATGTTTTCTTTGTTTTTATAAACCAACATACCTCAGATGCTGTTGATAGACCTTAATTCATATTTAACTGAGAATAATCCTTTAATCAGTGACGCAATACCCACTCAAACCCTGGCAACGAGGCACATTCTTTCACCGATGGCTTTTATTTATTTCCAGTGTGCAATTATTTGAACCTAACGTCTGGTGCGGCGCACTGCTAGAACACTGTTGGGTTCAGATCAGAGCTCTCCGATAACCAATCAGCACGGGCCGTTCGTAGTGAGCTGGCCAATCAGACAGCCATATCTCTGCTTGCATGAGCAGATGGCTAATGCTTATGGAATGCTACAGGCCCACAATAGGCAGAATAAACTTCACGTTGTAGGGCCGGTGCAATTTAGTAAACACACTGGCCCTTATCACGCTAGCAGCTGGAGGCAGCCACAGGCCGACCCTTTGTCTCCACACGGAGGGCTCAGCGCTGGAGGCGGCGAGTGACTATGTGTGTGCGAAAGGCCCGCCGGGGTTGAAGAACAGTTTACACAAGGTTAGCTTTTCCACAAAAGAAGATGCATGGCTTACCACAGACAGGCAGACAGCCTGTGAGATGTAATCTTTTCATATCTAAAAGCCTGGAAGGGTTACACTGACAGACTCTGTTTCTAAGTGTATTTGCTTTTGCTGATGGACGGCTTTCGCTGATCTTTATCCGCTTTCTGTGTTGTAATTTTGACAGCCATTGTTTCGCCTCATGCAGCGATTTTTCCTATTGACTAATGTGAGTTAATCAGTTGCAGTGTGTTGTTGGTTCACATCGGATAGTGGAATGCATCTGGAACATGGAAAAGGAAGTGATTATGGGTAAAACCACCAGTGACCCTCATGTGATCTACTTTTCCTGCTCCATAAAACAGGAAATCATCAGGCGATCATTTAAGGTTCAATCCCCACCCTTAATATTGAGTATTTTTTAGGTGCAGTCTAATGTTAGGCTTCAAATGTAACAAAGCCACTCATAAAATGCTTAGTTTCTCCTCACTGTAACAATACTGCCATTGCATCTCTTAGTAGTTTTGTTTGAAGTTGAGGTCACAAACTTTCTGTTGCCTTACATGTCCTTTTTAGGTAGCAAAAATGGCACGGCGACTCTTTTACGGGCCCAAGATCTGATTGTGCAGTTTAATTCATGTACTGCTATGGAATAGCTAATAGTTTCACTGGGAGCCAGTCAGAGATAAAATATTTAAACCAAAATCTCTTCGAAACTGTTGTACTGCCCTCTTGTGGGTAAATATTTAACCACACGTTGTGTTATAATGTATTCCATGTGAACTTACTGTGCGGTTCTTTCCAAGAAACACTCATTTGGATGACTTTTAAAAGAAAAGTAGGGAAAGAGAAATAAGAGATGGCATGTTATGTCTAGAAAATAGATCTTTTTCACATTTAAGGGTAAAGTTTAAAGTGCTCCTGTTATGCCTTTTCAAATATAACCTTTCATGCAGTGTGTCATGTAGCTGTATGTGCACATAAACTATCTACAAAGCCGACAGTGCACGATACAAAGTTACTGTCTATCAAAAAAAAGACTCAATCACCTGAACGAGGAATTCGAATCTTTTTCTGGCCATACGTCACAAAGTAACACATTTGCGTAATGTCCCCCCACGTTCTACGTCGCGAACAACTTGCCCGCCCACAAACACAGTAAAATTTCCATGTGGTTTACGTCATGTCGAGAAGATGCTGTATCCTAAGTACAATGCGGGGTGGTCTGATCTTAGTGCCTTTCTATTTCTGCGAAGAAATGTCAACTATATGCTCTCTTTAAAAGATGTGATTTGTACTTATTCACACAAAAGTAAAATGATTGAGTATGTTGTTAACTTTGACATTTTACAAGGTAAATATTATATTCATAAACAGAAATTTGCGAAATGCATACCAAAGTGTAATTTATTTTTATCAGAAATGGAGATTTTGAAAAAGTCTCTAATGCAAATTAATAATAAAAAGAATGTCATATTGTTAGATTTCATAGAGAAATTCTTTTCTGATATAGCTCCCCCGCTGCAACTACTGAATATGTCCTAAGGAAAAAGGAAGAAAATGTTAACTATTGTTTAGTTGTTTTAATGGTTTTTGTTTTATTTTATGTTTATATATTATATATTTTTTATTTGTTTATTTTATTTTATTTTATCTTTTATTTACTTTTCTTTTAATCTATTTGTTTCTCTCCCTTTAGAACTGTTTTACTGTATAAGATTGCTTTAATATTTTGTATATCTGGATTTACTTGTTAATATTTTTGTAATGTTCAATCTTTTTTCTTGAATAAAAAAAAAAAAAAAGTACAATGCGGGGTTCACCAAAGGCTTGCTCTTAAAAGATGGATCAGTGCCCAGTTTATTTGGACGGGCTTGCTCCTCTGAACCTCTACCTGTAAGTGTGATTTTATTGATGGCTGTATTTTCTAGCGATCGTTCAAAATACATAGTTGTGTGTCATGTCGTGCAACATCTTGGATGACATGGGGGTGAGTAAATTATCAGGACATTTTTATTCTGAAAGTGGAGTAATCCTTTAAAACGTGTTGCTCTCATGGCTAACCTGCCGACAGCTTTATCTGTTCACTCGCTATTGTGTAGAAATGTGTCGATGAATGGTGAATGTTTGTCGTTGTTATTACTTTAAGTTCTGATAAAGAATAGAACAATACTTTGGTGTACACGCTGAAGTGCTTTATCAGTACACAACCCAACGGGTTGACGCATATACTGGTTGTTTCGGTGTTGTTGTTTACCACGGAGTTGTGGGCTAGAGTAACGGTGTAGTGATGTGTCGTTCTTGGACGATTCGCTCATTTTGAACGAATCTTTAATGTGACTCGGAACGAACGAGTCGTCTCGGGGAGTGATTCGTTCAGTCGCGTATGCGCAACATCCTATTAGGTCCCGTACTGGAATTAGTTCACCTGTTTCGAGTCTTCGGGTTTTTGGAGTCGTTCGTTCACCTTATGGGGCTGTTACGTGATGAACGAACGACTCGAACCCGAAAACTTGTCAGATAAGAGGTGAGGTGAGAAAATCATAGACTAAAGAGCCAGGTAAACAATGAATTAATCTTTTCTGTTTCTTATAGCTTTATAGTTTTGTCTTGTTTTTAGTGTGATCAACGTTTGTGTAAGCAGTAGATGTGTTAGGGAGGTAACACGTAACATTTTATTATATTTTGCTAAAATGAACGAAATGACTCGAAAAAAGATTCGTTCATTTTGCTGAACGAGACTCAAAGGTCCGAGTCGGTAAAATGATCCGAACTTCCCATCACTTTAACGGTGATGGGCGTTCAGTGTTTGAAATTCGCTGCATGCAGTAACCATAAACCAATCACAAAAGACTGGGTCATCGGACCAATCACCGCAGATTAGTGTCAGCAAAGGAGTGGTTTGGACAAATGATTCGTTTTAACGAACCGTTTGGAAGTCGTTGAGCAAATAAGGTAATAAATAAATGCATATTATAAGACAATAAATGTGTTTTTTGACCTTGCCAAAATATGAACCTTTTATAATCCGTAATAGGGGCACTTTAAGAGCAGTGAATGGGAGGGTACCACTGATATATTTTTTGTAGATTCAAATTTTTAATCGAATTAATTACATGATGTTTCGATTAATTAATGGCTAAATAAATTTGACTGTGAAAATACCCACAAAATATTATTTAAAGCTATTTTTGTGTTAAATGAGAAAGTATCAAGTGGACATTACAAATTGTAGCTTTAGAAAGAAATATTTTATTTGATTGAACATAATTTTATTACACACAAACATTTAGGCTACAACGGCCGAACGTAAACTATGGAACATAAAAGAAGATCATTTGAAAAACACCAGTATTTTTTGTTCATATAATTAAAGTCATTGGTAATCAAAACAGCTTTGTTACCAACAGTCAAAATACATTCTTTCATGTTCCACAAAAGAAAGGTTTGAAATGACATGAGGGTGAGTAAATGATGACAGAATTTAATTTTTTGGGGTGAACTATCCCTTTAATGTTTTTATTATTTTTACTACTCTAAATAAGAAACTAAATCTGCCAGCAGGTGGCAGTAAATGTCTTTGAGTCTTTCATTCATTTATTTGATTTGTTTAAACAGCTGATTCATTCAGGAATGAAGTAAATGGCTCTCTTTATGAATGGGTCTTTGAATCATTGATTCATATGATTTGTTCAAAATGCCGATTTATTCAGAAACTAAACACGGCTGTGTTGCTCTGAGATGCACAACAATTCTGCTTTGGCTTCAAAGGTAATATATTCTCTGCAAAACTGAGCAAAAACATATAATACTGTGTTTAAAATAACAATATCAACTTCTTATTCACTGAACTGTTGTATAAAATCACATTTAAGCTCATGATAGATCAGGACAAAATCAGCACCCGTGTCATATTGCTCTTGCTGCCCATATAATATTGTGTGATATGTGATATATATAAATATGAGACAAAACACATTCGGGGCATTTTTTACACTAATATCTTTAATTTTAGTACATAACTGCATTTATGGAGTTGTTGCCCTGCATCATATTTGTCAACAGTCAACTATATGAAATATAAGATGATGTGCAAGTGTTGGGGCGGGGCCAGTGCGTTAACTGCGTTAAAATATTTTAATCGCGTTATTTTTTTCAAAACTAATTAATTAACATGTTAAACTGACAGCCCTAATTTTTTGCATTCCCAATTGCTCAAATAGCAAAAGCAAAACTGTTTTCATGACTTTCAATCAAAGGGGAAAAAAATGAAGAGAGACACATAACGGCAGTCAGAAGAGAGAACAGTGTCTTTTATCGTCCCTCTCATAGACGGTGCATGAGAAACACCCTTGCATTAGCGTTAACTAGGTTTTTTTTGATGCAAAGGTGACATAATACGAAATATTGTTATAAATGTACATACATTTTAAAAAATCTAAATATAAAAAACCTTCGAGGATTTACAATGCTGATGACCACTGAAATGGGTCCATTGAGTTATTTTATTATTTTACATGTTATTTTATGTATTATTTTACATATGAAATAAAGCTTGACGTGAACTATTCGTCAAAAAAAATCTAATTCTTTGAATTTTTTAGACCAGATATATAATTTGAAACCATTTTAGGTGTGATATAGATATAGAAAATCTAAAAAAAAAAAAAAAAAGTTTGCATATGTGCAAACATTTTGCATCTCATTTGTATCACATTAACTTTTATGGCATATTAGGTATAATATAGTGAGAATATGGAGCTCAAACTTGTCGCTCCAAATCCATAAGACCTTCGTTCATCTTCAAAATGCAAATTAAGATATTTTTGATGAAATCCTATTGCACGTCGAAGAGAAGAAATTGAATAAATTCGTTATTTTTTGTTTGTTTGTTTGCGCACAAAAAGTATTCTCATAGTTTAAAAAATTGTCACATGGACTGTTTTAATGATGTCCTTACTACCTTTCTGGGCCTTAAACGTATCAGTAGCATTGCTGTCTATGCAGGGTCAGAACGCTCTCGGATTTCATCAAAAATATCTTCATTTGTGTTCCGAAGATGAACAAAGGTCTTACGGGTTTGGAACAACTTAAGGGTAAGTAATTAATGACAGTGTTTTGGTTGAACTGTCCCTTTTTAAATGAGTATTTGTATATTTTGGTAAGCAGCTTTTATGGAGCCGTAGGGTTTGTGAAGTATTAAGGTCAAACCACATCTTAAAGAAAGACTGCAACAGAGCTTCAGAAAATAAAATCACTCCGTCTGCCTTTGTTACCCTACAAGCACATATTTAGGAACCCCCATCTGGAATAATGGAAATTTTTTCCACACACACTCACACTGTGTGATTCATCTCTCTGAAGTTTCCTGGGGTTGTAGTGCCTCAAAAGCAACAAGGTGGGTGATGCGATGTTTTTGTACCCCCTCCTGGTCCTCCCCTGCCGTAGCAGAGACCTCTTCCCTGTGGGGAGTGAGAGGAGCTCTCAACTCTGCTCAGAATAGGATAGAAAGAGACTCCCCCGTCTGTGCCGTCATGCTGATTTTGAGAGCTTTATACTGCACTCGATGCGGTTTTTATGTGTCCCAGTATCTCCTTGGTGGTTGTTTCCAGTTAATTTCTTCACTTTTTGTAGTCGCAGGCTCAATTTAGTAATTTCGTCAATGATTCTTCACAGACAATCACTTAAGTCAATGTTTTTATCTCCTGACAGGACGATATGAGCGATTCCCTGCGGGACTACACCAACCTGCCTGAGGCCGCTCCTCTCCTCACCATCCTGGACATGTCGGCCCGTGCCAAATACGTTAAAGACGTGGAGGAAATCACACCTGCGGTGGTAGAACAGTTTGTTAATGACTTTCTGGCCGAGAAGCTCAAACCGGAGCCCATTTGAAGTCCTCGAACTCCCTGCACCCTGTTACCCGAACCTCCATCTGGCCCTTGACCTCCAGGCGTGCTCTCTCTTCTCTTCCTGTCAGACTGTTCGAACAGACGCGTACTTTGTATTGACATTTTACTTCTTTTAATACGTGCCCCTCCATCTAGAAGTGGCGGCCGCCTCCTCCTGTGGTGCCTTGCATTTACTACAGCGCTGATGGTAAAATGCAGATTTTAACGTTGATTGTCTTTTGCCGTTACATTTAGAGATTAGATTGATCCCTGCAGCTGCAAGTGAACACGACTTTGTTCCAATTTGCTTTTATTGAGATTTTTATCAAGTGTTTCCTTCTATCATTGGATATTGTTTCAAGAATCAAGAGCTTAGAATAAATATAGCTTGGTAGATGTATTATTATTATTTTTCCACAGACACTGCACATTTCACGTGGCCATACGTTATGTGATTCTCTACTTATGGGTGCTGATAAATATGCATACATGAACAAGCTGATGTTAATATCCTTGTATAGAAGGCGCTATCTATTCTTCGTGTAGCTGCCTCTGTTTATTTTTAATGCAGTTGTCTGTAGTTGATTCTTTAAAGGTCTTCGCCCACCTTCTTGTTGATATTTGATGTTGTTGAATGACTGATCTGTTCCCATCTCAAACATGACATTTAAGTGGATTTTCTGTGAAGGTCCCCTGTATTAAGCGGTCTATGTTTTTTGAAGGCACAATAAACGGCATCTAATTGCAAGCTTCCTTATGAAATGTAGCCAATTAAAGCACACAGTCTGTCTGTCCTTGGTTGTGTTTGAAATGTCATAGCCATTAAAACTCACTGTTTAAAATGTCTCTGTGTTCTCTTTATACTTACGGCTGTTTGCAATTCAGACTCCCCTACTACTCTGTAGTATGCATATTGTGTGCAGAGATCAAGATCAAGATAATGCAATATGCAACCAGAAATACTGAAATATCCCACAATGCAATGTACTCCCTTCAACCTTCCATTCCCACTTCCATATGTGACCCTGGAACACAAAACCAGTCATAAGTAGCACGGGTATATTTGTAGCAATAGCCAACAATACATTGTATGGGTCAAAATGATCGATTTTTCTTTTATGCCAAAAATCATTAGGATATTAGGTAAAGATCATGTTCCATGAGTAAATTTCCTACTGTAAATATATCAAAACTTAATTTTCTGATTGGTAACATGCATTGCTAAGAACTTCACTTGGACAACTTTAAAGGTGATTTTCTCAATTATTATTATTATTTTTTTTTTGCACCCTCAGATTCCAGATTTTCAAATAGTTGTATCTCAGTCAAATATTATCGTATTCTTACATCACTGGAAAGATTATTTATTCAGCTTTCAGGTAACGTATAATCTCAATTTTTTTAAAAATTGACCCTTATGACTGGTTTTGTGGTCTAGGGCCACATATATAGATTCAGTGAAGTTAATTTTACTTTACAGTTTCCAGTTTTCATACTGTACATTATAATGTTTTGATGCATAAATTCACTTATAGTGTTGAGTGTGGTGTTTAAAATGGCTTATTGATGATAACATGCAACTTTTTGCTTCACAAGACCTTAACTGATGGACTGGAGTCATATGCATTACTTGTGGATTGTTGCGATGTTTTTAATCAGCTGTTTGGACTCTCATTCTGACGGCACCCATTCACTGCAGAGGATCTATTGGTGAGCAAGGGATGTAAATCTAAATCTCTCCAAATCGGTTTCAGAAACTCATCTACATCTTGGATGGCCTGAGAAGTGAGTACATTTTCACCATATTTTCAATTCTGGGGAAACAATTTCTTTAAAGTGTATTGTACAAAGTGATTACTCTGAAAGCAGACAATCGCCCTCTACTGGATGACCCAGTTAGCACACATACGTCTGCAAAATGTCTGTTAAAGATCACTTGATCTGGAAAGCATCTGGTGTGTACAAACATCTGACAGACATCTGTAAGATGTCAGTTTTACATACATTCTAAATCATAAACGTCTTAAAGAGATAGAGAACGTCCTATAGACGTATTGCAAACACACTAACAAAATACGTGTTGCAGATGTAACTGCAGATGTCAAACAAACATCTTCAAGATGTACGTGTGCTATCAGGGAAATAACAGACTGCGTAAAGCAAATATTAAATATGTGTTCTGAGTTTGTCACACGACAGAAAAATATGTTATTAACCACCCCGCCAAACTTTCAGGATTAAAAAAAACAGCAAGTAAATAGATTATCAAAAGCTTGAAAAATAAGCAGTATTCTCTGCTGCCAAACGCTAGGGGCGTGTCTGCTGGTGGCACTGAAACCACGCCCACTCGAGGGAAAGCTGTCCGTCTCTTTAACTGTCAATGGGTTTACATTTATGTCACGGTTTGGTCAGTTACGCGGCCATATTGGATATCTTTGGATGTAAACAACAGCGTGGATTGCATGGGTAATGTACTACTGAAAACTTGTTCTGCTAATTTATGCTGCCTAAACCACAGAAAAACCATGTGGAAGCTGCTAAATATATAGAGAACTACTTAGGAAGCACAATATTTTGACAAACTAAAGTTAGTGAGTCCTAAAGATATGTACGAGCAGTATTCATTAAAATATTAGCGTAATATTTCACCTACCTGACCGGAAATGATAAGAACAAACAAAAATGCCGTGGAAATCCTGGTTCAGTTTGGCCAACCGCAAACATCTTTTGTTCCTCAGATAGTGTTTTTGCACTCTTCTCCTTGATTTGTTATAACATTTGTCAGTCTATAGTACTCCAAATGTTTTTCCCAGCCCGACTGATTACTACAGCCCAACACATGACAATAACTGTCCATTTTCGGCAGCAATAATCAGCAAAATTTGCAAGTTCCGTTCAGTTCAGTGGCATTGTTTACGTTCTGTGTCGCCAATATAGCCAATTGATGACACGTTGTGAACACGCTCTGTTTAAATAAAGAGACCGAGCTGTTTTGTAAATTATCACAACTAGGTAATATGTATTTACATGACAAAGGCATAGCTAGCTATCAAACTGTAGGCTGTAGTAACTAATGGTAGTGACAGTAACCCATGATTGAGTGTGCCAACCGTTGATGCAAATGCGCTCTAGTTATTATAGTGATGCAAGTAAAATCCCGCTCAAAAAATCCTGAAAACAAAAAATGGTGAAAAACGGTTTAAAAGTCTAACTCCATAATTCAGTACTGCATAGTTCACAGTCTTTGTAATGGGTTTTAAGCAATACATTTCTAATATTTAAAAATGTGTTTATAAACAATTCTCAGAATTGCCTTCACACAGACTTTAAAAACAGTGAAAAGGCATAATAATAATTTAAAAAGACAGTACTGGTTAAACATCTTTAATACAAGAAAAACACTCATTATATGATTTTAGATCTTGTTCTTCGCCGTCTTTTGTCCAACAACTGCAAAAGCTGCCGTCTGCCTTCAAACAGCAGTATGCTAGCAGCCATTGCAGAGTTCAGGCTCTCCACTCCTGGAGCCATGGGCACGAAGAGCCTTTTCCCCTCCGTTTCCTCAGCCAGTCGACGAGCCTCCAAACTCAGTCCATGCGTCTCTCCGCCAATCACCAGTGCCGTGTTCCTCTGAGCCCAACTCTCATAGTACACCTGAGACTTCAGACATGGGAGTGAAATTTCATCATCAGACTCTTCATCAGAGTCACTTTCACTGTATTCATCCGAAGAACCATTTTCTCTTTGTCCTGGAGCTGGAGCTTTTATAAAACTAATGCTGTTATCTGCTACATGGACAACCACATCCTTTGGTAAGTGCTTTGAAATCTCATCCCAGTCTAAATTAGGAAAGACAGGAAGGCGGAAATGAGCTCCCATTGCTGCCCGTAAAACCTTGGGCTCCCAGGCGTCCACACAACCTGGAGAGAAAAAAAGACAGCCATGGGTCATTTTTGACCTAAAAGAGATAATTTTAAAAAAAGCATGGTTTTAACATGGGGAAACTATTTAAATGTATTAAATACCTTTGGTTAAAAGAACACGGTCACAGCCAGCAGCTGCCGCACAGCGTAAAATAGTCCCTAGATTCCCAGCGTCACGTATATTGTCGCATAACAATAACAAAGGGACTGACTGATAACGTGCATCTTTTGGAAACGTCAGGCGGGAGGCATCCGGTTTTGAGAACACAGCTGCGATTTGAGGGAAACAGTGTGATTTACTTTGTGTTTTAGAACATTTAGAAGTGAACTAGGTTTTTTAGAGATTCAGCAACACACCTATGACACCCTGAGGAGTGACCAGGTCCGACCAGGTCTTCATGTCTTCATATCTGACCTTAATGAGCTTCGCCTGTTGTAGTTTATCTAGTGGAAGCTCCTGCAGTCGCTCCACCGCACTGAAGAAGAGCGTCTGAGGAGACGCCCCAGCAGACAGAGCGTCACAGATCAGACGCCTCCCCTCCAGCAGCACCTTACCTTCCTTTTCCCGAAACGCTCTGGAACGGGCAACACTGGCAACCTTCCTGAGAGGAGAATGACAGTTTTCTTAAAATTACAGTGTGTAACTTGATGATAAATGGCAAAATGTTAATGAGAGCTTGCAAAAAAAATCCATCCTCCAAACCGTGTATTTACTTTACCCTAATACACTTTGATAATCTTTCCACCTATTTCTTTAACATGGAAGTAAGCCAGTTGGTGAGACTTCCGGTTCATATTCCGCCTAATAATGACAGGAATAATAAACGGTAAAACTACACTACAAACCAGTGTGTGTATATAATTATGAGAATACATTAAAATAACATGGTAAGAAACACCAATTTGCAATATCAAGCAGCAAAACGGCCTGTTTTGTACAGCTAGATGCAGAGACCGGAAGTCTGGCCCATAAAATTTACAAATGGCCACGCCTGTTCTTACAAAATGATTTATCAGCGATCCAAACATATGACTGGTGCTCCTCTATTAAATACAGGAAAAATGTATAAATAAACAAAATAAATTAAATGCAAACTAATTAGACATCTTGCCATTTAAAACTCACGTGATGAATTTTTCAAGAATTCCCAATGAATTATTTTCAATAACAATTTCTTACGCGAGTCTGTTATCTCCAGGAGGAGCCTTTTCGAAGCGCAGTCCACCGAGTTTGTCCTTTATGTGTGGAGACTCATCTGCACATTCAGAGACATGTCGACTCCACTTCTTGTTGCCAGCTCTCTCAGAGACTTTCTCTCTGTGTTTGTCCTTCTGTGTGAACAGCTTCTCGCTCATTTTATAAGCTGCTTCATTTGATTTAATTAATTTCTCTCGCTCACCATCAGGATACAAGACCGCCACGGGTCTCCGTCGGAGGGCTCGGACATATCGTCTCGAATTCACCAAGATCTGGTGCTTATGTCCTTTGAGTAATAAACTATATTCCCCGAAAATCGCAAATCCACGACTCACGTTATACATGAGCGCTGCCATGTTTGTTGACCGCCCATCATCCGCGTCACAGGGAATGAACTACGGACGTCCGATTCGTAAATGATTCTTTTGAGTCGGATCTTTTTCAAGAGTTCATTGCTTCACTTCACCGATGTCGTAAAAAGTCTTGACTCATCAACTATCAGTTAATGGTATAGGCTAGTAAGTACACACAAACGACAGTGATTTAAAATATGTTTATACTTGGTTACTATATAGTGAATCATAAACTAATCTGAGTTGACACAATGTACTTCAATTATTTCACTTGATCAAATGTATTGGTAATGAGCCCGGTGAACCTTCCATAATGTACCCAAAGTGCTCTATTTTCTACACTAAGTTTGAACTTAATAAACTTAATAAAATTATACTTTAGTACTTACTAAAATAATCTTAAAAACACCTAAGTGTACTCAACTGTGCTATTTTGAGACTCCCTGAATATGAACTAAAATGTATGAAAGTCCGTTTCCGCCTCTGAATAAAAATTTTAAAAAAGGTAATTTCAACTTTTTTTGTCACAATTCTTTTTTTCTCAGAATTGCGTGATACATACTTGCAATTCTGACTTTTAATCTAAAAATTGCGACTTAAGCTGGAAATTGCTAGTTATAAAGTCAGAATTGCGAGACATTAACTCGCAATTTTAAGAAATAAAGTCAGAATTGCGAAATATAAAGTTTCTATCTCGTAATTGTGACTTTTTCCCTAAAAATTGCAAGATTATAGCTCGCAATTCTGACTTTATAACACGCGACTGCAAGTTAAGTCAGAATTGTGAGTTATAAACTCAGCAACCACTTTGTTGCAACCACAACTGTTTCTGATGAACTACATTGTTTGGCAGAAGATTCATGTTTTTAATTATATCATTACACTATATTTGCTCTGTTTTTATTTTGTGAAACCTTACTACGTATATGGAATAACTGTTTTATAAAAGCAATAAGCCCCAAGAAGCTGTGGTTTAACTTCAAAAATGTATTCAGTTACCACCTGTAGTACACTTAATCATCTTTCATACGTTAGTACACTCAAGTGTTACTACAAGTGGTAACTAACTACAAGTACATTATGGAAGTGCATTTTCCCCCTCTTAATGTACTATAAAAAGTTTTACAACTTCTATTACAACTAACTCAACACTATATGAAACAGTTTGAAGTTAAGTGTTTTTTTTGTTTTTTTTTTTGTTTTTTTTGAGTTGAATAATGGCAATAACACACTGACTGGGACAGATGAAATAGCAATAAGCATTACTTAATTTGAATTACTTAATTTTAACTTAAAATGCGTTAAAGGAGAAGTCCACTTCCAAAACAAGATTTCAAACGATCCCAAATGCAGTTGTAAACGATCCCAGCTGAGAAAGAAGTGTCTTGTCTAGTGTAACGATCGGTCATTTTAATAAAAATAATACAATTTATATATTTTAATGCCAAACGCTCGTCGTGTCTTACTCTGCCTGGACTGTTTTTGTTCTGGTTCATGACAGTTAGGGTATGTCGAAAAACTCCCATCTCATGTTCTCTCTCAGCTTCAAAATTACCCTATCACCGTTTTACCTTTTTTGTTAAGGGTGTTTGATCTTCCTTTCGTGTTCACTTTGCATAAAGAATGGGTCGGTACTTCTGCAGTGATGTAGGATGATTTTTAAATGATTTTTGAAGTTGAGGGAGAAAATACGATTAGAGTTTTTCGACATGCCCTAACTGTCTTGAGCCAATGCAGAAATGTTTTCCTCAAAAAACATACTTTTTTTACGACTGAAGAAAGAAAGACATGAACATCTTGGATGACAAGGGGGTAAGTAAATTATATGTAAATATTTCTTTCGGAAGTGGACTTATACTTAACAGCGATATTTGAATTGATTCTATGAAGCGAACTGTTCAAAGGAACCGATTCTCGTGGTTGACTCACTGCCTCCTGCACGGACTGCACCATGTAAGAACTTACCAAGAAATGTGTTATTAATATTCCATTTAACATATAGTTTGTAACATGCTTGTAGTTTCTATTACAGTATATAAAAAACAATGACGTAATATGGCCTGGTAAATAATGGCATTACAAATGCACGTAGAAATTAAACTGAATCTTTTGGTTTCTTCCGTGGGCTGTCGATAGCAGAGCAGTCGATCGCCAGGTGTGTGTATTGACACGGAGTGTGTGATCATCGCGTCTACAGTGGGAGACTTTAAGAAGTGATGGCACTAAGAAGAGCACTGCATTTTGTTTTTAAAGTAGGAGACAGGACCAAAACAGCCACTTTTTACAGGGATGTCTTAGGAATGAAGGTGGGAGATGTGTCTGTTGACCTTACTGTAAAATGTTAGTTCTGTTTTGTAAATACAGTGGGAACTTTTGTCCCATTATTATTGATAAGTCAGTTAATGATGCTATTGGCACATACAGGTTGGCACGTCGCTGTTTATGTGACGACTCAAAACCTACATTTATAAACAATAACAAATAACTCTAATGTACAGATTTTGCGTCATGAAGAATTTGAAGAGGGCTGCAAAGCAACCTGCAATGGGTTCGTCATATTTTTAATAGTTTTATTTTTTCACTCGACTAGCTCAGTTACCTGTATAACGTGTCAAATACCCTTATAACAACTTGTTTTGTTTTCAGTCCATATGATGGAAAATGGAGTAAAACCATGGTAGGCTTTGGACCAGAAGATGACCACTTTGTTGCAGAGTTGACCTATAATTATGGAGTGGGTGAATATCGCCTTGGCAATGACTTTTTGGTAAATATATAAACCATTTATAACTTCAAACCACACATAAAGTAGCATCTAAACATGTGAAATGATGTACAATTCTACACTATTTTTAGGCCACTAATGAAATGCACATAAAGTGTTGACACTGATCATGTGAACTCTCATGTGGTCATCATCATTTTTTTAGGTTCAGCCTTTCAGTTGAATTGTTATAATACAAATGATTGTATCAAAGCATTTTCACAAGCAGTTTTGGACTTTTGCCCCCCACTGTATATATTCAGTTGCCTAAAGGAAGCTGTGATTTCCTGTGCCCTTCAAAAACAGGGTCTCACACTGCAGTCTAGTCAGGCTGTGAGTAATGCTAAGAGGTTAAACTGGCCTCTAACACAAGTGGAAGATTCTCTCTACATGACTGAAGCGCCGGGAGGATACCGTTTCTACCTTATAGACAAAGAACAGCCAAACTGCGGTGGGTGTTTGCACTAAATGTGTGTTATAATAGGGATGTGAGAACTTCCTTTATGAAATATGGAAGTAAGTAACTGTAGTAGTTAAGTGTAGCGTTGTATACTGACTCTAAAATGATTGTTTTTGGTCCTGGTCATAGATCCTGTCCAGAAGGTCTCCCTGGCAGTGTCTGATCTACAGTGTTCTGTTCATTATTGGTCTGCTCTGCTGGGAATGAAGGTTATTGAGAAAAATGAGGACAAAAAGATTGCCGTAATGGGATTCTCAGATAATCAGGTTTGGCTGAAAATAATCCATTTATTATATTTTTGGCAATAATTAAATTATGAGGACATGCCGCTCACCAAGACCTTATGAATTCCGTTTTTATATAACTATATCAGGCCCTTTATACAGATGTGACCCTGGACCGCAAAACCAGTCCTAAGTAGCACGGCTATATCTGTAGCAATAGCCAACAATACATTGTATGGGTCAAAATTATGGATTTTTCTTTTATGCCAAAAATCATTAGGATATTAAGTAAAGATCATGTTCCATGAAAATATTTAGTAAATTTCCTGCCGTAAATACATTGCTAAGAACTTCTTTTGGACAACTTTAAAGGCAGATTTTTTTTGCACCCTTAGATTAGTTGTATCTTGGACAGATATTATTTATCTTAACAAACCATACATCAATGAAAAGCTTATTTATTCAGCTTTCAGTATGGATAAATCCCAATTTCAAAAAATTGACCCTTATGACATGATTTTGTCGTCCAGGGTCACAAATGTGTACACACATTACTGTTTAAAAGTTCGGAGCATCTTTTTTTAATAAAAAATATATATATTTAGTAAGGACACATGAAATTGACCAAAAATACAGTTAAGTACTTTACCTTTACATTGTTATAAATAATGTTTATTTCAAATAAGTGCTGCTCTTTTGAACGTTCTACTTATGAAAGAATCAGATGTTTCCCCAAAATATTAAGTGGTTTTCAACATTGATAATAATAAGAAATGTTTCCATATTAGAATCATGTGACACTGAAGACTGGAGTAATGATGCCAAAAATTTAGCCTTGCCATTACTGGAATAAATTACATTTTAACATACATTAAATAGACAACAGTTATTTTAAATTGTTATAATATTTCACAATATTATTGTTTTTACTGGATTTTTTATCAAATAAATGCAATCTTGGTGAGCATAAGAGACTTCTTATGGAAGCCCATTTCCCCCACTGAATAAAAAAATAAAAAAGGGTATTTGCTACTTTTAATCTCACAATTCTGACTATTTTTCTCAGAATGATGAGTTTACATCTCACAATTTTGACTTTTTTTCAGAATTATGAGTTTATATCTCGCAATTCTGACTGTATAACACACAATTGAGTTAAGTCAGAATTGCGAGATATAAACTCACAATTCTAAGAACATATAAGTCTTTTTTCTCTCAAAATTTGACTTTTTAACTCGCAATTGCGAGTTTATATCTCATAATTCAGAGAAAAAAGTCAGAATTGCGAGATACAAACTTGTAATTGCGAGAAAAAAGTTTTTATCTCACAAATCTGATTTTATTTCTTAGAATTGTGAGTTTATATCATAATTCTGACTTTATAACACGCAATTGAAAGATTACATCTCACAATTCTGAGAAAAAGTCAGAATTGTGAGTTTGTATCGCGCAATTGTGAGAAAGAAAAAGTCAGAATTGTGAGATGTAAACCCTTTTTTATTTTTTAATTAGTGGTGAAAACAGGCTTCCATAGACTTCTTTTAAAAACAATCAAAGATCTCACCAACCCCAAACTTTTAAACAGTACTTTGTGTTATTTTAATAAGTCTTGTGCTTTTGTAGTGTATGCTGGAGTTACAGGACATTGGAGGCGCTGTGGATCATGGAACTGCTTTTGGAAGGATCGCGTTCGCTTGTCCTCGGGATCAGGTCAGCTAATTCAACATCAGGCAGTGAAGTCCATTCTACTTGGTGTAATTTTAAAGAAATGTGTTTGTTTTGCAGTTGCCAGACATTGAAGCCCTAATGAAAAAAGAAAAGCAGAAAATCCTCACCCCGCTTGTGAGTCTGGACACACCTGGAAAAGCCACGGTGGAAGTTGTTATTCTTGCAGATCCTGTGAGTCCTTATTGTCTGGTGTTATTGAGATTGAATGCTGAGTGTTTGCCTGATATAGTCTGAGACTTTGTCTCCACTTAATGTAGGATGGTCATGAGATCTGCTTTGTGGGCGATGAGGCATTCAGGCAGCTTTCTGCCATGGACCCTAAGGGGAATGAGTTACTGGATGAGGTAATCAGTCTCACCACAATATAAATTATGAAGTAAAGCATGTGATCCACTTTTAAACCGCATTCATGTGTTCTCTGTTTGGCTTTCACAGGCTATGGCTGCAGATAAGAGTGAAGAGTGGTTTGCCAAACACAACAAGCAGAAGGCTTCAGCATAAACATGTCTGCCATCATTGAAACTGCTTGAAAAGATTCTTGTTATTATACATTATCAGTGGTTCACTAATGGTGATCAGTTTTATTTTATGAAAACAACATTAACTTTATCAAGGACCCCACGAAAAAAAATCTTTCTGCTTTTGGACATGATGAGAAATATGTGTGTTTGTGTAAGTACAAAAAGTAATTCTTCATGATTATGTTGTTATTCTCTTGAAAGTGTAAATAGGTTTGATAAATAAAGAGGATACTCAGGAAGTGTAATGTTACAAATATTAAGTGAGTATTAAAATGAACATTTCCTGCCTTTTGATCAAAATGAATTCCAATTATTACTAGCTTCATGGTATATGGTGAGGTTATTGGGAGATAAAAACTCACAATTGTAAGAAATTAATAGTTTATATCTCACAATTCTGACTTTTTTCTCAGAATTGCATGATATAAGCTCACAATTGCAATAAATAGCCAGAATTGTGAGATATAAACTTATAATTATGACTTTTTACTCAGAATTGCATGATAAAACACAATTGCAAGAAATAAAGTCAGACTTGTGAGATATAAACTTACAATTATGACTTTTTTTCTCAGAATTGCGTGATGAAAACTCAATTGCAAGAAATAAAGTCAGAATTGTGAGATATAAACTTACAATTATTACTTTTTTTTCTCAGAATTAGCATTGATGAAAACTCAATTCGTGATAAAACTCACAACTGCAAGAAATAAAGTCAAATTGTGAGATATAAACTCACAATTCTGACTTTTCTCAGAAGTACATGATATAAGCTCACAATTGCAGAAATAGCCAGAATTGTGAGATATAAACTTATAATTATGACTTTTTACTCAGAATTGCATGATAAAACACAATTGCAAGAAATAAAGTCAGAATTGTGAGATATAAACTTACAATTATGACTTTTTCTCTCAGAATTGCGTGATAAAAACTCAATTGCAAGAAATAAAGTCAGAATTGTGAGATATAAACTTACAATTATGACTTTTTTTCTCAGAATTGCATGAAAAAACTCACAATTGCAAGAAATAAAGTCAGAATTGTGAGATATAAACTCAACTGTGACTTTTTCTTGCAATTCTGACTTTTCGCAGAATTACATGATAAAAACACAATTGCAAGAAATAAAGTCAGAATTGCATGATATAAACTCACAATTATGACCATTTTTCTCAGAATTGCGTGATATAAACTTACAATTGCAAGAAATAGTCAGAATTGTGAGAAATAAAGTCAGAATTGTGACATAAACTCACAATTGTAACTTTTTTCTCAGAATTTTGTGATAAAAACATAAAAAACATTTTTTGCAGAATTGCCTGATATAAACTCACAATTGCGAGAAATAAAGTCAGAACTGTGACATAAAAACTCACAATTCTGACTTTTTTTCTCACAATTCTGACTTTCTCATGAGATATAAACGTACAATAGCAGGTTATAAAGTTTAATTTTTGATTGGAAAAAAGACTTTGAATTGCGAGTTTGTATCACACAATTCTGACACAATTGTGAGAAAAAAAGTAAGAATTATTAGATAAAAAGTAATTATTACCTTTTTTATTCAGTGGCGGAAACAAGTTTCCATAGTCTACAGTGAACCAAAGTGCAAAAAAAGAAAGACAGAAAGCTTTCATTCTGCTTACCAGCAGGGATCAGTGTTGTAATTCTTCTACATTATAGTATGAGTTGTTATAAATGTAGATTGGACAGAAACTGTGTTAAAAACTAGCTGTCTACTCCCGGACCAGGGCTTTTCAAACTGGGACCCGTGGACACCGAGGGGGCCACAAGGGAGTGCTAACGAGTCTGTGGAAAAGTTTACAGAAAAGCAGTGTTTAAAAAAAAAAAAAACATTACAAAAATATGATTAACTAAATAAATTCAATTGAAATTTGATATAAGTAGATTAATAAATTACTAAACTTGCTTTAAATAAATAATAAATACATTTGATTTAAATAAATAAATTGTTTACCAAATGTTTACTGAGTGTAGGGCAGAGGTCTTAAACAGGAGGCCACAGAATGACTTAAAATTATTGTTAAAATTTAAAATTTAATTAAAATGCAATAAATAAATTCACATTCTTTTCCTCCTAAACTACTATTTTTGTTGACAATACAGAACACATACAGAATCTTAAGTCTTACTGACTCGAAAAATATATCATGTTTAATTTAATATATCAACAAATCAAAATATAGAAATCAGGCTGCAATTTCATTGTACTGCATAAATACCAGAGGTAACAGCTTAACCAAAATAGGCCCAAAACGGTTGAAAGGTGACCTGTGGTCAGGTGACACTGTCTGAGGTAAATGATGACAGTCAGCTGACTGTCCAACTCAAAAAACTGCCAGTTTACATAAAGCAATTTATAATAGTTAAAATAAGACTGAGAACTTAAGAGTTTTCGTTAATAACGATGCGAAGACGCGTTCAAATTTGTACCCGTTTAGGTTAAAAATAACTAATAAAATATGTTTTCTTCAGTTGTCTGTTCTCGTATGACGGGGCTTTTATTATGAAAAACTCCCATAGCATCACTTAAAAGGTAGTATTTCTGCCTTCACACTTAAAACTGAAGTATTACAAGAGGAAAGCCCATTACTTAAATCCCAAATCAGAATGAAATCTGGTTTATCAGCTTAACAGCGGATGTCGTTATAACGCTGTGTGTTTTAAGAAGCAGATAAACATGATTAGCATGTCAGTTTAATGACAGAGATCTGTCATGATCCCGCTGCTAGCTCAGTTAGCCTAGCATGAGACGGAGGGGCGGTGTACACGTAAAGATCCACTGGTCTGCATTTCAAACCCTTTCAGGTGGGTAACCCGACTTAAAGCTGCTAATTAAAGTAAACACCTTATTGAGAAAGTTAAATGACTTTTGCTTAGAGGTGCACGGTAGTGTTTTGCCAGCTAACAGGCTAATGCAGCTTTAATCAACATTGCAAGTTCCACCCAACAGCTGTTTGCAGTGCCACAGTGGCACAACAACAAGACTGACGATCAAATGATGAGATTGTTTAAGAATAAAAATCTGTGCAGTATTAATGTTACATTATTGATTGCACAAAGCCTTTAATCTGTTATCTAGCTTTGTGAAATGCTAATAAATGCAACATTCTGATTCTGTGTCACTATTTTGTTAATAAGGTTTGTAACGAACAAATTTTGAATAGCTGATATTTCAGATAACATATTAAAGAAATAAATGTAAATGCACTTATTTGGCTGCTTAAAATGTTAATAGTCTTTCATCCTCATTTATTTTTCTCTATTCAGATTAATGCAATAACTAATAACTTGTGGAGGAAATAATGTGGTTGACTGTTTGACAGGTGGTCTGAAGTCAGTTTTCTACCAGGTGCCATGATTGTGGGTTAAATGTGAAGGAATATTTGCAGCACAATGTCTGCCCTGCTGATAGCCATCTCAGTATTTCTCATCTTGGCAGCTGTATTCATTTTGCTCTTTAGGTAAGAAGCCAGCATGCTGGAATTAATATGTCAATTATATTGTAAATGCAATATTAAACCTATTAAATCTGCCCTTTTGTGTTTCATTAGATGGTTTGCTTGCAGTTTGGCTGTCCGTTTTTTCCACAATGTCTTGAATGCTGAGCTAAAGATCAGATCTGTGGGTCTGTTCTCGGTGCGAGGAATCAGCGTTCAGTTTCAGCCTCAACACACTCTGGTAGGTTTGGTTTCTACATCAATAAAACACAGGTCTGCCTACATCTAATGTCAGCCCTATTACAGTCTTCTTAACCCTGTAAAGCTTGACATATGAATTAATAGTCTATCTATCTTTTGAATTGGAAGAGCTTATTGAACTTGTAGACAAAACAAAAAGGGGTTACATATGAGCTTGAGTATCTTTTTTTTGATGCGTGAGGCTTTTATGGCTCATTTAGTATGATACAGTGAGAGTCTAAAAATCAATTTTATTCAAAGGCACAAAAATATGCAATTTGGAGCAGTTGCTAATATTTATATGGCCAAGAAGTATGAGGAAATTCTGATAGCTTGCAATGTAAGCTAATGAAATCAAACTACTAACATAAAATACATATCAGTTGTCATACCTTCCAAAACCATATTTATCATATTTAAATGCTTAGTTTTATAATCAAAGCTCTGTAGTTTTTATTGTGGGTGCCAAAAATATAGTGCAGTGCAGTAGTATGATAATTGTTTTATGAGCAAAACATTTCTCAAAAGACTGATGCATCATATTTGATGCTCTTATTTTAAAATGATTTTTTTTATTTTTAAAAAAAGTTATATATGGATAAGTATAGCTACAGTGCTGTTCAAAAGTTTGGGATCAGTAAAACTTGTAATGTGTTTTTTTTTAAAGTCTCTTATGCTCATTAAGGCTACATTTATTTGATTAAAAAATACAGAAAAAAACAGTTAAATTCTGAAATGTTATTACAATGTAAAATAATGGTTTCTATTTTAATATACTTTAAAATATAATTTATTCCAGTGATGCAAAGCTTGATGATCACATGATCCTTCAGAAATCATTCTAATATGCTGATTTATTATTAGAATTTTCAGTGTTGGATAATGTCCAAATACATTTTTGGAACCTGTGGGATTCTTTGATGTATAAAAAGTTTAAAAGACCAGGAATTTATTCAAAATAGAAATCTTTTCTAACAATACAAGTCTTTGCAGTCACTTCTTATCAATTTAACTCATTCTTTCTGAATAAAAGTACTACTTTCTTTAAAAAAAAAAAGAAAGAATAGAAATTTACAGGCCCCAAACTTTTGAATGGTAGTGTATATTGTTACAAAAGATTTCTATTTTAAGTAAATGCTGTTCTTTTTAACATTGTATTCAACAAAGAATCCTGAAAAAAAATATCACAGCTTTCAAAAAATAAATAAATAAATAAATAAGCAGCACAACTGTTTCCAAAATTGATGATAAATCAGCATATTAGAATGATTTCTGGAAGATCATGTGATGCTGAAGACTGGAGTAATGATGCTGAAAATTCAGCTTTGCATCACAGAAACAAATTACATTTTAATGTACATTAAAGTAGAAAAACATTATTTTACATAGTAATAATATTTCACAATATTACATTTTTCTGTATTATTTGAGGGCAGACTTTACTTTTACAATTATACTAAAAGGCTTTTCACCTGCTAAAAAGTTTAAACTATTAGTCAGATGACAGAAGACATATAATAGATTATGTACAACAGGTTTTTCAGGATTTTTGATCATATTGATAATGTAGAGGTCTTAGAAATTTGCATATCAAATATGATACAGCAGGCGTTATATAGTTAAGAGTAGCAGCTGATGCATTAATGTTTAATATGTTTTCCAGCACTATAAAGCCTTATCTGTTTTGTGTCTTGTAGGAAATTGACAGGATATGGATATCTTGCAAAATAGTTAACCCAGACCTGCCGTAAGTATAGTTATAGGATGTAGTTAGTGTAAATATTGTCAGTTGATGATTGGTAATTGTGATTGTGTTGTATTTGTTAGGAGGTTTTTGGCGTTATGTGTGGGTGAGGCACGGGTCCGCTTCGACCTGCAGGAGCCGTTTAGGCCCCGGGCTCCCAAAAGCAATGAGGAGACTTCAAAAAGACCTCCTCTCAGTCCCTCTACCCTGCACCTCCTCTCTCAGGTAATCAACTTGACTGTTTTGGAGTATCCCAGGTTAAGCTCAATGCATAGCTGACATGAAATTGATTGCCACAGAAGATCAATATCAGTTCTGGAAATTGTGTTATAGTAATGCACTTTCAATGAAACTCAATAGGGCAAGAAAGTACATGCTATTTCAAAAATATCACTACAAAGATTTAAAAATGATACTCCCTAATGTTCAAATTCACTTACTCAGTTGGTCTGTGCACAATTATATCTAACCTTTTGACTCCTTTATACATAATTTTGTACGAAAGAAGTGCTTTTTAAAACTTTTGGAATGCCGTTTTCTGTTCTGACGTTTTCAGCTCTGTGTGTTTTGCAGCTGCTATCGTTCCACATTGACTCTATAAATGTGATGGTGTTGAATCTGGCCCTCCCTGAGTCACTCTGGCACATGACGTCCTCTGCCATCACTCTGCTGCTGGATCATCAATGTAAAAGGTGATTAACCTGTGAAAAAGAAGAAAAATACTTCTGCATGGTGTTGTGTGACTAATAGCTTTGTGCGTAGTGGGTAAAACTGACATGAAAGTTTTAATTATGCCCCTTTTACAAGATGTAAAATAAGTCTCTGATGTCCCCAGAGTGTCTATGTGAAGTTTTGGCTCCAAATACACCTCAGGTAATTTTTTTAGCTTCTTAAAATTGCCACTTTTAAGGTAGGAGCCAAAACACGCCGTTTTTTGTGTTTGTCCCTTTAAATGCAAATGAGCTGGTGCTTCCACCCTGCTTTTCAGAAGAGGGGTGGAGCTTCAAGAGCCAGCAAACTCAAAACAAGACAGTCTCACGCACTGAAAATGTCAGAAACTCTCAGCAGCTGCATTCAGCCTTATATGTTCGAACCGAAATCGGTTTAAAAGTCAGTCATTTCCGATAATGAACGCGATGTGTGAGCAATGATGTGTATGTAGGGATAAATCTGGAACTGCTTGTTCTGCGAAACTGTTTATGATTTGTTGGGATTATAAAAAATGAGTGGGTGGATTTTTTCCATTATATGCTGGTTGTTTTCACACGCTGCAGCCACACAACTGTGTTCAAACACTTTATGAAATATGGATTTAGATTTTTGCATAATAGGTTCCCTTTAAAACCATTAAGCCGACGCGTTTTTCACGTTAATGCTATGAATCACCATAGTAGTTAATGGCCAGTATCAAAAATCTATACTGTTACATAAATTAAGAATAAAACTTAAAAAATCTACAATTGGAATTTAAAATGTTTTCTATTTTAATGTTTTTTGTTTGTTTGTTTTTAAATGTAATTATTCTTGTGATGGTAAAGCTGAATTTTAAGCCAATACTCCAGTCTTCAGTTTTCAATATTTATGGAAATCCTGGTACTTTTTTTACTGAAAGGAAAGTTTAAAAGAACAGGAATTTTTGGCAACATTTATTTTTGACCTTTTTGCTATTATTACGATAGGACAGATCATAGCTGCCAGGAAAGCGAAGTGGGAGAGAAAGAAGGGGTCGGGAAAGACCTTCGAGCCGGGATTCAAACTCGGGATGCCCGTAGCGCAATGGCGCTGTATGTCTTTTACTGTCACTTTTGATCAGTTAAATGTGTTTTTGCTAAAAAAAAGTACATTTATTTAAAAAAAAAAAAAAGACTGACCCCAAACCCTTAAAATCACAATATGTAAGATTTTTTTTATCAAAATATCCAAAAACCACTAGAACAGTGTTAAATATTTTGCTGAGTTGTGTACTTATCCCAAATGTTTCCCAAAAATTTGACATTTTAACTAGTGTAATGGACCGTGTCATTGGGTCGCCTGCCAGTGACGTCATACACCCTCAATTTTCTAGTTTTATTGTGTAGAAAACATGGAAACCCCGAAGACACTTTAATGCATTTTATTAGACAGGAGATGAATGCACAGAGTAGCATTATAACTTTCGACACACTCAAATGTATCTAGTATGATAAAACAGCACTGTTTTACCTCACATACGCATGACCACAAGGAGCGAAAGTGATCAACTGCGGCATAATAAAAGCTTCGGTGCTTTCGAGCTGTGTATCGCACTCGTCCTTCATTAGCAATCACTCCAGCATCCTTGTTTTGCTTCCATGACTTTCAGCCCCATCCTGCTTCATATTACAGTGGCTTTATGAGTCTTTAATACATTAGCTCATCCATGGACGTGATTTCTGCCTGAGTCCTGACAGATTGCATCGGCTGTTGGGATGAAGACTACAACTCCCATGATTCCACACTCAATCATGGCCTCATCAGACAACTTTGCTTATTTATTTGTTTTGAATATGCGCCCTCTAGCGGTGAAGACGTACATATTGTGCCTTTAAATGATAAACGTTTAAAACAATCCAATAACCAAAATGGTATCAGCATATTATGCATCCCTGTTCAGTTTCCATAAGGATTTTATTTGGCTTTGAGTAAGGCATATAGAGAAACCAGATGACTACTGAAATGACAACTTACTGATATGTTGACAGGTTAGCTTGGGATTTCTCAGTGGGACAACTAAGCAGTAAAGTTCTGAAGAGCAGCAGACTGGTATGTACAGCACACATTTATGTGTTAAAGTGTTACCCCACTATGTGGTGTACAAAACTTAAATGTTGGTTTAAGTGGTCACAAGGTGTTAACGCAGTGCCTGTCTTCTCATTAGCAGGACACATGTCTGGCTGAGGTATCGCTGAGTCTGGCCCTGAATGGTGACGTGAGTCTTCCTGGTCTCAGGCCGGGCCATCTGGGACTGTGTGTGAGAACCCTGCTGGCTGAGCTTCACGAGGGCCTGTTCCTCAGCCAGTTACCTAAACCTTTAGGAGCCGCTCCTGCTGACTGCACCACTCATACTGCAGGTTTGACGTTTAAGCTACACACCTTACATTAGAGCTATGCAGTTAGTCGTTAGTCATGCAGTTAGTGTGATTATCAAATTGCAAACGCTTTAATTTAATTAAAAAGTGTTAAGCCACATGCTCTTAAAGGGGTCTTCGGATGCAGAACTCACTTTTAGATGTTCTTTGAACCACCCTATAATAATAAAAATCCAGCCAGTGGTATTTTTTTTTAATCTTCAAAAGTAATATCAGGCCATTCTCAGCTTCTTGTTGGTGTGATGTCACAGTGACCAAGGCCACTCCCATGGTAGTTAATTGACATGACTGTTTTACCTTAGACCCACCGTAAATGAGCTGAGTGAGCTGAGAACAGTCTGACCGAGACACAGTGTTAACGTTACTTTCGTTTTTGAAGTAAATGTGCCCAGCAATTTACATAAATGCGTCTATGTTCACACAAATCATTCGTCCAGCTTCACCTACAGCAGTATAAGAGTTTTTTTTATGCATCTTTGCAAATCACCTTTCTTAATGATGTGCTAGTTAGCAAGTTTTGCGGCTAAAGTAAACATTTACGGCTCGTCACCCCACAGAAGAGAGGGGTGGGGTGAGCAGAGCTCATTAGCATTTAAAGGAACATGCAACAGAATGGCTCGCTCTAAAAAGGGCTGATTTTGACAAGGTAAAAAGAGTGTTTTTTACACTACCACTGAGAAATTTTAATCAAAGTATATTAGAGACTTTTCATTAAGACCCTAAAGAATCATATCAACTTGTGGAAAATGTGCATCCGATGAACCCTTTAACAAAAGAGAAGAGCTTAAAGGACTTCCTGCAGTTTTCTACTAAAATAAAAGCCTGTAGAGTCCCCACAAGGATAATAAACCAGACGTGTGTGTGTGTGTGTGTGTGTGTGTGTGTATATATGTGTATATATGTGTATATATATATATATATATATATATATATATATAGATAGATAGATAGATAGATAGATTTTTTAATGTATATTTTCCATTTTAATTTAAGTAAGCTTTTGGTAATTTTGTTTTTATTTATTTAGTTATTTATTTATTTTAATATGCCGACATATGTAGTTTTTATTCATTTACATTTTAGTATTACATATTAGAGTAATTTATATTCATCTTCCAGTGTTGCTTGGCATGTAGCTGAAATAATCTTTTTTTTGGTATTCTATTTTATTTGTTAACTTTTATTTCAACTGGTGAAATAATTAACCCTGTTGTAAATATATTATATATTATACTTACTATAATATAATATATGTGACCATGGACCACACAACCAGTCATAAGTAGCACAGGTATATTTGTAGCAATAGCCAAAAGTAAGTTGTGTTGCTCAAAATTATCGTTTTTTTTTTTTTTTTAATGGCAAAAATGATTAGGATATTTAGTAAAGATCATGATTCATGAAGATATTTTGTAAATTTCCTACCATAAATGTATCAAAACCTAATTTTTGATTAGTAATATGCATTGCTAGGAACTTCATTTGGGCAAATTTAAAGGCGATTTTCTCAATATTTAGATTTTTAAAAAAAAAATTTGCACCCTCAGATTCCAGATTTTCAAATAGTTGTATCTCGGTCAAATATTGTTCTTTCCTAACAAGCATATTTATTCAGCTTTCAGATGATGTATAAATCTCAATTTAAAAAATCTGACCCTTATGACTGGTTTTGTGGTCCTGAGTCACATATATATTATAATAACCTTGCTGTAAATATGACTGTTAAAGCTTTTTCATGATTCTGCCTTTTGAAGATGACAAAGACACTTTCATCCAAACGGAAGCAATTGATCGGCTTCACAACCTGGTTCCACAGAAGGTCAATGTGGATTTTGAAAACACTAATATCACACTTTCCATGCAAAGTCAGAAGAGGTGAGCAGTGATGTTACAGTCCTTGTGATCAACCCTGAATGTTGTTTTTGTGCTCTAACAAACTGTTTATTTCGCAGACATTTGAACTGGACATTAAAGTCCTTGAAGGTGGGTTATGATCGTGATGATGAGCAGCTTCCTCTGAAGAGTTTCACCCCTGAGCTCAGTTTCCCACAGAGCCACCTTGAGCTTCTTCTGGAGGGTAAAGTGCACAAGAACACACTTTTTATCACTATTATTTCTGCTTAGAGTTAGGGATCTCAACACACTTAACCATAGATATTGTGGGTACTGGGTGTTTTTCAGATGGTCTTTTGCTGTCACAAAGTCGACAGAGAATTATATGTCTGAACACACTCAGAACAATACTGCAGGTGAGTTGCTTTGCTTGCTTTCTATATGAAAGTCTTTCTTTGATGTATTTTTTGCAGTTTCATGTTAGTTTTGTCCTTCATTATTGTTTCTGGCTTCACATTTCTTTAAGGTGACATCTGCTGACATCTCTAGCACGGTCACTATCAACACTTGTATCATCCACTACCGTCATCAGGAGTTCTCCCATTGGCTGGACATGTTGTCATGGGACCAGCTCTCGCACAAAAAAACAACTCGTAAAAAAAGGTATTAACAGCCAGTTCGCTTGCTGAGCATCACAGATTGGGCAGTAATGGAGGTCTTGTTTATTGTTCTCACATAAGTGTCCTTTTGTCTCCCAGGCGTTTCCCTCAGCTGGACGCTCCCGTGATGATAAGCTCCTCCGTGTCTAATGTCAATGTGTCAGTGCAGTTGGGAGATACGCCACCCTTTGCCCTGGGCTTCATCTCAGCCAACATTGGTAAATAGAGAAGTGTGGCTATTGAATGCTGTTAAAAACAATGGAGGTGACCAACCTTTTCAGATTAGATAGGAAATACTATAAATAGCTCTAGTTCTTGTTCTGTGTCTGTTAGAGATGATTGATAGTGCACAGACCCTATTGGAATTGCTCAGTTTGTTGTTCTTCTCCAAAATGAATCGCATTTTTGAGGGCCTAAACATGCTCGAAAACTCATGAAACTTTGCACACGCACCAAAGTGGTGAAAATCTGCATCGGATATGAGTTTTAGGAGTGGGTGTGGCAAAATGGCTCGATAGTACCACCTATAAAATTTCCCCTTCAAGCTGTCAAGCACACCAATACCTACAAAAAAGTCCCTCGGTACAAAATCCAAAACCCAACAGGAAGTTTGTTCATTTTAATTTTTTTTCGGCAAGTTTTGTGACGTTTTTACCATTTTCAGGTGTTGTATTTAAACAAACTCCTCCTAGAGATTTAAACAGATCAACACCAAATTTGGTGAGTGTAATCTAAAGCCTTTTGTGATGTTAAATTGTGAAGATCTTGAGTTTTTCTTGAAGGGCGTGTCTGTGGCGGCCTGACAAACTTTGAAGTTGTTATAATTCAGGCATACAATGTCTGATCTGCACCACACTTCCCATGTTTGATAAGACTCTTGACCTGAAAAGATCTACATGCCTATATTCAGTTTTAGTCTTAGCGCCACCTGCTGGCAACAGGAAGTGTCATGTTTTATGCTCTAACAAACTCCTCATAGCGATTTAATGACATCATCATTTTAATTGCTTAGTCTACTCTAAAGGCCTTTGTGATGTTACATTGCGAAGATCTTAAGTTTTCGTTAAAGGGCGTGTCTGTGGCGGCCTGTCAAAGTTCGATGTTTTGCCGTGGGAATAGAAGTTGTTGTAACTCAGCCATACAATGCCTGATCTGCCCCAAACTTCACCCATTCGATAAGAGTCCAGGCCTAGACACATCTAAATGTCAATATTCTGTTATAATTATAGCGCCACATGCTGGCAACAGGAAATTACTTTGTTTTATACTAACTTGAACATGCAGTGTCCAATCTGCACCAAACTTAACATGTTTGGTAAGAGTCCTCTTTTATATAACGCATCTACATGCCAATATTCAGTTATAATTTACAGCGCCACCTGTTGGCAACAGGAAGTGTCATGCTTTACGCTAACTCAAACATTGAACAAAATCTGCATCAAACTTAAAGTCTGATATATTTTTAGTTTTCTTTTTAATCATTTAACATTTTTTATTTTTTGTTATGTGCTTTTGTAATTTGTATTTGTTATTTTAAATATTCCTATTTAGCTTTATTTCAGTTTTAAATCTAACTATTTCAGTACTTCAACTTTAGTACTTAAACTTATTTCACTCAGTTGCCAAGTTAACATTTCATTTAAGTTTATTTTTAATATAAATATTATATTTATAATCCATTTTATTTCAACTTTAATTCAGCTATACAAAAGCTAGTTTAAAAGTTTTAGTCAATAATATCAACACTGACTGGAGCATATAAAACAATGACTAAATTCTCATTTCAAAATCCTTTTTTGTTTAACCTCTGGTAATATATTATTGTTTGAACACTTCAGTTCAAAAGTGTCTGTGATTTGTGACTGAATCTGGTTTGTCTCACAGAACTAGAGCACTTGTTGGGATCAGAAGAGGATGAGGTGAAGAGTCTGACTGTGACTGAGAAAGCCTCTCTGTCCCTGGATCATTTTTGGTGGCGTGTGGGCCAGGGTTCCCATATCCAGCAGGCTCCTCATCCACCTGGAAAACATGTCTGGGGCGAAGCCCTGATCCTAGACTCCCTCACACTGCAGGTAAAATCAATACGCATTTATGTAGTAAGTTGTCATTTATTATGAAAGATAAGTTTTGAAACAATAACCATTTGGCTTTACAAAATACCCTTTTTTTTTTTAAATAACTCGTCCACAGGGCAGCTATAGTAAGTCGAGGACGGTGAACTCCAACCCTTCTGGAAGCGCCTGTATAGAGTCCAGTCTGAAAGGCCTGCAGCTGGAAGTATCTGAGACCTGCACTCTGTGTTTGTCACGTCTGTTCTCCGTTCTCAAACTGGACAAAGCAGAGAACTTCCCCTTACATTCCCCTCCAGAAAAGCCGTCAACCAGTCTACCACCTATCTTTAAGTTTAAACTCAATCTTGAGGATGTAAATACATTCACACTTTCTAATGTGGCAGGTTAGAACTCTTGTTTTTCTTCTTTGTACCCAAAAAGCATGAGATTTTTGTTCATCAGTGCATGCTAGCTTGTTTCCGTTCATGAGAGTTTGTATTTCTGTGTTGTATTAAAGGGGCTGTTTCAGTGAGGGTGGACACAGTGGTAGCTGAAGGCTCGGGGGAGAACTCGAATGTTTCTGTCCAGGGTGTTTCTCTGGCTGTGGTGAAGGCCCTCACTGAGAGTATGGAGCCCTGCTGCCCAGCCGCCCAAACTCCCAACCCCATCCTGACCCTAACTGCGTTTACTATCTCCTACCACATCAGCACCCACAGTCTGGAGGTACAACACTGTTCCTACACACAGCTGTCATGACTTCCATCACATAGGATCAGTTATTAAAGGTCATAACCACTCAGTGTGGTTGTAAGTGACTGCAATGATTGATCATTTCATGTCAAATTTCATTAACAACTACAGCAGGATCCAAAACTAAGATTAAAATTTAAAACGGGAAAAGGAATAGTTTACCCAAAAATGAAAATTCTGTCATTAATTACTCACCCTCATGTCGTTCCAAACCCATGAGACCTTCATTTATCTTTGGAACACAAATTTTTGATGAAATCCAAAAGCTTTTTTTTTTTTTTTCAAAGTCACGCAGTCCGTGATGGGCAGATTTTTAACAGCAGGTCTATTTGCTATTACATCAGACAAGACATCTAAACGCTTGCGTATCATGTAACGACCACAAATATGGCTTTTTATCTGAAAGACGTATGTAGTAGCAGCTTACATGGCCGCTCAATCTAATGTTAACCTAGAAAAATGTACGCTATTGAACAACAGTGCGCTCACTGTATGAAGGCACCGATGCGGTCACTTGCTCTTAAAATACTGTTGTTTTTGGTCTTACAGATAAAAGTAATGCATCTTTCGAATCTGTAAAGACACTTTTTATTTGCATGCACTGAGAATAACAACAAAACGTTGCGCTTTTGTAAAATAAAGCAAACAAGATGCACTTTCTGCCGTCTCTGTGAACTTGAGCACGAAAATCCTAAACTCTGTGTATACTTGCCGTACAGACATGAAAATATATCTATAGAGAGTGAAATGTCTATTTTTAAATGAACCAATTCAAACAGAAAACAGATATTCTCAAAACTTTATAAACATGTATTTTAGTTCCCCATACGTCACAAAAAATCCATTGAATTGAACTGTATTTAGAACGTAATAGGTATTTAAAATAAAAGTATAAAACTCAATTATAAACTAAATTATTGTAGCATTTATTATAAAAGCCAAGCCTAAAAAATTCTGAAACAAAACCGAAAGTGTCAGTATATGGGAAATGTGCTTTACAAATAAATCATGTACCTTTCTGTGCTTTGCACATATTTTGCGCACTTGCCGTTAATTGCGTTATAAAAGTTGCTTTGAAATATAAGTCGTAGTATATTTTAGCATACTAAATGTTTCTTAGATTCTGGTATTTGTATAAAATTCAAGTGCCCTCGTAATCTTTAATGAAAAAAAGTTAACTTTCCCTCGCAATGACAGTCTTTTCTAATGATGTGTGCATGCTCACAAGGGAACGATAATGATCCCTCCCCTCCAGCAAACTGTCAATCATATGAGGTTGCAGCAATTAGCAAACATCGCCGTTCCAGTCAATTCATGGACAAAATCGACTCCTACTTTTTTTTTTCTTTCCCCCGTTAGCTGTTTCACTCAAATATACATTACAGTAGTGAAGATAGATGATCATGATTTCCATTTCATGCTTACTTTTAACCTCATCTTGATTTGTATTTCCTTCTCTGTTCATATGATCAGGTGCGGAGTGAAAACGCTTTGGCAGTGCAGTGGACACCATCTGACCACATGTTTTTGTACCAGCACGTCACCGAGAGCCAAAGCTATTGGAAGACGCTGTCTGAATCTCTAAAAATACAACAGAAGGACGGAACAGAGTCTGCAGCCTCTTCCTCTGGCACGTTAGTTTGTATAGAGTTAGCAAGCACGCGGCTCACCGCCCATGTGGCCGAGACAAACTTCATCATCATCAGTGCCGAAGCACTGACGCTCTCTAAACGGCCTGGAGCCATACTGATGAAGACTCCTCATTTGGTGTTCAACTTCGATGGCAATGACATCTTCTCCTTTTCTGGAGCCGACGTACAGATGCTGGAGGAGATTGAGATAATGCAACAGCACAGATCTCAGTTCCCTTTCCTGCAAACATCTTGCAATCGCGCCTGGCTCTTCACTGCGCCCAGCCTTGCCATTGAGTTCCCTTACCAGTACAACTTCTCAGACACTTTCGACAAGGCCATCAGTGTGCAGAAGTGGCTGAAAACCCTACACAGTAGTGCTGCACCTTCGGCAGAACCTAGTCGCCTTCCACCAGACCTGCTGATCCGCATCAACCAGTTCTCATTTGTGTTCCTGGACGATGTTTTTGAAATCAAACTACGTGACAACTACGAGTTAATGAAGGATGAAAGCAAAGAAAGCGCCAAGCGTCTGGGGCTGCTGGACAAGAAAGTGGCCGACCTACGCAAGCAGCACGGTGAGCTCCTGCCAGCCCGTAAGATCGAGGAGCTCTACACTTCTCTTGAGCGCAAGCACATTGAGATCTACATTCAACGGTCCAAGCGACTGTACGCCAACACGCCCATGCGCAAGTCCCTGCTCACCTGGACGGTGTCGGAGTTAGAGCTGGTGGTACTTGCGGATCAGTCGTTGCACGGGCCTGAGCGGATTCGAGAGCAGCTGAGGGACATCGATGGTATCAGCCCCTTCCCTAGAGACGGCCTTCAGCTGGTGATCCAGTGGTGCCGTGCTTTTAAATTCAAGCTTAATGCATTTCTGGGTAAGTCAAAAGTGTTTTTAGCTGCAGTAGAACAGTAGAGCATGATGCCAGCAACACCAAGGTCATTGGTTCGATTCGCAGTTGATAAAATGTATACCTTAAATGCAATGCAAGTTGCATTGGATAAATATAATGTGTAAATATAAATGTACCTGGATGTTTCTAGTCATCTGGAAGAACTTGATTAGCTGGTTTAGGTGTGTTTATTTGGGATTGGAACTAAACTGTATAGGACAGTGGCCATCTAGGATCATGATTGGACACTGCTTTAAATAAGTAATCCAATGAATGATGCTTGTTTTGTTAGCTAGTGAATGTCTACTGTCAGTAATGTGAAACATCTGTTCCAAACATAGTAAACCTTTTACCCAGACCTCATTTTAACAGATTATGCTAATGCTAAAGATAGCTTGTGCTACCCTAAGAAGATTTGTTTTTACCAAAATCATAAGGAATTATGGCATGTGTCCTTAGTAGAGAATGCAAGCTTAGAATAAATAGCATAAATTTTATATATATAATTTAAATTTTATATATAATATAATTTATTTAGTATTGTAGTTTATTTTTAAAATAATTAGTTCACTTCCAGAATACAAATTTCCTGATAATTTACTTATCCCAATGTCATCCAAGATGTTCATCATGTCTTTAAGTCGAAAAAAATTAAGGTTTTTGAGGAAAATGATCCCAGCCCAGGAGTTAGGGTTTTATCTAGCGAAACTAATTTTACTTTTTAACCACAAATGCCTGCTTGCGCTAGCTTGACGTCACACATTATGTACCGACCCAGTGTTTACAAAGTAAACATGCAAAGAAAGTCAAACGCCCTTTACCAAAAAAGTTAAAACACTGATGTCCGATGATCTTTGGAAGTACACAGATGAAGAACTAACCGCTCGTGACCTTTCCAATGTAATTATGTAAGCTAGTGCAAGACGAGCATTTGTAGTTAAAAAGTATAGACTTTTTTTTAGTATATGACTGATAGTTTTGCTAGATAAGACCATTATTTCTTGGATGAGAATATGTAGAGCCCTTTGAAGCTGCATTGAAACTGCATTTTGGATCTTCTTCCCCATTGAAGTCCACTATATGGAGAAAAATCCTGGAATGTTTTCCTCAAAAACTTCATTTCAAAAATCATCTCAAAAACATTTCAGTTAGTTATCAAGAAAACATTTGACATTTGAGTTTGTTTTTAATGTTATTTTTATGTTTTATATTATTTCATTTTTTTAATGATTTAAGTTTTAGTTTACGATAAGAACACTGCTAGCTCTTTGAAAAATGCATTCAAGATGGGCGACAAAAGAAATGGCAATTAGAAGTTAATTCAGTACTAAAGTGTGTTATTTAGGGCAGTTACAATTTTCCTCTGTTTAATTAGAGTTCTTGATTATAAAAATCATCAGTTGCATTTAGCCCTTATCGATTAACCAGCAAAATACCGGAAGTGACACATTCCACGGATGAGAATCCATGAAAACCATTATTAGACCGTTTTCTATGGCTGCACAAAATATTAATACCATTTAAAATCATACTAAAGCATAGTGCTGTTGTGATTCAGCAAAGGCTGCAAATCAGCTAACTAAATATATGCTCTGCAGGTTCAATATGCGCTTTATTTATATGCGTGTAGTAGGGCTGGGCGATTTTTTTTTTAAATTTTATTGATTAATTCAAATGTAATGATTTGCCACAATTTTACTTTTTAGAAACCGAGGAATCACGATTTTGAATAGAAATATTACCAAACGTTACAATTAGACACTTTGACAACATGCCAGTGATAACAACGATCCAAACGCATGTTGGCATACGTGATTAACCGCTCACATGTGATGCACTCATATCGCTAGGCGCCATTCACACAGAACACGCTTTTGTGTTGATAAACATGCAATGCGAGCAGTGGAATAGGAAAAAACATGCAAGAAGATGGGAGTGAACTTCTTTTAACTTGAGTGCCATGTTTTATGATGCCATTTCATGCATGAGAAGCTGTAAGAGACGCGAGTGCAACAGTCAAACGCGCCCATGTTTACATAGAAGAAACAATAGAAAAGCAGCACAATCGAATGGAAAACCTGTGAAGAACTACTACTGTATGTCTGATTCAGGTTCTGCTTTCATGTTTGCATCATGGTGACAGGCTGAAAGCTGCTGTTCATTGTTTTTACACATTTACAGTTAATAGTCTACTGGTGTTATACCTTCAGTCATTTTGCATTTGAATTACCTTGACTTTTTAAAGCATTTTCCTTGTATTATTTCTTAACATATAATATGTATAAGACAAGTTTGTACATGATGTAGGTGTAGTTCATGCATCTTTTGTGCGAAGACATTTAAAAATTGATTTATTTAACATTTACATTATGCTGACAACTTAATGTGTGGTGCACTTGGAATAGAATTTTTTTTAACTAGAGGGTTAATAAAGAAAAAGTTACTTGAATCATCTTGTAGTTACATTTTCAAGTTGGCTAGTTAAAAATCGTAAAAAATTGAGAATCGGTCAAATGTTCTGAACATATTTTAAATTTTTTGCCATATCAGAACAGAACAAAATGTGCTTTGTATTTTATACTTATTAGAGTATTGAGCTTTTAGCATAGCATCATCCTAATCTCAAACTCTATTGGAATCAAATGTGAGTGTAGTTTGCTGACTGCTACATGTGAAAACTGCTATTATTAGAAATTTTATGAAAGTCCTTGATGGCTAGCATGCTTGTTTTCTTGTGTGGTTCAGTGCGAATCCGGGACTATCCTCGTTACCTGTTTGAGATCAGAGAGTGGTCGCTGTCTGGACGTCTGATGGGCACCGAGCAGGACGGGCAGCTAAGAGCAAAGCGCAAACAGGTGGTCCAGCTTGGCCAGCCGTGGGGTGATGTGACGGTTTACAGGAATATGCCACCACTAAAGTTCTACTACGATGTACATTGTGAGTCACAACACTCTCTTAATCTTGTGAGTCTGTAATGTGATGCCGCAACTATGTGACTCAACTGGTCTAACTGTTTATGTAGCGAATATTTCCCTCTACACCATTGTGTGGGGGCCGTGCTGGGATCCTGCTTGGACACTGATTGGCCAGGCTGTTGATTTACTGACCAAACCCACAGCTGACCCGTCCCCTCTTCTAACCTGGTGGGATAAAAGCAGACTTCTATTGCATGGCCGCTGGGTAATGGACATCGAACAGGCCAACCTGCATCAGCTCGCAACTGAGGTAATAACAAGCACACCCACATGCAACCCCTCACACATGTACATATCTAATGTTAACTGTACTGTTTTATTTATGTAGGACCCTTACAACACCACAGAGAACCTACACTGGGAGTGGAGCAAGCTAAACTTTGACTGGAATCCTGGGCAGTTTGTCTTCAAGGGTGACCTGGATGTCAACGTTAGAACAGCCTCCAAGTATGTGACTAGTTTTTGCATGGCATTGCAGTGTGACATTTTGATTTAAAGGGATAGTTGGCCTAAAAATGAAAATTCTGTAATTAATTACTCACCCTCATGTCGTTCCAAACCCATAAGACATTCATTCATCTTCGGAACACAGATAAATATATTTTTGATGAAATTCAAGAGCTTTTTGGCCCCATAGATGGCAAAACAACTACCACGTTCAAGGCTCAGAAAGGTAGTAAGGACATCATTAAAATAGTCCATGTGACATCATTGGTTCAACTGTAATGTTATGAAGCTACAAGAATACTTATTGTGTGCAAAGAAAACAAAAATACTGACTTTATTCAACAATATTTTAACAGTGTCATTACTACCTTTCTGGGCTGTTTGAGCGTTTCATCTGTGTTGCTGTCTATGCAGGGTCAGATTTAATCAGAAATATCTTAATTTGTGTTATAAAGATGAACTGTTTAGGGTTTAGTGCAACATGAGGGTGAGTAATTTAAAGAATTAAAGAATTGAACTGTCCCTTTAAATTGTGATTGTGATCTGTTTCTATACAGGTATGATGATATCTGCTTCCTGCACCTCCCGAGCCTATGCATGACCCTTGACCTCCAATGGTTATGCCATGGTAATCCACATGACCACCATGCTGTAATGCTCTGTGCAGCAGAGAATGTTGCGGATGTCACCTCAGGCCAGCCGCACGACTCCTACAGGGCCTTCCGCTCTGAAAACCTCAACCTCTCCATCACCATGGACCTCGACCAGCATTGTGGCAAAGGTTAGAACTATAGCTTGTTTTCTAGATGCTGATAAAAGCTACAAGGCTTTTTAAAATGGATGGCAGTCATGTAGTGTATTCCAGACATATTTTAAGCTCTGGTTTTAAAGGCTGGTGTTTGTGTTTTCTCTCAGAGCCCTGTCAACCCAGAATCCTCCTCTACAGCAGCACCCTGCGCTGGATGCAGAACTTCTGGGCCACTTGGACCAGCGTGTCCCGGCCCATCTGCAGAGGCAAGCTCTTCCACAGCCTCAGACCCACTCGCAGGAAGCTCGGCCAGCACTACAAGCAGATGTCCTATACAGCATCTTTCCCGCAGCTACAGGTGACACACCTGCTTCTTTTGGGCGATACTTTATGCACGCCTCCCTTTTATATTAGTTGAAAGGAATGGTTAACCCAAAAATGAAAATTTCCCCATTATTTACTCACCCTCAAGCCATCCTAGGTGTATATGACTTTCTTCTTTCAGATGAATACAATCAGAGTTCTATTTAAAAAATGTTCTGGCTCTTCCAAGCTTTATAATAGCAGTGAATGGGTGTTGAGATTTTGAAACCAAATCAAGTGCGTCCATCCATCATAAAAAGTACTCCACACAGCTCCACGGGGTTAATAAAGGCCATTGGAAGTGAATCGATGCATTCAAGAAAAATATCCATATTTGCAACTTTATAAATCATAATCTCTAGCTTCCACTAATTGTTCTACATATTCACAAGAGAGTGGCATTCCAGCGGATGACGTAGGAAATACGTTGATGAACGCGGTTTATACAGTTGTAAATGTGGATGTTTTTCTTATAAAAACGCATAGATTCGCCACAGAAGACCTTTTTCTAACCTCCTGGAGCTGTGTGGAGCACATCTATGATGGATGGATGGATGCACTGGATTTCAAAATCTCAACAGGTTAGCCACTTGCCAGTGGTAGCCTGTTACAGTTGAGTACATAACATATATTTCACTTACCACATAAAGAGAGATGACTGATAGGACGATGATGAATGATTTGCAGATCCTGAGCACCACTGATAAACATCTAATCTTGTAAAATATGTGGTAAGAAGGCCTACTACCACTCCGTGTAATCGCAAATCTCGAAAGTGAAAGTAAAAACCGAACATGCATTCAAAAGCAATTTCAACGTACCGCATATTCGTAACAGCTCCCTGATTCCCGTAAGTTATATACAGTATAATTACCCAGCAATATACTTGCAAGAGAAAACATTAAAAATGTATTTTTTCTTCCCATCTTGTATTTAGGGGTTTCGTAGTACGTCATGTCCTTTTTGAACATGGTATCAAATTCGGACAAATCCCTAATGGGAAGTGTAAAATATTTTTTATATATTAGGAAGTTAATAATTAATAGGAAACACTGATTTCTTGAGTCAGGGCTACCCATACTATAGACTGGTGTGTTTTTGTATTAAAATACTAGTGCGTTTGATGTCCAGTGTGCACTAAACATTTGATGAAAAATTCTTAATCGTGATTAAAAATAAAAAAATCATGAGTCGTTTTTTAATCGTATCGTGACCCCAAGAATCTAAATAAATTAAATCGTGAGGTACCGAAAGATTCCCTCCCCTATCTTTCATCATATTGGAAAGATTCATGAGTTGATAAGTAAATATGATGACATATCCGAGGTTAAACCTGTCTTAATGTTCCTGTGCAGGTCCATTACTGGGCATCGTTTGCTCAGCAGAGAGGCATTCAGGTGGAGTGCAGTAAAGGTCATGTCTTCACCAGAGGAGCACAGAGGCTCATCCCACAGGGTGAGAGACCAAACAGCCTCAGTCACTCTCCCCACTTGACACACTGTTGAAATGTTCTGCTGAAATGATCGATGCATGTTTTACAGCTGGCACTGTGATGAGACGACTGATCTCAGAGTGGAACGTTACTCAGATGGTGAGCGAGCTCTCTCTGGTCACCGTGCACCTCATGGCCTCCACATGGGACGAGACAGCCGACCACCAGATCAACACCCAGGTGAAGAAGACCCACCTGCTCAGCCTGTCCTCACTCAGCTACCAGAGACAGAGCAACCGCATAGAGGAGGTGGGGCGCAATTTGTGGTTCAAAAAAAATTTTCCCCAGTGTAAGTAGGCCTTTATTGATTGACAAACCAACTATATCACTGCTTAAATTGTCTTAGGAGGTGAACTTAAAAGACGAGAGCAATGCTTCCTACACACACAAGTTGTGTTTGGTGGATCTGAGGGCTTCTTGGACCACGACCAACCGGAATATTGCCTTTGGTTTGTACGACGGCTATAAAAAAGCAGCCGTGCTGAAGAGAAACCTCTCTACTGAGGCTCTGAAGGGTCTGCGGATTGACACCCAGGTGCAGACAAAAAAGCTGAAACGCTCCATGTCCAGCTACTCGTCAAACACGGCTCCCGCTACACCAGTCATCACCACAACCACTCGTCCAGAGAAGAGTCAGAATGAAGGTGTGCTCTTCTTGTAATTGTAATTAAAATCTGGTAGCTCATTTGCCAGTTGCTAATTGGAACTGGTGAGTCTTCTGTGTACCCAGGCTTTCTTTGCCCCAGTTGATGTATTTATGTGATCCCTTTTAGGAACATCCATGCTGCAGAAGCTCATCGAGGAGACTGATAAGTTTGTGGTCTTCTCTGAAGAGGATGCAGGAGTGAGTGACCAGCTCTGTGGGATTGCTGCATGCCAGACGGATGATGTATACAACCGCAACTGGTTCATAGAGCTTGTCAACGGTCAGGTATGAATTTAGCTTTGAGAGCAGTAACCCATAATGCAAGATACTGTTTAAGCAGGTCTAAACATCTTCGCATGTGTTTAGATGATGCTTCGAGGCACAGAGACTGCTGGTTGTGTACTGGTATCTGCAGCCAAGGCTCAACTACTGCAATGTGAGCACCATCCTGCTTGGTACAACGACACGCTCAAGCAGAAGACCACTTGGACATGTCTGCTGGATGGTATGCAGTACTTTGCCACCATGGAGCAAAACCCCTCTGAACAGGAAGACTGGCAGCTGTGGCTGGAGGTGGGTTCAGCAGAAGTTATCGTGCATTTATAATCAGTGAAACATTGCATTAAATTGATCATATCTCATTTTGTGGACCTACAGGTTAAGAACATTGAGGAGCACAGGCAGAGGAACCTGGACTCAGTCCAGGAGCTGATGGAGAGCGGCCAGGCTGTTGGAGGCATGGTCAGCACCACCACAGGTGTGCAATTTTAACCCTTGAGTTCATTAAAGCATTAAAAGGTTAGTTCACCCAAAAATGAAAATATCCACACTCAACCTCATTCTAAACCCGTAAGACTTGTGTTCATCTTTAGAACATCATTAAAACCAGCAACCAACTAGTCCAGGGGTTTCCCAGTTCGGTCCTGGAGGGCTGGTGTCCTGCAGAGTTTAGCTCTAACTTGCCTCAACACACCTGCCGGGAAGTTTCTAGTATGCCTAGTGAGAGCTTGATTAGCTGGTTCAGGTGTGTCTAATTGGGGTTGGAGCTCTGCAGGACACCGGACCTCCAGGACCGAGTTTGGGCACCCCTGAACTAGTCAATCAGCTAGGGGTCAAATAAATGAGTAGTTAACAATTTAGCAGTAAAATTCACGTTAACCATATTCTAATATGATAATTAGTTGACTTGTCAGCTGTGCTGTTCCTTCAATGGCAAATTTATCTAACAACCAACTAGTCAATTTATTAGAAGTCAACTAAATGAGTAGTTAGCATTTTAGCTGTAAAATTTAAAGTAACATTAAACGTATTCTAGTTTGACAACTAGTAGACTTGTCAACCATGCTGTCGCTTCATGGTAAATTTATCTAACTACCAACTAGTCGATTTATTAGTGATTAACTAAATGAGTAGTTAGCATTTTATCTGTAATATTTAAGGTAACGTTATCTGTATTTTAGTTTGACAACTAGTAGACTTGTCAGCTGTGCTTTCTCTTCAGTAGTAAATTTATCTAACAACCAAGTAGTCAATTCATTAGCAGTCAGCTAAATGAGTAGTTAGTATTTTAGGTGTAATATTTAAGGTAACGTTGGTATTCTAGTTTGACAAGTAGTACAATTGTCAACTGTACTGTCCCTTTAATGGTAAAATTTTTTTAACAACCAACTAGTCGGTTTATTAGGTGTCAACTAAATGAGTATTTAGCATTTTAGCTGTAATATATAAGGTAATGTTAAAATGTTCTACTTTGACAGCTAATAGATTTAACAACCATTCCCTCCCTTCAATGGTAAATTTATCTAACAACTAACTAGTCAATTTAATAGGGGCCAACTAAATGGGTAGTTAGCATTTTAGCTCTAATATTTAAGATAACATTAACTGTATTCTAGTTTGACAACTAGTAGAATTGCAAACTGTTCTGTCCCTTCATGGTAAGTTTATCTAAAAATCAACTAGTCAGTTTATTAGGGGTCAACCAAATGAGTCGTTAGCATTTTAGCTTAAAATTTTAAGTTAATGTTATCTGTATTCTAGTTTGACAACTAGTAGACTTGTCAACCGTGCTGTCCCTTCAATGGTAAGTTTATCTAACAACCAACTAGTCAATTTAATAGGGGCCAACTAAATGAATAGTTAGTATTTTAGCTGTAATATTTAAGGTAACATTAACCATATTTTAGTTTGACAACTAGTAGACTTGTCAACCATGCTGTCCCTTCAAGGTAAATTTGTCTAACTACCAACTAGTCAATTTATTAGTGATTAACTAAATGAGTATTTAGCATTTTAGCTGTAATATTTAGGGTAACGTTAACTAATCTGTGTTTTGGGTGTCAGCTGAACGAGTAGTTAGCATTTTAGTAATATTTAAGGTAATGTTAAACGTTCCAGTTTGACAACTAGTAGACCTGTCAACCATTCTGTCTCTTCAATGGTGAATTTATCTAACAACCAACTAGTCAATTTATTAGGAATCAAATAAATGAGTAGTTAGCATTTTAGCTCTAGTATTTAAGGTAATGTTAAATGTATTCTAGTTTGACAACTAGTAGACTTGTCAACTGTGCTGTCTCTTCATGGTAAATTTATCTAACCACCATGTTCAACAACTGTGTTCTAGTTTGACAGCTAGTATGAAATCCATGAGCTTTCTGACTCTGCATAGACAGCAACCCAACTACCCAGAAAGGTAGTAAGGATTGTTAAATATTCCATGTGACATCAGTGGTTCAACCGAAATGTTATGAAGCTACGAGAACTTTTTTGAGCAAAGAGAACAAAAATAACGACCATCTTTGTTCCTTGTAGCATTGTGGCAACACCTTTTGCACACCCAATCAGCAGCCACAGTTTAGTTTATCTGACCTGTTTCTTCTTGCTCCGATTTAGATTGGAACCAGCCATCCCAAGTACAGGAGACCCAGCAGGTCCAGCGTATCATCTCTCGCTGTAGCTGTCGCATGTACTACATCGGGTACAGCCACGACATCGACCCTGAACTGGCCACCTCCATCAAACCACCAGAGATCCGTGACCGTCATGAGAAGGAGGACCTTTTAAAGAAACAGGCTGGTATGCAACCTCAAGCGAAACAGGACTGGCTTATGATGCTAGTAGTTGTTCTGTCAGAGATATATTATTGCTTTGTTCCGGTCATATCAGGTGCAGTCGACACTTTCACCCTCATCCACAATGACCTGGAGATTTCCACCAATCCAGTGCAGTACTCCATGATCCTGGACATAGTCAATAACTTGCTGCTCCACGTGGAGCCCCGACGCAAGGTTCGAACTGACTGCAATTGGTCTGAACATTAGTTTTGCAATGTGTTCTTGTGTTGTATTTGCCAAATCTTTTGCTTTGTTTAGGAGCACAGCGAGAGAAAACAGCGTGTACGGTTCCAACTAGAGATCTCCAGTAACCCTGAGGAGCAGCGTAGCAGTATCTTGCACCTTCAGGAAGCCGTACGCCAGCATTTGGCTCAGATTCGTTGCCTGGAGAAACTGATCTACTCCAATATGAGGGTTAGTCCACCTAGTGTGTTCAATGAGGTCATGTCCTACAGACTACTCTGAGGTTCATTCATAATGACTTATTTGACTCTTACAGTCCCAGTCAGAAGAGTGCAGAGGAGACGACCTGTCGGAAATCAACCACATGCAAAATCAGCTCAACCAAGAGAAGACGGACATGCAGATGAAGAGTGAGGAGCTCAACATCCTCATCCGGTTAGTCACTGTCACAATTCTAGCAGTTGATCATCAAATATTAGTTCAAAATGTTTAGATTTATTTGTTGCCTCCTTTAAGGTGTTTTAAGGACTTTCAACTGCAAAGGGCAAACAAATTGGAGCTGCGTAAACCCCCAGAAGATGTTAGCGTTGTGCGTCGTACTGAGTTCTACTTTGCTCAGGCCCGCTGGTGTCTCACAGAAGAAGATGGACAGCTGGGTATAGCTGAACTTGAACTGCAGAGGTTCATGTATAGCAAGGTGAGTCTGCAAGGACTCACAATACAAATGTTTTGGTTGAAGTTGCTGAATGCTTTTTGCTAATCATTGGTAAAACGTTAGCTACTGTGTATGTGACAGCGTCAATGGCTACACGTCTTAATGGGATGTTCTCTTTCACAGCTGAATAAGTCCGATGACACAGCAGAGCATCTCCTGGAATTGGGCTGGTTCACCATGAATAACCTGCTTCCCAATGCTGCATACAAGGTACTGCTTAATGATTCACACTGGATGTCCAAGTTGAGGAAATAACTAAACCATGTGACAGTTGAGATGTGTCATTGAAAATCTGCTGTTATTGTTCTCTAACTTATGCAAATGTCTCTGTGTGGTTGTTTACGCATTTTTAAATCAGTCTGAACGGAAGCCTGCGTAGGGGGCTGGTTTAATGCATATAGATTTTTTTCATACCATTTGTTAGAGAAGGTGCATGATGGTCTACTAATTGTCCAAAACATTAGTCCAACTAGACAGTTACTAAAAATAAACATACAAAAAATAGACAAATAGTCAGCCACCCTGTTCCTTGTCTATCACCTAGTTTACTAATTTATCTAATAGCCTAGTCAGTCAACTAGAGGTCAACTAAATGAGTAATTAGCATTTTAGCTGTAATATTTAAGGTAATATTAACTGTATTCTATTTTACAAACTAGTAGACTTGTCAATGGTGCCGTCCGTTCAGTGGTAAATTTATCTAACTACCAGCTATTCAATTTATTAGTGATTAACTAAATTTCATAAATTTCATGTCCGTTCATGGTAAATGTATCTAACAACCAACTAGTCAATTTATTAGGGGTCAACCCAGCATTTTGGCTGAAAAATTAAAGGTAACATTAACCGTATTATAGGTTGACAACTAGCAGACTTGTAAACTGTGCTGTCCCTTCATGCTAAATCTAACAACCATCTAGTCATTAACTAGAGGTCAACTAAATGAGTACTTAGCATTTTAGCAAAAACAAATTAAGGTAACGCTAACCGTATGCTAGGTTGACAACTAGTAGACTTGTCAAATGTGCTGTCCCTTCAGTGGTAAATTTATCTAACTACCAACTAGTCAATCTATGAGGGGTCAACTAAGTGAGCAGTTACCATTTTAGCTATAATATTTAAGGTAACAATAACCGTATTCTATTTTGTCAACTAGTAGACTTCTCAACTGTGCTGTCCCTTCATGGTAAATTTATCTAACAACCAACTAGTCAATCAGCTAGGGGTAAACTAAATGAGTAGTTAGCATTTTAGCTGTGATATTTAAGGTAACGTTAACCGGATTTTAGTTTCACAACTAGTATGCTTGTAAACTGTGCTGTCCCTTCATGCTAAATCTAACAACAAGCTAGTCATCAACTAGAGGTCAACTAAATGAGTACTTAGCATTTTGACTGTAGTATTTAAGGTAACGTTAACCATATTCAAGTTTGACAACTTGTAAACTTATCGGCTGTGCTGACCCTTCAAAGGTAAATTTATCTAACAACCAACTAGCCAATCAACTAGGGGTCAACTAAATGAGTAGTTAACATTTTACCTGTAATATTTAAAGTAGCGTTATCCATATTCTAGGTTGTTTGACAACTAGTAGTCTTGTCAACCATGCTGTCCCTTAATTGTAAATTTATCTAACAACCAACTAGTCCATTTATTTGGGATCGTCTAAATGAGTAGTTAGCATTTTAGATGTAATATTTAAAGTAACATGTTAACTCTATTCTGGTAGATTTGTTAACCAACGTGTAAATTATATTGAGGATATGTTAATTTTGATTTGAAACGTTTTCATCATAATTACAGATGTAGTATTAAAATGAATTATTATTATTAGCCATCATAATTTTTGCTTTAGTAGCAAATTATCGAACATGAAATTGTCTGATGATAGCATTATTATAATCATTTTGTGAGGACTGTGATAGCATCCATATTGTACATCCCTAAGAAGCATGTTGGACCGTTGTCTTGTGAACATGATCCTAAACCAGCCTAATTATACAGGTCTTCCAACTAGTCATTCAGACAACCAGAACATTTTAACATTTTGCACATCTCTACTATTTGTTAATCCTATAACTCTTGGTTTTTCTTGTGCAGCATGTAAGGGTATGTATGGAGTGGGTAAAATCCTATGTTTGTTAGTCGACATCTTCGTCCTCATCCAGACATATGCCTGCTCAGAGAGTTTTTATGTTCCTGTTTGGACAAAATTCACCTGCATTCTAACTTGTAGTTTGATATCGCAGGCTCGTTGCATTGCCTTCCACTTTTACGTCTTTTGTCTCTTTTGGTTTTTTTTTTCTGTTTTTTTTCATCTGTCCAATCATTTTCGGTTGGCTTTGACCAGCAGGATATGCAACCATGTCCATGTTTTCCTCTGTTTTGTGGTTTGCATCTAGACAAACACAAGTACTTGAGGTGGGTGTAACTGTGCTCATGTTCTGTGTTATAGGTTGTTTTGCGCCCTCAGAGCCCCTGTCAATCAGGACGCCAGCTTGCCCTCCGCATCTTCAGTAAAGTCCGCCCTCCAGTGGGAGGGATTTCCGTCAAAGAGCACTTTGAGGTCAATATCATGAAATCTATTTCTGTTTGCATCAATACACAGGAGGATCCTATTCAGACATACATCCGTCATCATCTTTCTGAAAAATGCTTTTATTTGTAGGTAAATGTGGTACCACTCACCATTCAGCTCATGTACCAGTTCTTCAAGAGGATGATGGGATTTTTCTTCCCTGGACGAAATGTGGAAGAAGAGGAAGTTGGGGATGAGGAAGACAAGTTTAGACTGGTTACTACAGGTTTGTGAAATTGTCTTTTTCCCACCGCAACAGGGATACTCAACTTTGTTCATAATTAAATCATATGCAAGTAATTCAAAATAATTTCAATTTATCAAAGTACAAGAAAAATTCTGATAATCTGAAAAGCCAGACTTGGTGTTTATGTTCCTGTTTTACCCACTCTCTGCACTCGCTGTACTGACATCCATAGTACAGCCCGTGTTGATCAGTATCGGTTTACATCGATTTTTTTCTCCTTTGTGCTCCAGTGAGGGTATTAGATTGCTGTCTGCTGATGTTATGTCACACTGATGGCCCATCCTGGGCTATTAAAAGCTCATCGCTCCATTGACATTGGAGGGTTTTGTGTCTGAAATGGCTTCAGGGTGACTTTCCAATGCATTGTGGAGGGTCTAAGGCTTGTTTTTTTTCTTAAATCGCAGGTGTCGTAAAACCCAGACAGCTCTCTGAAGACTCCATAGGAGGGCTTGGACCCGGGAAAGGGGTCGCGCAAGGGTTAAATCGAACTGCTGGTGTCAGGAGATCATTTCGCAAACCACCTGAGGTACTTTTAGTTCAATGTGATGATAAAAAAAAATGCCTGCTTATGATAGATATTTGCCATTTTTATTTTTTATTTTTTATTTTTTATTTGTTTTTGTTCATTACAGAGCTTCATTTGCAGTCTGTAATAAATTATGATGTTTTCAAATAGAAGTCACAAATGAAGTGTAACCAAGGTTTTTAACCTAAAAATGTATTTCCCTTTCAGCATCCTGTTGATGACATTGATAAGATGAAAGAAAGAGCAGCCATGAATAATTCTTTCATCTACATCAAGATTCCCCAGGTTCCCCTCTGTGTCAGTTACAAGGTTGGTTGCACTAAATGAACACAAAGAAGAGTTATAATTGACCCTTTGCAAACATACAACACACTCAAATGTATCTAGGATTTATGTTTTATCTATGATAAAACAGTGCAGCTTTTTCCTACATGCGCATGACTGGAAGAAGCAGAAGCGGTCGACTGTGGCATAATAAAAGCTTTGCTGCTTTCGAGCCATGTATCGCGCTTATCCTTCATTAACAGTTGCTCCAGCGTCCTCGTTTCGCTTCCACAATTTTCTGTCCCACCCTGCTTCATACTACAGTGACCTTAATAAGCCTTTAATACATTAGTTCATCCATGGACGTGATTTCCCAAGTCATGACGGATTGCATCGGCTGTGAGGATACAGACAGCAACTCCCGTAATTCCACACTCAATCACGGCGTCATCAAACTAAGTCTTAGTTTCTTTGTTTGTTTTGAATATGCGCCCTCTAGCGGCGAAAACTTACATATTGTGCCTTTAACGAGTTTAAAATATTTAAAGGAGAAGTCAACTTCCAGAAAAAACATTTACAGATAATGTACTCACCCCCTTGTCATCCAAGATGTTCACGTCTTTTTATTATGCTGTAAAGAAATAGTTTTTTGAGGGAAACATTTCAGGATTTTTCTCCATATAATGGACTGTTATGGTGTCCCGATTTTGAACTTCCAAAATACAGTTTAAATGCGACTTCAAGCGATCCCAAATGCGGTTGTAAACGATCCCAGCTGAGGAAGAAGGGTCTTACCTTGCGAAAAGATTGGTTATTTTCGTAAAAAAATACAATTTTAATACTTTTTAATTTCAAATGCTCGTCTTGTCTTGCTCTGCCTGAACTCTGTGTATTCTGGCACAAGACAGTTAGGGTATGTCGAAAAACTCCAATCGTATTTTCTCCCTCAACTTCAAAAATCATTTCAAAATCATCCTACATCACTGCAGAAGTACCGACTCAGACTTTGCAAAGTGAACATGCAAAGAAGATCAAACACCCTCAACAAAAAAGGCAAAACAGTGATATAAGACTATTTTGAAGTTGAGGGAGAACATGAGATGGGAGTTTTTCGACATACCCTGTCTGTCATGAACCGGAAAAAAAAACAGTTCAGGCAGAGTAAAACAAGACGAGCGTTTGATGTTAAAAAGTATATAAATTGTATTATTTTTATGAAAATAACTGATGGTTCATTAGATAAGACCGTTCTTTCTCGGCTGGGATCGTTTGAAGCTGAATTTAAACTACATTTTGGAAGTTCAATATCGGGGCACCATATCAGTCCATTATATGGAGAAAAATCCTAAAATCTTTCCCTCAAAAAACATCATTTCTTTACAGCTGAAGAAAGAAAGACATGAACATCTTGGATGGCAAGGGGGTGAGTATATTATCTGTAAATTTTTGTTGTGCAAGTGGACTGGAGTTCTCCTTTAATGCAATTAAAAGAGGGGCAGAGCTAGAGTTGGCCACCCCACTCACAACTGCTGCTGCTTTTTTTTTTTTTTTACTTGACAAAAATTGCATTTAAGTCGCAGAACATCTTTACGACCACATCAAATGGGAAAGAGACAGTAATATCAGTGATGCTCACCTTCAGTCGTAAAAAAAATATTAAACAAGTATTAAAAATATTTTTTGTCTCTACATTCATTTAAAGATTGAATGTAAAATTATTACAATGTAAAAATATATTTAAAAACGTTAATGTTAGGTGGGATTAATCATGATTAATTGCAGTTTATTTTAAAAACCTGGGATTAATTAGTAAAAAAAAAATTGTTCAATTGACAGCACTAGTCGTTACACTATTTTTCAAGTTCACCAATTTTAATCTACTCTCATGTCTGTCTTGTTTGTTGGACAAAAATGGCAGATTCGGTGTTATGATTGGTCAGATCGCCTGTCAATCAATTTTCCAGCGAAGGGTCAATTAATCTTCAAGATTTAAGGAAATGGATTACAATTACTTGAGTTACAAGACAAGAAGTGGTCATGAAATGACAGTGTTTTTAGAAAAAAAGTCAACAATATTTGAAATAAATGTCAATATTTAGTTTATTACATTCTCCAGTGTTACTCTATATGTTTCTCTCATTGTGTATCTGTAGGGAGAGAAGAGCAGTGTAGACTGGAAGGATCTGAACCTGGTTCTGCCCTGTTTGGAGTATCATAACAACACTTGGACCTGGCTGGACTTCGCTATGGCTGTGAAGAGAGACAGTCGCAAAGCTCTAGTCGCACAGGTAATCGCTCTCAATCCCGAAACTCATACTTTAAACTACATATAATAGGAGTCTGCTCAAACTCCATTACACTTTTGTTCCAAATAAACAGATGATAAAGGAGAAGCTGCGGCTGAAACCCGCCTCAGGCTCAGAGTCTCGAGGTAAAGCAACCGATGGGAAAACAGACAGCAGCCTCCAGCAACAAGTGGAGGATGAGAAAGCAAGACTTCTGATCGGCTTCAGCACCGCCGACAAGAGCTCCAGCAAAAAGAGCATCTTCAGTCGCCGCAAGTGAAGCTCCTTCAAAGATGCTGGTCTTGAAGAAGCGCTGCTGTATCTCACTGCAGGAGAAGGAACGGACGATCAGAAGCAAACAAAGTCCGAGGTCTCTCTCCTCTTCACCAGTGGTGCCTTTAAACGTCCACGCAGGGTGTGGACATGGAAACCAGCCCATTGGTCAAGCCGTGACTGCAGGTGCTGGTCCTGCTATGGGAGAAGGGATTGTCATTCTACTGTCTAATATGAGTGCTGTACACCTAAAATTGTTTTTGATGTGCTCCTATTGTGCCATAAATCATTTCAACATGTTTAAATTAACTCCATACAGCATTAAACCATCTTTATTTAGTAAGATAACATCCTTGCAGCTCAAGACAGTGTCCTACAATTCAACGGTTCATCTATGGTTTGCGTTTGGAGCTTTGTGACGCCTCTCCTGCTGGATCAGGAGATACTTGTAGGCCAAATCTGAAATTCACACATACTGGTAACCCATATTATTCCACAATTAGTGAAATATCACTGAATTAAATCAAGGATTTGTCCCCATTTGAGCTCAGTATGTTAAATTGTACATGATATTAGTTAGCTGACCACTGTTTTACTGTACTAACTACATAGTGCAATACAAAAGCGAATGGACTGAGGATCTTCTGCCTGTGGAGCAGTTGGACATCATGGGAAGCTTAGTCTTGTTTTATCCCATTTTTGCAGCCTGTCTGATTAATGCTTTGTAATTTTAACACTATGGCACTTTTTACACAAAGTATTTTCTGATATTTTTGTATCTGTGGTTATCTTCTGTATTATTTCAATTATGCTGCTGATTTTTGCTTGTCAGCTTCAAAAGTGGAATTTGTTATTTCAGCTTGAATGTTTAAAAATGAGCACTATTTAGATTTTTCCCCCCCCACTGTATCAGGCAATGGGCCTTGTATTGTTCTTTGTACAAATAATGGGAGGTATTAAATGTCAGCAAGCATGTAAATTAATATTTGTCAATAAAATAAAAGCAGGCCCCCATGTTATTTTTTTTTAACTTCGTTATGTAAATAATCAATAAATAATCCTATTCAATTAAAACTGTTTTAAATAAATGTTGCAGAAAATGTAAGTAGGAGCATGATATACTAGTATAAAATATTGTAGTCGCTTAGAAATTTATTAGACTTAATTATAAAGATGTGCATTATATGCTAGTATAAGATATAGCTAACCAAATAGTGCATTTTATCCTTCAGTGCGTTAGTACATTGATTCTCCGTTGGACCATAGAAGCCTCTAGACAAAAGAAGGTCACGTCTTATGAGTATGTGAGTTGCGTAATCAATCAATTATGACGTTTCAGATTCATGCAGTACATCGCTGTAACGTGATCTTTGTTTATGTGTTAATATTAATGAGTGGGCGGGGCGGAGTCTTGAGCTCGTGCATGTGTATCAAAGGTTTGGACGCTGACCAGTGTGCCTGCTGAAGCAGCGTTGTTTTGTTTGGAAGTGATGTGAGTAACGTGGAGTTTAATTGACGTGCTTCTGAGGAGGAATAGATTTGATGATCTTAAAAAAGAAAGTCGCGAGTTGTTCATTACTTGCTGATAAAATGTGATGGGCGTGTGATGGGCGGCGACGGGAGTAAAAATAAGGTGAGTGTTTACACCCCACGAGTTGTGTGTACACAGTTAGGTCTGATTCAAATATTGATTGTGCTTTGCAGGGTCGTGAGACTCAAATAGAGGCTACCATCAGTTTCATGAGGCAAATTCATTATTAAATTCAGATTACATTGACACGCGAGATGTTCCCAGTCTCCTCATGTGTTATTCAGTCAAATGTGTTTACTGTTTTAGGAATTGTTTACAACAGATAAAGTACCGGATGATATTGATATTTACAGATATAGACACAAATTAGCCTGCGGTAAATCACATTACACAATGATTGACAAAATTAATTACTGAAAAATATATGTAGAAGCATAGAAAAGAATGAAAATACAGGAACAACAGGAAAAAAATACTTTGTGTATTGTTTGAAAATTTGCTCCCAAAAAGGTATTTCATTGCATGTAGGCTAGTAACAAAATGAATGACACTAGATGGTGAACTGCCACCTGATATATTTTCCTGTTTAATGCAATGACACTCATTTAAATGTCATTTAAATGGATCCGTTTACATCTGCAAGACATATTTCGTCTATAGGACGTTTCCTGTCAGATGTCAAATAGACGTCTAGTAGTTCACAGAGTGCAACCATTTCATGTCATAATGGCACCCTTTATAGTCCAAATTATGTATAAAACAATGAGGATTTTTTTTTAATAACGCAATCTTTCAAGAGTTTTCGACTACATATTTCAGTAAGAGGCATCTTTTATGTTATATTAATTTGTGAATGTTTTCCCCAAGAAACATAATTTCTTACCGACTGAAGAAAGAAAGACTTGAATATCTTAGATGACAAGGGGGTGAGTGAATTACCTGTAAATTTTTGTTCTGAAAGTGGAATCTCCTTTAATGTTACTTGTTATTTTCTGGATGTTTTCATAAAATGTGCTAAGTACAACGTTCATGAAACGTCTTTATGATGTGATTTCCTTAATGAATGTTCTTGTAATGTTGAGAGATAACATTCTCGCAAAATCCTTATAATGTTATTACTATTTGCTTTATACATCCTTACAATGTTATTTTTAGTTTATGAACATTCTCATAACTCTGAGAGAAAACGTTCTTAGTATAATATTCTCAGAACCTCTTTATGATGTTATTAATATATGCAGAATGTTTGCATAAAATGTTGGAATGCTGCTCATAACATTCTTAAAACATTTAAAAATGGATGTTTTTAATATTAAGAAAACATTCAGAAATAATATTTCCATATGATAGAATGGAATATTCCTCCAATGTTCACATAAAAACCAACGTCCCAAGAAAAAAACTTCCCGGAGTAACATTTCATAACTTAAAGCGAATGTTATCAAAACATTCTGAGAACATATCTTTGGTAGCTGGATGGTTCACCCAAAAATTAAAATTCTGAATCATTTACTCACCCGCAAGTTGTTCCAACCCTATACAAGTTTGTTTCTTCTGCTGAACACAAAAGAAGATATTTTGAAGAATCTGTATGTTTTTTCCTTACTATGAAAGTCAAAGGGGTCCATCAGCTGTTTGGTTACCTGCGTTCTTCAGAAGAAGGTTAAAGGTTTGGAACAATTTGTGTGAGTAAATGATGGCAGAATATAGTTATTAATCACAGATATTGTCATTTCTGCAGGAATCATCGTCACCGGTGAAGAGGAGATCCCTGTCATGTCATCAGGGCTTCCTGTCTCTCCCGGCTCAGCTTGTTCATCACAGTCTATTTAGACGCAGCGCCCAGCACAGAGAATACCCCGTCTCTGAGCAATCTCGGCCCTCAGACTCAAACCCTGAGGGGCCCCGTCCGGAGTGGACACTGCCGGGCTTTATTTCCATGTTCCTGCCGGAGTTTCCTCACAGGTTTACTGGACGTAAGCATTTACAGGTAGTTCCCTACCACAAGTGTGAAAATCCTTACAAAAAGAGACATAAATCAAGAAAGTAAAAGCTGTTGTGTCTTTTTAAAAGAGTGATTCTCTTCTCAGATTCTTGGTTTTGTAGCTAAAGGCTCATTTGGTCCAATCCTGAAGGTGAAGGATGTGTCTAAAGATGAGACTTATGCTATAAAGGTGACTTATTCTGCCTTGTTTTCATTTTATTGCCTTTTGCAAAATGTTTTATGTTTGCTACGCTGCATCATCCTTGTCCAGAATTTCTGCTGTCACTGTTGGTTAGGTTTTACCCAAAGCGGAGGTTTTAAGACATGGAGTCCTCCAGCAGTCCAAAGAGGAGGTGATAATTCAAGTGAGTCACTCTGTGTCGGCTATGGCTCGTCGGATCTGGTTCCAACCGGGCCAGTGATACATAGACAGCACTGACTTCCTCTCACTCGATGCCCTATAAGCATGCACACATTTCATACTTCAATTGTTTTGCTCATGCCGTTATGATTTCTTCCCACTTCCTCTCAGCGCCTGCGCTCACGTCCATCTCATTTTTGTGTTGTCAACTGTTACGTTGTAGCGACAAGTCAGACATCCTTTCCTCCTCAGTCTCCGGGACTGTTGGCAGAGCCAGAGCAATCTCTTCATCAGTGAGTCATACCACACACAAACCCACTCTCCCGCTCATTATTTTCCTTTGCTTTAAAGCAGGGGGCTTCAAACTGGGGTACAGGGGTTCACAGAGGTCTTTTGAGAGAATCAACATTACAAAAGTTACAAAATATATTCTGTAATGTAGTTTTACATATATATGTGACCCTGGACCACAAAACCAGTCATAAGAGTAATTTCTTTCAATTGAGATTTATAAATCAATAAGCTGGATAAACAAGCTTTCCATTGAAGTGTGGTTTGTTAGGATATGACAGTATTTGGGTGAAACATCACCTTTAAAGTTGTCTAAATGAAGTTCTTAGCAATGTATATTACTAATCAAACATTTTTATATATTTACGGTAGAAAATTTACAAAATGTCGTGGAACATCATCTTTACTTAATATCCTAATGATTTTCGGCATAAAAGAAAAATCGATCATTTTGACCCATACAGTGTATTTTTGGCTATTGCTACAAATATACTTAGTTGGAAATCCCAACATTATTATATTCTACTGATATTCTTTTTTTGTCTATTGAAAAAATATAAAATATGTTTTGTAAGTTTATCCTCAACACAGTCATCTTCAGCTTGCTTATTGAAGGATTTATGGCAATATGGTCTAGATGAATATTTAAATGTAGTATTTAATATAAAAGTGCTATACAAATATGTTGTACAAATGTATCAATTTACCTAATTACCTACTAAATATCAATTATTTTCCTGGTAATATTTTATAATATTATTATATTAATATACTAATCAATGAATGATCCTTTGCATGCTGTCTTTATATCATCACATTATTCTCACACAGTGACATGGCTTTTAACCATGAAAATATATGTGCTTTCTTAAATTTACTTATTATAAATACAGATTTTACATATAAAATATGATTATATATTTAAAATATATTATAATAATATCTAATATAATATAATATATATATATATATATATATATAAAGTTACCTTATTTATTTATTTATTTATACTTTTTTAGAAGCTATTTTTATAATGTATTATAAAATTTTTATCACAGTGGGAGTATCACAAGGGGTCTTTAATCATGAATCATTTCATCATGATTATATATTTTAAATATATAAAAATATAAATATAAACTTATTTATTTATTTATTTTTAAGCAGTATATTTTATGAGAACATTTTTATTACAGTGGGTGCATCACAAAGGTTCTTTAATCATGATAATATAATACAATATAATATAATATAAATATACATTTTACATATAAAATATGATTGTATACTTTAAATATATTATAATAACATCTAATATAATATAAATATATACGTAACTTTTTTAGTATTTATTTATATGTTTATTTACTTTTAAGCTGCATTTTTCATAACATTTTTATCACAGTGGGTGTATCACAGAGATCAAATATAATATATAATATAATATAATATAACATATAATATAAATGTATTTAATATAAATTAGTGCTGTCAAACGATTAATCGCATACAAAATAAAAGTTTTTGTTAACACAATATATGTATGTGTACTCTGTATGTTTATTATTTATATATAAATAAACACACTTGAATGGCTATATTTAATAAAAATATGTTATGTTTATATATTAAATATATTTATTTATAATATTAGTCATATGAATACAATTATATTTTCTAATACAATTACAATACAAATATTTTGTAAATATACATTGAATGTGTGTGTGTGTGTGTGTGTGTGTGTGTGTGTGTGCATATATATATATATATATATATACACAGTAGACACATATTATGTAAACAAAAACTTTTATTTTGGATGCAATTAATCATTTGTAACATATAAAGTATGATTCTATCATTTATTTTTTATTAATGTATTTTTTTAAGCAGCATTTTTTAAAATAGTAATACAGTTTTATCACAGTGGGTGTATAACAAAGGTTAAAAGCCTTTTAACCTTTCATATCTAATATACATTTTTAATAATATATTATACAGAATTATTTATTAATATTAATATACTAATTAATTAATGATCATTTGCATGATAATTAATCAATTTTATATATATATATATACTGTATGTATCACAAAGGGTGTTTACCTAATTACATAATATATATATGTATGTATATATATTATTTTAGCAAGTCTGTCCCACATTTGAAAAGCCCTGATTTAAAGGAACATGTGAAGTGAAAGGTGAAGTGTGTTTTCTGTACTAACTGCATTACTAGTGAAACTAGTTTGACTGTTTTTCAAAACGCTTCCCCATCTGCCCACACTGACCAAACAAACAAACATTTCTGATCCAACTTTAATGTTGCTGTGCTGTTTACCATGTATTCGTGCATGGATATCATGTGAAATTGACTGGGTTTACCAGATTTATAAGACTGAATATATCTGTCAAGAGAGCTGTAGTTGTACATTACTTTAAAGATTTGTCCTTTTCCATGTGATTTATCTGTTTCGTTCAATGTGTTTCTGTTGCTAAACCTTTCCCCCACATGTATTTTTCTCTCCACATCCCTTTGCCAAGGCAAGCTATGAAACTTAATCATTGTGTTGTGTCTTCTTCCTTTCCAAAGTCTCCCTGCGTGACCCTGTGACAGACTGAAATTGTGTCACCGGCTTGTGATTATACTCAAAACTACTGCTCCAGATCATATTGTGCTTGAATGAAGTCCCTCAGAGTTTGATCTATAAGAAGCTGGCCTCAAGGTCAGGCCAATCAGTCTGCTGTGACATTGTCTTTGTCGTCTCTCATCTCTGGCTCGTGTGTGTTTGTGTTCAGTGTGTGATTACTGCAGCACTGGAGATCTCTATACTTACTGGACACTGAAGGGCTGCTTTGATGAGAGAGATGTTCGAGTGTTTGCTGCTGAACTGGGCTCTGCTTTGGGTGAGTGTTGTTAGATTCTCTGTGTATAAGAACAAACACTTGCTTATTTTGTATTTGATTAATCTGTTATATTTAGTTTTGGGTTGTTTTCACAAACAGGTGTTGTAAATTTGTATCAATGACACTATAAGTTACCATACGTTTTTTTTTTTAATTTTCAGGTTTTTTGCATGACTGTGGAATAATACACAGGGATGTGAAGGTATAAGTTACAATATAATACCTTTTTTTTTATTTAGTTTGATTTATTTAGGTGAATACTGAACACATTCAATTTTCAGGAATATTCCATTTGTTTTACATGACCGTTTTGAGTGTTTAAAAATAAATATAACTAAATATTTGTATTCATCCTGTTTAAATGCTCTGTGTTTTCTTAAACAGATGGAGAACATCCTTTTGACTGATAAAGGTATCAGTAAACTATTACAACAAGTTTATTAATACATTAATTATTAATTTGAGTGATTCTGAGAACATAAAGTTGATGAAAAAAAAAATCAGACTGGCTCTAAACATTAACGCACAACTTTATGAATCTGTAACAGCTTTCAGCAGCTTTTCAACAATTTTTGCACCCTACCATACAAATAAGTGACTTAAAAACAGCAGTACTGAGAAAAACAAAACAAAAACAAAAAAATATATATATACATATTCAATACTGCTGTTTTTAAGTCATATATATAATAAATATAATATATATATTTATGTATAACACACAGAATTTCATTATATTGTATTATTAATGATATATTAATACTATTAATTAATTTAATTATTATTAATAATATTAATATTCATTATTAATGTTTTTAATTTCATTATATTATTATTACAATATTAATTACATATTAACATTAAGTATTTAATTAAATAATTATTTAATTGTTTTATTTAATTAAATTATTATTATTAATTATATTATTCATTATTAGTATTTACTATTTATTACTACTAATATTATTATATATTATTCTTATTAGTTATTATTGTTGTTGTTAATTTCTTTTTATTATTATTTATAATTTTTTATTTATTATTAATGTTTATTATTATTATTAATAATAATAATTTCATTATACTAATATTAGTAATTATTTAATTTAATGTAATTATTATTAATAATATTATTCTTCATTATTATTTAGAATTTATTATTATTATTATCAATATTATTATTGCTGTTGTTGTTGTTGTTGTTAGTTTCTTTTTCTTATTATTCATTATTCTTATTTTGATTTTTTTATTATTAGAATTATTAATTTCATTATATTATTATTATTATTAATAATAATATTGTTATTTTTATTTATAATTTATTATTATTATCCCTTATTCTTATTTATAATTTATTATTATTATAATTATTAATTTCATTATATTTTAATATATTTTATATTATTATTATTATTATTATTATATTTAATTATTTTACTTAATTATATTATTATTATTTTATTTAACTATTTAATTGTATTATTATTATTAATTTAATTATATTATTATTTAATTTTACCTTCTGCTTTCAAAAGACTGGTCTGAAATTCTGACATTATCGTTTTATTCTACTGACAAAAATATTTAATATATTTCATATATTTTTAATATGAAAATATTTCAGTGTTATATTTTATTATATTTTAAGAGGTTTGTCCTCAACATACTCATCTTTATCTTAGTTACTGAAGGATTTATGGCAATATAGTCTAAGAATATTTAAATGTAGTATTAAATAAAAAAGTCCTATACACATATTTTGTACAAATATATAAATTAACCTAATTATCTACTATATATCAAATATTTTCCAGTAATTAATGAATAGGGGTTGAATAATTCTGATAGCTCGATAATGTTACATGAAATATTGACAATCTATTTTTAATATGCTACTAAACTGTTATAGATGCAATTTTTTAAAAACTTTGGATATTCAAAAAAGCATACATTTTAAAATTATTACAATATATCAGGGTTAAATTTTGAGCAAGTAGTTCAGATTGATGTATATTTAAAGATATTTGGTTTCCAGTTTTGAAATAACCATTAGTTCTAAATTCATCCCTGGTTTTTCTATAAAATTTCCTCATTAGAAGACATAATTATACATATTTTCTTAACCAGAGAAATATCACTGCTTTCATTGTGTCCCTGCTGACTATACATAAAACACTTCATTAACATTAACAACTTCACATGATATGAACATATATCCACGTAGTTATTCTAAAAGAAAAACTATCTTGCCTTTTTTTCACATATACCAGGACCATGTATGTCCTTTGTGTCTTTGGATTGTTTTCAAAAGACCATCCCAACTGTGAAGCACTCATTTAGCTTTCAGTAAAGGGAATTGTGCAATAGGAATATTAATGCCGTCTCATTTAGGTCACCTCCGCTTGACTGATTTCGGGCTGTCTCGCCGTCTTGAGCGTGGGGATAGAGCGTTTACTATCTGCGGCACAATACAGTACATGGGTAAGGCTGAAATCCTAACCACACTCTTTTTAAACGGGAAAGGATTTCCGTAGGAAGACTGTGTTTACCATCAACTATATCTGGCTGTAACTAAAGACATGTATAGCTCTAAGCAAATGAGCTATTTCTGTAAAAGTGGATGTTTAATTACATGATGTGGTCATTAAACAGCTCCTGAGGTCCTGAGCGGCGGCCCGTACAGCCACGCTGCAGACTGGTGGTCTCTTGGCGTTCTTCTCTACGCTTTAGCCACCGGAGGGGTGAGACATACCCAGAGGCCATACAGCAAGATGAGCATTATACTTGATGGATGTGTCAGTCTCAATGTGCAGATTTTAGTGATGTGGAGAAAGTGCTACGGGCTGCTTTTACAGACTGTGTGAGTCTTTTCTTGATTATTTTGATTTGTAGTTTCCTCTGCCGCCGGAAGCAGATCACTGTGATATGCTCAGCAGCGTCAGTGAGTGTCCATATGACATGCCTGCAAACCTCAGTCCATCTCTGGCCTTCCTGCTCATAGAGGTGAGATGCTATAAATAATCTTCATGTATATATGTATTTATATGATATACATAATAGAATTAAAATCAATTATATGTTGTTTTGTTTTTTACATGCGTATAGGTTTTGACTATGGTTGATATTCATAAACATGCATTATACAATAAAAGGCAATTATATTTTTCCACATCAGTCTGCACTCCATACACCATAATGACAAAGCAAAAAAAACATATTTGCAAATTTATTACAAATTAAAAACGTTAATGATTCCATTGCATAAGTATTCAAACCCTTATCTGGGACGGTTGAAATTTAGCTCAGGAGCACTCATATCACTTGTAGATGTTACTACACTTTGAGTGGAGTTAACTTGTGGCAAATTCATTTGAATGAGTATGATTTGGAAAGGCACACACATCTTAATAAAAGGTCTAACAGCTGAAAATCCATATCGGAGCAAAAACCAAGCCCTAAGGTAAAAAAAGAAAACCTGTAGAGCTCAGAAATAGGGTTGCATTAAGCCACACATCTGGGGAAGTGTTCAGAAAAAAAAATTGCTGTATTGAAGGTTCACAGAAATATGTAGTCTCCATTACCCTTAATGAAAGAAGTTTGGAGCAACTAGGACTCTTCCTAGAGCAACTAATGGAGAAGGGGCTTGGGTAGACTGGTGACCAAGAAGCTGATGGTCACTTTAGTTGAGCTCCTTGATCATATATGCAGGTGGAAGAAACAAACATCACTGCAACACTCCACCTATCCTGTCTTTATGGCGGTGTGGCCAAAATCAATCCTCTTCTCAGTGAAGACACATTAAAACCTACTTGAAATTTGCAACAAAGCACCCAGAGAACTCTCAGATTGTGAACAACAAGATTCTCTGGTCTGAAGAATCTCAATTCCAAGCATCATGTTTGGAAGAAACCAGGCACTGCTCATCACCTGCACAGTAGCATCCCAAAACTAAAGTGTGCTGGTAGCAGCCTCATGCTGCGGGGCTGTTTTTCACCGGCAGGGACTGAGGGACTCGTCAGAGTAGAAGGAAAGCTCAACACAGTTAAATATAGAGATAGCCTTAATAAAAAATCAGTCCAGAGCATTCAGAACCTCAGACTGGGCAGAAGGTTCACCTTCCATTAGGACAATGACCCTAAGCACACAGCAAGTGTGGCTTATAGACAACTCTGTGAATGTCCTTGAGTGACCAAGCCACAGCCTTGGCTTGAACGCATCAAATATTTCTGGAGAAACCTGAAAATGTGCGTCTGTGCGCAAATGTGCCCATCCAAGCTGACAGAGCTTAAAGGATGAAGAGGTGAGGAGAAGAATGGCAAATAATTGCCAAATGCTGATGTGCAAAGCTTGTCGCACCATACCTAAAAAGATCTGAGGCTGTAAAGGTGCTTCAGCTAAGTACTGAGTTACGGGTATGAATACTTATGCAATGTACTTATTTCAGGTTTTTATTTTTAAATTTACAAGGTTGTGGCGACTCTATATGTGTTTTGCTTTGTCATTATGGTGTATGGAGTGTAGATTAAAATTTTATTTGTTTATTAAAAGTGTTAAAAAATTACATGTTAACAAGGCCCTATGAAATATGTTTTATTGTTTTTGTCAAATTCAGTTTTGTTTCTGAATCTCTGTTTTCCATTAATTTTCTGGATTCTATTTTAATTGTTTCATTACATTTTAATAATCAAAAGCATGTCTAATGAATTTATAAAGGATAATTAGATTTGATAAAGAATTAATTTATTATAGTATATTTTTTATATACTGTGTTGTGTATTTACAATTTTCTGGTAAATATTCCTTAAACAATATTCCTTAAAATACTTTTTAAGTACCGGTATATCGTACAACATTAGATGACACACAAGCATATTCAAACAAAAACCAAAACAGATAAGTTCACGTCATTCACCTATCAAAAAAAAAAACAACGTAACCTCAGCATCCAATTCGAGCCCTTCCAGCTCCTTGAGTTCTCTCCACTGCTGGAAAGCTGCTCTGATATTTACACGGGTCCTACCTCTTGCCTGATCGTAAGCCTTCTTTTAAATGTTTTGTTCCTCTTATATTTTCTTCTTTTTTGATTTTCCCTCTATCTATAGTTGACCTGCTAATATTCATCCTGTGCACTCAAATTGAGCACTCTCTTCTCTCTAGCATTACAAGATACACCCCTTACTGCTGATTGGCTACAAGTGTGTTTTGGGACCCGGTCCGACACTGCAGTCAAAGCATTTTTCAAAAATTGCTTAGCATTAGTTAACTAAGAATTAACAATACTTCTACAGCATTTAGTTTATTTATTAGTTAATGTTAATTTCAGCATTTACTAATGCATTATTAAAATCACAAGTTGTGTTTGTTAACATAAGTTAATGCACTGTGAACTAACATGAACAAACAGTCAATGACTGTATTTTTATTAACTAATATTAACAAAGATTAATAAATAGTGTAATAATTGTATAGTTCATTTATGTTAGTTAATACATTAACAAATGTTAACAAATGACACCTTATTATATAGTGTTACACCATTAATTCTAATGTTTATTGAAATAACCCATATTTTATGTGTTAGATGTAATTTAGAGGTAATTCGTACTAATAATCTATTTTTTAATAACAAAAACACACCTCATTTAAATGAATTTCTTAGCATTTCTTTACATTTTATTTCTGCTGCCCTCAAATCTGATTGGCCTAAAACCCAGTTGTTTATACAAACATTCTATAATTCTTCCTAAATTTCTTTTATCATGCTTGAATGTAGCTTCTGTGCAAGATCCCCACACGTCGCTTAAGGTGCCTGGAGCTCTATCAAAACCAGAAGTTTTTCCACGGCATGTCCTTTGATTCCCAGCTGCTGCAGAAAAGTCCCATCGAGCCAATCCTCGAGCTGAAGAATCATCCTGACCGACCGAAAAGGTCGATGCGAGGTTTATCATTAGACCTGCTTCAGAATTTTGAGTGTGACCTACTGAACTCTCCATCCACCTCTGCAGATTTGTCTCCTACCTTGATGAAGATTAAGGTAAATCAAGACACAGTAGGGGCTGAAACAAAAGCAATAGGAACCAATTCTCCATGAAAACAGAAAACAAAAATGAACTGTTTTTTTCTCTTCAGTGTTTTGCCAAAGACAAGATAAAATGCCACAGTATTTTTCTAATAGTTCACCCACATAGAGCACAAACAAATCAATCCACGTGAATAGCCAGTAATAGCATTCATTATTAGATTTTTGACAATGTTACCTCTGTTTTGAAAGTTTAATAATATGCCAATATTTGCCTTAATGATACAAGAACTGTTGGGTTTTATTTTCTTTTGTTAAAACTAATCAAATTTTTACATTTATTTTTATATTCATACCACTTATATTCATACCACAGTGATGCCCTGTTTGCTGTGGCAGCATAAGAGTGATAATCTGACAACAATAAATAAAACTTATCATGCTTACATATAAGTGCAGTGAGATATTAATATCGAGTAACTTTTTAGACACAATATTTCCAGTTACTTTTTTGCAAATAATAGTTCCAAATGAAGCCAAAGCAGAATCAACTTCTGTGCATCACCATACAACACTCAGCAGTAGTGTTCTGTTTCAAAATGAATCAGTGTTTTTGAATGAATTTGTTAAATGAATGATTCAATGACTCACTCATACACTTGTTTCACTCCTAAATGAATCAGTGTTTTTGAACAAATTAGTTGAGTGAATTATTTAGTGACCCGCTCAAAGAAGGTCACTTGTTTCGCTTCGGAATAAATCTGAATGAAACATTTGAGTGAATAATTCAGTGACTCGCTCAGAAAGACTTATGTTCAATAAATCCGTGTTTCTGTATGTAACATACAATAACTCATACAGTGTCACGTGTATCACTCCTGATTAAATGAGTGTTTTTGAACAAATTGGTTGATTGGATGATTTAGGCTACATTTACACTCGTGCGTTTTTGTTTTAAAAAAGCATAACTTTTGCTACGGTTGCGCCAATGGTTTATGCTACTCCAGTGTTTTCTATCCTTGAATACTGAGACTTTTCAAAACGTTTTAGTTTGAAAACTCCAGGGTTGCGTTTCAGTTTAAACGGACCAAAATGGAGACTTTTGAAAATGATGGCGTGGCTGTCCACATTTGCTTTGTGTATCCTTGACGACCGTGTAAACAATAACATCATGCTCATTGTTGAACCCATAGATATGTACAGGTAGATTCCCCATTCGACCACTCCAAGCATGTAGACACGTCTGCCATCTAAATAATAGGGAATTTGCCTATACATATCTATGGTTGTACCTGCATGAATGGTCATGTGACATGCTTTTTTGGTTGTGTAGTGTAGATGGAGATCATTTCTGAAATGCAGTGAATATGCTAGTGTAGACGAGGATCGTTTTCATTTTAAAATGCCATTTTAAAACGAAAATGCACTAGTGCAAACAGGGCCTTAGTGACTCACTTCAGGACGTCACTTGTTTCACAACCGAAACAGTTGAGTGAATTATTCAGTGACTCACTCATACAGACATGTCACTTGTTTCGCTCCTGATAAAATAAGTGTTTTTGAACAAATTGGTTGAGTGAATGATTTAGTGACTCACTCAAAGACATGTCACTAGTTTTGCTTCTGAATGAATTAGTGTTTCTAAATGAAATGAGTGAATAATTCAATGACTTGCTCAGAAAGATTTGCTTTGCTTCTGAATAAATCAGTGTTTCTGAATAAAACAGTTGAGTGAATGATTTAATGACTCACTCAAAGACGTCACTTGTTTTGCTTCTAAATAAGTCAGTGTTTCTAAATAAGAAAGTTGAGTGAATGATTCAGTGACTTGCTCAGAAAGATTTGTTTTGGTTCTGAATAAATCAGTTTCTGAATGAAACAGCTGAGTGACTGATTCAATGACTCACACAAACAGATGTGTCACTTGTTTCACTTCTGATTAAATGAGTATTTTTGAACAAGATGGTTGAGTGAATTATTTACTCAGTACCATGTCACGTGTTTCGCTTCTGAATAAATCAGTGTTTCTGAATTAAACAGTTGAATGAATGATTCAGTGACTTACTCAAAAAGACTTGTCTTGCTTCTGAACAAATCAGTTTCTGAATGAAACAGAGTGAATGATTCAATGACTCACTCAAACAGACGTGTCACTTGTTTCACTGTTGATGTCAAAATTAGTATGTTAACGCAGGTGATTAATTTTTTCAGTTTAATGCATTCAAAATATTTAACGCAATTAACGCAGAGGTGGGACTAGTTTGACCACCCCATTCACGACTGCTAAAGAATTGTTTATTTAGACCTGAAACATCTTATGAGCACATCAAACAAGAGACTTTTCACAAGCGTGCTACAACTTCAGTTGTACAACAGACGCGCGTGGAAATGGTACCGGATCTGATTGGAGCTTCAGTAGAACAACAGTGAACTGTGGTCAGATGAGATGTTGTCAGGCTATATGTCGGTAAAAAACAATTTTCCTGTCCTGTCAGCCGTTATGCTGTCTGTTAATCAAAGAACAAATTTTAAAAGAGAAATCAATAACTTCTGTAGTTTTAAGCTATATCTTTATAATATAATTTAGAATTTTATATAATTTAGTGTTTGATAACTTTATTAAATTAAGGCTATATTTTCTTGCTAAAGGGCACAGGTAGATATATGATGTTTTTTTATAATAGGTTTATGTGAAGATTGTTTTAAGTTCACTTAAATGAAAAGTTATTTTTTAAAGTCTAATAAATGTTAAAGTTATAGCTCTCAGTTATACTGTAATGTTGAATGGATATAGTCAATGGTTAAATATTAGGGGAAAAATTCATAAAGACGATGATTACATTAAACATATTGAAAATAATGTTGTTTCTACATGAATTAGAAGCTTGAATGTGAAATTATTGCAATATAAAAGTATAATTAAAAATGTTAATGTCAGGTAGGACTAATCATGATTAATTTTAGAAAAAATGTGCGATTAAGTAGTTAATTTTTTGAATCGATTGACACCACTAGGTTAAGTGAATGATTTAGTGACTCACTCAGTAACATGTCACTTGTTTTGCTTCTGAATGAATCAGTGTTTCTGAATGAAACAGTTGTGAATGATTCAATGACTCACTCATACAGATATTTCACTTGTTTCACTCCTGATTAAATACTTGTTTTTTAACAAATTGGTTGAGTGAACAATTTAGTGACTCACTCAAAGATATGTCACTTGATCGTTAATGAATAAATAATTTTTTTTTTTTTTGCTCCTGCACAGAATGATTGAGTGAATTGCTTATTCCATCCCAAAATGAAAATTTTGTCATTAATAACTTATCTCCATGTCATTCCAAACCCATAAAAGCTTATTTCGTCTTGTATTTTGGATGAAAACCGGGAGGATTGTGACTGTCCCATTGACTGCCAGGTAAATACCACTGTCAAGACTCAGAAAAGTATGAAAGACATCATCAAAAAATCAGTGACATCTGATTCAGACATCAGTGGTTCAGTCTGAAATTTATGAAGCGATGAATAAAAAAACCTTTTTATTCAACAATTCGTCTCCTCCATGTCAGTGTAGCACCATTTTTGAGAATATCCTCTGGACGCAAACTGCGTACACTGGATATGCTGTTTTCGTTCAAATCAAAACGTAAATATACGTAGAAAACGTGTCCGTGTGGTGCGACTGACATAGAACGGTGTACGCAGTTTGCGTCCAGCGGATACTCTCCAAAATTGTTGAATAAAAACTTTTTTTTGCGTACAAAAACTATTCTTGTCGCTTCATAAAATTCAGACTGAACCACAGATGGACTATTTTGATGGTGTCTTTCATACTTTTCTGGGTCTTGACAGTGATATTTACCTGGCAGTCAATGGGACAGTCACAAGCCTCCCGGTTTTCATCCAAAATATCTTAAATTGTGTTCCAAAGACGAATGAAGCTTTTATGGTTTTGGAATAACATGGGGGCAAGTGATTAATGACAAATTTTTCATTTTGGGGTAATCCTTTAAACAAGGCCTGCCACTTATTTCACTCCCGAATGTAACTGTGTTTTGAACAAAATCATTTGAAGCAAGGACTCAGTGCAACTCATAAAGACTCACTGGTCGCCATCTTTTTAGTATCACTGTAACCTGCAGAAATAGTCACTAAAAATATAAGATCTAAATACAAATGGTGAAAACTCCCATTGATGGATACAATAGGCTACAGCTTTAATAATATACCTCACCACGGACACTGTTTGATTTTGGGAACACAAAGAAAATCAAAAACACTGAGGTTGATTATGTTAATTGCCATTGATTCATAGAATATATATACTGTGAATATACATTAATATCTACAATGGAATGTACATACATGGTGCTATGCTAAACCATAATACAATGCATTGCAATACAATTTAGTTTAAATGGTGTATATAGTGCAGTTATTAGGGTAATAAGTATCTGAATATCAGTTGCCATTATTTGATTATCTGAGAACATTTTTCAGCAGTACTGTAAAGATCATCCTCAACATATCTGCCCAAAAAAAGAACTTGTTCATCGATTGATATGGAGGACGAAAGTAGAACTTCATGTCATCATGATTCAAAAGATAGAATGGTAAAATATATATCTGTGAATGATATCTGGAGACATTTCTCCAACTTTGAGACTTTGGTGTGACCTATTTGTGAGAGCAATGACAAACCCAAATGGGAGCAGCCTTAATAGGGCTGAAAATTGAACACCAGATAAAGCATCATTATTAATGTTTTTAATTAGGTATCAGGAAAAAAATCACAGCCCCAGTAGAGGAGGCTTAAAATATCCGTAACTCTTAACAGTTCTCCTGAGAGTCTACTTCCAAAGGGTTCGGTCCTTTATGTATAATGAGACATCGGGTATCCCTCTAAACCTGCCATTTTTATCTACAGTACCTTATTGGTTTCATATTAAGAATTGAACAACATGCTCCTAAAAAAAGTCTGGCTATTTCTATACATATTACATGTGATGTTAGTCAATTACACTTAAAGCCACATTTATCATCACATAATTTCACAACAGATCGATGCTTTGGTAAACTGAATCTCCAAACTTTGACTCCTTTTTTGTCCTTGAAAACTAGATCATAAAGTCATCTAAAAATTCTACTCACCTGTATAGAACTAGAAATTATGCCATGACCCCACCTCATTTTTTACCACACATATGCTCGAATCTCAGCCGCTCTGTGACTGCCAACATTTTCCTATGGGTATGATGGGAGTCTCAGCTGACTAGAGATTTGAGGATTCGCCTAAGGCATATATGATCTAATTATATTGTTGACGGAAATACAGTCTTCTTTAAAATTAAATAGCAGATGTGGCCTGAAAGACCCAACAGGTTACAAAGTTGATACCTCACATAGTGGCTTATAGGCTGCAATTTTTACTTGCCAGTTGAAAAAAAGGGATCTGAGCCATATCTGGGCTATTTTGAGTACACTACTACCCTAATAACCAACTATAACAACTGTATAGCAACACCCTGGCAACCACCCACTCTATCCTAGCAATTTTTGCTGTTTAGAAAATGCAATAAATCTCATTTAATTGCATTACCCATTGTGTAAAATAATGAGAATACATGCTGCTAGAGAAATGGGATCGGGTGGGCAACCTTTGGTGGCCTTTAACACCTCCTCCAATAACTTAATGAGGGCATGCCGTTAAGCTCCGCCCTACAAGTGTCAGCATCCTCTGGGATATCACCTTCATAAAGAACTGGGACACTGGCACTGTTAAAGATTCAGTCACGTCTCATCTCGTCTGTAGAAAAAAGCCCCTTCAGTCTGAGTTCGTCGGTCTGCTCTGACTTGGTGAGTAACTCCATCTGTTGAATTTACTGCCATCACCATTTTGGATTACAATTGTTGTATGAAATATGCAGTGGAGAGACAACTTTGTAAGAGTTTTATTTCTAAAAAGTTATGTTTTCACAATCAAGACAATTCATTTTTTAATGCTGAGAATCATGTGCACGGTCAGTTTTCCACATTGTTTTCAAGAAGTTGAGAACTCTTAAAAATAATATTTTGCAGTACTTTGGTGGTTTAGTTGTTCATAAAGAGAGTAATTTATATATGCCTAGGCTTGTAAACTGTGTCGGTGCTTCAGTTGCAGATAACAAAGTTGCAAGACTTGCAGAAATCTTTGTTAAGGTTATGTGAAAGTGAATGCTTGGCATTTTTGAACTGAGCAACATTTAGTAAAAGAGCTGCTGTGCCTTTAAGTCACAGTTGTGTTGGATTTATCTATTTAACTTTGTTTTTTGTTGGTGGTTTTTTTAGTAAAGGAACACGCAAGGATCACGCTGAATTAAACTTTAATTTCAGTAGAAAGGCTAAAACACTATTTGTTTTATATACAAAAACATATATACTTTTTACATTGTATAAATCTTTATGAAATCTTTAATTCAATACATCTAATTAATGTTTGTTAAATAGATAAGGATTTTTAAAAAATCATTTTCTAGAGATCAAACTGACAGAAACCAATTTCTAACCAAATAAAGCTTAATAAACTGTCATAACTGATATTTCAAGGTTTTCTACGCTGGTGTGTGCATACCAAACGCAAAGCGAATATTCGCATTGCGTTATCTCTGTAGATTACTCGCGGGATGGTTTTCTGTGTCGCGCTACACAGTGTCCTAACTACACGCGATGTGACAAGATAACAGCAACAAGCAATTTGGCTGTCCACACCAGACGCAACGTGACAGAATCACTCAGATATCACAGCAATTCAGAAGTGCAGAAGTGCACTGCACTTCCAATGAAATGGGCAAGTTTAAAATCTAATTCATACACTGTAAAAAAAAAAAAAAATCCGTAAAATTTAAAGTAAAAAAAACGGCAGTTGTGGTTGCCAGAATTTTTATGGTAAAAAAAATATATGGTAGCAATGTTTTAATTTTTACAATTTTAACTTAAATTTACATTTAAATACTGTAATTTCATTAACTGACATAATGTTAAAGTACCAACCTACTGAACTACTGAAATCTGTTTTGTACCCTTGTTTCTAAAATAGAAATTTCGCGTGTCACTGTCGCGGCTAGTTAGGACAAAAGATACCTTTTGTCGTGACATGACAAGATTCCAGCGACAAGCAATTTGGGTGTCGACACCAGACTCGACAGAATCACTCAAATATCACAGCCAATCAGAAGCGCAGAAGCGCACTGCATTCCCAATGAAATCGACAAGTTTAAAATCTAATTCATAAATATAAAACCTTTTTAACATGATTAAAACTACACACTGTGTGACTGACATTATCTTTGTCATGGAAAACACTTGCTGGTTTGCAAAGAGTTCGCAGTTTTAACGTATGTTTTATTTACATTTATTTTCCAACTTTGAGGTAAATTATTTATTATTGATTTCAGTATAATAACCCTGTTCAGTATAATAAATGTCACACAATATGAAATTATGCACTTAATCAGTACCTGAGATTGAAATTGTCATGGTTTGTATGTTGTTGTTCCAGCAGAGACGTTGCAGAAATAGAAACTGTTTCTAAAATAGAAATTTTGCGTGTCACCATTTTGGCTCTGATTAACATAGAAAAGATATCTTTTTTCGAGAGGGTGCTCGCTGCAGAGCCAGATGGGAGGAGCTGGAGCTCCAGCTCCCCCTAGCTGGAGGTAATGGGTGGAGATAGACACCTAACCACACCCTAACCCTACCCCTTACCCTATCCTAAACCTAACTCCACCCATTAGTTCATGCAGAGGTGGAGCTGGACATCCAGAGAGGGGGAGCTGGAGGTCATTCGGCTCTGCAGTGAGTAGTACTTGCTTTTTTCCCCTCCATTTTCTAATACAACCTGACTTGTCAATAAGCTCTTCGCTGATTGGCTTGTGCAACAACGTGTCATGCGAACTTCCCACTCCAGTGCTGTGTCCCAAATTGCGTACTTACAATGCCAAAAAGTATGTACTCTTTTGTGAAGAAAAAGTAGATACTTTTGAGAATTTAGCAGAATAGTAGGCAAGATTTGGAACATACTACTTCATCATAGCTGCGTCCTTAATGGATGTGCTGTTGCTGGCCCCTTAGGGGCCATTCACATGTCGCGCCTAAAAATGTGTGGAAAATGCTAGGCGCGCCGCTTTCTCCTTCTTTCCAAAACGTTCTGTAGCTTGTGCTCCCGTGGCATCTGCCATTGTTAAGCAACCATGACCTGCGCTCTCCATGAAGACGCAGAAGTTTCAGCAAAGGATAACTGGATTTCCAGCACTAAAAATCGCTAGAAAATTTATTTCAAAATAGTTAACCCCTCACCAGTTATGATCAGCTGTTCCTCCATCTTGGCTGACCTTTCAATGTTGCTACAGGAAAGGATGAAGCTGATTCATTGGTTCTTGTCACATGGCTTGCGGTGCACTTGCGACATTCTGATGTTTTTATCTCGATGCAGTGTGCAGCGTGGACGCGCCTGGACAAAACGTGCGCTGCGCGTTTGCATTTAAAATCGTATTTCACATTACTGTATCCTTGCTGGGAGGCACGAAATGGTTGTCGAAAGGTTCATCCTCGAAGCTGAAAAGCACACATTGTTATTTGACAAACTTTTTACAAGGACAATTCCAAAAAGGAAAGGCGTGGGGTTTGGAGTTTTACTTGCATAAGTTGTTTGGCTGGAATACACAGAATTAAACGGGACAAAATGTGAACATTTAGCCAACCATGTTAGAACACAAAAAAATATCACAGGCATATCACGTGGTTTTACGAACGCTTCTGCTCTGAGTTGCCCTGGAGGACGGAACATCAGAGCCATAACGCGCCGCAGATGCGTGCAGTGTAAATAAGGGATTAATTATATGCATCATGTCACTGTTAAACAGTTAACATAATCTACATTTCGTTTTAATTTGATTTCCTACCGTATTGAAGAGAAATAAAAAGGTACGTTGATCTGCCCAGTTGCGGGTCTTCCGTGCCGGGAAGTCTGCTCATGTGTTTGCATAATGAAACATTTAAAAGTTAATGACCAAACGTATCATTATAAAAGTTCACATTGTTGCTGCAGATAAAATATAATGCAAATAAAATTTAATAAATATTTTTTCATCAGGTTAGACATTGATTATCAATCAAACCCCTTTCTCTACCTGTGGGTCGGTCGCGCATATCCGCCATGTTTGTAGTTTTTGAACACTTTCTAACCGTAAGTAGGAGACCATCTGGGAATCTTTGGCATACTTTTTAAACATACTACAATTTGGGACATACTAACTACTTAAGAATACTGTTTGGGATGGACAGTGGGCGAATGGACCTTTATCGCACCGGAATTGAACACCGGAAGCGCTTGTCGAAGCAGTGTATCGATTCTTCCGGTTATGTATATTTTTCAATATGCTGTAATCACTAGATGAATAAAAGCCTGTTAAAATGAGCATCTGCAGGATGATTTCAAAATTAATTTCAGACATTTTCAGAGACATGCGAAGAAATATTCTGATGATATTGTGCACAGAATTTTCCAAAAAGCAACGGAACTTTTAGTTTTAATCCAACGTACCGATCTGAGAAACCCATGACTCGTAAACATTCGTGATTTCACCACACTGCGTCAGTGCTGCAGTGTGTGTGAGAGACCTGATGAATAAAATCAGAATCAACATATTTATTCATTTGTATTACATTTTAGTCTTTACTCTGTCGTTTTTCATTCACAGTCATTTCACTGTATGTAATTCGAGTTTATGCCAGAATTCCTTATTAATACTCAAATCACGCTGTCAACGCGTTATACCGTCTAAGATTAATTAGCTAAAATGTTCAACATTGTTATTTCTTTAAGGCAACGCCCGTGTATTCATTCATCTATTTTAATACCGCTCTTACGAAAGTTAGGTATGTGTAGTAAAACTTTGGCAATACAAATCGAAATCAGTCCGAGGAAAAAATAAAATATAACATGGTTACTACATTTACTATAGTAAATCCATGGTTAATTTAGTAAGGGTGTTTATTTAAAATGTATTTTAATGTAAACGGGTATAAAATATGATGAGAAAAACATTGTTAAGACGAAATGGACTGCAGCAGGTTAAATTAATTTATTATTCAGAATGCACATTTCGAAGAGAAATATATTAATAGGAACATTTCAGCAGGTGATATGAGGTGTAGGCCTAAACATCCTCAGTTTCGAAATGCATACTCCAAGCAAACGTGCTCCCGCAGAATATTTTAAAAGGACCTTAGTTCATCCCACGCATCTCATCCGTGTTGTGTCAGGAAATCTTGAAAATTGAGGCAGTGTGTCATTGTTTAGAATAAAAGCAGCCAGGTATACTGCAGTAACACCGGCGAAAGAAAGGAAAGAGAGGATTCTCCCATTAGTTTTCATTGCGTTGCGATGGGACCAGAAGTGGGGATACACTGCTTCGCTTACCGGATATAGGAAGTGAGATAAAGCTCCATTGGGACGCATCACAGTCGAATTTTTTTAACTTTCACAGACGACGTCGTTGAGGCGTATATGGCGCATTCGTACAATCGCGTCGCCTCATCTATTCGGGTCTTTTGCATCGACTTCATATGCAATCTACTCACGCAAATAATTAAATTAGCTTTTGGTGTGCACACACCATAACAAATGTCTGTAAAATATAGAGCCCAACGTGCTGTTAATATTAAGGGGTTTCCATATTGATTTTTATCCATGTTTCGAGTTACACATGGTTATGTTTTAGGAAATGTTTGCAAACTTAACAAAACAAGTTTCTGGTAATTTTGGTCAGGACAGTATCTGTTTTTCCACAGATTTTAGATTTCTACATTCTATCTATTTTTTCTTACATTGTACGTGAACTATACAAACCCTGTCATAAGCATAAATGACTTCAGCAGGAAGGCAAAATATAGTGATGTTCCTGAAATCCTATCCTGATTATGTTGTGTTTATTTACACTTTCTGCCCTATCCTCAGGTTGTGTTGGACGTTTAGGATGACCCATCAGTTTCCTCCCCTCACCACTGAGCAAAAGAAGGAGCTACATGAGATAGCTCTACGCATAGTGTCACCAGGGAAAGGCATCCTGGCTGCAGACGAGTCCATAGGTTAGTGTGGTTCCCTCTACTTTCTCGACATAAATTGCAGTGTGCAAAAACTCACTTTGATCCTGTGAATGTTTTAACAGGCAGCATGGGGAAGCGTTTGAACCAGATAGGAGTAGAGAACAACGAGGAGAACCGTCGCCTCTACAGACAGGTGCTCTTCACCGCTGATGACCGCATCGATAACTGCATCGGTGGAGTGATCTTCTTTCACGAAACACTCTACCAGAACTCTGATGATGGTGTCCCGTTCGTCAAGATGATTAAGGACAAGGGCATCACTATCGGAATCAAGGTATGAAGTCTCACCTGGGTTCACTGGGGTAGATGTAAGCCCATTTGCTTTGACATGTTGTGCCTTGGTGCTCATGCAGGCACTGTGAGTTTGAATCTGGAATGCAACATCTCTCAATCCCATTTATTCCATAATTTCATGTCATCTCTCATTTAAAAAAGCCTTTCAAGTGCACTTCAGTCAGTGGGATATTTTTGGAACGGGACTAGCTGTCTGTCCAAATAGTCGCAGTTATGAGGAGTGTTCACAAAGCCTGTCTTTGGGAAACATTATTTTAGATTTTTTTTTAATTTTATTTATGTGCAAAAATGCCTTTTGGGGTAAACGGCTTGACAATAGGGTGGTACTTATAAAGGGGCAAGTTTGTACTCTATTTACCCCTAAAAGTTAATATTGGAAACCTTAAAGGAATAGTTCACCCATCATCAGTTTGGTACAGTTTCAGAAGGAAGAGATTCATACAGGTTTAAAACAACTTAAGAGTGAGAAAATGATGACAGAATTTTCATTTTTGGGTGAACTGTCCCTTTAAGGGTTCACATTACTATTCTAAGCCAAGGTACTAATTATGCACCAGTTTTTGCACCTTTCTTCTGACAGGGAGTTTAAGTCAATGAGCTGAATTTAAAGTATTTCATTTTTAAAATATTTTGCTCTTTCTTTACAGGTTGATAAAGGTGTAGTCCCCTTGCCAGGGACTAATGGAGAAACCACCACACAAGGTATTTCAAAGACATCCATTCTCTGGATATGATAATTCAATTGGAATTCGATTTCACAATTGATACTTTCAGTTGGTAGACTCCATTTACATTAGTTCTTTGGTTATTGATTTAGTAAGTTTTGATGTGTTTGACGCTTGTATTATGTTCCAGGTCAATTTGACCAGCAACACATTTTTGACTTGTCAGAAATACTGGTTGAAACTAGAATGTTTCGAAACAATCCCCGTTCACACGGATCCACAAAAAAGTCTGAAAATGCTGTATTATGCATACCAGGCCAGTAGGTGGCAATGTCATTTTTAAAGGGGTCATTTGTTGCTGATATGACTCTTTAGGGTCTTAATGAGAAGTCTATAACATACTTACCTTTTACCTTGTCAAAACCAGTCTTTTTCAGAGCAGTTGTTTTGATGCATTTGCCTTTAAATGCTAATGAGCCCTGCTCACCCTGCCCCTCTCTTCTGTGGGCTGATGAGCTGTTGTTTACTTTAGCTGCATTTAGCCGCGAAACTTGCTAACTAGCACGTTATTAAAAAAGGCTGGATCACGATCAACATAGATGCCTGTATGTAGATCAGGGATTGGCACATTCCCTTAAAAAACTAAAGTTACTTTAATCCTCTGTGCCTTTAGCGACTCAAATGTTTAATTGTCTTTTGTCAACGCAACGTGACAAAAGACAATTAAACCAATTTTAATCAGTGATGTTGTCTACACATGGTGTGGCGTGATACAACACAACAAATCCCAGACAGTAACTGATACCTCGTTCCTCGTTCTCATTCTGTTGCATCCAATGTAAACACGGTGTCATATACAAGCCTGCAAAGTGATGTGTTGTGGAATGTGCACATGAAATTGCTATTATGACTGGAAAAAACAAGTTTGAAGGATAGTTGTTCAATACAGTTTTAAAAATAATATATTCTCATGTTTACTCTTTTGTAAGGTGTGAGAAGAATTAACGTTACAGGTTTTTCATGCTGTGATTTTTGGCAGGGTTGCCAGGTTTTTACAACAAAACCCACCCAATTGCTACTCAAAACTAGCACTAAACTAGCCCAATCGCATTTCTGGGGGGGTCCTCCAGGAAAAATTGTGTTCTGGGGGGTAAAATACATATTTTTTGAAGGGGTTCCCCTAATAAAATTCACATTTTAGGGGCTAAAATATCACTTTATTGAAGTTGCTTCAACCCGCAGCAACAGTGATAAAGGAGAAGTTCACTTCCATAACAAAAAAATTACAGATAATTTACTCACCCCCTTGTCATCCAAGATGTTCATGTCTTTCTTTCTTCAGTCGTAAAGGAAAAAAATCAGGAATGTTCTCCATATAGTGGACTTCTGTGGTGAGTTTGAACTTCCAAGATGCAGTTTAAAAGCAGCTTCAAAGGCTCTAAAAAAGAAGGGTCTTATCTAGCGAAATGATTGCTTATTTTCTAAAAAAAAAAATGACAATTTATTTACTTTTTAACCATAAATGCTCATCTTGTCTAGCTTTGCATGTACTCTGTGAATTCCGGTTCAATATAGTTAGGGTATGTAGAAAAACTCCCATCTCATTTTCTACTCCATCTTCAAAATCCTTCTAAATCGCTGTTTTACCTTTTTTTGTAAAGGGTGTTTGACCATCCTTGCGCATTCACTTTGTAAACACTGGGTCGGTACTTCTGCAGTGATAGATGATTTTGAAGTTGGAGGAGAAAATGAGATGGGAGTTTTTTAACCTACCCTGTCTGGAACCAGAATTCACAGAGTTCACGCAGAGCTAGAAAAGACGAGCATTTGAGCTTAAAAATTATATATATTGTTTTAGAAAACCAATTGTTTCACTAGATAAGTCTTCCTCAGCTGGGATTGTTTAGAGCTCGGGGGCACCATTAAAATCCACTATATGGAGAAAAATCCTGAAATGTTTGCCTCAAAGAAAGACATGAACATCTTGGGGTGAGTAAATTATCTGTAAATTTTTGTTCTGGAAGTGAACTTCTCCTTTAAAGAAGCCCAATTCCGTGGGAAAACCGCAGACTTGGCAACACTGATTTTTGGAGAACTGTATTTAATCCAATTAGAGGCATTTTGACCCAGATCATAACATTTGTCAGAATTTTAACATGATAGTTAGTGTTAAGTGCAGCTCTACTGTCTCAACAGGTCTGGATGGGCTCTCAGAACGCTGCGCACAGTATAAAAAGGATGGAGCTGACTTTGCAAAGTGGCGTTGTGTGATGAAAATCAGTGATACAACCCCATCAAACCTGTGCATTAAAGAAAATGCGAAAGTCCTTGCTCGCTATGCTAGCATTTGTCAGCAGGTAAAATGTTAATTAGGCTAAATTTCTTAATAAGAGATACAAATGGAAAATTGTTAAAGCACAAGTTCTTGTCCAAAATGTACTTGCAGCATGGGATTGTACCCATAGTGGAACCTGAGATCCTACCTGATGGAGACCATGATCTGAAGCGTTGTCAGTTTGTTACAGAGAGGGTTGGTTATACTCTACTTCTTAAAAGGATAGTTCATCCAAAAATAAAAATTCTGTCATTCACCCTCATGTTCTTTCAAACCCGTATGACTTTCTTCCTTTTTCTACTGTTTTTGTTCATACAATGAAAGTTAATGAACATATGGACCATTAATAAGTAAAATCACCAGCAACATTTCTGTTTGGAACAACATGAGAGCGAGTAAATAATGACAGTATTTTCAGTTTTTGCGTTAACCATTCCTTAAATATGCTTTACACATTCAAAACTACTGGAATTATCACATAATTTAGATTCACTCTCATTTTTTCAGGTGCTTGCAGAAGTCTACAAAGCCATGTTTGATCATCATGTGTATCTGGAAGGCACTCTACTCAAGCCCAACATGGTGACCCCTGGACACAGCTGCCCAACCAAATACAGCGCAGAGGAGGTTGCAATGGCAACAGTCACTGCTCTGCGGCGTACTGTCCCGCCCGCAGTGACAGGTGAGGATACAATAAAAAGCGTACACCTGAATTCAAATTCAGTGATGAGTCTGGACACTGATTGGAGAATTCCTGCACTTTCAGGGGTTACTTTCCTCTCAGGAGGCCAAAGTGAGGAGGAGGCCTCCCTTAACCTAAATGCCATCAATAACTGCCCACTGGTGAAACCCTGGTCTCTCACCTTCTCATTCGGCCGAGCTCTACAGGCCTCAGCTCTGAAGACCTGGCGCGGACAGAGAGAGAACGAAGCCGCCGCAACCGAGGAATTCATCAAACGAGCAGAGGCATTTCAACCAAATCTATTCATAGACAGACAGATGTATAGATAGATAAACAGATCTTCAGTCTAACCTCTTCTTCTTTTCTCCTCAGATCAACAGTCTGGCCTCTCAAGGGAAGTACACGATTTGTGGTGACAGCAGCGGAGCCACTGGTCTTTCCCATTACCTTTCCAGCTACGCGTATTGAAATGCCACTGATTCCCATAATCCAGCATTAGCTGAAAGCTAGCAGATTTCAGTGCCACTACCATATAAAACACCTAAACATAGATACATTGTGATGTTGATATACAGTAAAACAGCACATTAAAGTGATTGCTAAGTAAGTTTCTGAGGATGTGAAATTTTGTGGAGTCCTTTGCTTGTCTTATAAACATTGTAAAATTTAGCTCTTGTTGTCTAAATAATTCTTTAGGTAAGTAATAGAACTGACAAGCTTATTAATAAAGTTACAGTTGACTGTGTTATATTGATCCTTATCACTTACTGTTAACGTTCTTACAGTTTCTTAGGATAATTATAAGGATCTGTATGCTTCTGTAATCTATCGTTTCATCATCTAAAGCTTTAATAAAGCCTGTTCTGATGAATAATAACGGCATGTTTATGAGTATCTGGTGATTCTGAATATTTGGCGTGACGCATTGACAAAACAAAAGTTAAACTAAATCTACAACCTGAATACAAACTGAAACTCCTGCAATAAAATTGTGAAGATAGAAGATGTGTCTGGACTCTAATCTTTCAATAGAGTGTTTTCACAACGCATCATAAATCAGCCATATTGGCAGCACTGGACATAAACAACGCCACTGAACCGAATTAAAGTAATAAATTTAGCTGATTATTACTGCTGAAAACTGTCAATTATTGTCGTGTTTTGGGTTGTAGTAATTGGTTGGACCAGGAAAAACATTTGGAGTACTATAGACTGCCAAAAGTTATAACAAATCAAGGAGAAGAGTGCAAAAACTGTCTGAGGAACAAAAGGTGTTTGTGGTTGGCCAAACTGAACCAGGATTTCCAGAGCAAGAATCTTGACAACATTTGTGTTTGTTCTTATAATTTCCAGTCAGGTAGGTGAAATACTAGACTAATATCTTAATTATTACTGCTCGTATGTATGTTTACCACCTGTTAACTTTAGTTTGTCAAAATATTACCCTTTCCTGCTTACTAAGTCCTTTTCTATATGATTTAGCAGCTTCCACACATTTTTTCTGTGGTTTAGACAGCATAAATTAGCAGAACAACACATTCAATGGTACTCAACAGTGGCAATCAATGCTGTTGTTTGCATCTGAGTATCTCCAATATGGCTGCGCATCCGGTTACCTGACTAAACCGTGACATAAGTTTGCACCATAAGGGGCAAACCCTCTATACAGACTATGCTTCCTTCATTATATTAATATATATTAGTATTATTATTATTAACGAAATAACGATTAAAGCTCATATGCCTCATAAGTGTAACTTCAAATGGTTTATGCTTTTTTAAACATTCCCTCAGTGTAAGTCAACTGGTAATCTACAGTTTACCTCAGCAGCAGCTGCAAACAATAATAAAAAGAAGAAGACTAATTTAATCCGAGGGCCAAAATATTCAACGCTACGGTAAATAATAAAAGCTTGGCATACCTTTCGTTCCGTATCCACACTAATTACTTAGTCATATAGCGCATTTTTATTGTTTTAGACGTCACTATCGGAACTATTTCGCGACGCGGATGTAGCTACGTCATTAACCGCCGCTCACCCCGGTTCCCAGATTCATTCGCTGTGGGTAAAGCGCGCTTGCTGAAGAGGAAGCGACCCGCGCGACTCTGGAGGAAACACGCTCTCTTCGTGTGCTTGCAAGCGGCGCTTCAAACAATAGTAAGTCTCTTTGTTTTGTATTTTGACTGGTGTTGCGTTTTTTTTTTAAAACACATTTCGCTAAGGCAAACAGCTGCTATTTAGCAGACACGAAAAGTGTAATTTATTTCTCTGCTCAACAGAAAGGTGAAGGTATATCGGTGCAGAGATGTCTGGCGGTGTGATTCGCGGCCCTGCTGGAAACAACGACTGCCGCATTTATGTGGGGAATCTGCCTCCTGATATCCGCACTAAAGATGTCGAAGATGTGTTTTATAAGTACGGAGCCATTCGAGACATCGATCTGAAAAACCGACGAGGCGGACCTCCATTCGCCTTTGTCGAGTTTGAAGACCCCAGGTGGGTACAACTGAACCTTGAGCATTTAGCTAAAAACCTAGTCTGTTAATTTCAACGTTGCCGGTTTCACTTCTTAAAATAGAGAATCTTGTTACTCGAAAACCGTGTTTGCACAATCTATACAGAAGTAAGTTTATGTTTTTGTAGTCTGCTTTTTACTTTTGCTTTGTGCTAACGTGCTAATTAGCTTAGCCGTGCTCACCATGTTTCCAGCATTTCGTTTGTTTATATGAACTAGCTTTTGTAGTCAATGAGAGTAGGCTTTGCAACTTTTTATTTATTAAATTTGATCTAAAATGATTAATGTGTAAACTTAAGTTTAATTTGGTTTTTGTTAGGCTAGGATTGGATATGAAAAATTAGCTTTGTAACTACACAAATGACGACTTGAGCTGGATTCAAATTAGTTTCAGTGAGTTTTACTGTAAACTACTGTTTAGCACTGACCTCTTTATTTTTGTATTTTAAGGCAATTTTGCAGTACTTTTAAATCACTTAACTAGCTGGTATGTTAAGTTGTCGATTGTCGTTTAACTAAGTGCGACCCCTAGCCACACTGACCGGTTTTTCATGCCAGGTTGGTATTTGCATGCTTTTCCTGTTTCGTTTCATTTAGAGATGCCGAAGATGCTGTTTATGCCCGTGATGGCTATGACTATGATGGCTATCGCCTTCGAGTTGAGTTTCCCAGGAGTGGGAGAGGAGGTTTTGGCGGCGGCGGTGGTGGCGGCGGCGGAGGAGGAGGTGGTGGTGGGGCTCCTAGGGGTAGATACGGACCCCCATCCAGACGTTCGGAGTATAGAGTAATTGTTTCAGGTATGGTAGCATCACCGCTTTTAAGAAGTTCACTTCCAGATCAAAAGTTTACTGATAATTTGCTTACCCCCATGTCATCCAAGATGTTCATGTCCTCCTTTCTTCTCTTGCAAAGAAATTATGGTTTTTGAGGAAAACATTCTAGGATTTTTCTCCATAGTATGGCCTTCAATGGTGGCCAGCGGTTTGAAGATCCAAATTGCAGTTTCAGTGCAGCTTCAAAGCTTTTTCTTTTTTTTTTTCCCCTTCTTAAATGTTATTTATACACTTAACCACAAATGCTCAGCTTGCTCTGCAATGTGCGTCTTCACACATTATGCAGTCACATTGGAAAATACATGCATGGTTAGTTCTTTGTCTGTGGACCTTGGTTAAGAGAGGTTGGGTTCTCATTTTCTTCTCCAACTCCAAAATCGTCCTACATTTTTCTTTTACTTTTTTTCTTTTTTTTTTTTTAAAGGGTGTTTGACTTTTTTTGCATGTTCGCTTTGTAAACAGTCGGTACTTTGCCTATGTCACGCGTGACCTTTCACTTAATGAAGATGCACATCACAGAGCTAATGCTAGCTGAGCATTTGTGGTAAAAAAAAAAAAGTTTTATTTAATTTAATTTTTATTTTATTTTATTAAAAGAAAATGACCAATAGTTTTGCTAGTTGGGACCCTTATTCCTCGGCTGGGATCATGTAGAGCCCTTTGAAGCTGCATTGAAACTGCATTCAGACTGTTGGCCACCATTGAAGTCCACTATATGGAGAAAAATCCTAGAATATTTTTCTCAACCTTAATTTCTTTGTGACTGAAGAAAGACCTGAGCATCTTTGACATGGGGGGGGTGAGTAAATTTCCAGAATATTTATTCTGGAAGTGAACTCTTTTAATTAATTTGGGGATGTCCAATCCTGCTCCTGCAGGACAGTGGCCCTTCAGGACTGAGTTTGGACACCCCTGGACTAGTTCAAGAGCTGTTTGAAACCGTATTGACCATTTATTTGATTCCAGGGCTTCCACCAAGCGGGAGCTGGCAGGATCTAAAGGATCACATGCGTGAAGCAGGTGATGTATGTTACGCTGACGTTTTCCGAGACGGAACTGGTGTGGTGGAGTTTGTTCGCAAAGAAGACATGACCTACGCCGTTCGCAAACTGGATAACACAAAGTTCCGCTCGCATGAGGTATGTTTGAGATCTTTATCTGAATTTTTGGAAATGCTTAGCCTTGGAATATTCTTGAGGTAAGCGAATACCTAATGTCATACTGTGATGATCTGTATTGTAAGTGTATTTGCTTTGTTTGCATCAATAGCTACATCTTGGAACTATAAGTTATTGGGGAAAAAAAAACTCAACTGGATGAGTTTCAAGCTTTCAATTTGAGTACTTGATTAAAAAAGTAATAAATCATAACCGACAAAATACCGGAAGGGGCTCATTCCATGGACGAGAACCCTTGAAACGCATTATTAGACTGTTTTCCAAGGCTGCAGGATGTATTAAAGCAATCATAATAAAGAATAACTCTATTGTAATTTCACAAACACTACGATTTAGTTAAATTAATATTATGCCATGCTGGTTTAATATGCGCTTTATTTACATGCGTGTAGGTTACATATGTGTGTGCCAGAGCAGCTCCATTCACAGTAAATGATGCTTTAAATCATTTTTAAGTTGAATTGGTTATAAACCATTGCAAACACAAGAGAATACATTGTCTTGGTATGCTAATTGTTCATCGCAATTTCAAAATAAAAGCTCATAAGTTTATACGTTTTGTCCACATATTCAAGATATTACAGTGGCTGTAGCATTTCTGTCATAAAGAAATGGCCAAATAATAACTTGGTGGACATTTGAATTACATGTTTAGTCAACATTAAACAAAGATTAGATCGAGCCATAAAGTGTAAAAAAAATCATCAGGCCGTTGGCGCCCTCTGCAGTCATTTGTTGTAATTTGTGCATTAGCTGTATTGTTTAGATTACATTATATATTTTAACAGTTTTGTTTAATAAAATCATATGATTACTTGCTTTTGATACTTTATTTGAACTAATTATGCGTGCTTCATTGCTATTATGTATTTTAAGTAAGGCTATTGTTTGCTTGGGTCTCTTTTTATTACCTCAAACAAATGAATAATTATCAGATTACTCGATTAATCATCAGAATAATCGTCAGACTACTCGATTACCAAAATATTCGTTAGAACTTTTTCTTTGTTCGTACAGAAACATCAGTGCATAAAATCTAAGAATAAGGTAGAAATTAAGTAAAAACTACCCCACTTCTACTAATGTTTCATAACAATTAAAAGATTAATTATCAGACGCATTAGTATCGGCAAAATCTGTCGTCGGTTGATTCTTCCTTGTGAATGCAAAATCTAAACCTAGTCAAACTTGGTGTCTTGGTAGTCCATTCGTACTGGTTTATGAAAATGGGAATAATGGTGTACAACTGAAGAACATAGTTTTGTTGCAGGAAATCTGGTAAGTATAGTGACAATGTTAGTGTGCTTGTATACACACTTGCTCAATGGAAAGTTCTGTCTCTGCCAGGGAGAAACGGCGTACATCCGTGTGAGGGTGGACGGTCCCCGCAGTCCGAGCTATGGAAGATCAAGGTCAAGGAGCCGCAGTCGCAGCAGGAGTCGCAGCCGCAGCAACAACCGTAGCCGAAGCTACTCCCCACGCCGCAGCCGTGGATCCCCGCAGTACTCCCCGCGCCATAGCCGTTCCCGCTCTCGCTCCTAAACGAGCCCTCTCTGAGCCCTTGAACCATTTTTGTTTTTACAGTCTTTACACAAGCCCCATGTTTTAATTCCACCCTCTTTGTTTCATAAGATTTGATCATCTTATGAATGTCTCTGTCCTCCCTTCTCTGTACTGGTGGTTGTTTTTTGTTTTTTTTGTTTTGTTTTTTAACCTGCATTTTAACCGACTTTTTGATCTTTTTCCCCATTATTTTTTTTTTTTTTAATTCTTTTTTTTTAAATGTGAAGTGGAAGTCTTTTTCATAGACCAAAGGGTTATGTAATGGCTCCCAATATTTTTGTAAATGCCATGTATGAAAGTTGCTCTTGGGATGGTGTCAGTCATCAACAATCATTGTTTTATGCTGTCTTCCTCTAGATGTGACTCAGAACTGATGTTTTGTAATAAAGGATTAGTAAATCTATAATCTTGCGTAAAAGGGTGAATTTAAACTCCTAGAACAAACCTCTATTGCATCAAAAAAAAGACTTATTGGCCCTCGGGGCCTTATTTGGATAACTGAACCAATTGTAGATCACTTTCAAATCAGGTGGTGTATTTAGTTGGGTTTAGTTCGTCTAGTTGGGTTTTTGTCTCCAAAGATAGATTGCAACTTTCATGTTTTTATCAACATGTTTGATTCAGTCTTAGTGTTAGGTTCTTAGTCGTAATAGTCTGTCTTGGCCTTAATGCTGTATGCATGCATCAAAGAAGGCAGGGTGAGTGGATTGATTCTAACTCTTTGCCTCCTTTGTTTTGATTTTGCTGGTATCTTAAGGTTTGGATTGGAGGAGAGGCTCAGTGGATGCCGGATCACTGGGATCAGTACGTAATGAAGATAGGATAGGGAATGCTGGATACGTGGAACAGGATCAATTGCTCCCAGGATCATAGGATTTTAGGACCGCAATCTAAAAGTACTTCCCTGCTCGCTTTACTTTCTTTATACCTCAGTGGAAAATGTAGACATTTTGGCCCTTCACGTTTTTTTAACACATTGGCGGAGCAGATGCTGGAGCAGTCTGTGGGGATGGAATCGACAGGAACAGTATGGTAAACTTAAAGTGCATGTGGGATGAGGGGTTTACTCAGGCATTTTTAGATTTTAAACTGTCCTGATATGGACAGTTGATGCTTTAACATCGCTAGCATTTTTGTTTATTTCTAGTGAACAGTTTTTGCCTAAATAAAGATTTCATTGATACAAAAAAAAATGTGTGTGGTGTTTGTTTTTTTTAAATGCCTCTGAATTGAATAATTTGACTCTTATGGACAGTTCTCCTGCAATTTAACATTGTTTTCAGTCATAGCATTTCAAGCCTGTTCGACTTTGGTGGAACAAAATACGTGGAAGTGAAATGGGGTCCAAAACATTACATGAACGTGCACATTTTTCAAAATATCTAAATTTCATTTCACAGAAGGAAGTAAGTTGTGCAGTTTTTGAAAGACATGAGGATGAGTAAATGATAACAGATGTTTATAAATGTGACAAAGTGATTAAATTACGTTGTACTTAATGGGATAGTTCATCAAAAAATGAAATTTACCCCATGATTTACTCACCCTAAAGCCATCCTAGGTGTATATGGCTACAGGATACTGTTAGTTTAAATAATGAAAAAAGGTCCCTTTAATTTTGGATGCCGCCACATTCTATTTTAATATGCATAGTTGCTTAGTAACTATAAATCGTCTAAAATATGGGAGAATTGTTTAGGGAAAATAAGCTAATTGTAGTAGATGAGTCTGTTCTTTATAGTGAATCAAAAACAAAACGCTACAAATCAGTGTATCCCGACGCGCAGAAGAATGATTCTTATGAGCCGGTTCTTCTTGTGAATGAACCCGAATCATTTACTTTAATTAGTTATTACCAGAGCTGGGTAGTAACTGAATACATATGTTCAAATTCAAAAAATTAAGTACTTGTAATTAGATGAAATCACATTTTAAAATACTGGTAATCAGACTTCAGTTAGTTCCATATGTATGGATTACATATTATTTACACAATAGCAATAAATTATTCGTAATTTATTGATTCCCCTATTTCCTCATTTCCCCCTAATATATTTACTTAAAGTACCTCATGAAATTTAAAATATTTTAATAATTATGTTTCACATTTGCATGTTCATTGGATCTTTGACGCTGACGTTGGTTATGATCACATGACATGCAGGTCAACAAAATATTTCAAGTTTTTTTTTATTATTTTGATTGATTTTACAATGATTTATTTTAATTTTTAAAAATGTGATTTAATTTATTATGAGCTTTTCTTTAAAACCATAAACCCCCTGCAGTTCCTTCACAAACACTAGTTTGGGAAACCTTGATGTAATATAAAGTTTAATGCACTTCATGTTAACAAAAAAAGGAAGATATTTTCTCTCTTTGTATTTTATGCCAATATGGTACTAGATTATCCTATTTAAATCAATGTGACAAACGAGTTAAAAGTAATCCAAAGTTAGGCCTAATCTAAAACTAGTAAAATTATATTACCTAAAATGTGTAATGTAATAGGTTATGTTACTAACTACAATTTTTGTCATGTAATTCGGAATCAGTAACGGATTACAATTTGTAGGTAATATACCTGTTTATTACTTTTTGAAGTTACTCTACCTTTTAGGTAAATGGCCATCACATCCAATGAAACTAAACTGTTACTGTTGTGAAAAATACTGACTGGTTGTCACGATAACGTGTAAAGATACACAATTTTAAGTTTAATTGTAATGAGTGGAAACTTATGAAGGACAGAAAGAATTTCTAATTTTAAATAGCATTTATACTGCCTCAAAAAGTATGCAAGCACATCTTTAGCACAAATTTATGCCTTAATTTTAGCTATTCTATCTCTAAACAATCTCTTCATTTGATAGCAGAGTGTTAAGGCAATAAAGGGCAGAAATGCATTTCATTTTCCTACATACTTCTATATAAACACTAAAGGACATTTACGAAGATTAACCATGGTTTTACTACAAATAAAACCAAAAAACCATGGTAACCACAAATTAACCATGGTATTGCCAAAACACTAACCATAGTTTAACTGTAAAACTGTGTTTATACAAATGGTAATCAATGCGCCGAAAATCCATGGTTGCTACACTCTTACTATAATAAAACTATGGCTGATTGTAACCGGAATCATTACATTTCTTTCATTTTCCATTTCTAGTCGCATTGCACTGTGTGGGACCGACCATGAGAGCTACAACAGATTAATACCTCTAACCTTGCATTAAGTGTCCTTCACTAATTGTGAAGTGTTTTTACTGTGAAGGTCCACCGACTCTAATTGAAGCTATTTTCTGGCCCACACAGTCCTGAAGCTTATAACCAAACAAGCACATTTCCCTCTGGTCTCCGGTTAAAGATGCATTGTGGGATGAAATAAGATGCTGGCAGAGGGGCGCAGGGAGCGGCTGGTCTGCAGCCAATGGCGAGCGCTGTGTAGGACGGCATTGTGGAGAGCCAGGGATTTTAGCGCGGGCACCAGTCGGCGTTTGACTTGATCCTTATGTTCCTCTCATAGCGTCAAAGGGACATCCGAAAGCTCGTACGGCGACTGTTTTGACTTGCAAATTTCTCTTGCCAAATATTGTTGAAAGGTGAGTTGAATAGTTTACCATCTCGTGTGATCTACAAAAAAATGATCTTGCATGCATCTTGAGCCTGATGTTTTCGTTTTAAATATTAAAATGGCGATTATTTTGCAACATTTTAATCGCATGCATTTGACTTTAAAATGAAAGCGCTACAATGAGAACGCCGCGTGTACCTGAGTTTCATTGATTTGCTGAACATCAAACGCGCACGCTGTGAATGGAGGTGTGACGTAGCATTCCTCCATCCTGATCTGTCAATGATTTGATAAATGATTCCAGACCTTCATCAGTCAATCATTCGACTGCCACCATATAATTAAGTTCAACTGCTAAATCAACGTGGTGTGAGGTGCTGACATCACTGGTTTTCTAGTTTGCCTGTATGCATTTGGACCATGTGAATCTCAGTATTGATACAGCTAGTTATCTAAAAGTACTTTTGTACTGGGTTTTACTTTAAAAAATGTGATTTTTAACCCAATTTGATTTAGGATTAATAGTATGCAAATATGGACTTCATTGACTAGCTCCAATTGTAGTGCCATTTATGGAAATGAATTAGGACCATTTGTATCCCAGTACTGCTATTGCTTGTTAATTAAAGGATTAAAATCCAAAAGAAAAGTAATTTGAGCATATTTTGACTTGGGTTTTATGGGCCCAGTGTTAACCAAAGTACTTTTATACAGGATTTCGGTATCTATGCATTTGGACTGTATGTACTCCAGTATTGGTATTACTAGTTAACTGGTTTGAGGAATTTTTATACTAGAATGTACCTCAAAAATTGTAATGTGAGCACAAAAAGACCAGCATTAATACTATGCAAATATGGCCTTGTAGACTAGCTACAAATGTGCTTTCTATGCATTTGGACTTTATGTAGCTCAGTATTGGTATTGCTAGTTAACTAAATTACTAAATACTGGATTTAACTCCAAAAATTGGAATTTAACCACTATTTTATTAGGTTTTCTGAGACCAGCATTAATGGTACACAAATATGGCCTTGTAGACTAGCTACAAATGTGCTTTCTATGCATTTGGACTTTCTGTATCCCAGTATTGGTGTTGCTAGTTAACTTAAGTACTAAGTACTGGTTTTAACTCCAAAAAGTGTAATTTGAGAACACTTTGACTTGGTTTTCTGGGTCCAGCTTTAATAGTATGCAAATACAACCTTTATTGACTAGCTACATGTGTACTTTCTATGCATTTGGACTATATGTATCCCAGTGTTGGTATTGCTAGTTAACTAAAGTACTTCTATACTGCATTTAACTCCAAAAATGTTACATTTGATCACTATTTGACTAGGTTTTTTAGAGTCCAGCATTGATGGTATACAAATATGGCCTTTATTGACTAACTACAAATGTGCTTTGGACCACATGTATCCCAGTATTGGTATTGCTAGTTAACTAAAGTACTAAATACTGGATTTAACTGCAGAAGTTTGGAATTTGACCACTATTTGATTAGGTTTTTTGAGACAAGCATTAATAGTATGCAAGTATGGCCTTTACTGCCTAGCTTCAAATGTGCTTTCTATGCATTTGGACTATATTTATCCCAGTATTGGTATTGCTAGATAACTAAAGTACTTTTATGCTGGATTTAACTCCAAAAAAATTGGAATTTGCCTAGTATTTGATTAGTTTTTTTGAGCCCAGCATTAGTTGTATTCAAATATGGTCTTTGTCTAGCTACAAATGTTCCTTCTATGCATTTAGACTATATGTATCCCAGTATTGGTATTGCTAGATAACTAAAGTACATTTATACTGGATTTAACTCCAAAAAGTGTTATTTAAGAACAGTTTGACTTGGTTTTCTGGATCCAGCTTTAATAGTATGCAAATGCAACCTTTACTGACTAGTTGCAAGTGTGCTTTCCATCCATTTGAACCATATCTATCCCAGTATTGGTATTGCTGGTTAATTAAAGTACTAAATACTGAGTTTAACTCTAAACATTTGGAATTTGACCACTATTTGAGTAGGTTGTCTGAGCCCAGCATTCATAGTATGGAAATATGGCCTTTACTGACTAGCTACAAATGTGCTCTCTATGCATTTGAACTGCATATATCTCAGTATTGGTATTGCTAGTTAACTAAAGTCCCATGTACTGGCTTTTAACTCCAAAAAATAGAATTTGACCCCTACTTTTGACCACTGTTTTCTTTCTATGCATTTGAACTACATGTTTACTTTTATATTGGGTTTAACTCCAAAAAGTGTCATTTGAGAACAGTTTGACTTGGTTTTCTGGGTCCAGCTTTAATAGTATGCAAATACCGCCTTTATTGACTAGCTTTAAATGCTGGTGCTGGACTGAAAGACCTGCTTGGTTCTCATGAAAGTATCTAGTGTCATTTGAATTGCCTCAACAAATCAGATCCTCTCCGTTGATGGCATTCTGTCAGGAATTTACCTGGCATTGTCAGGGAAGAAAGGCCCCACTGTTTGACTCTCGGTGAAGACTTAACATCATTTTCTCTACATCTTCAGGCACCATGACCGACAGGAAGGCTGTGATCAAGAACGCTGACATGTCTGAAGACATGCAGCAGGATGCGGTGGACTGTGCCACGCAGGCCATGGAGAAATACAACATAGAGAAGGACATTGCCGCGTACATCAAAAAGGTGAGTCGCGCTGTTATTTTAGACTCCTAACGTGTATTTTTGTCGTGCTTGCGTTTTCTGCCGTGCTCAAACCACGTTGTCTCGTGTTACAGGAGTTCGATAAGAAATACAATCCTACGTGGCACTGCATTGTGGGAAGGAACTTCGGCAGCTACGTGACCCATGAGACGAAACACTTCATCTACTTCTACTTGGGCCAGGTGGCCATTCTCCTCTTCAAGTCTGGCTGAGTCCGGACCGAACCAGACCGTAGAATGTATCTCTAATGAAGACTGTGATGCACTGGTGGCTGATGTCATCTACGAATATTAAACAAGACCATACCATGACTATGCTGGCTGTGCACAACTGCATGGATCATGTCCCATACTACTTGTGTACATGTTGCAGTTAAATTGCTTTTCATTAGAGGCCCAAGTTTTCGTTAATGGTCCTTGCGGGTTTTTCCTAGCACATATGTTGTAAAAATAAAAAAACGAACAAAAAGTGGCTGAAAAAAGTAAAGTATTGACCAGCACATATGTCTGCTATAAATGGATATATTTTTGGTGACTTAGTGCTGTAATACATTGAATGCCATGCGCTGTATGTCATATTTGGGGTGACGGATAGAAGCACATTTGGTTGTATGGTTTGATTTAAAGCGTTCTGTTGTACTAGAAAGAATGTTTGTCTGAATACCTCTGCAGTAAATGTACAGTTTCTTTTTGAGAGGTATTGCATTTGAGAGAACCTATACTGACTGTTTCAAATGTCTGTCTGAATAAACTATGGACTAGATGTAATGGAGGTGCACATATAATAAAGTTTAAAAGCAAAAACATTATATGTAACTCATATTGCGACATACTAACTCCATCAAACTAACAGATTGTTGTCAAGTCTTCTCGCAAACAGTTTTCTGAATGTAAGTAGTTAAGGTTTGATCGCACAACAGATGTCTTTGCCGTCTTCCTGTCTGCTGTTCCAGATGAGTAGAATTAATTTGCATGTGTTCGTTTTTTGCCTTTTTTTACAGTTTTGATCTGTCTGCATAATCATAAGACTGTATAGTTTGCACATAGCATATGCCATATGCCCACTCAGTTACCGCCCATGACAAAAGCGGCCTGTCAGATTCATTAAAATGTGTGACGGAAAGACTGTTGTGTTTGTTCATTTTCTATATTTCTCGTGTGGGTTTCGATTGATGTTCTTCCATGGCCTGAAGCAGCCATTAACAGCGTGTTTTCTGCTACTTCAGCTGGTAAACACAAGAGGGCTCCCTCTCATCGTGCAACGCCTATGCGAGGCCTACAGATTCTGAAATGGAAACGTTTGTTTGCAAAGGTGAGCGTCGATATTTCAACACACCTGCTGTTGCATAAAAAACTTATGAGGGAATTTAACGTGTTAAAACCTTTCTTTTAGTGCTAGGGAGATCTTAATAGCCCTAATTAAGTTTTAAAACATTTATGGCTATTTCATAAAACACATTTTGTTAAGTCCATGTGAAACGCGAAAAGGAAAGTTTGGCAGTACAAAAACGCTGTGTTTATGACAAAATCTTGTCTATAAGTTTAAGTTAAGATTGTGATGGATAAATACAGCATCTTAAAACTGGATAAACGTAAGTATGTTGTGTTTAACTGTACCCCAACTAATTTTGTTTCTGCGAACGTTCAGTTCTAGATCCTATAAACAGACGTTCTAGCATTCTTTGTTGGTTAGCAAGGAACGGTTTCTTTATGTAAATAGAACGTTCCCTTAATGTTCCCAGAACGTTTTTTGGTTCCCCAAAAATAACTAGATGGGAAGCATATGCGAACGTCAGGTGAAAGCGACAACAGGACGATACATTTTGAAATTTTGGTTTTAAGTAAAATAACGGTGTGTTGTTGGCTTTGTCAAGGCAATACTTAATGTCATCTTTTATATATATATATATATATATATATATATATATATATATAATTTTATCCGTATGGGTCATAAGAGATTCCTTCATCGCAAACAGCAAGGTAAAGCTAATTTATTTTTTTAATTTATCGCTTGATATCCACTTTATTTTGAAATGCAAACAGTCAGTCATTTTCTGTGACTGTAATTTATTACCCATAAGAAAACTAGAAGAATAACAGTGCTGTAAACGGTTAAACTATTTATGCTACAAGCCAGAGAGTTTATTATTATAAATTGCGATAATATAAGAGATACCAGGGTGCAATATCAAGCAGCGTAACAAATTCAAGTTACAAATGGCGGCAGCCACTCTTACTTTTAAAATAAGGTGGATACCATATAATTTACTGACATACTATTAATTGTCAGCCATCCAAAAACAAACAAACAAACAAACAAAAAACCAATAGAGGGTTTGTACTTATCTCACGGTTTGGTCAGTTACCCAGATGTGCAACCATTTTGGAAGCTTTTGGATTGATCTAGAAGCTGCTAAATCATATAGAGAGTTAATAGGTGGTAAAGATACATAGGAGCAGTATTAAGTAAGATATTAACCTAATATTTCACCTACCTGACCAGAAATTATAAGAACAAACACAAATGTTGTTAAGATTCTTGCCCTTGAAATCCTGGTTCAGTCTGGCCAACCACAAACACCTTTTGTTCCTCAGACAGTTTTTGCACTCTTCTCCTTGATTTGTTATAACTTTTGGCAGTCTGAAGTACATCAAATGTTTTTCCCAGTCCGACCGATTAGTAAAGCCTAAAACATAACTATAATTGATCATTGATTTTAGCAGCAATAATCAGCAAAATATGCAAGTTTCGTTCAGTTCAGTGGCATTGTTTACATTCAGTGTCGCCAATATGGTCGATTGATGACGTGTCGTGAAAACACTCTATAGAAACCATCACAGAAATTCTCATAGTTTCCTGTACTGTTTTTTTGGGACATATTCCATTAGGATTTAGTGGTTTTAACAAACCCACCAATAGAAGGCGACCAATTACCAGTAGAAAATCACAGGGCCCATTACAGGTTTCATTAAAACCAATGCTAGTCCCATTTTAAACAGTCAAACCATTACACATTTTGTGATGGTGTCTGTTGTTTTTGATTCAGCTGGGATGTTGGTATCTGTATGTTGTTCTGATGTATGTTTTGCTTTGCTGGTACTTTGGTATTTTTGCACTGATTTGGTGCAACACCATTAACCTGCCGAAGATAACCATGCGAAATCAGATTCCAATCACACCTGAGTAGCTCAAGAGTCTTTCGGTTTCTTTTACAGCCCATTATATGTGATAAGATGTGCTGGAGCATAGCTCTTTGTTTTCTCCTCATTCTGATTTTATGACTATGGCAGTTTTGCAAGTTTATTCTTAGCCGGGTAAAGTGCTTCAGAAGGGAAGGTCTTTGTTCTTGTTGCATTTGCTAGAACCGTAAGATTTTTCTGACAGATATAGTGAACTAGACATAGTGATATGATGATGGATGTGGTTTTAGGATATAGGCCATAGATTTGAATCACTATAGGTGTGAATGTTCAATCTCATGTCTAATTGCTGGAAAAATCCCATTTGCTGATATCCAGTGCTGCAAACCACAAAAGAAGGAAAGATGTGTCTTTTAATACAACTCCCCACAGTCCTTATCAAGATCACATAGTTTTCATGGTGATGTAAAGTAGGACCTGTGATATTTATAGGCTGGAAAGGATAAGACAGACAGGATTTTCCCTGGAAAGGTAATGATTTCCACACTTCTTTTAATAAAAGGGACTAATTTGCTGTTTGAGGCAGAAGAGAAACTGAACAAGATGACTACACTAAATGACGTCTTTTATTTATTCTGTTGTTCTAAAGTTCAGGGTAAGATTCAGTAATAAGTAGTAATATTGTGAAATATTTTTACAGTTTAACAGTTTTCTATTTTAATATATTTGAAATTTATTCCTGTGATGCAAAGCTGAATTTTCAGCATCATTACTCCAGTCTTCAGTGTCACATGATTCTTCAGAAATCATTCTAATATGTGACCCTGGATCACAAAACCAGTCGTAAGGGTCAATTTTTCGAAACTGAGATTTATACATCACCTGAATAAATAAGCTTTCCAATGATGTATGGTTTGTTAGGATAGAACAATATTTGGCCGAGATACAACTATTTGAAAATCTGTAATCTGAGGGTGCAAAAAATCACCTTTAAAGTTGTCCAACTGAAGTTCTTATTAATGCATGTTACTAATCAAAAAGTTTTTATATATTTACAGTAGGAATTTCACAAAATATCTTCATGGAACATGATCTTTACTTAATTTCCTAATTATTTTTGTCATTAATAATTTTGACCCATACAATGTATTTTTGGCTACTGCTACAAATATACCCCAGCGACTTAAGACTGATTTTGTGGTCCAGGGTCAAATATGCTGATCTGCTGCTCAAGAAACATTTCTTTTTAATATCCATGTTCAAAACAGTTGCGCTGCTTAATATTTTTATGGAAACCGTGATGCTTTTTTACAGGATTTTTTTGATGTAGAATAGAAAGTTCAAAAGAACAGCATTATTTGAAGTAAAAATCTATTATTATTCAGATTAAGTTGACACATGCATGAACTCCTTAAGATCCTCCTTCCGTTTAGGACCAATTGTCCTCGTTCTTTAAAGTTGTCCTTGCACAGGGGACATTTAGACGATTAGCTTCTCAACGTCATGCCCAATCTACCTTTGTGCCCCCAAGAGCAGTTTCTAATAGCTTTGCTCTAAATTGAGTGGCAGCCATGGGGCCTAACAAAGCAATGCAGGAAATGTCTGAGGCAGTCAGGCTGAACACTCACACACCAGACCTGTAAACGCCACTGACCTGATTCACTAAACAGAGGAGAGATCCTCTTACACCCATAATGCAATGTATTATATTTTAAAATTATAATTTAGCCTATTTTTTTTTTTTAAACTTTGTATGTGACCCTGGACCACAAAACCAGTCGTAAGGGTCAATTTTTTGAAATTCAGATTTATACAAGCTTTTCCACTGATGTATGGTTTGTTAGGAAAGGACAATATTTGGCCAATAGATACAACTATTTGAAAATCTGTAATCTGAGGTTGCAAAAAATCTAAATATTGAGAAAATCACCTTTAAAGTTGTCCAAATGGAGTTTTTAGCAATGCATATTACTAATAAAATATTAAGTTTTGATATATGTATGGTAGGAAATTTCTAAAATATCTTCATGGAACATGATCTTTACTGATCTTTAATATCCTAATGATTTTTGGCATAAAAGAATCATTAATTTTGACCCATACAGTGTATTGACCCATACAACATACCTGTGCTACTTATGAACAAATCAGCATTAAGCGCTGAAAACTGGAGTAATAATGCTAAAAAAAATTCAGCTTTGCCATCACAGAAATAAACACATTTTAAAATATATCAAAATATTTTAAATTGTATTTTTGATCAAATGAATGCAGCTTTGCTGAGACATCACCAAGATTTCTGAGACATTTATTGAAATTTGTTTGACCAACAGTGTCAATGATACTACAGGAAACAGGGTAAAGGTGCTACATGCAGTCTTTTACGAGGCTGCACAGTCTTGATGGAAAGTAGTTCTCCTCTTGACCTTTATTCCACACTCTATGAATCAACAAGGAAGGAATAGTCACTTCCTGAATCTCCTACGCTATCCTGATAGCATTACTTGAAGCGTTTGATAACTTCACTCATGCATTTTCATTAGGCTTGAAGATCCTCTTCTGCTAACATTAGTTTCTCATTGTGCTTTTCTCTCAATCCCCAGTCTTTCGTCATTCTCCTTCCCTCTTTCTCCACCGCCGGCCTGCTCTTTATGGTTCTACGTCTTGTAATCCTGCCCCTTTATTGCTTTCTCAGTGAGCTGCTGTCAAGGATAAGGCAATTAGCTTATCACCAAGACATGATTTATAGAATCTACAAGTGACACAGTCCTTGTGGTGCCGCACTGATCCTCTTTGATTTCGACAAAACATCTCTCTCTCCACTAGTTTCCAGCAAGACGTATTATAGTCCCAGGGTCGGTGGTTCGCCGTTTGTTTTAGCAAATGCATCACATAGCTACTGTGCATTAGTGCCTGACTTTTAATGTCATTCAGAAAGCCCTGGGAGGTCTGAAACCCCCCCTATGAAAATTTCCCACTCCCTGTGTTTGTGTGCGCGAGCAGGGATAGAGGGAGAGGTCAGATTGGTGCCAAGCTTGATCCCTCTTGCCTTATCTCAGGTAATATCCCTTCTCTCAAGGCATGTGATGTTGAGCAATGGGGTTGTAAAGCGGCGCAACGCTTTATGAGTGTTCCTGAGAAACTTGGGCTTCGTTCCACGCTCACTGAGCGATTGGCCGCAGGGCCTCCTTCTCGCTCTGTCCCCAGACATTGCTAAGTCATTCGCTTATGTTTGCATTGCACCGATATGGAGACGGATGAATTGGTTAAGATTAATCGCAAAGAACATTGTGGTGAATCTGAGGAATGGGATATATAAAAAAAAAATCACCTCATAGCTTTATTGTGAAGTATCAAAGAATAGTAAGAATTTTGGCTGAACTGAACAATTCAGTTTCCAATACAAAATGTGGGAATACATTTAATTAATTCAAATTTGATAGCCTTGTGGGCAACATATGGCGCCTGGGTGTCCTGTGTTTCCTGCCTCATGGACCTTTCCTGTAAAATTAGCAAGAATCACTGTATGCACATGAAATAATTTATTTGGCAGTCGGACTCCTATTGCATTACGATTCACTAAAAGATCTGACTAAGACATTTAAGTGCATTTTATTCTCAGGCTATTGCGCCTATGATTTACTGAAAGATTGGGCTCATTAGAGTAATTTGTTTGTGAATCATCTGTTATAACACCACTGAACTCAATTTAACTCTGTATTTGTTGTAAAACATCTCAGCAGGGGGTTTGGGAGGCAGTACAGCATCAGTCTGGGGGGTGAGCAAGTCAATGGCTCTTATTTTCATTCCCTCGTTCTTAAACACAGAAGTCATCCAAGCATTTTCACAGCTTCGTTGCTGGATGTAGTGAACGATATGATGGCATGCAGTCGGGGCACTGAGGAGGGCGGGTTTTGAGCCCCCCATGGGCTGTTGACAATGTGTCATGGCTGGCGAGAGTGAGTGAGTGAGGGCAAGAGTTTGAGTATGCGCTGGTACTGTGTTGAAATGCAGATGGGCCGAGACTCAAAGCGAGCGGTCGAGAGGGGGGCCGAGGTGGAAAGGTCAATCCGATGCGCCTCACCATGCTTGGAGAAGGCCCGTTTTTCCATGAGGATGGCTCCAGTGGTCGGGGTTAATGTGCTGGCTGAGGAAAGGAGATGTGCAGATGAATTCATTAGCGGAGGAGCAGAGGAGCGTGGAGACGAAGAGGCAAAGGGACAAAAGGCAGAGTCCACTGTGAAAAAGGGGGGCCGTTTTGGGCCCACCAGCACCATAGTGACAACATCAAACAAAACAAGACTGTCCAAATATTCCCACTTTGATAAGATCCGATCAATTCTTTCTCACTTTAGATGTTGTTGTGCAAACAGCGCTCTGTTTTAAGCGCTTTTTTGGTTACATGACAGCACATTAAGTGTAAAGTGTTAAATGAATCCACGTGTGATGATGGCGAAAGGAGATGTCAGGACAGACGCCATGGTTGATTGAGTGTGAAGTTTTTCTCTTTACTCATGAAATAATGGATAACGTTGGGTTTAACATTAGGTGGCATTTTGCCAGGTATTTGCACAAGATTGAGATCACAGGGGGGCATCGAAAGAACATACCAAACAGATACACTCAACACAGACATCCTGACACCGCTAATGCAACCTGGTTTGTGTTGCCTGAGATCAAAAGTGATTTTTTTTTTTTTAACAACTAAAAAGTAAATAGGTGATTTCATATTTCATAGCCCCTCCAAATTCATAGATTTGTTTTAAAATTACACAAAAACACAATTTAGATATGTTGTTTGACTCTCCCGATTCTTCTATAAATTCAGGAAAGATCTCAAAATCAAATCTGCGCAAACAAGTCAAAGATTTCAATGCGAGCTTGAGCGTCTTACCGAATTCTACAAGACTTTCTGACCTGCTTTCCATAAAAATTTTATAGGTTCATACCTTGTATGTTAACAATTTGTCTCATTTTTATGTGTCATCAAATTGTCTCTCCTTTGTGGCCATTTTAAGAAGAGTTTTTAGGATAAACATCTGGAACTTAAAATTGATACATGCTGGCATATTTGATGCCACAAACTTCTTCTTAAATATGATGGTCCACCTGTGATGGTAAAAGTGACCATTCTGTTTCTAAAATATAAAGACGGTTTTATATGTGTGCAGACATTTTTGTTGTGAAAAATATTATACAAATATAAAATACAATATTTAAAAAAATATTTTTCACTATAAATGCAATCAAAATATTATCTGGAAAACATTTATTTGTTTGTTTGTTTATTTAACCATATAATAAATAAACATTCAAGGTACTGTAATGTGACTTTCAATAGAACAAAAGCTCTTTAAAATAAAACTTGGCTTATTTTCTTACTGTTTTTTGTTTATTATTAATTCATTAATTCAATTTACACTACCGTTCAAAAGTTTGGGGTCAGTAAGACTTGTAATAGTCTTTAAAGAAGTCTCTTATGCTCGTCAAGGCTGCATTTATTTGATTAAAAATATAGAAAAAAACAAATATAAAATAATGTTTTTTATTTTAACATTCTTTAAAATAGAATTTATTCCTGTGATGAAAAGCTGAATTTTTATCAGCTGTAACTCCAGTCTTAAGTGTCACATGATCCTTCAGAAATCATTCTAATATGTGGATTTATTATTAGAATGATCAGTGTTGGATAATATCAACAGTTGTGCTGCCAAATATTTTTTGGAACCTGTGATTTTTTTTTTTCAGGATTCTTTCATGAATAACAAGTTTAAAAAGTACAGTGTTTATTCAAAATATAAATATTTTATAACAATGTAAATTATTTATTATTAACTTTTAATAAACTTTTAACTATTAACTTAATACATCCTTGGTGAATAAAAGTATTAATTTCTTAAAAAAAAAAAAAAGAAAAAAAAAGAAACAATAAAAATGTACTGACCCCAAACTTTTGAACGGTAGTGTATTTTCATTTGTTTTAATTAATTAATTAATTTGAAATTAAATTAATTTAATTTAATAAAATTTAAATTCAATTAATATATTTTGAATATATTATTATTATTTAATTATTATTATTCAATTAAAATAAAGCAATGCATGAAGAGTGTGTTTGTTTGTTTCATTCATTCATTCATTCATTCAGTTTATTTTCATTTATTCCTTTATTTTAATTCATTAATTTATTTTAAATAAATGTAATCAAATTTATTTTTGAATATATTATTATTATTTATTTAAATACATTTTTATTCAAATGTGTCAATTTGGTAAATTTAAAATGCTTATTTATTTACTCACTCTTATTTATTTATTTATTTATTTACTTATTTATCTGTCTATCTCAGAACTTCTAGTGGAAACCAGTGCGGTTTAAAAATATGTACTACTGTTAACTGCCACCTTAACTTTCTTTCTTACTGTTTTTTGTTTGTTTATTATTCATTCATTTAATTTATTTTCGTTTGTTTTAATTAATTAATTTATTTTAAATTACATTAATTTAATTTAATACAATTTTAATTCAATAAATTAATTTGGAATATATTGTTAATATTTAATTATTATTATTATTCAATTAAAATAAAGCAATACATGAAAATAAATTGATGAATTAATTAATTCAATTTAAATGATCATTCATTCATTCATTCATTCACTCACTCACTCACTCACCCACCCACCCACCCACTTATTTATTTATTTGCTTACTTTTTTATTGTTTGTTTGTTTGTGGAAACCCGTCCAGTTTAAAAATATGTACTACTGTTAACCACCACCTTAATTGTACTTGGTTTACTTTCTTACTTACTGTTTTTTTTTTTTGGTTGTTTATTATTCATTCATTCTTTCATTCATTTAATTTATTTTAATTAATTAATTTATTTTAAATTAAATTCATTTCATTTAATAACTCGTAAATTCAATTAATTTATTTTGAATGTATTATTATTATTTAATATTATTCAATTAAAATAAAGCAATACAGGAAAATAAATTGATGAATGAATTAAATTAAATTTAAATGATTATTCATTCATTCATTCACTCACTCACCCACCCACTTATTTATTTAGTTATTTATGTATTTGCTTACTTTTTATTTATTGTTTGTTTGTTTTTTGTTTTGTTTTTTTGTGGAAACCAGTCCAGTTTAAAAATATGTATTACTGTTAACCACCACCTTAACTTTACTTGGCTTATTTTCTTACTTAGTGAGTGTGTTTGTTTTTTGTTTGTTTGTTTATTATTTATTCATCCATTCATTTAATTTATTTTCATTTATTGCTTTATTTTAATTAAATTAATTTAATTTAATAAAATTTAGATTCTTATTGTTGTTATTCAATTATTATTATTTAATTAAAATAAAGCAATAAATGAAAATAAATTGCTTGAATAAATGAATTTAATTTAAATGATTATCAAGATCAAAAAAACAAGTCAAATCAACTATCGCTCAAAACCTCACAAGGTGTTACAGTCGAGGCAGTGACTGAATATAAATATCTTGGTTTCATGCTTGATGATTCATTATCTTTTCAATCCCCTATCAATCAATTAAGAATAAAGTTAAAACAAAAACTTTATTATAGACATAAACCCTGCTTTTCATTTAAGGCAAGAAGACATTTCGTATAAATCGGCATCTATTACATTTTTAAGTTTTTTGGATACTTTGTATCATGGTGTGCTTAGGTTTATATTAAATTGTAATGTCAGTACATAAATAAATACAGTAAATAAATTAAATGAATGTTATTGTTTGTATTGTTTTTTGTAATTTCAGTTTTTTTGTGGAAACCAGTCCAGTATTATCAATTCAATATGTATTACACTGTTAACCACCACCTTAACTTTACTTGGCATTATTTTCTTACTTAGTGAGTGTGTTTGTTTTTTGTTTGTTTGTTTATTATTTATTCATCCATGCATCATTTAATTTATTTTCATTTATTGCTTTATTTTAATTAAATTAATTTAATTTAATAAAATTTAGATTCTTATTGTTGTTATTCAATTATTATTATTTAATTAAAATAAAGCAATAAATGAAAATAAATTGCTTGAATAAATGAATTTAATTTAAATGATTATCAAGATCAAAAAAACAAGTCAAATCAACTATCGCTCAAAACCTCACAAGGTGTTACAGTCGAGGCAGTGACTGAATATAAATATCTTGGTTTCATGCTTGATGATTCATTATCTTTTCAATCCCCTATCAATCAATTAAGAATAAAGTTAAAACAAAAACTTTATTATAGACATAAACCCTGCTTTTCATTTAAGGCAAGAAGACATTTCGTATAAATCGGCATCTATTACATTTTTAAGTTTTTTGGATACTTTGTATCATGGTGTGCTTAGGTTTATATTAAATTGTAATGTCAGTACATAAATAAATACAGTAAATAAATTAAATGAATGAAAGAATGAATAATAAACAAACAAAAAACAGTAAGTAAGAAAGTAAGCCACTAAAAGTTCTGAGATAAATCAATCAATAAATAAATATGAGCAAGTAAATAATAACTGACATCCACCCACATATTTATTTATTTATTTATTTATTTATTATAACCAGTCCAGTTTAAAAGTATGTACTACTGTTAACCACCACCTTAACTTTACTTAGCTTACCTTTTTTTTCTAAGTGAGTGTGTTTGTTTGTTTATTATTCATTCAATTTTATTTTCATTTATTGCTTTATTTTAATTCATTAATTTATTTTAAATTAAATTAATCAAATTTTAAATTAAATTCATTTATTATTTTGAATATATTATTATTATTTATTTAAATTTGAACACATTTTATTCAAATGTGCCAATTTGGTCATTTAAAATCATTATTTATTTATTCATTTACTCACTCACCCACCCACTTATTTATTTATTTATTATAACCAGTCCAGTTTAAAAATATGTATTACTGTTAACCACCACCTTAACTTTACTTGGCTTACTTTCTTTCTTAGTAAGTGTGTTTGTTTGTTTATTATTCGTTCATTCATTCAAATGTATTTTTTATTTATTGCTTTATTTTAAATCATTAATTTATTTGAAATTAAATTAATCAATGATATATTTATGAATATATTATTATTATTATTATTTATTTAAATTTTAAAGTGCCCCTATTATGCCATTTTAAAGGTTGCTAATATTGTTTTAATAGACTCCCAAAACAGGTTTACATGTATGCAAGGTCAAAAAACACTTCAGTTTTCTCTAAAAATAGATTTAATTTTACTCCATTTCTAAATGATTCATAAACGACTCGTGCGAAGCAGTTCGAAGAATCAGTCTCTCTAAACCCCTCCTTTCCGTGAGCCCTCACTGCTGTGATTGGTCAGATGGCGCAGTCCTTTATGATTGGTCTACCGCGTACAGCGTGTCGGAAAACGAAACGCCCATTGCCATAACTGACTGACAGCCCTGGAGACTTGTCAATACATAGAAAAGATGGCATCGATTTTACCATACCAATTCCAGCCAGAGTCTGATGATAAAACGGTTGAAGTGGCTGATCGACAAGTTAGCACGGACTACCGTGGAAAGTGCTCGCAATTTGCTTATGTAAGCGAACCGGGCACACCTCTATGTTGTAAACTTAAACATTGTATAATGCATTAAGGCGGCTTTCACACCGAACGCAGAAAGCGCTGCGCTGCCGCTGGGTTCAGTGCAGCCCTTCAGAGCGCAGCGGCAAAAGTTCATTTGAACAACTCATTTAAACTTTGCTCCGCGGCGCGTACGCTTTGGTAGAGGCCGAAACAAGCCGTCCTCGCAGGGCGGAAGAAATTGAAACGAATGGGTTTCATAGCACAGCGCTTTCCGCATTCGGTGTGAAAGCCGCTTCGTGCGCCATCCTTTAAAATTACTCCAACTAATGAGACAGACAGACAGTCAAGCTGTATCAATCACAAACTGTCAGACTACAGTGGGTCCACAGCTGAACAACAGAACTACACAAGCGTGATTTAGCCGGTTAGCATGACATGTGCAGGGTTGTTACACAACATAACATACACAACTACTTATTTTTTGAACGATCGCTAGAAAATACAATCTTTGTAGATTCATCATCTTTTGAAAGTGAATATAAAACAATTTTACTCAGAGCGTAGGCTACAGCGTCTTCCGTATAATGTACGTGTAATTTCCATGTGACGTAAACCACATGGAAATGTATGGGCGGGCAAGTTGTTCGTGACGTAGAATGTGGGTGGACATTATGCAAATATGTTTCTTCGTGACGTGTGGCTGTAACAGAAAAAGATTCGAAATCCTGACGACTCGTTCAGGCAAATGTGAGCCGACTCTTTTTTTTGATAGACAATAACTTTATGTATCGTGCACTGTCAGCTTCACAACTTTGCAGATAGTTTATGTTCACATACAGCTACATGACACACTACATGAAAGATCATATTTGAAAAGGCATAATAGGGGCACTTTAACACATTTTATTCAAATGTGTCAATTTGGTACATTTAAACTGATTTACTTATTTATTCATTCATTCATTTACTCACTCACCCACCCACCCACGTATTTATTTATTTACTTGTGCATGCTCATCTATCTATCTATCTATCATCTCAGAACTTTTAGTGAAAACCAGTCCAGCTCAAAAATATGTACCACCTTAACTTAACTTGGCTTACTTTCTTACTTAGTGAGTGTATTCCTTTATTTTAGTCAGTTCATTTATGTTATTTATGTTATTAATGTTATTTTATTATAATGTAAAAAAAATATTATTATTTATTTTTTTAAAAAATGATTAAAAGGTGTCAATTTGGTACTGTATTTATTATTTATTTAACATTATTTTTCTCTGAACTTTCAAAAATATGTACTACTGTTAACCATAACCTTAACTTTCCTCTCATGAAGTTTTATATAATATCACTGTGTTGAGATGAGGCTGAATCCTGCTGGTTCTAGCTGTGGACAGTTTACAGTGAAGCGCATAAAACAATACCTCCATTTAGAGGCCGCAAAAACATTGATTAGTGTCTGAGCGAGAGGGAAATGTGCTGATTCCTCACCTTATCTGTTATTCATTAACAGCTGGCAAAAAAAAAAAAATAAATAAAGAGGAAATAGATAACCTGCTACTGCTGCCGTCAGAACAGGATGACAATTTGCTGACAGAAAAAAAATCTTCACACTTCTGGCGTTTCGGCTTACCTGCGCAGTTAATAGCTGCAATAAGAACCAAGCCACGAGACCCTGTTTAAGATCGGTAGGTTTATATCATCGTGACAGAAAAGCCAAAGTCAGCACCGTAGATGGCAAATATTCGATTTTAGGTTGTAGGAACACAAACAATGGTTCTTTTGAAAAAATCATGATATTTGATTGTTGTCTAATGTGTTTACGGTAGCAAAGAAATAAGTTAGTGGTGTCCTTGAACAGATCTTGAAGGAGAAAAGGCATAGAAGTTGCATGCTGCATGCAAAATATTGCTGTCTTTTACACTGTCGTAAAAGTAGGCTATGACATTATTGCCTATAAACGACAGAAGACTGTACAATTGGTTCAGTGGCCTTTGTTGGTTTATGCTGTAAAAGCATCTTTCTGAACTCTTCATAAGGTGTTCACAGCCAGATGGTTTATTTGATTGGATTTAAATGGAATAAACATAGATTAAACAGTTTTGATTAATATCTGGCCTTAAAAAGCAACAACTTTATATTTTGATTTTGTAATCGCATGATTTCTGGGGCTTGTCTGTATAGCTTACAATAAACTTCAGAAATGAAGCGATAAATCAGATGATTTTTTAATTAACTGAGCCAAATTGAAACGTCCTGAAATGTATTTCTCTGAAAACTGTGTTTGCTTTGCAGGTGTTTGGTAAGAGCGTTTCACTTCTCATGGCCGCTGATGGCCGTCCTGCGTGCCGCTGCATTAATGAGGCTGCTCCAAACCTAGCCTTAATCGCAGAGGAACCCATGCAGGTAATTGCCTTTGAATGTTTAATTGTGTGTGTATGTTGGGTGGCTGCTGGGAGGTGGGGACATTGAGTGATTTTGGGCAGGAGGACCTGATTTCAGTATGTCTCTGGAAAGATCTGGAGCTCCAGTTGTAGAAACAATTAGGCCTGAATTCAGGATTTACGGGGAATCGAATAACTTGTGCCGTTTTGTCTGGGCTACAGACAGAATGAATCCTTAAATCATGTGGCAAGTAGTCTTTTAATAAAGCTTTTGTCTTCAATATGATATCAAGTTTTATTACCCTGAAAGCACCCTCCCGCCCCCCTCCAAAAAACCAATAAATGCCAGGGTTGTTACTAAAAGTACTTTATAAAAAAAAAGACATTTTATTATAATTGTAAATAAAACAAAACAAAAAATATTATTTCAGTCAAATTTTAGCATTAAAATTATTATTAGTTACTTGTCGATTTTTTTTTTTTATTTGAATTCTTTCTTTAAATTTGAAATAAAATAAAATTTAAAAAGTACATAAAAATTCCATTAAACATTAGAAATGTTAAAACTGTACTAAGTATTTTTTCAAAATTGTAAATAAAATTGTTAGAGTATTTTTTTTTATAAAAAAAAAAATATTTCACATTTATTCACACAATATTTCACATTTATTTTCACATAAAATGTCACATTTAATTGAATGCCGGTTGTAACTATTAGTGAATTTTACTCGCAATTTTTGTTTGAAAATTGTTTCAAGTCATTGTGTGTATGAATTGCATTTATGCATTTTTTGAATAAATTAATAAATAGGGTTGTTACTAAAACTGTGCTGTAAAAAAAGCCATTTTGAAATTGTAAATACAATAGATAATTGGAATATGTTTTACAAATACAAAATATTTAAATAAAAATTTCAAGAGGTTTAAATGTGTTACTTGTCAATTTTTTTGTAATTATTTGTGAAATTTCCTAGCAAATTCTAAGTGAAAATTGTTTCTACACCATTTTGTCAGTCTGTTAATAAAATAAAATAAAAAATGTAATACAAAAATTCCATTGAACATTAGAAATGTTGAAACTACATTAAACTACATTAAATAACACTGTTAGAATATGTTTTATTAAAAAAATACAGTTTCAGTCTTTAACATTTTACATTTACTTACATGTAATATTTCAAATTTAATTGAATGTGTTACTTGTCAATAGTTTCAAGCCATATAAATTGCACATTTAATGCATTAAGTAAAAATTGTTTTTACACCAGTTTCTTCAGTGTATTATAATAGGTATTTGAAATAAATTTTGAAATAAAATGAACAATATTTTATTCATAATTGTAAATAAAATTGTTCAGATATGTTTTATTTAAAAAATCACATTTCAGTCTTAAAAAATATTCACATAAAATTTTACATGTAATTGAATGTGTTACATGTTGACTCTTTGTAACTATTTTTGTGTGAAATTGTATGTATAAATTGCATTTTTATGCATGTTTGTATAAATCAATAAATGCAAGGGTTTTTATTAAAACTATGCTGTAAAAAAATGTTTCGAAATTGTAAATAAAACAAAAATACTTTTACAAAAAAAAAATATTTAGTTCAATTTACGTTTCAATGTGTTAATTTATTGTAATTATTTGTGAAATTTCCTAGCAATTTTTAAGTTTTTAAGTTTAAGTTTTTACACCAATAGAATAGGTAATTTAAATAAATTTGAAATAAAATTAAATAAAAAATGTAATAAATAAATTCCACTGAACATTAGAGACATTGAAACTACACTGTAAAAAAAATATTTTTCAAAAATGTAAATAAAATTATTGGAGTATGTTTTACTAAAAATAATAATATGATTTCAGGTTTTACTTTAACATTTCACATTTCATTTCACAGAAAATGTTACATTTAATTGAATGTTTTACCTGTCAATTGTTCAAAAAAAAACATTTGTGAAATTTAATCGCAACTTTTTGAGAAAAATGTTTTAAGCTATTGTATGTAGGAATTGCATTTTTAATGCATTTTTGTAAAAATTAATAAATGCCAGGGTTGTTACTAAAACTATGCTAAAACTAAAATTTAATTTCAAAAGAAAGATTTTTGGAAAATGTTTTACAAAAAAACAAAAAAACAAACACACTATTTCAGCCTTTTTTGCCTTTGTAAATAAAACAAAAAATATTGGAATGTGTTTTAATTGCAAGAAAATTTACATTTCAATGTTGTTGTTTTTTTTGTAATTATTTGTTAAATTTCTTAGCTTTTTTAGTAAAAAGTTTTACTACACCAGTTTATTCAGTGTATTAGAATAGGTTAATAAATTAAATTAAATTAAATAAAAAAAAAAATAAATAAATTCCATCAGAAATATCGAAACTACATTGTAAAAAAAAACAACAAAAACAGATTCTTAGAAGTTGTAAATTAAATTGTTGAGTATGTTTTATTTAAAAAAAAAAACAATATTAATAAAAATTTCAGTCTTTACTTTAACATTTCACATTTAATTGAATGTGTTACCTGTCAATTGTTCGTAACTATTTGTGAAATTTATTTGCAATTTTTGTGGGAAAATTGTTCCAAACCATTGTATGTATGAATTGCCTTTTTAATGCATTTTTGTATAAAACCAACCATTTTGTAAATAAACCAAAGACAAAAAATACTATTTTAGTCTTTCAGTTTCAAAATTTTGCATTTCAATGTGTTACTTGTTGATTATCATTATTTGTAAAATGTCCTTAGAATTTTTGTGTGAAAATTGTTTCTACACTATTTCTCTTCCGTCTAGCTAAAATAAACAAATTAAAGTTGCAGTACAAAAATTACTAAAACTAAATGCAAATTAATTAAAGCTGTAAAGAAATATTTTTTAAAAGCCCCAAAACTAATAAGAGTGACTAAATTGCACAACATAATTACTAAAATATGAACTGAAAACTGAAAATATAAAACTAAACCCTAATTCAAAATAAATAGTGTAATAATATATAAATAATTTTAAAATAACAATGATACAGACGTTAAAATATCATTGTCCCAAAAATATAGGTGGTTCAGTTCTTTTGTTTAACAAAATAAACATAAAGAATATATTTAAAGAAATACAACATCATATATAAAGAACAAACAACATACTTTCTTTCTGTTTCCATTGATATTATTTACTTATTTTCTGTTAATTGATTTTTTGTTCTTTCTGACCTCTGGGTGGCACTAGTGAGTGAAGCCTCAGCAGACTGATTCACACAACAGGCCAATGTGTAAAAAGCACTGAAACTCCACCAGACTACCGAAACTTTTAAAACAGCCGCTGAACATGCAAATCGCCACCAAACGCGGTACACCAGGAACACTAATATCTAACTAACACACACGCGTGGTCCTGTGGCAGGTATACGGGGACCTTGGCCTTCTTACATCTGGAATGTTTAGGAGTGGCAGGGTGTTGGCAGACTAAACATATCTCCTTTTCTTTCAGTGTGAGTTTCATTTATGACACACAAACCCGATTTATACCGCCATCCTCATTCCAACAACTTCATGGAAGCTGTAAGCAGATAAAGTCGCAGTCTGGAAAGTGAATGTCCTCCGACCACTCAAGTCACAGCAAACAAAAGCCAAGCTAACACATTTGTCTCCCGTGACCTTTCACTATCATTGATGTGCACCTCTAGGCTGGAGGCCGAAATGGGATTTGGTTGGCGTCTTTTTTTCTTGCTTTCATGCCTCAGTGTGTCTGCATGTGTGTTTTTGGGTCATTTGTTTTCTCTGAGTCATTCCGTTTGAATATGCGCAAGCTATTAACCTGAGCGCCAGCTGTCTGATGAATTGCCCAGATTTAGTCAGGTGGACAGGACTCAGCATTCACACCTCTCTCCACCGCTAGAACTGCTGAGCCTTACCTGTGCCGATTAGTTTCCAGCCGAGTTGAACTGTCCGTTACAAAGTGCCCCATGTCTCAATGACACAGACGTTCAGTGCTGGCAAAAGAGTGTGGAGCCTTTTCACATTTCTGGGGATTTCTCAGAAGCGGAAGTTGTCATAGTTGGGTAAACTTTATAGTGGTGAACGTAAACTACAATCAATATCTTTTTGGGTTTTTTTTGGGGTTCCTGTTCCTCCAAAAGCAAAAGAAAAAACCATACTTCCATTCCAAAAGAGGAAAAATATAGAGAGAGTGATAACGGGGGTCAGATCTAAGAAAGATGTATAAAGTCCTATGAAATCACGGAATCCACTCAAAAAATATAAAATTTACTGTGTAATGCGGAATGTCAAGGAATTTGCCAAATTTGGGATGAATGAATCAAAAGTAGGTCAGTAAACTTCAAAACACAATATGGAGTGACTGTGAATATTAAGCTGCAAAAATACTATTAAAATATGAATCCTGCATGTTCTGCATTTCTGTGAATGAATGGCGCACATGCGCGGTTTTGTTAACTACACACATACTGAAGTACGCAGTGTTTTCAGCCTCTGCCGCTTCAATGTATGAGTACATGAACACATAAATATAATCTCTAAAACTACTCGTCATATCGTCATATCATATACAAACAGAAACTTAAAGGTCTTCACAGCAACCCGTCAAAATAAAAGTTTGGTTTAACTTGAAGAAACTGTGACAGAAATATGTTACTATATGCACTGAGCCTCGTGACGCATGTACTTCTGTTTCGAAATATCACGGCTCAGTTATTTCTGATGTGCTGTAATCATTTAGTTGACTTAAACGCCTAATGAAATGAGAGTTCGTGGGGTGATTTTAAAATCTGTACATTTTCGAAGACAGGAGAAGACATGTTCTGATGATTACTGTGTACAGAATTTTCCAAACTCAACAGAAAGTTAAGTTTTAATCCAACATAAACCGACCTGAGAAAGCATACATGATTGTTTCACCACAGGGTGTCAATGCTCTAAACTAGCGGCCTAATCGCGACGCTGCAGTGTTTGTGAGATCTGATGAATAAGATCATAATGAACCTTTATTTATATGTATTAAATATGCTAGTCACTATTCTGTGTCATTATTTCACTGTATGTTGCCTAATGCCAAAATATGAATATTCAAAGTCGTCGCACTGTCAACGTGTTACTGTTAAAAATTATTTCAATGTTTAACATTGTTAAAAAACACATTCATTCAGCCATTTTAAACAATGGAATAAACAGTAGGGGCTCGGAATAAGATCACCAACATACACAAACAAATTAGCCACTGACTATAGTTTAACAATGGTAGGCTATTTGTAGTAAAAGTGTTGTTATACAAATGGTAAAAATGGAAAAAACATGGCACTTTTACTATAGTAAAACCATGGTTAATTTTCGTAAAGGTGTATATCAGGTGTGTATTTAAAACTGTACATTCAACAGGTATGAAATATAATCAGTAAAAGAAAAATACTGTTCATGAGAATGCGGCAGGTTAGTGGGGAAATATATTTATTTATTATTCAGAATGCACATACGGAAGGGAATTATATTTATAGTAGAATTTCAGCAGGTTGAATATGATTCATGTTAATGCAGAGAATATGAGAAATGCCTGCCCTAAAATATAGTAATATTCTGCATTCTCGTTAAAAACTGTATGTAGGTGCACTGAACTTCCGAGCCGTATTAAGTAGAACGCGGAAGTAGTTGTGCAAGTAGTCCATTATAGTACTAGTACTACTAATAAAATTATTATTACAACATTAAGAAAAAATTATTTACCAAAATTTATTTACCAGAAAAATGAAAATGCACAACACAGTATTTCTGAAAAAAAAAAAAAAAGAAATACATTTTTTAAATATTTGTTAAATATTTTTTTCATAAAATCAACTAATTAGAGATGCTTTTCATTATTACAATTTAATGAGACCATTAAAATTTTTGTTAAACTTTAAATAAATTGCTTAAATTGTGTAAGTTTCACTTTTGTTAGATACAAAAACAGTATTGTTTATAAAATTATATTGGATTTAGGCGTTGAGCATGACACTCGCTGTGACAAATACCGCAAGCGGAGTAATACAAATGGTGAAACGGTAGGAGTTCTGTTATCACTAGAATATCGCACTCCTCTCAGCCAATAAGATTCAAGAATTCCAGAAAGAACTGTTGTAATATAAATAAATAAATACATTTCAATTCATACAGGTCTGGAACCACATAATGATTTTAATCTTTTATTTATTTATTTTTGTTTTGAGTGCACTGTCTCTTTAAGCCCTTTAAAAATTCTATCCTATTTTATAGCCATACCTGAATGTTGATCTCAGGAGAGCATGTTTAATAGCACAAACTGCTAGGAATTACAAGCTTGTTTTAGTAAAACCTTGTGAACGCTACTTTTAAGCTGATCTAATGGTTCAGAATTGCAGTGGGACAGGCAAAAAGGAAAGGGAGGTGTACACATGAGGTCATAGAGCTCTGATGAGGAGCTAAAGAGGACATCCCGACCCTGAACCGAGACCGGGTTTCCCCATAGACGCCTCCCAACCCAACTTCATTCATTTATCTTCAGAATATTTCTCCTTATTGTCTCTGAGATACGCAAGCTTTCATCTGTTCGAAAGGATGTGATACCTAACACCTGTTGTAATTCCTGTGCCACAAGAAAGAATCAGTCTCACAATCACTTTAGCCAATCAGTATTTGAATCAGTATAGCATATTAAGAATTCATAAAGAAACAAATAATTCACTATAAGAGGCACAAAAGGCAACGTGTGGTTTGCCTTCATGCCAATAATTCACCAGGCAACCTCAAAGCCAGTGCGACTGGACAGGTCTTAACAAATAAAGGCATTTGATTCACTGGCTCTACACACGTCTAGTACTTGTAAGAATAAACACAACAAAGAGACTTTCATGTCTCAGGCACCATTCAAGAAAAGTGTACACACATCCCCACACTTACTCTCTAGTGTGTGTTGACTGAGCCAACAGCGTGTCAGTCAGTCGGTCGGTCAAGGCTCGAGACTGAGAGAACAACAATACGGCCAATCACAGACTGTGTTTGTACAGAGGGAGGAGAACCTTCAGTCTGAACCACATTGTATTAGGCTTCAGCCTCAAGCCACTGTAGGCAATTTTGATATTACAGGAAACACTTTAAAAGAGACAGACGTGTAGATGTTTGTGAAAGATGTTTTCTTCATTTTGAAGAGATGGACATTGTTAAATTATACCATATTTATTGCATTAAAATTTGTTAATACTTTATAATAGTTTAGGGATGGATAATTTTATCAGTTGTTTGTCTATTATTAATGCAGCAATACATATGACTCCTAGTTTTCATTAATAACCATTGCTATATTGATGATAACTTTGTCTAAGGCTCTTATGAATGTTTTTAGCATGACGTAACTAGTATTCACTATCCATTCTTGCTCATAGGCTTACTTCCGGTTCATTAGCCGGTATAGGGCAGTAAGGAGAAAAATAACGTGCAGTAAACAGTAAAACTGTTTGCACTACAAACCAGTGTGTTTTAAGATAATACATTAAAATAATATGGTAAGACACACCAATTCACAGTAGCAAGTAGCAAAACGATATATTTTGTACAACTAAAAATAACTGGCCGCCGATGAGACCGGAAACCCAACACATAAAATTTACAAACGGCCGCGCCCGCTCTTACGGGAAAATAAGGTGGATACCATGAAATAGCATATAGTTCTTCATGGCTTCATTCGTTCTTTAACCTACTTGTTATATCTGTGTGTTAGTGTTAAATGCTAATGTTTGTGATAGTGTTGATAACGTTTCTGAGGGAAAATATCATGATGATTTTTGCGTTTGCCTTACCGAATGTGGTATCCTGTCAGCTAACCTGTTCGCGGAGTTTTTTGATTACTGTCAGTTTACGTGCCGGCGATGCAGTGTTGCCAGATATTTCTATAAAAACCGAAAAATAAATAAATGTTAATCGAAAGTAGTTCAAATCTTTTGTAAATAAAATAAAATTAAGATATCGCTAACCCTACCAGTCTTGACCCTTACAGCTTACCGCATTAATTTTCTAAAGTGTTAAATTAAGTGGAAAAGACAAGTCCAAAGACGCTTAAAATAGATGGATCTGGCAACTCGCGCCCCGCGCCCTTACTTTGCCAGCGTCTCGCAGCGATCATTTTCATAGCATGGAGTCTAATCATTCAAACTTGTAAACTGTCTTAACTGAATTACACATGCAGACACTGGTATGAGGAGTTTTAAACAGCAAATTAGTCATTCAGAGAACAAGTTTTATTTTTTAACCTTACAGCTATGTTATTGTGTAGTTTGTGTCACATACAAATACAAAATTGATCCTCTAATGAAATGTAACCGAGGGCTGCCAAGTTTTCTCTGGGACAGATCAAAGCTTCATTTGCTTTCAGTTGAAACTCTGATCCAATCAGATCATCTGGGCTCTTAATCAGCATCAATCATGGATCATTGAACATTTCACAGTAAGAGCATCTCCATAAACTCTTCCCAGGTATTAAATCAGTTAAATTTAGTCAAATTATAGGTTGCTGCAAGTGTTTTCTGGTTTTCAAATATTCTTTTTATGATCTTCCAGTGCATCTAAGACATTTTTTAAATGACATATTCTTGAAGAAATATCAAGAACATAAAGATACATTGGAAATCATACTAATAGCATTCTTCATACTACTTTTATTCAGCATGAACAAATAAAAAAATAAATTAATTAAAAAGTAGCAATAAAAACTCACTATTTTTTGTAAAATTGTATCACATTTTCACCATTTTCAAAATGGATAATTAGAAATGTTTCTTAAGCAGCAAAACAGCATATTAAAATGATTTCTGAAGGATCATGTGAAACTGAAGACTGGAGTAATGATGCTGAAAATTCAGCTTTGCGTCACCAAAATAAATTATATTTTAAAATGTATTAAAACAGAAAATGGTTATTTTAAATTGTGATAATATTTCACAAAATTGCTGTTTTTATTGTATTTTTGATCAAATATAAACAGCCCGTTTGAACGGTAGTGTACCTAATATATTTTTATTCTATAATATATTTTTAAAATATATTTTATAATAAAATAAGATCATTTTTACAATGTGAGTCACATTAATATAATTTTTTAACTAATTAAGTCAGGTTATTTAGGTTACTTTGGATGGTAAAATCCAAATTTACCTTTTCAAATGTATAACTAACCACAAAACCAAAATTAGACAACACAAGTTAGTTGTTTTAAAAGAAAAACAAGCTCTTCAGTAGAGTGGAACGGTCGAAGGGTGCATGCTGGGGGTAAGGTCCGGGTTACTGTGTGGAACGAGACATGATCAGCGGCTGCTGAATCTCACACACACACACACACCATACCTTCTCTGCCCTTTTCGCCCAAAAAGTTTCCAAGCGTTCCGCTCTGTGCCCCAGACTGTGATGGAGGAAGGCTGAGGGTGGAGGAGGGTCACACATCCAAATGGCTGCCAAGCACAGTTTGGGTCAACCTGCAATGCTCATAGTTAACCTAAAACCTCTTGCTTCATTCTATTCACACTGAAACCACCAAGAACTGACTTAAACTGGATTCAACTTGCTTTTGAAATCGGAAGATTTTTAGAAAAATGGCCAAACAAAAACTTTAAAAGAACTTTTTGTCCAATGGAAAGATTCCATGGATGTTAAAGCTCCTTCATTGTACCATCAGTGCCAATAAAGAAGCATTACTTTTAAGAGCATACAATAAAACACACAAATCACTGAAGTACCAACATACGGCCTATGACTAAGAATACAAAAGAAAACGATCGGCCAGCTTTTGCTACTCCTTTACCACATTGTTTTCATATCTATATTCAAATATCAGCCTCTTCATAGGAATTGTTAGGAATAGCAATTAGCTGTGAAAACTTGTTGTTTGTCTCTCTTTCTCCACTACTATGTTTCCAAATTTTCAGAATGACTAATCATTGGATGAGTTTAAGATCATGTGTTTATGCCTGTGATCATGAATGTAAGTTATGGAGTGAGTCTCAGGCACCTGGCAGCAGTCCGGCCATAAATGAGTATTTGCATGCACTGTAACTGCCCTTCCAACTGCTCCACAAGCCTCCACAACACACATATTCAAACTGTCCAAGCTGGTGCACGTATGAATAGCAGTTCTGTGCTTTATCTAAATGTTTTGCTATTTAGAACACATTCAAAATACAGCAAAACCAGTAATATTGTGAAATATTTTTACTATTTAAAATTAATGCTTTCTATTTGAATATAGTGTAAAATGTAATTTATTCCTGTGATCAAAGCTAAATTAAAGCGTCATTGTCACATGATCCTAAAGAAATCATTTTAAGATCAGCATTTATCTGAAATAAAAAGCTTTTGTAACATTATACACTATACCATTCAAAAGCTTGTGGAGTCAGTATATTTTATTATTGAAATTAATACTTGTATTTAGCAAGGATGCTTTAAATTGATCACAAATGATAATAAAGATATTATATTATAAAGTTACAAAAAATCTAGATTTCAGATAAATGCTTTTTCTCTGAACTTTCTGTTCATCAAAGAAACCTGAAAAACTACTCAGCTGTTTTCAACATTATAATAATAATAAATGTTTTTTGAGCAGCAAATCAGAATATTAGAATGACTTCTGAAGGATCATGCGACTAAAATCTTACTTTAATGTTTTTTTTAAAGAAGTCTGTTCTGCTCACCAAGCCTGCATTTATTTGCTTCAAAGTACAGCAAAAACAGAAAAATGTTAAAAAATTTTTACTATTTAAAATAACTGTTTTCTATTTGAATATAGTTTAAAATATAATTTATTCTTGCGATTTCAAAGCTGTGTTTTTTGCATCATAACTCCAGTCAAACAATCCTTCAGAAATCATTCTGATATTCTGATTTGCTGCTCAAAAAGCATTTATTGTTATTATTATGTTGAAAACAGCTGAGTAGATTTTTTTTCAGTTTTTTTTTTGTGAATAAAGTTCACAAGAACAGCATTTAAAACATGAAATAGAAATCTTTTGTAACATTATAAATGTCTTTATCATCACTTTTGATCAATTTAAAACATCCTTGCTAAAATAAAAAACATAATTTCTATAATCCCCCCAAAAATAATATACTGACTCCAAATGTACACAACTGTTTTAAATATCAATAATAGTAATAATAATAACAATAATAATAATAAATGTTTCTTGAACAGCAAATCAGCATATTAGAATGATTTCTGGAGGTTCATGTGACACTAAAGACTGGAGTAATGATGCTGAAAATTTAGTTTTAAACACAGGAATAAATTACATATTAAAATATATTCAAATAGAAAGCAGTTATTTTAAACAGTAAACACATTTTACAATATTACTGCTTTTGCTGTATTTTGAATCAAATAAATGCAAGCTTTGGTGAGCAGAAGAGACTTCTTTAAAAACATTAAAAACCTTACTTTTCAAAAACTTTTGACTGGCAGTGTATAAAAACATCATTAGTCTGATTACTGAAATATCACTTGATGTTTGCCATGTGATTTCAGTGGCATCTATGATCTATGGGTTTATGCAGTTAATTTACTAAATAGGTGAATATTCTTTAAATTCTAAACTACTATTATTATTATTGTTATTATTACAGCACGCATTAACCAAAGTCGACAGAGTCCAAAGTTCTTTAGAGTTGTGCTGATAACAGGCCAGTGTGTAAACACGCAGTACCTGCGCGTCAGTCAGTATGGCCCGGGACAGCTCATTTGCATAAAGGCCCCGAGCAGCCGCCCACTCATTACCATATTTTATATCGCCTGCCCTCTGGAAGCATCATGGTAAGTTATATCGTTCAGTCCGACAGGGAAGTGGCCTAACTTCTCGGAGCAGGTGTCTTCGGAGGAGCTCAGTGGAGGCGTGAGGAGGGGAAATTTCATATACTGCATTTCCTTCTTTATACCTCCTTGCGTACTAAACTTTTAGATGTTTGCAAAAATGGTTTCTAAGTTGACATCTTTGCAACAGGAGCTTCTTAGCGCCTTGTTGGACTCTGGAGTTACCAAAGATGTGCTTCTGCAAGCGCTGGAGGACCTGGACCCGACCCCGAGCGCTTTTGGAGTTAAACTGGACAGTCTGCAGATGTCCCCCTCTGGGTCCAAACTCAGTGATACGGATTCAAAGCCTGTGTTTCACACGCTGACCAATGGACACAGTAAAGGGAAGTTATCAGGGGATGAGGGCTCAGAGGACGGGGATGATTACGATACACCGCAGATACTGAAAGAGCTTCAGTCTCAAAACACAGAAGAAGCAGCGGAGCAGAGGGCAGAAATCGAGCGAATGTTGGCGTAAGTTTCTGCTTCTGCTATTATCATTTACTTTTTATACAAATTAAAAAGGGATACAAGTGGAAAAACTGTTAAGGAGCTGCTGAACTGACATTTGCTGTAAAGGAGTTAAAGGCCGACTGTTAGTGTGACGTTAATGCCGTTTGACAAGTAGCTACTTTTGTCATTAGGATTAAATACAGAACGTTTATCAATTCGTATTAATATGCACAAAGTGTACATTCACCAAAAAAATGCTAATATAAAAACTAATTCACGCTGTACTGTAAAAAAAAAAATCAATCCACTAAAATAAAAGAGTTTAATTGCTGCCTCAAAATCAAACTTTTTAAATACCGTTTTTAATTTAAGCTAATTACTGAGTGAAAATTTTGAAAACCAATAACATTTAGTATAAATGACTAAAATTACTGTGACAGGTTAAAGTGATGGAATCAAATATGTAGTCATAATATACCGAAGAAAACATTTTAACACCGTAACATTGGCCTGAAATCACGGAAACGAAATTCAGTGATGATTTTTCTGAAAAGATAAATCGGCTTATGTTTACAAATTTAAAAGCACGCGCCAGTGTTTCCTCTTTTCACATTCTGGTTACTAATTATCTACGTGAGTTATTTCTTTAGCTTAGAGATATATCAACTAAAGAAGGTCTATTTATTATTAACCACCTCTGCCCTCTCGAAAGAAAATAAAAACGCGCACTTGTCTGATTTCAATGCCTTTCGACGTAAAATAGCTAATTGCATTTATTTTAGGCCGTGTAAAATTATTCGTGATAATTTCAGAACTATCATTACTATTATTTATCACTATAATAATTTTAAAATAGTTATTTTTGCAACTACTGTTTTTAAAAAATCAGTCCGACTATAAATGAAAGTCCTTGCATTTTTTACTACTAGGCTACCGTTTTTTTATCGATAGTTCAGCATATTTTTATAATCTTTACAGCAGTAGCAAAATAAAGATGAAAATCAAAACTCAAGCACGTGGGGTTGAGTTATTAATTTTATCCTATAAATCATCAACTGAAAGACACACAGTGACGAATGATTAGCGTGAATGGAGATCTAGTTATTCATTGTCGAAAGTTATAAACCAAGTTCGCTCACAGACATATGTCTTGTCAGTCTCCAAATCAAACCGTCTGGACAGATTTCTGGAGCAGAAGTTTAAGCTAAAAATGGTAAGACCTCATTTCGTTTTAATGTCCATCAATACTAGCCGCTTTTCGACAATGCTTTGATCGTTTTTGTTCGTTTTATTAGGATTTGTTCGTTTTATTAAGCCCGTTATTTTAACTTAGTTAATAATAAAAAAAATACACACCGCTTTTAATTTTTATAATTAATAATATAATTAGTTATAGATAATTATCTTTGTTGAATTAACCATACGCACGATGTTTCCGTGTAATTCTTTCTATCTTTCTTTCTCTTTCTTTATATATATATATATATATATATATATATATATATATATATATATAGCCTATTTTCCTTTTTTTTTATTTACTTCACCATATAAATGTAGACTATTTGTAGGTTGTATGTGAACGGCATTTTTTAATCATTATTTATGATGAATAAAGTTGTATGTATATGTATGATGAATAAAGGATTCAGCACCTTTGTCCTGATAAGTAAAAATAAGTATTATTTTGAAGCTAATATCAGAATATCATAATTACATTTTTATTAAGTAACATTTAGCCTATATAAAAGATTAAGACTTTTAAAAGTCATATCAAATCGTTTGGTTTCTCTAAATTAAACCAACCATTTCGTTTTAGCTTTTCCCCTATTTTTACCAGGAGTTCTATTTTTTATTTTTCAGTTTTGACTGATGAAATATTTTCTCCTCTCTGAAGGCATGTTTAAAACAATGTTAAACTATTTTGTTTTAAAATGGCTTGATAATGTTCTCGGTGAGCAATATGCCGTTAAGTCCTTTACTTCTCTCTAACTTGTCCTTTTGTAATTAAATCACAGTGGTTGAATTGCGCGCACGCAATGAAGTCTTTAACCTTTGGAATTATTTACAACCTATTGAATACGCTGATTAACGACTGTTTATTAGCGCTGGGAACAATTGACCGCACTTACAGATCTTAACATGTTAAACAGATTATAAATACACTATCATAAATGCGAAATGAGCGAAACCAACAATTAAAAGATGATTTATACTACTAATAAGGTCATATAAAATGAGAGCGTTGTAGTTATGTTTTATGTTTCCGGCCGTTTCAGGGAGGACCCGTGGCGAGCGGCCCGCATGATCAAAGGCTACATGCAGCAGCACAATATCCCTCAGCGCGAGGTGGTGGATGTGACAGGCCTCAATCAGTCGCACCTGTCGCAGCACCTGAATAAAGGCACGCCTATGAAAACGCAGAAACGCGCGGCGCTCTACACCTGGTACGTCAGGAAACAGCGGGAGATCTTGCGACGTAAGTTAATATTTGTGTTTCTTGCTGCATGTTACAGTTTTGTTTTACAGTTTGAATAATATAAAACTTGACGGTTCAGTTGCATGAAATTGAATAGTAGCTATCAAGCACTGCTTTCCAGCAGAATTTTTCAAAAAATATTCCTTTGATGTATAAATTCTTTTTCCTAATAATTATTTCTATTTCTAACCCTTCCCCCAAATTATGTAATTTTTAAATTTATGGAGATATGCCTACTATATATATATATATATATATATATATTTAAGGTTGCCCTACTTATTACATCACCTTTGTCAGGCATTTTTAAATTTATGTTGTCATAAACAGCACAATGACATATAAAGAGAAGTGTCATATAAAATTATGAGCAAAGGTCAAAGGTTATCACTCATAGTTGTTTCGTTTTACATCACACCCTCAATGCTTGTATGAAAATTCTGCAAGTGACACCAAAATCACTGTTTTATGTTTCAGAATTTAACCAGGCACAAGGCTCTGGCAGCAACATGTCAGACAAAGCCAACCAGGATCAGGTGCTGCTTTTTTTCTCAGAGTTCAGTCAGTCCGGGCAGAGTATGGGGCAGTCAGTGGACGATGCTGGCATTGAACCTGTTTGCAAGAAGATGAGACGCAACCGCTTCAAATGGGGTCCTGCATCCCAGCAGATTCTTTACCAGGCTTATGAACGACAGAAGAACCCCAGCAAAGAGGAGAGGGAGGCACTGGTGGAGGAGTGCAACCGGTACGGATGGACTTCCTATGAATGTCAAAACTAGCCTTACTTTCATCCCAGTTATGCTAATATGTTTCTCTTGACTATATTTAGAGCTGAATGCCTCCAGAGAGGAGTATCACCTTCTAAAGCTCACGGGCTTGGCTCCAACCTGGTCACGGAGGTGCGAGTCTACAACTGGTTTGCCAATAGGAGAAAGGAAGAGGCCTTCAGACAAAAACTGGCTATGGATGCCTATAGTGGACCAACGCACAGTCTGAACTCCCTTCTTGCACACGGTTCTCCACATCACCCACAAACCAGCAGTTCCCCACCAAGCAAGATGCAAGGTACTGACACATTCATAATCTCATATCTATTATTTGATAGTTCTGTTAGCCTGTCAATGTGGTTTAGGGTTTGAAAACACAATCACTGATCACTGGACTTTTTGGCGGCAATGATAATTAGCACAAACTTCATCATCATCATTCCACTAGTTGAAGAAGAGATGACGTAGTTGATGAGATCAGAGGGAAAGGGCAGTGATCAATGAGAGTGAGCTGAGCCAATGGCATTGTTATTCCCAGCTTTGAAACACACCAAGAACAATCTGCATTGTACCTGCAATCTCAGCTCTACTGAAGTCAGCAGGCAAGAGTGAGACACAAAGAGCAGCCACCCTTGGACAGGACTCTGGGTCATCCTTGGGTCATGCAGCTCAGCTCACTCTCAAGGCCTAGTTATACCTGTAGAGTTCACTGCGGTTTACTGCAGGCCCCACTCCTCTGTTATCTAACGAATTGTATTCCCAGAAAGATTTATTGACTTAGCTTGATATGGCAAGACTTCGGCAGTAAAAGCAACACACTCTTTGACTCAACCAGCTTATTACCTATTGTTACTCTTTCATGTTTGAGCACCAAAGAGTCCGAGTGCTTTTGCCGTGGGTGTGTTGCTCGTTTCTGGTCCTGTGGCATGGCATTGAGTGGCTTGTCTGTTTGCGTGTGGTGTTTCCCTCTGCACACCTGACCAGTCAGTGACCTCAGGTTGTGTGTTCATTTGGATAGGAAGGGGGAGGAACGGGATGGGGTCGGTCTTCTCTTCCTTGCTCTTAGTCGAGGGACTTACAAGGTGTCCCTACCAGCAGCATCAGCTGTTTTTTGGTGTCAGAAGCTGGCCTGACAAGAATGGCACAGCAGGACCCCTCATCACGTTGCCAGGGCACAGCCTGTATTATGCATGCTTAATTGACAATTAAAATCCTTGGCTACTACATCTCCCAGGCCTTTGATAAGGGACTCCCCTCTTCCCTGATCTCTTTACCCTCTCCCAGCAGGGAACCCTATTGTCTGTGGCATATTAGAAGACTGTAGTGACTGTAACCGAGGTTCATTTATCTCTGCTGGGCCAGGGGGAGGGACACCTCGAAGCCCCTCTTCACCTTTATGGGCTGTATAGAGGCAGTGGCTGGGCTCTGAGCAAAACAGCAGGAGCTGTCCGCTGGACTATTGGCTCTTTTCTGGCCAGACAGGACTGATGAGCCCCTTCTGCTCAAGGTATGGAGGGTACCGGGTGATTCCCGGTCTCAGCCCCCCTCTCGGAATCTACGCGAACCAAGGATTTGTTACAGAGGTCGTTACTAGGTCAGATCAGAGAGAGACTACTTTTTTATTGATTCTGGTTTGGCCTGTTGATAACAGACAGGCCATTTCGGCGCTGCTGGAAGGTCAGACGATATGTACCTTTGGGGGCTGGCTGTGATCTTCGCTGTGTTTGTGGTGTGGTGCCGTTGGGAAAGCAAACCGCTTCCAGAATGCTCTTTGATCCTATTTGGGTAAAATATGTTGGAGCGGTTGTCGTCGGCACTACAACTGTAGCTGTCAGTCTTTAAAACTATTGGTGAAGAAACTTTCATTTGAGGCTGTCACCTCATGACCAAGGAAACCAGAATATTTAGCCTTTAAGTAATATTCCCCCTCCCTTGAATGTAATAGCGAAGGACAAGCAAAGGACAGAAGAGTTCAACTGTCCTTGCTTGGTCTATTGGGGGCCACAGAAAGGCTGAAAGGCCGCGTACGTCCTGCTAAGACCCAGGAGGCCTCTCATATGCGGCAGTGCTATAATGAGCACTGCCTGGGGATGAAGAGCAAGGCTTTGATATTACATGCGTCCCAGGGAGAGCTGAACCTTTTAAAACCTGCTGAAGTCTACTGTTACCACTCCCCTTTAGGATTTCCCACTGCCCTCTGCCCTTTAACCAAGGTTAACCAAGCTAGCAAAGTTTTACATTTATGTATCTATCTTACCAAAAGCCAATTACAAAGCAAGAAAACAGATTCATAAATAGTGACATACCAAAACAATGTCAAGGAGTGCCTTACCCAAAAGCGAGTTCTGTTGTTACCAATGGAGTTCAGTGCTTTTGGGAAATGCACCCCAGGGCGACTGATCAGTCATTATTTAGCTATTTTGAGAATATTGCATAAGCCAATAACCTTGTACATTGTCTAGATATTGGTATCAGCATTGGTCGCTGGCTCTGAATAGCGTAATTACGACTTAGTTTATGATACCATTCCATGCAACTTTTATGTCACATTCTCAGAGGCTGTATTTTGGTTCCTGGTTCCCTGAGAAACAGAGCCCTCCTGCTGGTCAGCATGGCCCAGACAGCGCAGACCTAAATGACTGAGCATGAGAGGAGATCCCTGCAGTCCGAGTGAATGCCTGACGGAGTCAGACAATAGCCTTCTCTCTCCCTGACACTTTTAGTGGGTGCGCGGTAGTAAAGTAAAGACTGTTTATGGTCGCTGGCCCATTGTGTGCTGAGCAGGTTGTAGGCCCAATGGAGTGCTTTATTGTCCTGTGCTGGTGTTTACAAGACACTGTCGAGAGCTGGCAATGCCATAAGTGTGCAAAGTTGTGTCTGCAGAGTTCTCCTGCACAATGAAACACAACAGAGTGATCGATTGGTTCTAAGACCTTTCGGTCATTTTTGCTGTTCTGCTGGTCACTTGGCTTTTTGTTTGGTGCATCTCTCAGGGAAAGAGGCTATCACAAATAAGGTGTATTCCGTTTGACAGTGTCGTCATCTTGCTTGGCTGGTCACCCTGGTATTTGAATGTAGGAGTGAAAGTCTTTTGGGCTGAAAAATGTGTCCAGCATTAGCATTAATTGAGTAATATTTACCTTGTTCATATCCGTGGCGCTTGGGGTTGGTAAATATCTATTCGATAGGAGACAGCTGGATTCCTGTTGCCCCGAATAGTCCCAAAGAGTACCCAAAGAAGATAAAACAAAGAATTAAGGTCCGGTAGAGCATAATTCCCTCATAATTTCATATGTCACATAGATCAGGGATGTCCAGTCATGCTCCTGGAGGGCCAACACACTTCCTCCAACACACCTACCTGGAAGTTTCTAGTAATCCAGAAGACCTTAATGAGCAAGTTCTATGCCCTCCAGGAGGATTGAACCCTGACGTATAGTATTCCAACAGAGTTTTGAAGGTCACTCTGTGTAGATTTTAGAGCTGCAGACAACCCACATATACACATTCGAATGACCTTGACCATTTAGGGACCAGGTGCTGAGGCCCCAGTTTGTTTGCTCTGTTCTACCTTGTCTGGGACCAACAGATACAGGCCAGTGTCAGGTCAGGAGACTAATTTGACCATTTTCTCTCTTGCTTTCTCCCTCAACAGGTGTCCGGTACAGCCAACAAGGTCCTGGTGAAGTCAGTTCTTCAACAACGATCAACCACCATAGCAGCAATGCCATGGCAACCAGCCAGTCAGTGTTACAGCAGGTCTCTCCGGGGGCGCTGGACCCCAGCCACAGCCTCCTGTCACCTGACGTCAAGATGGTGAGCACTTTTGAGTCCAGATAAGATAACGCCATGTCTGCTCTTGACACTGAAACATGAAGTAGGGCCTGATAGATATTACCTTCACCCAAAGTGGGCTTACAAACGCTGCATTGTGCTAAACCCAGAAGTAGACGGTAGGCCTTGGCCCACAGTGCACCGCAGGGCCAATCTTAGCAAATGTTAGCCAATGTTAGCCAGTGGTAGTGAGAAAGGGGCACGGCCATGGCTGTGCCAACAAACCTGACAAAGAAACATTCTGTTTGTATTGATTAAATGCCCCGCAGAGGAGGAGAAGGGTGGAGTTGTGCTTGTTCCCTCTCGGTTAAGTGACACTGGCGCTCAATTGAGGTGCTTATCTGAATACTAATGTTTGAGTTGGGTGAGCTGTTCTTGTAGCTTTTTGTTTCAGAACAATTTTCCATGCATTAATTTTTCTGGCAAGGCTGCGGTGTTACACTACAGGTCAAATTCATCATGGTTTAGGGTGCGTTTCTGTCAACGGAAGTTGGCGTAGGAGGAAGGGAGTATGACAGCAGCTTATCTGAGCAGTCAGACAGTTGTCTGAGCATGGCCTCCTCTCAACTCAGCTTATTCAAATAAAGCCCTGTGTGTCTGTCAGGGCTCCAATACCTTCTTAAGATAAGAGTACAGTTGAAACAGTTGGTACAGAAGCATTCTAGTCATTCTATTGCTGTATTTTCTTCACAGATCTCGGTATCAGGCGGAGGTCTTCCTCCAGTCAGCACCCTGACCAACATCCATGCATCCCACCACGTGCACCAACAGACCCCCAACCTCATAATGCCGCTTTCTGGAGTCATGGCCATCGCACAAAGTGAGTGTCCAACCACTTTGCTTTCCATTTCAGATTCCACATGCATTCTCCACTTGACACCTCATTGTTCTCGCATCCAGGTTTAAACACGTCGCAGGCGCAGACGGTACCGGTCATCAACAGCGTTGCAGGCAGTCTGGCAGCTTTGCAGCCGGTGCAGTTCTCGCAGCAGCTGAATGGCCCACACCAGCAGCTCATGCAACAGTCACCTGGTCACATGAGCCAGCAGCCCTTCATGGCCTCCGTCTCACACTCACACAGTGAGTCCACTTCCTCTGTCCAGTATCAATTCATTTTCAAGATCTTTCAAAGGACTGTTGATGTGACCGTCTGTTATTTTTACAGTGTACTCACACAAGCAGGAGCCGCCCCAGTATTCTCACTCATCTCGGTTTCCCCCCGCCATGGTTGTGACAGACGCCAACAGCCTCAGTACACTGAGCTCAATGTCCTCCAGCAAACAGGTCAGTCATCCACAACATCAACCAAAATGCATTAACGTCTAATAGATTACTCATCCTCACGTTGTTCCAAACCCGCAAGACCTTAGTTCATCTTCAGAACACAAATTAAGATATTTTTGATGAAATCCAAGAGTTTTGTGACTCTGCATAGACAGCAATGCAACTACCATGTTCAAGGCCCAGAAAGGATAAACAAGAATACTGCTTTTGCGCAAAGAAAACAAAAATAACAACTTTATTAATCAATTCTGTGTCTTCGACACGCGTATACAAGAGTACCACGACGGCGTTCTAACCTAGAATAATTGAGAACTGCCACATATGCTTTCTGTAAAGTTCAATGCATGTTTGATATATTTCAGAATATTGCTTTTAAGCAATGGTCACCAGACTAAACAACAACATTTAATCACTAGCATTTCTGTGATCAGTGTAAGATTTCCAGAGTGGGCTGAATATGACCAACGTTGAGTTTTTCAGTCAACGTGGTTTTTAATTTGTGCACAAACCCAACCTACTGTCTTTTGTTTGGCTGGGTTTGTTGCACATCTCAATCAGTGAAGCGAGCCAACGTGTGGATACTCCTCAGAATTCCTATTTCCTTTGAACAGCTTGACCAATCAGTCACCCGTGATCCCAGCCGGAGCACGGCATGATTGATGAAACCACCTTTCGCTTTCATTGTCACTTCTTTCTTTCAGTAAAATTAATATCATTTTTTTATATCTTTTGTTTATTTTGTTTTGTTGTACATTTTTTCACTTTTTAATATTGCTTTTCTTGCTCTCAGAGCAATGTCACACTTAAGTCCAGTTTAGCAGTGTGGTCAGGAAATGATCCTCGCTGTTAATCAAAGCCATCATGCTCTTTCGGCTCCCCTGCCGTGGACGGGAGTGTATGCAGTAATTACGCCTCTTCCCTTTTCCCCTGCACTCTGACCGCTCTAGCCTGAAATGCGGTTTGCAGTCACCATTTTCACATGCCCAATTTCCCACGCTGCCACATGAATGGCAGCACCGACCCTTATGGCTTGGACGTTCTACCTGCATGTACTTATCAAGATGTTTCTAATTCTGGATAATTTTTAAATATTTCACCTGTGTGAGGTAAATGGAAACACTTTTTAGTTTTAGATATCTCAGGTATGTGGCTCCTCAACCCCCCAGGTCTGAGAGAGCAATTTCAAACTCTTATCAGCTTGCTGTATTTGGACTGGGCGGTGCAGTGGGCGCTCGGGGGGACATTACAAACCACGCTCGGTCTTTATAACCCTCCTGTTTGCCGAGCTTTCCCACCCAGCCCAACAACAAAAACTCACCTCCGTTTGGAGACTTGCATCTAATGAGTGTAGTCTGAGCAGCTGGATAGCACCTTTATCAGGTGAGGCTGTTTGTCGGCCAGCGGGTCACCACAGGGTCACCTGCCTCTCCCTCTCCAAAGAAAGAGCAAAAACACCTAAACAATACGAGAAAATGTTAGTTACAATGGGAAAGAACACACAGGGATGAGGTGTATATTTGGTCAGGTGTGGCTGATAAGGAAATTCCGCACTCGTACAGAATGCTTATGTGACCGTTTCCTCTTTCTCTCTCTTTTTGCAGTGTCCACTGCAGGCCTGGTGAGCACGTACACCTGACTTCCTCAATACCTAGCAACGGGAGCACATCGTCCCCACCTCCATTCCCCCTCATCGTGCCCGTATCTGTGGCAACCCATAATAAGCACGAGCGGCACGCTGGATGATGAGTTAGTCAATAAACCTGGGGAAGCAGGACTGACGAGAACGGACGCTGTTAGGTTGTTTTGTTGCATCAGAAGTCTGGCTTGTACGATCAACATGGGTACACAGTATTTTACTTCTCAGTGATGGACTTGGGTGATCCTGAAGAACAAAGCTACAGATACAAAGACCAGATGGAGCGGAAAGACCTGATTTCCTGGAATAGAAGCACAAAAAAAATGTCCATATGTGCTTGGTGAAGACAATCAGCCAATGTTAGGAGCACCTGTAGGAGTTTATGTAACGTGTAACTGATGCAAAGACGTCTTCCGTGAGATCTGAATGCTTAGACAATGTTCTGTACAGTTGAATGTAAATACAAGCAATTATTATATCGTTCGTATGAAGGATGTACATATTCAATAGTCCATGTGGTGTGCTGTTTTCTCTGTCTAAACTGTGATTCAGGATGTGACAATCTATGAAACATATATGCAATGTGTCGCAAAGTTTTTCGACTACTTTGTTGACGTCGAATCTTAAAAGTGAGAAAACTGTAAAGCACATTCAGCAAAACCTAAACCTATTGATCTCCCTGCAAGCCTGGTTTTAAAATAGACGCTATTGTCAATGTTGACTATTAGCATTAGCGTCGTCAGTTAGATAAGAGTCTGTGCCAAGACTTCCACAGTATGACAAACTCCCATCCAAGAAAGATACGGTCGATTCAGAGAGACAGATAACTCCATCCGCATAGCCACTCACAATCCTTGTGATATCAACGGGAATGGCCGTGAATCATGCCTTTCTAATCTAAATATTGACTTACAATCAAACTGTCATTGTCATGGTGGAAAGATACGGGACAAGAGCGTCCCGTCGAATGGTTATCAGTAGGAATTTCATAAAAGTTGGGAAATTGAGCCTGTTCGCCATTTTAAACAGTATTACCTGCTCACGCCACTCTGAACTACCAGGAAGCATTGTGAAATAGCTTTTATTGTGGCTCTTTACCTTGTTTTTTTTTTTTTTACATTTACATGTGAAAACTGACACTGTCATTTTGGTAAACTGAAGAAACGAGTGCACACGTCCCCATCTAAGAGTTTGAATACTTGTCAAAAGGTCACTTCAATGTTTGTTTTTAATGTTGTTGACTATGTTCCCACTGCCAGTTGACCTGAGGTTACAGTGCTGGTGTATTCTCCTGTTTTAAGCTGGATTTATACAAAATGTGATTCTGTCCACATTGTATTATTTTTGTATAAAATGAAATCAATCTTTTAAAATCATTATTTATGCTTTACGAAAAAAAGTTTCAAGTAAAGTTTTTTTTCTCAAGATTGATAACTGTGGTCTGTCTTTGATTTGTAAGCTGAAATGACATCATATTGTAGGTATACATTTCCTCATACTAAATATTATACTAGTGTTTGCCCAACTATTTTGCAATTTTACTGTCTCTAGCATAGTTTTTCTCTTCAACATGATTAATTTTATGACATGGGTGGTTGGAATGTGTTTCCTTTCAGCAAGGACCCATTACCAACCTCTCTTACCTGTGGCAATATGTCTTGTTAAGAAGAGCTTGTGTGGTTTTGGAACTTAAAGTCTGTGGAAAGTTACAAATGTATTGCTGAAAACACGCTATGAAGACTGTGAACTAGTAGTACTGAATTGTGACGTTTGACCGTTACACTGTTTTGTCCCCTGCCCTAACACTATAACAACTAAAGCGCATTAACATCAGCGGTTCGCCCGCTCAATCGCTAGTTACTGCCATTACCGTTGGTTACTACAGCCTACAGTTTGTCAGCTAGCTATGTCTTCGTCGCGTAAACGCATATTACGTAGTTGCGATGATTTACAAAACAAATCGGTTTCTCGCGAGTGGGCGTGGTTTTACCGCGGATGGCGGGCACGCCCCAAGCGTTTTTACTTATTCAGCGGTTTTTTATTATTCAGATTTAGCTGGGTACTTAATAACACATTTTTCTGTGGTGTGACAAACTCAGAACACATATTTAATATTGCTTTAACACAAAAATGAAAATTATGTCATTATTTACTCTTTAAACCTGTAATAAGTTTCTATCTTCTGCTGAACACAAAAGAAGATGCTTTAAAGAATGTTGACAACCAAACAGTTGATGGTATCCATTGACTTCCATAGTTTTTTCCCCCATAGTATGCAAGTACCGTCAACTTTAACATTCTTCAAAATAACATTCTTTGTGTTCAACAAAAGAAAGAAAGTAATTTAACCTCCTGAGACCCTGCACACTCATATGAGGGCATTATGTTTTAGAGAATTTCTCTGAAAATGTACATGGCACTGTTTTAAGTCTGGATGTCCTACAGAGCACATTCAGGGCTTTTCAGAGATACCAAATGTTTGGATGTTTTACCATGACCACTCCTCTCCTTGGTCTTCAAAAATGTCTAATATTAATTTAGTGACACTCTAATGATAATATGATAATATTTTGTAATTATCATTTAAATCTGACTAATTTTTAAACTGTGTGTCATAAATCAACATCTCAGGAAAATGTTATGGGGTTTCAAATATCAAAATATGACTTTCTTTTACGAAACAAGATGTTGATTTCATACATGTCCTCATATGAGGACACCGGGACTAAAAGCATGTTTATTACACATTTTGGGAGACACAACAAATGAATAGGGAAAGAAATTATATTTTAATATTCCTATGAAATATTATGTATTATTATGAAAATCTTGTCAATTATTACTCCTGTTACTTCTTTTTTCATTACATGTTGCCCCAAAAACACATTAATATGCTAATTAGATTTAGTTTATAGATCCTCGCTGTTATTGGATCATTGTGCATAATGAGAAAACCCTTTAATGGCCATTTTACACACAATTTGCATAAAGAAAAATGGTATATAAAATCATTCTGTTATAACATAGTTGAGACTCATCTTTATACAAAGTTTGGTAAAAAAAAAAAAAAATCCTGAAAACTAAAAATGTATTGGTGATTTGAAAAAAAAAATCAGTTGTTTTTGCCTATGCATGTTCATTCATGTCTTTTTATTTATTTATTTTAAATTGAGTCCCGATGTCCTCTACCAAAGACATAGCATAACTTATGAATGAAATATCATAATTTTTTTAATGCTCTAAACAATGAAAAAATACTTTTCTTTTTAACCTTTTTTTCTGGGTCTCAACAGGACAGGTTTGGAAAATTTTCATTTTTGGGTGAACTATCACTTTAACAGTCTATTTTAGGAATTAAATTCAGAATATTTTGACACTTTTATGTCCAGGTGCTTTTAATTAGGATTATGATTGAGTCTGGGAAATATTTCAAATATGTTGTGTTGTATTTTGTTCAGCAGCGTGAGTGAGGATCAAGTGCATGTCTGGAAGAAAACCTCCCTGTTGCTTTTTGTTTTCCTCCTACAGGTCTGCAACAACAATTTTTAAAATTCCCCACACAGGCTATTACTAAACTTGGAGGATGAGCTGCATGTTGTTGATGGGAATGAAACTCATGCCAATGCCACACAGTGAGAGTGACCACATTGTTGCTGTAGGGTGGAAGAGTATGCTGGGAAAACATGGCTCCCTCAACATGAGACTGTAATTAGGTAAATTTACCTCATTCTGCTCAAACAAAACGCACATTTCTGCATACAAAGGCCTTATCTAATAAAACAAGTGTTGTCATTTTAGTAATAGTCTTCTGTTTTTATTTAATTAACTCCTCATTCACAATTACAAATACATTTTGTCTATGTAGAGATTCTCATATGAAAATTAACCATGGTTTTACTACAAATAAAACCAAAAAACCAAGGCAACAACAAATTAAGCATGGTTTTCCTGTGCCAACCATACATTAACCATGGTATTTGTAGTAAAATAAAACATATTTTGAGTAGTTAGCTTTTAGCTTTATGCCAGTGACATGCTGATTGCAGCTCAAGCTGTACCCATGTTACACTTATTGTCAATTTAAAACTTTGTTCTGAGCTTTTTTGTCTTCATTTGAAGACAGAGTTATGAAAGAGAGCGTCCTGCTGGGTATACACTTGTAACCCAATGATGTCGCCCTGTTTGGTTATCAATGAGGCCTTTGATTTTGCTCCCAGGGAGCCACTAAAGATCTTACTGCTGCTCTCTTTTACTGCACTGCCCTGAAAAGAGCAGAGGAGCAGTGAGTGAGAGAGAGAGAGAGAGAGAGAGAGAGAGAGAGAGAGAGAGAGCAATGCTTATTAGCATTCTTAGGAGGTGTTGAGTTAACAATGCAGCCAACAACAATGATTATAACCATTGTTTTAGTTCAATTCAAGGACAGCGCTGTAAATGTTAGCCTGTAATTCTTGTATTTTCACAAGTCTATAATGGCATAAACACAATGAAGTGCTAATACTGGCGAAATTACTTAAGATTAATGATGTTGTAAGTGATGCTTTGTGGTAGTGAAACATGTACTGACTTTAATATTACCAGTATTCTGCTATATATATATAGCAGCAGAATACTGTTAATATTATATATAATATTATATATAATTTTTTTTTTTGCCATGTATTTTTTTGGAGGAAAAAATCAGCTTGAACATGCCAATAAGCATGGTATTTCCACATGTTTCTTGTAAGATATTGTATAATTCAACAGACACAGTAGGGAAGGCCTGGATCTTTGCTTCTGGACAAGACTCAGAGGTCAACACAAGAGCAAGATGGACACACAGAGAACAGAGAGAAGGGACAAAAGGACAGAAAATGGAAGTTACAAACTGAATGTAGCTGTGTGTTTAGTAGTCAGAGGAGAATGGGCACTACATCAACTCCAGCTGGGCCCCAAAGGGTTTTAATGGGCAGAAGAACCCAGCAGGGGTCAGAGGTCAGGAGGCCAATCTCTGCCAGGGCTAATTGGTAACACTGCTTCAAACTGAGATCAAAATTAGCCTTTGAAGTTTTGAACAATTTATAATATCAACATAAGTTTCAAAATAAGACAGCTACTCTACCAGTCAAAAGATTTTGAACAGTAAGATTTTTAATTTTTTTCAAGTCTCTTTAGCTCACCAAGCCTGCATTTATTTGATCAGAAATACAGCAAAATCAGTAATATTGTGAAATAGTTTTACTATTTAAAATAACTGAATATATGTTTAACATGAATATATGTTAAAATGTAATCAATTCCTGTGATTAAAGCTACATTTTCAGCATCATTACTCCAGTCTTCAGTGTCACGTGATCCTTCAGAAATCATTCTAATATGCTGATTTACATTCTGTTTATTTATTATTATTATTATTAATATATTAATATTTAAAACACTTCTTTATTAGGATTCTTTGATAAATAGAAAGATCCAAAGATCAGCATTTATCTGAAATGAAAAAAGATTTTAATTTTTTTTTTACTATAGAAATTAATACTTTTATTTAGCAATGATGCTCTAAATTGATCAAAAGTGAGGATAAAGACATTTATAATGTTACAAAAGATAAATGCTGTTCTTCTGAACTTTCTATTCATCAGAGAAACCTGAGAATATCAGCTGTTTTCAACATAATAATAATAAATGTTTTTTGAACATCAAATCAGCATATTAAAATGATTTCTGAAGGATCATGTGACTGAAGTAATAATGCTAAAAATTCAGCTTTGAAATCACAGGAATAAATTACATTTTAAAATACATTCAAATAGGAAACAGTTGTTTTAAATAGTACAAATATTTCAAAATTTTACTGTTTTTGCTGTACTTTGAATTAAATAAATGCAGGCTTGGTGAGCAGAAGAGACTTCTTTAAAAATATTAAAAATCTTACTGTTCAAAAACCTTTGACTGGTAGTGTATGTTTTATAAACATACATTTATTTTGTATATATGAATTGTATATATATATACAAAATTTTTGCTTTTCTATATATAATTTCAATACAAATATGTAAATATTTGTGTATACTAGGTATTTATTTATATATATTCTATATTTAAATTATACACACGCACAGTTGAATTAATGAATAATAATTCAATTTATATTATATAAAAATGTATATTAAACAATACAACAATGAATGTATATATATATATATATATATATGAAACAAAATTGTATAGATAGATAGATAGGTATAATAGATATATATTGTGCATATAAATATACAATTTACCAAATAACAACAGTAAAAACAATAATTTGTTTAATTTAGTTTTAATTGTTGTTTAATTCTTAAACTGAACTGCAAACAATTCACACTCTCCACTGAATTCACACAGTTCATAAATATCCAAAACATACAGTCTGTGAAACAAACCATAAACTGCACAATGGCTTGACAGTTTGACAGCAGCTGGATGACTTGAAGCAAATGTGGCAGAGAGGAATAAAAATGTCATTATTAATCACTGATTGTTCCACGTCTATTAAGAGGAAGCACGCTGCATTCAAACAAAATCATTACAGATGAGAAACTGCATGTAAACAGACATTTTCATGACCCCACAAACTCTGTGAAGGAATTTATCATTCCTGCTTTTGTCATGCTTTGGTAGTTTATTGATCGATTCTCTACACAGAGCCACATTTTGGAATGAGAATGGATCCATTCGGGCTTTGTGTCTAAATGGGAGCGAATGCATTCGGCCTTTCAGCTCAGAGACGGATCATACTGTAAAAGGGAGTCCTGACAGACAGCAGTGGCCGCTGATGCTGGTGCGGGATCTGGTGATTTATGGTGATTGGTGGGATGCTCTGAGTCAGTTGTGGGTTAATGTTCACCTGGGTCACAGAGCCACTGCTGGAACCTGCCTGTATTCACATCAGGCCCTCTGACGAGACTGGCCTCAAGCTAAACCCACCGCTCTCAGTGGGGAAACAGCGTCCTTCATAGCTGCTCAATGGATCCTAATGGTTATGTAAGGTGGCTATTCAGAAAGCTGAATGGGCTTGGGTGGAAAAGAAATATCAATCTTGTCCAATGCATTAACACAGCCAAACTCAGTACACCTCCCCTTTTCATGGTACTATTTAAAAAATTAAAACAAACCAAAACAAAAAACACTAACCAAGCCAAACAACAACAAAAAAACAACACAATATATACAAACAATATATATATTATGATATTTTTATAACATGTAGTACTAGCAATTTATTTCATTTTAATATTAGTTTATGTTTTAGTCTACTTATTTTCACACACACACACACACACACACACAAAAACAAAACAACAACAACAAAATAGCATATTCCAGTACTTTCATATAATTATAACAAAACAACGAATAATGTGAACATTGAACAAAACTAATATGGGACAATATGGAGGGACAGTGTACCAGTAAATAAACAAACAAACAAACAAACAAACAAACAAACAAAATTCTTAAACTGTTGATATTCAAGAAACAACATAGTTTGAATCTTTTCTGCATTATATAATGGTCCTGTCAAAAAAAATAAAAAGATAAATAAAATAAATAAATAAAATCCTTAAACTGTTGATATTCAAGAAACAACATAGTTTAAATCTTTTCTACATTATAACGGTCCTGTCAAAAATAAATAAATAAATAAATAATATAAAATATAAGATATAAAATATAAAATATAAAATAAATAAATAAAATCCTTAAACCGTTAATATATAAAAAAAACATAGTTTGAATCTTTTCTATATTATAATGGTTCTGCCGAAAAAAATAAATACATATAAGCGAACAAACAAACAAATAAATAAATTAATTAAAAAAATAAAATCTTAACTGTCGATATTCAAGAAACAACATAGTTTGAATTTATCTATCTATCTATCTATCCATCCATCCATCCATCCATCCATCTACCCTTTCTGCTGTAGTTTATTTATAAGACTACATTTTTTTAATTATATTTTATTTAATTATTTTTAAAATCTATTTATTTGTTGAAAGTGTATTGCTAGAAAACACCAAGATCAAATAAGTGCTATTGTGGTTATTACTAAAACTTTAAAACCATCATTTAAAAAAAATAATAATAAAAAATCACAAAGCACAACAAAATTATTAAAATGTTTAAGTAAAATTATAATGGAAAATGAAAATGTAAAAATAAAACCTAATGCGAAATATAAACAAAACTACAATAGTATATCAGTGATGCTAAAACATCACTTGATCACAAGTGATCATCAAAATCATCAAAATATTTAAATGTATTTCATCATGTTCCACATGTTTGTAATTTAGCGCATATAGAATGAAAACCAAACGAAACAGAAATAAAAAATACAACTGACTATTTGTTGAAACCCAAAGATAAAACTTACGAGGCCCCGTTTTTTACCCTGTTGGTGGAAATGGTTAAAGATGCTCAGAGTGACATTTAACGCCCCCTGGGACAAACCAGAGCCTGTTTAAGATCTCTGGGACAAACACTACAATGGCGCCATCACCTGTGCAATATGGGAACTACAACAATCGCAGGTGGTGAAACAAGTGCAAAAACCGTGCTATTTACAAAATATTTAAATTATATTAACGTGTAAGATGCACACGATGCAATACCGTAAATTTATGTTTACAATAAATTAAAAAAAATGACAATAATGTCAACGTTTATTGTTTCACTATATTAAAAAAACATGTTATAAATTGTAAGACGAAACCTAAAATGAATTGGTATATAAAAAGTATTAAAATTAAATGCATCAGTTTATGTTTAAAATTATTGTTCAAGACACAATAAAACGTTGTAATTAAGGTGACGCAGCTGACGGAGTGACCCCGGAAGTTGCGCAGGTTTCTCCTCTCGGATGACGTCACTTCATTGAGCTGTTTAAGATGGCGCTTCGGCCCGGATCAGGGGGAGGTGGCAGGTACAGAATTTCACGCTTTAACACTCTGTTATCTATTTTTTTCTATATGTATATACCTGCTAAAGTCAGTATATGTTAATTCACGAGTCTGTTTGAAAATTCAACCGTTGGTCCCGCACAGTTTCACTTTATTTAGCTTACCGTCTGCAGTGTTAATGGCTGATGCTGGTCAGCTGTGATGGTGATGTGACGTTTGTCATACTGCATCACAATGATCAACCGTCACATTTATATTCGTTTCTGTTTCTCTGATTTCTTTCATTTGCCATACCCGGGGATACATAACGATACTGATGCTCAAACATCTTTAAACCGCTTGTCAACCGACTGACTACCACCCAGAAATGGGGATTTGTTGGTCGTGTCTCAAAACCTAGTGAACTGCCTTCCTAGACAGCATTTCTGGGGTCTATAGGTTTGTTCGAACAATCGTTGATGACGCCCTAAAATTATATTCGTTCACAGTGTTTCCATAACAAAATGTTTTGCAGCATTTCCACCTTCCCTATATATATATATAGAGAGAGAGAGAGAGAGAGATAATACAACGTACACATAAACGTATTAATGTATTTTAATTTTTTTTGTCATACAAATAACCACTTTAACGTTTTCATATGAAAAACTAGTCAATGTAATTGCTGATATAAATTTCACAAACCCTGAGTACACAAAATTTTGAGAGAATATTGCAGTTTAGTGAGTTAAGTGTTCATTCATTTAGCTAATTCAGTTAATGATTCATAAAACTTTTTTTGCTAACTGCTAATTGTGTGTGTTTCAGTGATTAGTTTAAAAGAACTGGCTTAGAAGAGACATTTGTTCATGAATCAGACCACACTGTTGGCGCAGTATGTTTGTTTTTGCGAGCCACCCAAAGCAATTGAGGAGCCACTGCAAACCTTCTAACATTTCCAAAAATTCAATTTGAATATTTGAAAGTGTCCATTCTGACAAAATTTGATTTGGTCAATGATGTACAGAATTTTTGACATTTCTATTAATCCATGCTTCCAAAAAAACTTAAATTAGATTCAAACATTTGAACATGCTCATATGTGTCCAGAGTTTGATTAAATTGTTAATGATGTCCAAAAAGTGCACTGGGTTTTGAGGTTGTCTGTGCAGGACTATCCAACGTGACCAGTTTCCTTGTTTCCTGCTACCTGATAAACATCACAGGTTCTGCACAGTGTTTTTGTTTCATTTGGAGGTTAAAAGGAAGGGTAGACCAGACCAGAGCCACCCTGACCAGCATGATTTATGCTTGCAGATGAGACATCAAGTTCTGACTGTGATGTGGATCTTGACAGCTCCCAAAAATATTCATAGCTGTACTGTAACTGCAGTGCTGCATTCCTTGTTACTTATACAGTCGACCGGATCGCCCTCGTATCACCCTCGTATCACCCTCGTATCACCCTCGTATCACCCTCATATCACCCTCATGGCTATCACTGAGCTTTACAGATTTTGATATCAGGCCTGTAAGGCACTTTGAATATCCCAAAGTTTTCATAAAGTAGACCACATAACTGTCAGAAAGGATCGAAAGGCCAACTTCATGTTTTATTTACATAAAGGGCTTTAGTCTCTGCTGAACTGCTTGAATAATGAATGTCTAGTTTCAAACGGCACAGCACCAGGTAATGCTGATACCTGCCGTGAAACTAAATAACCACTGGGTTCTACATAGTGCTGTTTTATTTGGTGATGTAATAAAAGTTCAACAGCATAATCTGAATTTACGTAGAACAACTTTTTGCCACTTCTGTAAATAATGAGGAACATGCTCATGTGAAGTCAGTGAGATGATGCTGTTCAGCTGCTTAAGCTGTGTATTAATGTGTATTAGCTGTGTATGCAACTTTTGGACAAGAAACGGTTCTGTGAAGTTCTATTGATGATTGGCTAAAGCCATGATGGGCATCTTCCATATGGTTGAGTCCCTCAAACAGCTGCAGTGGAGGGCATAGGGAGTTTATTGGAACAGGTGTAACTGTATTGTTGCTGCCAACACACTAAAAGATGCTTATCAGGTCTGAGACTTCAGAAAAAAGGACTGAAGACAGCAATGTCAGAAATGCAATCTGTTATTCTGTTTGAGAGTCACTAAATAAATAAGACTGCCCACCCACACGGACCCAACACAAAGGTTTTGACAGTTCTCGGATTCCCATATCGAGTGCTGGAAGGAAAGAGCTGATTATCTGTGACAGCATAAAAAGAAATTAGGGACGTTTTTAAGGTTTATATTTGGTTTTAAATATTTGGTTAAAAAGATGGATTGACAGGGCTCTACGCTTACTTTTCTTTTTAGAAGCACTTGTGCTCCTAACTTAAATTTAAGAGGACAGTCCAAATTTCAGGAGCGCCTTCTAATCAATAATCAAAAATTCCCAGCCTTCCCATTACAAGGTGATATTTGACTCCTTAAAGTGATTTACAGGGGAATTTTGTTTTTACCTTTGTCATTTTTCTAACTTTTATGCCAAATTAAATTTTTTAAAAAAAATGGTATTTTATAAGCTTTTTAAAATTTCGAATTAAAGCAACAATAAGAATAAGTTACCAATCTAATTAAATCAGTATTACCAAAATTAATGTGTAGGACAACAAATATATTAGTATTATTAAGAAATATATATTAGTATAGTAATAATAAAAGAACACAAAATTGGCTTGTAGATGTATTTTCTAGGGATGTTCATTTCGGTTATTTTTCTAACCGACCGCCGATGCTCGTTAACTGATAATTAACTGTTAACCGACAAGATTATTTTAAATTAGAATGTGATTATTTTAGAAAGGATAAGTATCTGTGACTCGTTAAAAATAACAACATTTGTTATTGTTATTCTTTTGCAAATGGAGAAAGACATAATAAAGCTAGGCTATATATAATGAATGAATAGGCCTATATGATAAATATTTTTACTTAATTAACAAAACGAAAGAAAAAACTGCAACGAGTAGCTATATATGCAGAGTTTTGGTTCATTTTTGTGCCGCGCGAAAGGAAGACGGCTGAAAACAGCATCCTATTTTTCTTTATTTTTACAAAAGCACAAAGATTTGTTTTATTGTGAATGTACACAAATAAAAACAAACCGTTTACAGTTTCGATTATCTGCATGACTAGGAGGAGGCCTTTCCCCTGTTAGAAGGAAAAAAAATCAAGTGATTGTGCTGGCGCCACACACGCGCACAGAGTTAAGCATTGCTAACTTGACAATGCAGCCTTTTCATTATTCATATCAAAATACAGTCAGCCAAACATATGGAAAAATCACACTGCTTAATCGTTATCAGCGTACTGCCGTTATATTATGCCAAACAATATGTTTTATTTGGATATTGGAATGCAAGTGAAGTACAAAACCAGGTTTACATAATAAATAATATTTTGGCATTCAAATATACATCTCGAATACGGAAACATTTGGATTTGTGTCATATGAGAGACCCAACATTAGTTTCAGTTTCACTTTAGCCTAAATGATTTCGTATTGGCTTGTAGTTCATATAGCCTAGATTCTTATATTTTTCATTCTTGTACTTTTCTGAATACTGTTAAATTAAAATGATTTTTTTGTGGAGTGAGGGGAACTAAAAGCCTAGCCTATGTTTATAGTGTTTGGAAACATTGGCATCAGGTCTATTTTTTGAATGTAATAATAAAATGTGACTTAACGTTATAGACCTATGCGATTTATCTTTTCTTTTTTTTTTTTTCTCTCAAAAATGCTATTTTATTTTATCCATCCACCAAACATTTTAAAGTATTTTGATAAATTACTGAAAAAAAAATTAAATGACCTTTTAAACCGTTTAACTAAAGTATTAATCAGTCAAAATTCTTTTTGTCGGTTAACCAATTAAAATGAGCATCTCTAGTATTTTCATATGTTTAATGAGGCTCAGAGGTGGCAAGAGTGCAATCAAATTCATAAATTCAGGTTGAGATTGTTTTAAATATAAAATTTTGAATGTGGAAATATTAAATGATTTAAATAACTGAAAAGATACTTTAAAAATGAAAGTAAAACTGCCAGTAGATGGCGGCAAGTCACTGAGTCACCTGGTGAAGCATTGCACTTGTGATGTGGAGTGCTCAGATACTATTACTATTTGTATTTGTATTGGTCACATGTCTTATTTTGAGAGAGAGTAAGTGAAAAAAGTGAAAAATCATCATTGATATTGCATATTTGATGTTGCATATGGAATTTTTTTAATGTTCAATAATTTGCATATCTGCCATAAAATTTTCAAACTATCTTCATTTGAAAGCTTTTGTCAGCAGACATTGATATTATTCATTTTATTTGATTGGAACTAATATATAACAATACATTAATATTTAATATACAAGCAATATAATTAGATTTAAGAGCTGTGTTGGAAAGTTAGTCTTTTTTACACAAAAACAAATAATTAAATCAATCACTAGGAGAGATTTTTGATTGCGTAATTAATTATGATGATCAGCACTTTATTGCTATGAATTAATAAGATGAGATGGGGTGTTCAGTGTTTATTATTGGATATTAGATGACCAATATAGAAACAGTCAGCTCTTTAAACTGAAATGGTTCAGAATTGTTTAAATATGCTGCTGTTCAAAGATGAACACATTTAAATGCAGCATATGCTGCTTTATTGTGCTGATTTTTGCATTTGTTTGCAAATTTATTCCTTCTAACTTTTTTCTCCTTCTGTTATATGCTTATGCCAGTTTATCATAAATCTGCATAATATTGTTAGAAAAAATATTGTAGTGTCCACTTCGTATAGTTTATTAATGGCTCTGCTTAAGTGTTAGGCAGCCATTAATATTCTGTATCAAAGCTGTTGTTTACATGTGTTTCTCACAGACAAAGTCCTGTCAGTAAAGCTCATTGTCAGGTTTTGTGGGTATAACAAGGATGGATGGATGTTGGCAGTAACAGTTTAAAATGGTGGATAGATGTGATCTCCCCACCCTGATGCCACAGCCGATCTCTCTTTGAATGTTAATCTGCCTTAATCCAGTGTTTTATTTTTTCTTCTCCCTCTGTTGTATCGGAGTGCTGTGAAGCTGTGAGCCTGCAGGCGAACAGATGCAACACAGACAGACAGATCGCTCTGAGCCGGAGAGCCTCAGTGGAGTGTTAGCCCACATTTCAGACTATTGGCAAAGCAAACAAAACTAGGCTAACTCTGGATGAGTTACTTCTGCAATTAAGAAACCAAATACAAAATGGTACTAGAGTAAGAAAACAACAAGAAATCTGTATTTCGAATACCTTTTGAATTCTTAATGGTGCTTTTTGAATACTACTTACGTACCGCAGTAAAGGTATTGCGTATGTTTTGTATAAAATGGTATTGTTGGATAGATGCACTTTATTGGACTTGTTTTGGACTGATGAAGAGAAACACCCACCTATTGCCATTCTAAAGCTGGGAAGTGTCAGGATAATTTGTAATGTAACTCCGATTGCATTCGTCTGAAAGAAGGAAGTCATGTACACCTCGGATGCCTGGAGAGTGAGAAAATAATGGGCTAATTTTCATTTTTATGTGAACTATGCCTTTATATCATGATAAAGTTATTTTTGCTTTAAATGGTGATTATGATATCAACATTTTTGATACCACAGAAATTTCATAATTCTTGTCACCAATATCACAAAAAACTCATATGCCCCCCCCCAACAAACTCACTGAAGACAAGTAAACAGTCAGCAATTAAATAAGAATAAGAAACTAATTACAAGCAATAGTACTAGTAGTACGTATTAGTTCATTTATCATTTATAAATATTTTTGACCTAGATTAATAAGTGCTGTAATACTGTTCAGTGTTCGAAATCACATTATTATCTCTCTCTCTCTTTCTGATTGTTTTCAAATATCAGACTTAAACAAAGAAAAAGCATTAAATATAACTCTCCCTCATGCTCTCTCGGCTGCTTCATATTAGCGGTCAGCAGCATGGCAGAAACATTCCCTTCATATTAGTGATACTAAAATTAATATAGCAAAACTTTTGCTTCATTCATATTCAACTAATATTTGATTATTTGAAATGCAAGTGCAAATATTATGTGACCAAAACTAAAATGGTTTTTGTACTTTTTACTGGACTAAGTTTCATATTAAATATCACTTATGCTTAATTGCATTTAATTACATTACTCAAAACATGTTTGGGCTAGTTTTGAGTAGCAATTAGGCAGGTGGAAACCTGGCAACCCTACGCACATTCATAGAGTGTCACACCGCGCAGTGATGACGGCCAGAGGAGAGCAGAACCTGCACGCTGAACACTGCCGTGCGGTGTGCCATGTATAGGCCTATATATTATATACATATTTTCGGCCGTTTCTCTCTTTCGTCCAAAACCGAAAATGCCGTATTCGGTGGCCGAATATTTGGTCCATCCCTGAATTTTACACATTTCTTTCTACTTTAGAATAATTTCTGGTCAGTGTGAAGTGCATCCACATTGTTGACATTTTTACCCGTGAAATCACTTTTTGGGTCAATGGTTTCAGCCTGCCGAACCCAAAATTATTATTTTTTTGCTGAATATTTTTGTTGCCAGTTTTTGGTTGAAAATTTTGGTTGTTAGCAAGTATCATTAAAGTTGAGCCTTGCATGTTTTTACATTACTTTTGTAAGTTCTCCCACTGAACACACTCCCAGTGTGTTTGTAAAATGCTACCTCATGCCTTCACTCCAAATAATCTATTCTATTCAATTTATTTCTTAGCTGTGAAAACAACTTAATGGACTGCCAATATTAGGATGATTTTGATTTTCTCTGCGGCATGATGACTTTAAGAACCTTCTAGAATAATGGACTTGGGCTGTTTCATAAATGTTTTCTCTGTGGTATGATTGATTAGTTGCCTTTAGTCAAAATTTCCCTCTGTCTCTTGAATGCGAAGGGCGATAGTGTAAAGACATTAACTTCACACTGAAATGAGCTTCAGGGGGTTGAAATGGGCAGCCTGGTAAATGACTACAATATTGAATGTGTCTGTTTTTTCTGTTCTAGTTTTATGTACCCTGTAGGAGGGGGCATTGGACCACCGCAAGGTAAGCAGTTGACATTTTGTCTATATTTTGCCTCTTACATTAGATCATTTCTTCAATGTAACATTTAAATGGAAAAGCAATGTTTATGTTGTTAAATTTGTCATTTTTTAATGGCAGGAATGATGCCCATGCAGCAGCAACAGCAGCAGGGCTTCCCCATGGTCCAGGTCATGCAGCCCAACATGCAAGGCATGATGGGAATGAATTTTGGAGCACAGATGCCTGGTGCCATGCCAATACAGGTATAAACAGAATATACATTAACAATCAAACATTCAGACACCAGAATCACTAATCTGTCATCATTAAGATGTCCTTGTTTTCTTGTGTTTCTAGGGTGGGATGGCGATGGGAATGCAGACTCCCGGGATGCAGTTCATGGGTCAGCCTCAGTTCATGGGCATGAGGGGCCCAGGGCCACAGTTTCCTGCAGACATACAGAAGCAGATGGCAGAGGAGCATCAGTGAGGATTTACATATTCACACTGCCGGAAAGTTATTTTTACACCAGAACTCGTCTCTGATCAGTGTGTGTTCACAGAAAACGTCTGGAGCAGCAGCAGCGGATGCTGGATGAGGACCGAAAGAGAAGACAGTTTGAGGAGCAGAAACAGAAACTACGCCTACTGAGCAGCGTCAAACCCAAAGTAAGCATGACAATGTGATATAAAAATGACTGAACTTGATAACTTTATTAACAGTAGACCTCTTTAATAATTGCATGTTTCGTTTTATTTGATTTAATCAAGTAACCAAAGTTACTTTTTTTGTACTTTTAGTTTTAGTATTATTTAACTATAATAACCTTGCACTATATACTTTTTCCTCCATATGAACTTCTCCAAACTCAAAACAAGATTGCTATTTTTGTACAGACTGGGGAGAAGAGTCGTGACGATGCTTTAGAAGCCATCAAAGGAAATCTGGATGGGTTCAGCAGAGATGCCAAGATGCATCCAACACCATCTTCACAGTCTAAGAAACCAGGTACATCCGATGACATGTTCCAGCTGCCTGACTGCCTTCAGGCCGTTTGCTTTTTAAGTCCCTGCTTATGACGTCAAGGGTCACATCAGTAGCCCAGACAGCTTTTGACAAGGCCACAGTGACTGTTGAGCGCTGAAGGACATTACCAAGGGTACACTCACACACCGTGTTAAAGGGATAATCCTTTCATCGTTTACTCACCCTCATCTCTCATTTCAAATCCTATGACTTTCTTTTCCTGTAAAACACAAAAGGAGGATTTTGAGAAATTTTACTGGGTGCTGTTTGTTTTCTCCGCTAGTCACACAGGTTTGGGTTGACCTAAGGGTGATTTAATTTTTGGGTGAACTATCCCTTTAAAAGTTTCTATTCTGTCTCAGCGCAAACACACCACATCTTTATCATTGAGCCAATTAGCTGTTTTATTCCCAGCAGCCACCAGGAGGCCCTCCAGATGTTTCCACTGGGTATTTGCTGTTCCTTCATTCTCCATATAACGCATTATCCTCCACCTTCACACTCCTGCAGTTTCACCCCTCACATCTGCAGAAGAGCTTAATATTACTCAGTGTTCCTAGTCAACTGCTGCAACTCTTTTTGCTTGAACCGTTTAGTTTGGAAAGAAAACTAGTAGGCAGGGTCCAAAATGTATTTTTTGCCACCCCTGCCGATTCCAGGTGATCTGAGAAAAAAAAAAAAAAAGAACCGGTCATAAATCTGTCAAGTTTGGGTCAGTACGTTTTTGAAAGAAGTCTCTTACACTCATCATACTTCATTTATTTGATGAAAAATACAAAAAAACAGAGATTTTGTTAATATAATTACAATTTAAAAAACCTTTCTGATTTTAATATATTTAAAAATATAATTTATTCCTGTGATGCAAAGCTGAATTTTCAGCATCATTACTCCAGTCTTTAGTGGCACATGATCCTTTAGAAATCGTTCTAAAATGCTGATTTGGTGCTTGAGATATGTTTCTTATTATTATCAGTGATGCGAATACTGCTTAAAGGGGTCATCGGATGCCCATTTTCCACAAGTTGATATGATTCTTTAGGGTCTCAATGAAAAGTTTATGACATGCTTTGGTTTTTCAATGGTATTGTAAAAAACACCTTTATTACTTTGCCAAAATCAGCTCTGCAAAAATCATCCTGTTCTGATTGTTATCGTTTTAAATGTTAATGAGCTCTGCTCACCCCGCCCCTCTCTTCTCTCTGTGGAGTGAAGAGCCTGTTTACTTTAGCTGCATTTAGCCACAAATCTTGCTAACTAGCACTTTATTTAAAAAGGCAATTGCAAAGATTAATAAAAAAAAAAAAAACCCTTACACTCACTTCTGCTGAAGGTGAAGCTGGATCACGAATGATTCGCGCGAACATAGACGCATATACATAGATCGGGAGGTGCATTCCCTTCACAAACAAACGTAATCCACTGCATCTTCTGCGGCTCAGATGTTGGGAGTAAATCGGACTGTTACTGCTCATTCAAGGCAGGTCTAAAGTAAGACGGCCGTGTCAATCAACTATCATGGGAGCAGCCTCTGTCGGTGTGTCGTCACACAGACAAGATGCTGAGAATGGCTTGATTTATTTTTACAGACTAATAAAAACCACTGGGTGGATTTTTATCATTATAGGCTGGTTGTGTACACAAACTGCCAAAACACATTTATGTTCAAATAACATGTAAAAGTGAACTTTGCATCCGATGATCCCTTTAATAATTTTGGATGAATTCAGGATGAATCAAAAGAACATTTATTTGAAATAGAAATCTTTTGTAACATTATAAATGTCTTTACAATTACATTTGAGCAATGTAATGTGTCCTAATCCCCAAACTTCTGAAAGGCAGTGTATCTAGAAGCAAGTTTTCTGTCTAATATCTAATATAAACCTCTGCAGCATGTTGTAAGAATGGTTTAGTATCAGATTTGAATTGCATGTGTCATCAGTTGAAGGTCAGATTGACGTTTTTAAAATTGGACTTAAACCATGCAGTTTGTCAATACCAGCCAGTTGGCAAGTAACTTTGTTTATTCAAGCGCCAAAGCCAAATTTTACTCTGATTTGACTTTTTTTTTTAACTTTCACGTCTTGCTTTACATCCATAATGTGACTTTTAATTGGATGATGAGACTGCAGTCAGATAGAATGAGATTTTCCTAAAATAATGCTTAAGGGAATAGTTCAAGCAAATATTTAAGTTATGTCATTAATTACTTACCCTCATGTCGTTCCAAATCTGTAACACCTTCGTTCATCTTCAAAACACAAATTAAGATATTTTGGATGAAATCTGAGAGCTTTCCTACCCTGCATAGACAGTAATGCAACTGACATGTTCTATACCCAGAAAGTTAGTAAGGACTTTGTTAAAATAGTCCATGTGACATCAGTGTTCCAACCATAATGTTATGAAGCTACAGAAATACTTTTTATGTGGCAAATAAATAAATAGGGTCAATCTTGATGTCATGTTGACTTACATTTTGGATCCTGCTAGTAGTTATAGTACGAAACTGAAAAATGTATTAATTTCCATTGACATTTTCAGTAAAAGGTTGCATTTGTGTTTGTATTAAAAAAAAACACCACCACCACACCTAACGATATTCAGTCTCTTTCTGTTGTTCTTGATAAACGTTTTTCACTTTTTCAGTTTGTCTGTGTGGTCATAACTCATGATGTGTGTTTTGTCTGTCTCACTCTCTTGTTTGGTTTTTGCAGACTCATCGCCATCTCATTCCTCTGTCACCTCTCACTCCCTTCCTCCTGCTTTCCCTGATGACGACGATGAGTTTAGTGACTTTGTGCAGGGCCCTGTCGATGTCTCCTCCTCATTCCCCTCTCCATCCCTCCCTCCATCCTCCCCTTCACTGAGAGCCGCTCACGTTAGCCAACCATTAGAGATGGGGACCGGCCAGCTTCCTCCTTCCTCCCCTCTCCCTCACTCTGTCCCTTCATCTCTCCCTGTCTCACCTGCCATCCAACACTCTTCTGTCATCTCCAGCTCCCAATCTGCATTCCAAGGTAACGCCCCTTTCACTGTAACTCACTTTGTCATACCATCACTTGTTAGCCCCCGTAATCAGAGGTTAGATGCTATAACTTTACTACTTAGTGTGCACAAAGCAGGTTATTTGCATTTCAGTATTTGTTTAAATAGTTTTAATATTAAACACTGTTACATTTGCACTCAGTGTTAGAAAAAAAATTATCACATGTCTGGGCTGGTATGTGCCAGCCAAGCAACTCCCATTGACATGAATGTGAATTGGAACGGATACTTTCTTTCAGATCTTTTAAAGCTTTTTGCCCATAACCTATAATCTTGCTGTGTTCTTGACGTAGAGTCAAAAGTCTGTCGAGGTTTCTGATTCAGATATGATGGTCACCATCTGTGAGATTTGCAGTGATTCTGACTCAGCCGTCACCCTCCACCTCCCTTCAGTTTTGTCAGGTTGCAGATGGCGTCCCATATGCTCTTATAATTTAAGCTGGAGTTCAGCACACCAGCACATGCACACTATGCCGATTGTGACAGCGTACTGATAAGGAGCTCAGAGTGAAGCCTGCATGGAAGCGTGTGATTGATAGAGTGTTACTGGTTCAAGTTAAAAACTTTTTGACAGATTTGAACTAGAACTTAGAGATGCCGTTCTCTGAGGGGCATCTACAACTAACTGTAGCTCATTAATTTTGTACCATTAAAGTGCTCCTATTATGCCTTTTCAAATATGACCTTTCATGCAGTGTGTCATGTAGCTGTATCTGGCAAACTATCTGCAAAGTTGTGAAGCCGGCGGCGCACGATAAATAAAGTTACTGTCTATCAAAAAAAAGAGTCAGCTCACAGTCGTCTGAACGAGTTATCAGGAATTCGAATCTTTTTCTGTTACGGCCACACGTCACAAAGTAACACATTTGCATAATGTCCACCCACGTTCTACGTCACAAACAACTTAAAGTTCAAATGCCGAACCCAGCGGCTAGCGCAGGGCTTTTCGCGTTTGGTGTGAAAGCCGCCTTAATGCATTATACAGTGTTGAAGTTTACAACGTAGAGGTGTGCCCGGTTCGCTTACATTTCCACGGTAGTCCGTGCTAACTTGTCGATCAACCACTTCAGCCGTTTCATCGTCAGACTTCAGCTCGAATTGGTAAAATCGATGCCATCTTTTCTATGTATTGACAAGTATCCAGACTGATTCTTCGAACTGCTTTGCACATGTCGTTTACGAATCATTTAGAAATGAGGTAAAATTAAATCTATTTTTGGAGAAAACTAAACTGTTTTTTGACCTTGCATATATTGTAAATCTGTTTTAGGAGTCTCATAAAACAATATTAGCAACCTTTAAAAATGCATAATAGGAGCACTTTAACAGACTGTTACTGGAGTAAAATTAAAAAATTTTAAAAAATCCATAAAAACACATTTTAAAAAAGTTATAAATTGATTTGTATTTTAATGAGTGAAATAAGTATTTGAACCCTTTGCAAAACATGACTTGGTACTTGGTGGCAAAACCCTTGTTGGCAATCACAGAGGTCAGACGTTTCTTGTAGTTGGCCACCAGGTTTGCACACATTTCAGGAGGGATTTTGTCCCACTCTTCTTTGCAGATCCTTTCCAAGTCATTAAGGTTTCAAGGCTAATGTTTGGCAACTCGAACCTTCAGCTCCCTCCACAGATTTTCTATAGGATTAAGGTCTGGAAACTGGCTAGGCCACTCCAGGACCTTAATGTGCTTCTTCTTGAACCACTCCTTTGTTGCCTTGGCCGTGTATTTTGGGTCAATGTCATGCTGGAATACCCATCCACAGCCCATTTTCAATGAGGGAAGGAGGTTCTCACCCAAGATTTGATGGTACATGGCCCAGTCCATCGTCCTTTTTGTGCGGTGCACTTTTCCTGTCCCCTTAGCAGAAAAACACCCCCAAAGCATTATGTTCTTGGGGTCGTAAGGCAGCATTCCTCCTCCTCCAAACATGGCGAGTTGAGTTGATGCCAAAGAGCTTGATTTTGGTCTCATCTGACCACAACACTTTCACCCAGTTCTCCTCTGAATCATTAAGGTGTTCAGTGGCAACCGTCAGACTGGCATGAACATGTGCTTTCTTGAGCAGAGGGACCTTGCGGATGCTGCAGGATTTCAGTCTGTCACGGCGTAGTGTGTTACCAGTTGTTTTCTTGGTGACTATTGCCCCAGTTGCCTTGAGATCATTGACAAGATCCTTCCGTGTAGATCTGGGCTGATTCCTCAGCATTCTCATGATCATTGAAACTCCACAAGGTGAGATCTTGCATGGAGCCCCAGACTGAGGAAGATTGACAGTTATTTTGTGTTTCTTCCATTGTCACCTTCTCACCAAACTGCTTGTTGATGGTCTTGTAGCCCATTCCAGCCTTGTGTAGGTCTACAAGCTTGTCCGTGATGTCCTTGGATAGCTCTTTGGTCTTGGCCATGGTGGAGAATTTGGAATCTGAGTGATTGATTGCTTCTGTGGACAGGTGTCTTTTATACAGGTAACAAACTGAGATTAGAGCACTCCCTTTAAGAAAGTGTTCCTAACCTTAGTTCAGTATCTGTATAAAAGACACCTGGGAGCCAGAAACCTTGCTGATTGATAGGGCATCAAATACTTATTTCACTCATTAAAAAACAAATCAATTTAAAACTTTTTTGAAATGCGTTTTTCTGTCTCTCACTATTAAAATAAACCTACCATTAAAATTATAGACCAATCATTTCTTTGTCAGCGGGCAAAAATATTTTTTTCCCCCACTGTAGAAGTGAATTTATTGTTATAATAGTAGGACAAATAGTAGGACTGCACTGTGTGCAGTACTATAAAATTGCACAAAATTTGCAGTAAAATTAAATAAATAATAATTTATACTTTAATTAACTTTAAGTATACTTTTACTAAAATTACAACGATATCCAAACTGCAGTTTCAGTGCTGCTTCAAAGGGCTCTACACGATCCCAGCCGAGGAATAAGGGTCTTAATTAAGGGTCATTTTCTAAAAAACAAACAAAAAATTTATATAATTTGTTTTTTTTTTAACCACAAATGCTTGCAAACAACAAAGTTGGAGGAGAAAATGAGATGGAGTTTTTCACCCTGCTCTACCTTTTTGAACACAGACGAAGAACTAACCTTTCCACCGTGATTAATGCGTGAATTCACAGATGCACTTTGCAGAGCTAGTGCAAGACAAGCATTTGTGGTTAAAAAGTATATACGTTATTTTTTTTTTAGAAAATGACAATTCGTTTCGCTAGATAAGACCCTTATTCCTTGACTGGGGTTGTGTAGAGCTCTTTGAAGCAGCACTGAAACTGCAGTTTGGCCTTTCAACCAGTTGGCCACCATTGCCTACCTCTTGGAAAATGTTTTGCATTTGCATCACACAGTTAGAGCTACTGTCTTATACATACACGCCATGTTTGGTACTCATAGTTTAAATACAAGCTACTACAGTTCAATATGGCCTCTGTCCCTAACTGATTCAGGCCCGTCTCTGGAGGAGAAGATGTTCTCGTCTTGCGATTTGACAGCTGATAAGAAGGCCTATGTTAGTTTTAAGCCACGGCAGGCTTTGTCTGAGCTGAATCCCAGAACTCAGGTTACAGCCCAGTTTCACAGCAGCACCAGAGCCCGAAACTGGGCCCAAACTCAAGATGACTTCAATTCAGCCTTCATCGCAGAGAAAGCACCTGAGCCTCTACCCGCAACTCAGGCGCCCCCTGCGGCAGACAACCAACCCGTCCAGCCCACTAGCACCAGTGGTGAGAAGAAAACATCCCCGCCTCTTTTTCGAGCTTCTCAAAATTAACACAACTCGCAGCTTGAGACTTCCTGCCCTGTCTGTATTTGCTAATCATGAGATATGCTTGGTTTAGAAAGGCTGATTTCTTTTCTTGAAATCTTTCCTGAAATCTTGATGTGATTATACCTAACACTTTGCAATGAATATCCAAGTAACCAAATCCATCCTCTTCCTTCAGCTGTCTGTCTAAAGCAGAGCCAAGGCATTAAACAGGAGAAAATGCATGGGCCTAAAAGCTTTACCCTTGAAGACAACATGCTCTTAAGCATGAAATATGTTCAAAGTCATTTGGAAAAAAAGACTAAAATTAAGATAAATTAATGAAAATCTCTTGCTGGATAAAGAAATGCCTAATACAGATCTTCTGCATACTGTCGCTATCACTTGTCACAACGCTATCATTGTCTTGTTCAAGTGTGTTTAATTAGGGTTGGACAAATGTGGTAAAAAAGTGGCCCTCTAGGATCGAGGTTGGGCACCCTGTTTTAGTTTATTATTCCACTGGTGTCGTTAAAGGAGAAGTTCACTTCCAGAACAAAAATTAAAAGACAATTTACTCACCCTCTTGTCATCCAAGATATCCATGTCTTCCGTTCTTCAGTCGATAAGAAATTATGTGTCTTGAGAAAAACATTTCAGGATTTTTCTCCATATAATGGACTTTTATGGTGCCTGCGAGTTTGAACTTCCAAAATGCAGTTTCAATGCAGCTTCAAAGGACTCTACATGATTCAACCGAGGAATAAGGGCTTTATCTAGCGAAATTATTGATTATTTAAAAAAAAAAAAAAAGTTCAAATTATATCCTTTTAGACCTCAAATGCTCGTCTTGTCTAGCTCTGCCATGCGCATACATGCTGTGTGTAATCGGGGTCAATACATTTAAAAACTCCCATCTCATTTTCTCCTCCCTCGCTGCAGAAATACCGACCCAGTGTTTTCAAAGTAAAACTGCAAAGAGGGTCAAACGCCCTTTACAAAACAGGTAAAACAGCAATGTAGGACGATTTTGAAGTTAGAGGAGAAAATGAGATGGGAGTTTTTCTACCTACCCTAAATGTATTGACCCGGATTACACAGAGTACGTATGCACATCGCAGAGCTAGACAAGATGAGCATTTGAGGTGAAAAAGTATACAACTTCTAAATGTTTTTAGTAAATAACCGATCGTTTTGCTCAGTAAGACCCTTGTTCCTTGGCTGGGATTGTTTAGAGCCCTTAGAAGCTGCATTTAAACTGCATTTTGGAAGTTTCCAACTTGGGGCACCATTGTAGTCCACTATAAGGAAAAAAATTTCCTCAAGAAACAATTTCTTTACGAATAAAGAAAGACATGAACATCTTGGATGACGAGAGGGTGAGTAAATTATCTGTAAATTTTTGTTCTGGAAGTGAACTTCTCCTTTAAAGGGGGATTGATTGCAAGATCCACTGCTGATGATGCTTAGTTGGAGGCTTAATCGCCGTAGCACCATTTTAATCATTTGCCTAATTTACTTCTCCACAGGGCTCACAGTTTTCAATGTACACATTGCCAGTGCATGTAATGAGATGAGTGTCAGTGCTAATACAAAGCAAAACTCTCTTCTCCGTATGTTGTCAATCTGTTTGTCCTACAAACCCACCAGCTCTCGGCTCAAGACAGCTGAGCTGACGGCAAAAGCAGTGGGAGTCTTTAGTGTAGCTATGCATGGTGTCAGTAGTACATCCGTGCTGGGCTTTGCCGACAGCAGGTGTGGGGGACGTCTGACTGTGCAGTAGGCACATGGGATGCATGCTTGATCAGGCACTTTTAGCTTAAGAGTCCACAAACAACATCTCACTGTCTCCATGTCCATCACAAACAGGTGTGGGCGTCTACCCCCAACAAGACATGCAACCCATGGTGCCAGCCTGGTTGTACAATGACTCGCTCATCCCAGGTGCGTGTTTATGATATCATTGGTTGTTGCACAAGGTAAGTTTTATGTCCCAATATCTAATTTCAAATGGTTGCTCTTCACAGAGTTGTTCAAGAAGGTCCTTGAGTTCACCATGACACCAACAGGTATTGACACAGCCAAACTCTACCCAATTCTGATATCGTCGGGTCTGCCGCGGGAAGCTCTCGGACAGATCTGGGCTTTGGCTAACCGCACCACACCTGGCAAGCTGACCAAGGAAGAGCTGTACACCGTACTGGCTTTGATTGGAGTCGCCCAGGTAATTTCCAAAAGTCCACAATTTTTAAAGAGAATGTAGATTTGCAGAGATAGTCGAATCTGTGGGGATATTCTTAAAGGAGAAGTTCACTTCCAGAAGAAAAATTTACGGATAAAGTACTCGCCTACTTGTCATCCAAGATGTTCATGTCTTTCTTTCTTCAGTCGTGAAGAAATAGTTTTTTTGAGAACATTTCAGGATTTCTCTCCATATAGTGGACTTCTATGGTGCCCCGAGTTTGAACTTCCAAAATGTAGTTTAAAAAGGGCTCTAAACGATCCCAGCCGAGAAAGAAGGGTCTTATCTACTGAAACGATCAGTTATTTTCTAAAAAAAAAAAACAGATTTATATACTTTTTTAACCTCAAATAAGCTGTGTATTCAGGTTCAATACAGTTAGGTATGTCGAAAAATCCCATCTCATTTTCTCCTTCAACTTCAAAATTGGCCTTTTTTTAAAAAAGGTAAAACAGCAATGTAGGATGTTTTTGAAGTTGGAGGAGAAAACGAGATGGGAGTTTTCGACATACACTAACTGTCATGAACCGGAACACACAGAGTTCACACAGAGGTTAAAAAGTATATAAATTGTAATTTGTTTCAGAAAATAACCGATTGTTTAGCTAGATAAGACCCTTATTCCTCGGCTGGGATCGCTTAGAGCCCTTTAAAGCTGGAGTCAAAATGCATTTTGAAAGTTCAAACTCGCGGATTCTCTCATTATATTGAGAGAAATCATGAAATGTTTTCCTCAAAAACCATAATTTCATTACGACTGAAGAAAGAAAGATATAAACAAGGGAGTGAGTAAATTATCTGTAATTTTTTTTCTGGAAGTGAACTTCTCCTTAAACTTCCCTTGTTGCTCTTTGGCAATTACAGTCCTGTGTGTAGAAACTGTAGGTCTTTCAGCAACTCATGGGACCCTTCCAGTGATAATGCATTTGTTATGCAAATTGAAAAGCTCAATGAGGAGCCACTCTTCCAGTGCTTCAGTTTTGTAGAGCAATAAAGAAAGGAAAAGCTCTTGAGGATGCCAGAAATGGCATTGAAAATGGAAGTTGACTTTAATGAATATTTTAGGCAAACAAATCAGACAACCTCGAGGCGGAGGGGGAAATAGACATCTGGGTGGAGAAGGAGGTCTATTGTCTGACAGGCCTGCTTTTTAATTTCGTCTCCCTGATGAAAGACGTGCCGTAAATTCAGTGTTCCTGCACGAGGCGTGTTGAAGAGCTCTTGTCTAATGGCTTACTAAATCATTGTTATGTGTATGGTGAATATCAGCTTTAATTGAGTGTCTTATGTTTATAGCGGTGCCTCATACCTCAGCTTAATGGCTGTCGGTAATCAGCGTTTATCAGTTGGCTTTCAAAGATCTGCTGCTTTTTATCATTGACGTTATCATTCTTCGCTTTTATAGCTTCTCTTTAAAGATATTTGGATAACAGGAGATGGTATGGTATGCTTGCTTCTTTCAGATGGATACAATCAGAGTTATATTAATAAATGTCCTGGCTCTTCCAAGCTTTATAATGGCAGTGAATGGGTGTTGAGATTTTGAAGTCCAATAAAGTGCATCCATCCATTATAAAAATGCTCCACACAGCTCTGGGAGGTTATTAAAGGCCTTCTGAAGTGAATCGATGTGTTTTGTAAGAAAAATATCCATAATAAACGATAATACGATAATATAGCTTTTGCTAATTATCGTACGCTCATTCGCAATAGAGTGGCGTTCCAGCGGATGACATAGGATGTAAGCTTATCATAAGCTCCAGTGAGAATATGCTAATCTTGTGAGAACCAAGTTTTGTTTAAAGCAAAGGAAAACCACCTCTTGGCTTGTTGAAGTCCTTCAACATCTTTCCTTACAAATCCACGTTTTATACTTCTAAAAAGTTGCATATTGTGGTTGTATTCTCTAGAGTGGTCTTACAGTCATGAGTTTGGACATCCTGAGTCAGTTCCCTTCCCCACCTTTGCCCAATTTACCCGCCATGGCTATGGCCATTCCTGCTGTCCTGCCTCAGCACCAGCAGCCCATCATGACCCAGCCACCCGTGTCCATGGCCATGCCGGCCGCCGCGCCGCCTGTCATGGGCATGACCCCGAACCCACCCGCACAACCACCGGCTAGCTTCATCACCAACTTCCCTCCTGTTCAGGTAAACATCAGACACTTTATTATAGATAACAACTGCGCTCTGTTGTTACGCAACTGACTTGTTGTACTGTTGTTTTGCGTTAGACTACCAAGGCCGATGACGATGATTTCCAGGACTTCCAGGAAGCCCCCAAAGCTGGTGCTGGAGATGACTCGTTCACAGACTTCCAAGGAGAGACAGGAGGAGCGTTCCCCAGCATGACATCATCATCCCAAAGCAGGTATGAGCGCAGCTTTTCATCTGTGCATTATGGCATGTTGTCGCGTGCCTGCGAAAGCATATTTTATACATAATGCAAACCGCTTGTAGAAATGCATCGTAAAGCAGCATCTCATTAGTAGTTTCTGATATTGTTTTTATGCTTTATTAATTCCTCTAGACTTGGTTTGCTCATCTGGAGCATGGAATCGCTCTCCGCTTTGTAATGGCTTGTAATAACCTGCCCGTTGCAACAATTAAACCCCTGCCATCTTTTGTAATGAACCCATTTCAATGGACAGCTGATAAGCTCATTCCATTTTATTTCTATTCACATCTGCACGATTTTATGCTCCTAGGGAAAAGACAGCGAAAGGCAATTATGGAAAGCAGGGAGTGAGAGGTTGGAAAGTATATTCGCTGAGTGCCACGGCCTTTACCGGTCGATCAGCTTCACTAAGCACAAAAGGATCCTTTGTTTTAGAAGAATATTTTAGTGCTTGAATGTGTCAGTTTGCTCGCTAATTAAATCAGTGAAAATGAGAAGTGTTGAGAATAATACAGGATGTGAGGGTGAGAGCAGAGGTTTTCTACTGTGCTGGGAATATCACTCTGTTATGAGGGAAGTGATCCAAGACAGAGAGAATAGGAAGAACGATTCTTTTGTGTAGAAAAAGCTGAATTACCATCTTTCTACAGCTAAAAACTATTGAAAATAAACAGGATACAGTATATCTGGCCAACTTTGGCATAGTATTTTCAGTTTGTTTTGTATGGAAGCACATATCCGCCACTGAATAAAAAAGGTAATTGCATTTTTTTGTCTTACAGTTCAGACTTTTTTCTCGCAATTGCGAGTTTACATCTTGCAGTTCTGACTTTTTTCCAGAATAGTGTGATATAAACTCACAATTATGAGTTGTGAAGTCAGAATTGCAAGACTCTCAAACTCTCAATTCTGAGAAATAAAGTCGGAATTGCAAGATATAAACTCAATTCTGAATGTCTTTTCTGAGTATTGCGAATTTATATCTTGCAATTCTTACTTTATAATATGCAATTGCGAGTTTGTATCACACAATTCTGAGAAAAAAAAGTGCTTTACGAGAAGTTGTGATATAAACTCCCAGTTGCGAGTTACAAAGTCAGAATTGCAACTTTTTGTCTTATAAATGCAAGTTTATATCTCACAATTCTAAGAAAAAAAGTCAGAGTTGTGAGGAAGTAAGTCAGAATTGAGATACAAACTCACATTTTCAAGAAAAAAGTCGCAATTCTGACTTCATGACTCGCAATTGGGTGTTTGTATCTCGCAATTCTGACTTTTTTGCTCAATTTCAACCTTTTTTCTTAGAATTGTAAGATATAAATGATATAAAAGATATAAAGATAAATGCAAGTTTGTATTTTGCAATTTGAAGAAAAAAGTTGCAATTCTGACTGTAGCTCACAGTTGCGAGTTTATATGACGCAATTCTAGAAAAAAGTCGGAATTGTATGTTTATATCTTGCAATTCTTACTTTATAACTTGCAATTGTGAGTTTATGTGACGCAATTCTGAGAAAAAGTCTTTTTTTTATTCCATAGTTTTGATGTGGGGTAATTTTGCACACTTTATATCAAACAGGGATAGTATGCAAATTAGGATTGTGCCTCAGGCTTTATGTGTTTAGTCTGTATTTAGGACCATGAAAGAACAAAAATAAGCATCTCAAAAGTAAATATAATGTTTTGACTTGTAAACTCTCTTTGTAAACTCTTGTAAAGCACTTTGATCTGTTTGGACTGACTGGTATATGTTTTGTCTGCTTCATGCAGTGTTCCTGCCATGCTGACTCCAGTGTCAGGGTCTTCATCCTCCTCCTCCTCTGATAAGTACGCAGTGTTTAAACAGATGTCAGTGGAGCAGCCTGCAGAACCCACACCTCCAGTCTCAGGTGAAACACACACACACACACGCACATACTCGTTCAGCTCTATACACCTCATTAGCCTGTTGAGGAAGGCAGATCTCTCAGAAGACTGCTGTCATATCGGTTTAACTTTAAAGACGGATTCTCCCGTCTAAATGTATTTGAGATAAGACTGTGTGGCCCACAGATGTGTTTTGCTTACATTTATCTTGCTATTTATCACCTTCCTGCAGCTCCTGCTATCATTATTATAGTCTAGTGAAAAAGCACACTTTACTGCTTTAACACACAGGCATTGTTTACTGTGTTTTGTTCCAGATTCAGGGGACAAATACAGTGTTTTCCGAGAGCTTGAGCAGCCTTCAGACAGAAAACCAGTTGGTAAGCAGATGCATGTCTGACGCAGCATGAACACATCAAGTACACAATACAGATCTGCTTTTAAAAGATTGCATTTTAATACAGTTGCACCAGCCTATAGTTTGATAAAAGGATGCATACACTGATGTAGGCATGTGTGCATGTCCCTGTCTCACTAGAGCAGAATCCAGTGGGGACAGCTCTGAGAGAGCCAGTAAGTTAATGGTTGCAGTGATCTCTTCTCCAGAACTCCCGTAGTTCTGCTCTGTTCTCTCTACCTTTGATTCCTTATGTAGCCTGTAGCTGAAATGGAAAAAAAGTTTATCATCTGTGTGCCATTCACTTCTAGTGGTTGATCAGAATGGGTTTTTATTGGCCTATATTGAGAGGGCACATTGGCTAATGAAATATATATCGCTAACATTTATGATGTAATGTAATTTAGTCATGGCAAAATGGAATTAGGGATGTAAATTTACTTTACTCAATATTTAATGCTTATTTAATTTAATATTTATTTCATGATTTAATACTTATCTGACTTAAAATTTATTTCAAACAAAGTAACATTTATAGCACATCTACATTATCTACATTAAGAGATTGGCTATTAGGGCTGCAACGATTCCTTGATTCTATTCGAGTATTCGATTTTGTGTAAAAAAAACAAAACAAAAAAACCCTAGATTGCATTTTGCCCGCACTGTGGCGCATTTCACATATTAAACCCATTTAAAAAACATAAAGCATAGTGCAATTAAGAATCACAAACGCAACGATTCAATTAAATAAACATATGCGATGCATGTTTAATATTTGCTTTTTAATTATTTACATGTACATGCGTGTCAGAGCGGCTCCATTCACAGTAAATGCTGCTTCACAAATTATCGTTTACATGTGTAGAGAATCTCAAACTGCATCTCTGCATGTTTTTGTGAGTTTGGGTTTATTGTAACGTTCATCTGGGAACGCGATGTGCGCCATTTCATCAGATTTGTAAGGTAAATCACTAAAAAGGTAAACCTACTCAAACACAAGAGAATACATCAGTCTTTCTCAACATGCCAACTGTTCATCGCGATTTTAAAATAGAAGTTTAAACCCTCAGTTTACATGTTTTGATGTCCACATATTCAAGAAATTACAGTGGCTGTAGCTTTTGTATCATAAAGAAATGGCCAAATATTAAAGATTATGTGGACATTTAAATTAAATGTTGTTTAGTCAATATTAAACATAGATTAGATCACGCTGTGAAGTGTAAAAACTATCATCACGATGTTGGCGCCCTCTGCAGGCGTTTGATAAAATGCGTAATGTACATTAATCATCTACTGTTTATAATATATCATGTATTTAAACCATTTTGTTCAACAAAACCATGATTACTTGCTTTTAATACTTCATTTGAACTAATTATTATTGCCTCATTGCTATTATATATGTATTTTAAGTCATTTTAAAAACTATTGTTCACTTAGGTCTATTTTAATTACTGCAAAAATGTATTAGAATTATCCAATTAATCGATTACCAAAATAATCGTTAGCATTCCATGGACGAGTATCCATAAACTGCATTAGACCGTTTTCTAAGACTGCATAATATATTAAACGCATTTAAAAATGATAATAATGCATAATGCTATTGTGAATTCACAAACACTACAATTCAGTTAAATCAATATGTGCACTGCGAGTTTAATATATGTTTTGTTTTCTAAGGTAAGATTTCTAAGGTAAATCATTTATAAACCTATGCAAACACAGGAGAATATATCAATACCTTTCTCAATATGCTAACTGTTCATCGCGATTTCAAAACAAAACCTCAAACCCTCACTCTGAGTTTATACATTTTGATGTCCACATATTCAAGAAATGGCATTTCTGTCGTTAAGAAATAGCCAAATATTAAAAACTAAATGGATATATGAATTAAATGTTGTTTGGTCAATTGTAAACAAGGATTATATTGTGCAGTATGTAGTGTAGAAACAATCATCAGGCCGTTGACGCCCAATAAAACAATATGATTATTAGCCTTTGATACTTTATTTGAACCAATTATTATTGCTTCAATTTTATTTTATATGTATTTTAAGTAATATTAAAGGCTATTGTTTGCTTAGGTCTATTTTTATTACTTTACAAAAAAGTAAAAAAGAGTACTCCATTAATCTTTAGTTGACAGCCCTACTGTCTATAAATACTTCATATCAAAACAATATATAGTGCCATACCACCAGATTTTGTAAGTGACACAGGACAAAGCTAACTTCATTGGCCAAGTGAACCAGTCTCAAAATGGGCAAAAATTGTCAGATTCATTGGTCCACCACTTGTCACTTCACTACAAGTAAAATGAGAACGGATTGATTGTGGTTAAATCTGAGTGTGTGATTGTGTGCTAATTTGCTAAGTTCTCTGTCAGGTTAATTGCTGTCTTCACAGTAAAAGTCTAAAGTTTCATTGTGCCGTCTTTGTATTTCAATTCAGCAGTTAAACGCAGCTCGCGTTAAAGCATTGCTAATCCGTTTTTCTCTTTTTAGGCCCATGAAATGGAGCTCTGGGCAACTTGTAGGCAAACTCTGCACTGTGCCGTGCCAGCTCTCTGTCCTTTGTTGTTTTGGTGTGAAATGCGGTTCGCCATGCCCTTCAATTGTTTTCTTCTCGTTTTTCCACAGGGGAGGGATTTGCTGATTTCAAGTCTGTCAGTGCCGACGATGGCTTCACAGACTTTAAAACAGCCGACACCGTTTCTCCACTAGACCCACCAGACCAGGCCAAGTTCCAGCCAACTTTTCCCCCTACTTTCACTTCTTCTCAATCCCTGTCCCATTCTCAGCCAGCCTCTCTGGCTCAACCTAGAAATCCTCTCAATATGGCAGACCTGGACCTCTTCACAACAATGGCTCCTCCCGCTCCCACTTCCACTGCTGACTCCAAACTCAATCTGTTCCCCTCAGCGCCGCCATCCCTGGTATTGCCCTCAGTCGCGAAACCTCCCAGCGTGGGGGGTGATGACTTTGGCGATTTTGCTCTTTTTGGCTCCTCAGCGTCCTCCGAAGTAGCTCCCGCCACCTCTACGGTAGGGAGAGCAACTGGGACGACGGTTCAGGACGACTTTGCTGACTTCATGGCGTTCGGGAGCTCGAGAGATCAGAGAAGCGAGACCAGCTCTGGAGACGGTGGCGGTGAGAGCCAGCCGGAGACGTCCCAGCAGAGGCAGCAAATCAGCGCTGATAAATACGACGTCTTTAAGCAGCTTTCCCTAGAAGGTGGCCTGGCCTACGACGATAACAAAGAAAGCGGCGGAGGCTCCTTCTCGTCGCTCAAGAGCGACAATGACGACTTTGCGGATTTCCAGTCCTCCAAATTCTGTACGGCGCTGGGTGCGTCCGACAAGAGCCTGGTGGACAAAGTGGCCGCCTTCAAGCAGGCCAAAGAGGACTCTGCCTCCGTGAAGTCCCTGGACCTCCCGTCCATTGGGGGCAGCAGCGTGGGGAAGGAGGACTCGGAGGATGCGCTCTCAGTACAGCTAGACATGAAGTTGTCGGACATGGGTGGAGACCTGAAGCATGTGATGTCTGATAGCTCCCTAGATCTCCCTGGTTTGTCGTCCCATCAACCCCCAGCTGCAGGTGAGGAATTAGTACGCTTGCTCTGGTGAAGTCTGACCCAATCTGTCGCCGGTTTTTCTCTTTCACACATGCTCAGACCACTCAGGCCTCTCAAAGGCTGAACAACCACCCTGTCAAACGCCCAGTTGGAGCACTGTGTGTGTTCAGTGTGGCTGAGTTATAGTTACATATCAAAAACTTGCTGCACATCATATCATATGCAGTCATTCCCATTCAATTTCCAGTTGAGTCATGCACAGTTGTAAACCTACAGTATGTATTGTTGTTTCGATTTATTTATTTATTTATTTATTTAGCTTATGTATTATTAATTTTTTACCAGTCAAAACTTGTGCTTGTGAATTTGAATCTCATGACACTAGTATTATCGCTAACAGCACAATAACTGGTATTATGAAATCCTAGTGTTACCAGGTGATCAGGCAGTTACGAAAGCACATTTATATGCAGTATTCAATTCTAATAGCTCGTGACTTGGTTTTCTCTCCTGCCGTCCATCTGTTCATGTTGTCATTGACGCCATTGGTTATCCTGTTTCCCTTGCTTTGATTATGTCGTCAGTATATCTGAAACGTATTAATGGTGGAATGCACAAAAGCTCTTCACGCTGCACTGATTAATTTCTCTGATTTTCAGGACTGACTGTCCGCACATTTTGCAACTGATAAAATCAGATCAATTTGTTCAGTTGCCATTATAATATCTACATCATATATCTACTTGCCATAGTAATGACTCATAGTGCCAAGAAAATAGCTTGAACAGTAAGGTGAAAAGAGAAGAAGTTTGGACCGGAAGTTTCAATTTTGGCTTCTCATGTCCAGTCTTTGCATTAGGACATACTCAGATGAACTCAACACAAAGGCATTATGGTAATGGATAAAACATGAGTTTGAATACATTCATGTTTTATACATTCATGCATATAGTACTCTGTGTCTGAAATCATACTGTTTGCTAGTACATAGCCACATACTGTTATTTGTTATGTGGGGAAATAAATATAAAAGTGAAACTAAATATAAAAAATACACATTAAAAAAGTATAAATAAAAAATGATTTAAACAAAATTGATTTGGACACAGCTGTAGACTTAATTGACATTTGAATTGAATTTGACACCCAGATTCCTAAAAGATCAAAATATGATCCTGCCAATTAGATTGAATTTAATTTTCAGAAATTTGAATCAGATTTCTAGGGCCCTATGATTTCCGGAAAACGCGGATGGAATCACAGATTCCAGTCATAAAAATGGAATTTTCTGCATAATGCAGAATGTCACAGAATTTTCAGAGTTTTGGATAAATAAATCAAAACAGTTCAGTACACTTAAATCAAAACGTGTGCCTGTGAATATTAAGCCGCAGAAATACGATTTAATTATGAATGACACGAACAATCTCTAGAACTGCTCTGAGACTCACTTCATGAGCATTTTGCCATTTCTTGTGAGGAAAACTATTATCATATCATATACAAACAGAAACTTAAAAATCTTCACAGCAATCCATCAAAATAAAAGTTAGGTTTAACTTGAAGAAACTGTGACAGAAATATATTACTTAATGTAATGATACTAATAAAATTATTATTAAAACATTATTTTAAGGTGTATTTACCAGAAAAAAATGTAAATACACAACACAGTATTTCTGATAAAAAAATATTAATAATAATAAAATCAATTAATTAGAGATGCTTTTGATTTTTGGATTTTAATAAAACTATTAAAATGGAATTAAGATGGAAAACAGAAAAAACCTGGAAAAAATTTGTAGGCCATTAAAGCTGAGATTTTTGTTAAACTTTTAAGAAATTAAATGGAAATAAGCAGAATTCAGAAAATTTAAACGAAAAAAAAAATAAATTTGAAAAAATAAAATGGAATTTGGGAAAAAATAAAACGGATTTCATAGGGCCTTAGATTTCATCTAATGTTTGTACAAAATCTAATTTCATTATTTCAGACAACAGACAATTAAACTGATTTGCCTCGTATGCACCAAAAATATTTTTTTGGTGCAAAGCCAAACTTTATAATGATAACATTTGACTTAATGCTCACATTCAAATCTGTAATTAGATGATTATGAGAAAGACAAAATATTTTTGCTCAAAATGGCAATGTTCATTTAAATTCTGCCATCAGGACACGTCTGACTTCACATTCTTTCAGATTTTTGACTCTGAGCCATTTTGCGCTCATCAGAATTACAGATGGAATATATAAACAGCCAGATTAATATGCTAATGACACTGAAGTCTTGGCTGTTTATCCAGTGCAGGCGACTAGATTTGTCTAAGCACGGTAAATGATCTTGACATTTCTGTCCTTGATCTGATCTACAATTCCACCTCCATATCAAGTCATACAATGGCCTCTCTTAATATAACCAATGTTGTAGTTAATATCGTCCTGGACACACTTGTTTTGCATGTAACCGTTCATCCGTTCATGTGATGGTTATCCGTGTTGCATGTGCATGGAGAATCCTCGATGCCGTGCCTCAGTGCATACATGAGCAAAAAATACAAAGCACTACCTTATTTAACTCGAGTCATATCACACACGCATGAACCGGCTGCCCTGTACTTGAGCTGCATACTACGGGCGTCAGATACCAGTCCACGTCGAGAAATCGGAGAGCACGTTGGGGCGCCAAGTTAGTGAGATTTTCTCCTTGGAGGCCTCAGTGACTCCCAGGAGCTCTTGATGGGCCTGTTTGTAATCAACTGTCTTTTCCTAACGTCAGTCATCGTTTATTTACACTCATTCTCTGCTTCTCACGTTATCTGTTCTGCATGAAAAGCATCCCATGAATCTGTATGTGCTTGAGTTCACTTTATCATTCATCTTCATCATGTATCAGGGTGAGAACACAGTCACAGTATTTCATTCAGTCAGCGTCAGGCATCATATCAGCCCTCGTGTGCACAGACTGGTAGGCGTTGGAAGAGTTCCCATACACTTGTGTGGTCTCACCAGAGCTAACAACCAGACCTGAAAATAATATACACCACCACTGTTTGTAGCTACCGCTATGTTTCTCACTAGTAGTCACACGTTTTGACTAGTGACAACCATTTCGTTAAATGTCCAACTTGACATTTATGTATGGTTTTATTCATTTCTAAGTGATTTTTAGTAGTGAAAAACGTGTAAAGATTCGACTTCTCAGTATTGACGGTTGTACTCTTATGTAAAAAAAACTACTATGGCTGCAGATTTAATAGTTAAATGTGGTAATATTGATAGTAATTCTAACATAACATGAAATGAATGCATTAGCCGGAGTAGATGCCATGTTTAATTTGACATGAATGAAACAAGGTTGTGAGGGATGGAAGTAGTTTGATCTATATGCGTTACTACTTGAGGGTGAGTAAATAATGTCAGAATTTTCATTTTTGTTTAAACTGTTCCTTTAGTTTGTCTTTTCAAAATAATTTAGCACCACTGTGAAGTCTTTAGCAAATCTCAAAATAAAAATAAATTCTCATTTTGTACATTATAATTTTGTGAGGCAGAAATTAAGTTATGATATTTAAAACAACTGACTGTAGTTTTTTTATTTTTAATTTTTCTTTTTAGGAAAAATAATATATGATTTTATTATTTGCTAATAATCATTTTTGATGCTATTGTGTAACATGAAAATAATGATCAGCATCATCATATCAAATAGAATTATAATATTGGTGCATCCATTCTAATTTTCACAACCCATGTTTTAAGACATGTTGGTCCTCTTCAGTTTTCACTCTCGTTCACTGAAAGTTCAGCAACTTATGGAAGCCCATTTCTGCCACTGAATATAAAAAAGGTAATTGTGAGTTTACATCTCGCCATTCTGACTTTTTTCCTGAGAATTGCGCCATACAAACTTGCAATTCAGACTTTTTGTCTCAGTATTGTGTGATATAAACTCACAATTTCGAGTTATAAAGTCAAAATAGCAGGATATGAATGCACAGTTGCGAGAAAAATGTCAGAATTACAAGTTTTCTCGCAAATGCGAGTTTGTATCTCGTAATTCTGAATTTATATCACAATTCTGACTTTTTTTTTGCAATTCCGAGTTTATATCCCACTATTCTGATTTTTCTCTCACAATTCTTAATTTTTTCCACAATTCTTAGTTTATCTTGCAATTCTGCCTTTTTTTCTTAGAATTGCACAATACAAACTCTCAATTCTGACTTTTTTTTTCTCAGAATTGTGTGATATAAACTCATAATTGCGAGTTACAAAGTCAGAATAGCGGGATATAAACTCACAGTTGTGAGGAAAAAGTCAGAATTGTGAGTTTTGTATCTCGTAATTCCGAGTTTATATCTCACTATTCTGACTTTTTTCTTGCAATTCTGACTTTTTCTCACAATTCTGAATTCTTTTGCAATTCTGAGTTTATCTTGCAGTTCTGACTATTTTCCCACAACTCTGACTTTTTTCTCCCAATTTAGATTTTTCTTGCAATTCTGAGTTTATCTTGCAATTCTGATTTATTTTCCCACAACTCTGTCTTTTGTCCCACAACTCTGACTTTTTTCTCGCAATTCCGAGTTTATATGTTGCAATTCAGACTTTTTTCTTGCAATTCAGTTTATATCTTGCAATTTTGACTTTTTTCTTGCAATTTTGACCTTTTCTCTATCAAATCTGAGTTTATATCTCGCAATTGTCTTTTTTTTCTCGCAGTTCTGTCTTTTTTCTCTCAATTCCGAGTTTATATCTTGCAATTCTGACTTTTTTTTCTCGCAATTGAGTTTATATCTCCCAATTCTGACTATTCTCACAATTCAGTTTTTATCTTGCAATTCTGACTTTTTTTCTCACAATTCAGTTTAGAACTCGCAATTCAGAATTTTTTGTCACAATTCTGACTTTTTTCTCGCAGTTCTGAGTTTAACAGCTTCCAACTGTGTGTTACAAAGTCAGAATTGTGAGATATAAACTTTTCTGAGTTATCTTGCAATTTTGACTCTTTTTCTCAGAACTTGACTTAATTTCTCAAAATTGTGAGTTTATATTGTGGAATTCTGAGGGTGGGGAAAAAGTCAGAATTGCGAGACGTAAACATGCAACTGCAAAAAAAAAAAAGTCTGAATTATGAAATAAATGTCACAATTACCTTTTTTTTAAATTTTTATTCAGTGGTGGAAACGGACTTTCATAGCAACCACATATGAGTACAACACATTAAATGAACTCTACTTCTGTCCCTCGCAGTCTCATTTTCATTTACGTCATTGCTAAACTTGGCATCCACTCTGATTGAGGTCTGTGAGAATCCTTTTACATTCTTTCCATAGTAACTTCAGTAAATACTAACATTTCCTAAACCTTGTCAAACACTGTTCTAGTTACATCGCATACAAATGCTTCTAGTTGAGTTACTGGACACCTCTAGAGCCCAAGCATAAATACTGTAGCAGGTTGAGAGTGTTGGGTTTCCTAACACTTGCACTACACCCCTGGATGTGTAGCTAACCACCCTAGAGTATCTTTTTTCCAGCCCATCTTTTTTCTTGTGGTCAATCCACGAGAAGGTGACTTTATTTCAGGTTTGTTGCTGTACGTCTGCTCTCGTAGACCACACTGAAGGAGGAACTCTTTCTAACTTTTCTATGCTCCAGTACGCGCAAGCCTTCAATTTGTGAAATTGACAAGTATTTACACGCAGTAAACAATTAGTAGGATTAGTCCATGTTTCTGGCATACGTACAAAATAGGTTGTTTTTATCAAGAATGGAAATGTATACATGCAAATTTAATAGTGTATTTTTATTACAGGAAAATAAACTCTTATTTATTTTGAATATAGATAGACTTGATTAGTACTGCTGATTGTGTTGACGCATTTATGCCAGAAAGCGTATTATTTGTATTTATGAACAAAATACTGCTTGCCGTGATATGAAATTGTTACCTTTTTGACTTATGTGGGTCAAAAATAGCTCCAACCGAGATGTACAGGATGGTGAGAGAAAAAGGGTACTGTCTCTTTTTGTCGTTCTTTACCTGTCACTCAAACCAATAAAAGCTCTAGGATAGATTTCTCTGGTTTCTTTTAACCCTTTGAGCACCTAACAAAGCGAATCAAACCCTGGTCAATTTAAAATTAGTTTTTGGGTTGAAGTAGGCTGCACAATTATGACAAAAATCACGGTCAATCATTTACCTTGAGATCACAATAATTAATTTTTATTGGTAGAGTTTAATAAAAGTAACTGTTTTATGTGGGGAAACTGCATGTAATGTAAAAACTGTATTTATTTATTTTACTTTCCATTCATAATTTCCATTCATCTGCACATGATTGGCTACAATATTCAGTAGTAGTGGACCCAAAATATATTTTTTTGGATTAATTGTGCAGCCCTAGATTGATTTTTGGATGCTAATATGTTGAACAAGTCTCTCCAGGTTCTCAAAGGGTTTTAATAAGCTGCATAAAACCAATATTAGCATCACCTTGATCTTTGCTTAAATGTTCTGTATCACTTTCCCTTATTTCTCATTGCTTTTTCCTTTTATAGTCTGACTACAGTGTGTCTTTGACCAATGAGAACTAATCTAATCTAATCTTAATCTGTGAATGTGCCTTCTCAATGCTGGGTTCTGCATCTGGATTTGGGATTTTCTGTCCTGTTTTTGTTTTCTTCACACTTCTGCTTTTTTCTGACTTTGCATGCCCTTGTATTCTTAAAATGCAAAAAAGAAAAAAAAACACTTTTTAATTGTTAGTTTGGCAAGACTATTGTAACAAGATCTTTCATGGAATTTTGTGACCTCTCTCTCTCTCTTTCTCCCTCTGCTAATGTTGTCGTAATAAATATGAATAATGGTACAGCAGACATGCGTGCCGTCTTGATTTCTCTCTCCATCCTTCAATCTTGCCACCCAAAGCAGATTTAGTCATCAGAATTATCACACTCCACCGGGTCCTTGTCAATTTCACAAATTGATAGATTGTGTGAACAGTCGTGCCCCGCTCAACCGAGGGAAGTAGGTGTTTTCATGTATATGTGAATTAATCATATTTATTTTTAAAGGCTACCTATCATGCTCCTTTTTACAAGATGTAATATAAGTCTCAGGTGTCCCCAGAATGTGTCTGAAGTTTCAGCTCAAAATATTTATTATGTAATGTGAAAATGGCTATTCTGAGTGAAAGCAGAAACACACTGTTTTCGTGCATGTTTTTTTAAATGCCCCCCCCCTTTTCTAGAATAGAGCTGCCTTTACAGCTCGTACCTCAAATACTCTGCTAAAAAACATCTGTTTGGTTTGGATTATCATGTCTATAGCACTGAAATCATACATTTTAAAGCCATATTAGTTTAAACTTCTGATATAGGGTTTTCTAAGCACACACAGAAAGCGACTGTCACACGCCATGCGAGTACTAAACGAAGTTCTCTTTCATGTCTTATTGCGCTTAAACTGTCAAATACACATAAGTTTATGTTAAAAACACACGTTACAAAAACAGTCAGTTGTGTCTGTAAAGGTAAACACCTGGGAAAGAAATCATGCGAAAATCTTACCAAAACAAAGTTGCTGGGTTGTCCTTGTTCACATTTTCGCGGTTGGTAGATTCAACAGGGGCCCAAATATAAATATAAGAAAGTTTGGGAACCCTCTGCAGAACCTGTGAAAATGAAAAATTTTAACAAAATAAGAGAGATTTCTTTTTATTTAGTTCTGTCCTGAGTAAGATATTTTACATAAAAGATGTTTACATATAGTCCACAAGTGCAAAAATAGCTGAAATTATTAAAATAGCCCCCTTTAAAAGTTTGGGAACCCGTGATTCTTAATACTGTGTGGTTACCTGGACTGTTTTTTTGTTTTGTCATGGTTGATCATGAGTCCCTTGTTTGTTCTGAACAGTTAAACTGAGCACTGTTCTTCAGAAAAGTCCTCCAGGACCTGCAGATTCTTCAGTTTTCCAGCATCTTTTGCATATTTGAACCGTTTCCAGCAGTGACTGTATAATTTGAGATCCTTCTTTTCACACTGAGGACAACTGAGGGACTCAAACACAACTATTAAAAAACATTCAAACATTCACTAATGCGCCAGAAGGAAAAACAATGCATTAAGAGCCGGGGGGGTGAGAAAACTTTTTGAATTTGAAGATCAAGGTAAATTGTACTTAATCTGTCTTCCGGGAAACATACAAGTATCTTCTGTTGCTTCCGAAGGGCAGTGCTAAATGGAAAAAATATTTCAACAAAATAAGAAAAACTTTGGACCTCTTCATCCTATTCAAAAGTTTTCATCCCCTGGCTCTTAATGCATTGTTTCTCCTTCTGGAGCATCAGTGAATGTTTGATCCTTTTTTAATAGTTGTGTTTGAGTCCCTCAGTTGTCCTCAGTGTGGAAAGATGGATCTCAAAATCATACAGTCACTGCTGGAAAGGGTTTGAATATGCAAAAGATGCTGGAAAACTAAAGAATCTTCAGGACCTAAAGAACAGTGCTCAGTTTAACTGTTCAGAACAAACAAGGGACTCATGAACAAACATCACAAAACAAAAAAACAGTCGTAGATCATCCAGGCAACCACACACAGTATTAAGAACCAAGAATTCTAATATGAGAATATGTAAACATCTTTTATGTAAAATATCTTACCAAAGTCAGTGGTAAATAAAAATAACATGCATTTTGTATGATCTCTTATTTTCTTAAAATTATATACATTTTCACAGATTCTGCAGGGGGTTCCTTAACTTTCGCATACAACTGTGTGTATATATATATTTGAAGTAAGTTCACACAGTAGCTTCAAAGAGCACGTCACAATGCATCGTTGCATTCTTTTATCAGTCTGTCACTGTGGTTGATTGTATGAGAGTGTGAATGATTGCACGTCAACACTCTACACTGAAAGGCAGAAAATTGTATCTCTTGGTGAGTCACAGCCCAGTTGTGATTTTCAGTCAAACTGATTCATTTTAGAGAAATGAAAGGTGCAGAATGACATAGTCATTTTGAACTTCAAAATGAGGTTCTACTTCTAGTAACAAATCTGAAAAGCATTCATCAATCCACACATGCAGATGCCAGTCATCCCAGGCTAGTCAATAAAAAGTTGAGCGTTTCCTCCCGGACTCAGAATGACTTCTGGATGTAGATAAGGACTCAGGGATCATTAGAGTGGCTTTGTGCCAGAAATGTCTAGTTAATGAACCAGGGCTTCATCACAGAAAGTTATCAGGAATAATTCATCATGAACGAGGAGCACTTGAGACACACAGTGACAGATTGAGCCATCCTGAACCATAACATTAATAATAGAACAATAGACTAATTGAAAAAATGACCCGGTCATGTCTATAGTTATTAAACCATGTCTAAATCTAAGTAAAAAGAGCACAGTCTTGTGTATGTGTTGATTTAGTGTATTGATTTTTTTGTACCTAATGCATAAAGGAGTAACTAGAGAGGCTCAGTTGCTTTTACATTGTTTTACAGATTGTAAGCTCTCCTGTTATAAATTAGTGAAGGGTTCAACAAGTTAAATATCTGTTGACAGCATCATGTCTTTTATTTCCACAAGAAATTATTAGAACTCACCATTCTGTGTTATATAAATACTTTTATTTTTTTTTGAATGGGATGTCCCATGTTGTCATTACAGAGTCTGATGATTTGAAATTTGACCCCTTTGGCACATCCACCGTCAGCAGTCTTGGCAGCTACGACTGGTCAGACAAGGAAGACCTCTCATCTGGTCAAGGTAAGAAGCTCCAGGGTGGACTGCCATCTTCAGCTGTCGTCCAGAGGAAAGAGACGTCTTTCGGGAGCTCTGAGAACATCACCCACACCACGGTTGCAAAGGTGACCACCTTCCCGATCGAAGATGGTGGCTCCGCCACCGAAAGCCGGTTCGAAGCCTTCGCTGACTTTGGCTCCGTCGAGCAGGCCGGTCAAGATGACGACGATGACTTTGGCGACTTTGCCAGCACGGTTTCGGAGAAATCCGACTCCCCTCCTGGAACCACAGAAGCAGAGGGCAACCAGGGTGAATTGATGGATGAGTTTGGAGCCTTCCAGGGTGACAAGCCCAAATTTGGCAAGTCAGACTTCTTGAAAGCCAGCACACAAGCAAAAGTGAAATCCAGTGAAGAGATGATCAAGAACGAACTCGCCACCTTTGACTTGTCCGTGCAGGGTAAGTGCGATCATTTAATGTTTCGATTCTCAAGCCATCCTGGGTTTATATGACTTTATTCTTTCAGACGAATACAATCGGAGTTGTATTAAAAAATGTCCTGGCTCTTAAAAGCTTTATAATGGCAGTGAATGGCTGCTGAGATTTTGAAGTCCAATAAAGTGCATCCATCCATAAAAAGTGCTCCTCACGGCTACGGGGGTCAAAGGAGAAGTCCACTTTTAGAACAAATATTTACAGATAATTTACTCACCCCCTTGTCATCCAAGATGTTCATGTCTGTCTGTCTTCAGTCTTCATTGTGTTTTTGAGGAAAACATTTCAGGATTTTTCTCCATATAGTGGACTTCTACAGTGCCCTGAGTTGAAACTTTAAAAATGCGGTTAAAATGTGGCTTCATACAATCCCAAATGGAGTTGTAAACTATCCCAGCCGAGGAAGAAGGGTCTTATCTAGCAAAATGATCGGTTATTTTCATAAAAATAATACAATTTAAATACTTTTTAATCTCAAACGCTAATCTTGTCTTGGTCTGCCTGAACTCTGTGTATTCTGGTTCAAGACAGTTAAGGTATGTTGAAAAACTCCAATCGTATTTTCTCCCTCAACTTCAAAAATCATTTCAAAATCATCCTACATCACTGCAGAAGTACTGACCCAGTCTTTGCAACATGAACATGCAAAGATCATCAAATACCCTTAACAAAAATGGTAAAACAGCGATAGGATGATTTTAAAGTTGAGGGAGAAAATGAGATGGGAGTTTTTCGACATACCCTAACTGTCATGAACCAGAAAAAAACAGAGTTCAGGCAGAGCAAGACAAGATAAGCGTTTGATATTAAAAAGTATTTCAATTGTTTTTTTTTTAAGAAAATAACCGATCATTTTGCTAGATAAGTCCCTTCTTCCTTGGCTGGGATTGTTTACAGACACATTTGGGATCATTTTAAGCTGCATTTAAACTACATTTTGGAAGTTCAAACTTGGGGCACTATATCAGTCCACTGTATGGAGAAAAATTCTGAAATGTTTCAAAAAACAATTTCTTTACGACTGAAGAAAGACAGACATGAACATCTTGAATGACAAGGGGGTGAGTACGTTATATGTGAATCTTTGTTCTGGAAGTGGGTTTTCTCCTTTAATAAAGGCCTTCTGAAATAAATCAATGCATTTATGTAAGAAAATTATCCATATTTAAAACGTTATGATGGATGGATGCACTTTATTGGACTTCAAAATCTCAACACCCATTCACTGCTATTATAAAACCTGGAAAAGCCACTATATTTTTTAATATAACTCCAATTGTATTCGTCTGAAAGAAGAAAGTCATATACACCTAGGATGGCTTAATGATAAGTAAATCATGAGGTAATTTTAATTTTTGGGTGAACTATCCCTTTAAGACAGTATGTACGAACGTTTTCACTAACAATGTTTCACCAGTAAGTTCAATGTTGTCCGCTCAATTCCATTACTACAAATCTATGCATATGTACATAAATTAGGTGGATTTATTTAATGATCAGCGCTCAAATATGAAATAATCCACACTACTGAATGAGTGTATTGGATCCAGTGCGTGTCCACAACTGCATTTTCTTTGAAAGTCAACAGATGGCAGAGTGGCGTCTGAAGCACACGGCAACGCCAATAGATAAACACGGCCACCCAAATCCCTCATCACTTTCCCCCTTTGCCTTCTCATCCTCGCTTCCCCATAATGCATTAGCACTTACTCAATAACATAAAAGCTTATTTGCTTCTTATTGATCCCCACCCACAACCGCTAAATTTCATTTGTTCAAACAAAAGAGGGTTTACTCCTCTGCTGGCCTTCTATCAGACGGTTAATCTGAGGAGTGGGCTTCGAGCGGGAATGGATTAGCGCCTGAAACCATGCAGAGACTGATGTGCTTCCCAGCGGGGGTGCGATTACCTGTCGCTGGGTCTCATGAGTTTGTCGTGTGCTGTCCATCTTCTTGCTTGTGTGCATGGTGTGTGTTTGTGCCAGTTTGACTGTGTGATGCCTGATGAATAATGCATGCCTGCATTACTATGCTGCTCTTTTGCACATAATTATCATTTGTTGCAAATTAGGTGTTTGTGGTTTGTGTTGTGGCCCCACGTGGATTAGCGGCGACAGTTTGAGTGCCTCGGAAACTTTTAATTATACAGCAGGATCAACAATTAAACTTGTACGTTAAATGTAGAGAGAGAGTAGTGGGGTAAGATGTGTCATCATCTTTCTCACATCAACACATGGTTTTTGGATTGTGATGTTAAATTGTTTGCATGTTTTTAAGTTTCTGATTTAAAATTCCTATTCATTTTTGTTAAGACGTGTCAGTCTGGTACATATGGAAGCCCGTTTACACCACTGAATAAAAAATAAAATAAATGTTTTTGCAACTTTTTATCTCATAATTCTGACTTTTTCTCAGAATTGCATTATATAAACGCACAATTGCAATAAATAAAAAATAAAATAAATGTTTTTGCAACTTTTTATCTCATAATTCTGACTTTTTTCTCAGAATAACTTTATATAAACTCACAACTGCAAGAAAGAAAGTCAAAATTTTTCTTGCAATTACGAGTTTATATTTCACAATTCTGACTTTTTCTTTCAAATGCAAGTTTGTATCTCACAATTCTGACTTTTTTCCACAAATGTGAGTGTGTATCTTGCGAATTCTATAACTCGCAAGATGCAAACTTGTAAAAAAAAAACATCATTTTGAGGAAAAAAGGACGCAATTACCTCTTTTTTTTTTATTCAATAGCGGAAACGGGCTTCCATATGTACAACCTATCATAGTGAAGAAAAACTCATTAAACGCATGAAATTCTTGAACATTAGCTTTAGTTTGACAATATTATCATTTCTTAGGAAAAGAAAAATTAAGAAAAATACTTTATTAAAATTAAAGTCACATGGTGCAACCAGAATGCAGAAACAAACCACATAAAACAGGAAATTAATATCAGAAAGTGGCAAGGCAAGGTTTTACATCAATTCATATTTTAAAATGTCACTTTTTTGTTTTTTTTTTATTATTTATATAATATTTATATACTATTTATATACTATTATAGTACTTATTAATATTTAGAATAAGTGTGTATTTTTATATATTCAGTTTTATTTAAATTTTTTGTTTTAGTAATTTTGCTACGTGCTTTTGTCATCTTTATTAGGTTTTAAAAAGTATTTATTAATTTTAGCACTTCCAACTTGCAAAGGCAACATTTCTACTTTTTCTTTTTTTAATTTTTTTTTTATCTCGTTCTGTTTTTTTATGTAACAAGTTTTATTTAAAAAAAAAGTATTTAAATGACTGAAAACTATTTATTTTTTAATATCTATAAAAATATGAAATTTTTAAAAATGCTTTTTACTTCAGATAATATATTTAAAAACATTTTTTAAACTGATAAAGATAATGTACACTTGTTTTTTATTTTCTTACAAGTATTCAAGGAAAATTATTACTTGGTAGTTACTCTACAGGATGTTTTACCATCATTTAATTTAAACTTATTTTGAAAATATGAAATAAAAAATGTTTAAACCCATGTAAATCTGCCATAAATAAATAAAGAGCATGTATCTAAGAACTTGTCACAAACTAGATGCTTCATTTTCTCTATCATGGACACACCCATTTATCATTGACCCATTTATTTGTGCAAAGGTTCCCATAAGCGTAGCCACAGTCTGGGAGAAAAAGAAATTGTACGGTCCATCCCCTCTCCTGCCCCTGAGCAGCCCTTCAGAGACCGGTCCAACACCCTAAATGAAAAACCTGCGCTGCCGATCATCCGCGACAAGTACAAGGACCTCACAGGAGAGGTGGAGGTCAGTCACTCGCTCTCTCTCTGTTCTCACTGGTACATGCGTTCACTTTGAGCACACAGACCGGTTCTCCTTGTTGAATACAGCCTGAGGTTTCTCAGTGAACAAAGCTCTCATTCGGTTTCATCTTTTGCTCTTTTTCTCCCACTGTCTCTCGTTCAAACACTGGCAGGAGAGTGAGCGATACGCGTACGAATGGCAGAGGTGTTTGGAGAGCGCTCTGCAGGTAACGTATACAGTGTCTTGCAAAAGTATTCATACCCCTTCATTTTTTTTTTTTGGAAGTTTTATGTTGAAGCCTTATGTTAAACTGCTTTAAGTTACTTTTTTTCCCCACATCAATCTACACTCCATACACCATAATGACAAATCAAAAAACAGGTTTGTGACAACTTTGCAAATTTATTAAAAATAAGTACATTGCATAAGTATTACTCAGTGCTTAGTTGAAGCACCTTTACAGCCTCAAGTCTTTTTTTGGGTATGATGCGATGACCTTCTGCATTTGGTAATTATCTGCCATTCTTCACCTCACCTCTTCACCTCTCAAGCTTCGATGGGGTTTCTTCAGAAATATATAATTGCGTTCATGCCAAGCCTGTGGCTGGGCCACTTAAGGACATTTACAGAGTTGTCTGTAAGCCACTCTTGCTGTGTGCTGAGGGTCATTGTCCTGTTGGAAGGTGAACCTTCTGCCCAGTCTAAAGTTCTGAATGCTCTGGACTGAGTTTTCATTAATATTGTGAGCTTTCCTTCTACTCTGATGAGTCCCTCAGTCCCTGCTGCTGAAAAATAGCCCCACAGCATAAGGCTGCTACCAGCACACATTATTTTTGGGATGGTACTGTGCAGGTGATGAGCAGCACCTGGTTTCCTTCAAACATGATGCTTGGAATTGAGGTTCATTAGAGCAGAGAATCTTGTTTCTCACAATCTAAGAGTTCTTTAGGTGCTTTGTTGCAAATTCCAAGTGGGATTTCATGTGTCTTCACTGAGAAGAGGATTAAATTTGGCCACACCCCCATAAAGACCAGATTGGTGGAGTATTGCAGTGATGCTTGTCCTCCTGTAAGTTTCTCCCATCTGCACATATGAGCAACTTAGCCAAAGCCCTTCTCCTTCAAGTGCTCAGTTTGGCCAAGCGGTCAGCTCTAGGAAGAGTCCCAGTTGTTCCAAGTGTCTTCCATTATAGATAATGGAGGTTACATGCTTCTGTGAACCTTGAATGCAGCAGAATTTCTTTTCTGAACTCTTCCCCAGATCTGTGTCTTGACGCAAGCCTGTTTCTGAGCTCTACAGGCACCTCTGGTTTTTGCTTTGATACATATTTTCAGCTGTTAGACCTTTTATTGAGGGGTGTGTGCCTTTCCAAATCATACTCATTCAAATTAATTTGCCACAGTTTAACTCCACTCGAAGTGTAATAACATCTACAAGTTATATAAGTGCTCCTGAGCTAAATTTCAAGTGTCCCAGAAAGTGTTTGAATACTTATGCAATGGAATAATTTCAGTTTTTTATTTTGAATAAATTTGCAAAGTTGTTACAAACCTGTTTTGTGCTTTGTCATTATGGTGTGTGGAGTGTAGACTGATGTGGGAAAAAAGTAATTTACAATTAGTTAAACATAAGGCTGCAACGTAACAAAATGTGACAGTCTATATATCAGTCTATAGATAGTCTTAGAAGTGTCGTATCATGATCACATGATACCAAAAGCACCATAAAAGTGTTATGTGCTAACTTAAGAACTACTGCAACCAGATCTTTGACTCAACAGTTGTTACTCATTATAAGAGCTCGTCGTTTCTTCCCCTTCCAGGTCATCAACACTGCCAATAACACCCTTAATGGCATCAGCAGCTCCACGGTGTGCACAGAGGTCATCCAGTCAGCACAGGGGATGGAGTACCTGCTTGGTGAGACTATGACTGCACTCAGACTTTATTTACTGGTCAGAGACCAGCTTTACCCATCATAACAGAGCACAGATCAGCCACAATCTCTTCATCCACATTAATACCTGCTCCTCCTGCGCCCCTGCCATCTTCAGTCAAACAGACAGGCCAGGTGTTCTGGTTATCTGCTTCCTATTTCTGTACTCTCTCTCCCACACAGGGCGGCTTTAATGAGCTGTACGTGCTCATGCCGGTGGGAGGGGAGCATGGGGTGCTGTTGTTACATAGAAATAAACCGTTAAAGCTCTTTGATCCGGCTCTAGCGATTGTGACTGGAAACCAAGCGGGGCATTCTGAGTCTGACCTGGGGAGGCTAGTGTTACAGAACAGAGCAACTATTCTGGGCCGCTTTAATGGGTTCAGTGTAAAAGGACATTCAGCACTGGGGAGTGCTGGGAACGCCAGCGCTGGGTTATTGTTTCTCCTGTTTGGTTCTCTCAACACGCACACACAGGCTCTGTTCGCACACAAATCCAGTTTGGATTTCAGATCTGATCTTCAGAACTCAGTGTCCTTACTGATCTATTTGTTCACACTGTGATATCAATATCTGCAATACTTATGCTTTGGTTGCTATAGTAATGATGCCAAGAGAAAACTGGAAATAGTGTTTCCACAACAACTGACTCATACACTTAATCAACATTCACCAAATTATGAATTTCACATATGAAAAGAGATAAAGCATGTAAATTAGCGGACACAGTTACAGACAATATTGTGCACTTTGCATTACATAATATTAAAAAACGTTCATAAAGCTACTTTTGTATATTAGGCAGCGTGATATGTGGAATTTAAATGAACTGTCAAAATCGAAAACAAAATATAAAACTTTATATTAGTAAGACTAATTAAATTAGCATGCTGACTTGACTAGCTATACAGTCATGGCCAAAAATATCGGCACCCTTCTCTTAGAAAATTGTTGTAGTTGCAAATGTTTTGGTACTCACATGTTTATTTTTTTGTTTGCATTGGAACAACACAACAAAACAGAGAAGAAAAGTAGAATCTGATACAATTCCACACAGAACCCCAAAAATGCACTGGACAAAATTATTGGCACCCTTAACAATATTTGGTAGCACCCCCTTTGAAAAAAATAACTGACAGTCGCTTTCTGTGACCATGAATGAGTTTCTTACACCTCTCTTCTGGAATTTTGGACCACTCTTCTTTTGCAAACTGCTCCAGGTGATTCAGATTTAAAGGATGTCTTCTCCCAGCTGCTGTTTTGAGATCTCTCCACAGGTGTTCTATGGGATTCAGATCTGGACTCATTGCTGGCCGTTTCAGAACTTTGTTTGTAACCATTTTTGTGCTTTTTGAAGTGTGTTTCGGGTCATTATCCTGCTGGAAGACCCATGACCTCTGTTGGAGACGCAGCTTTCTGACACTGGCCACTATGTTGCGCCTCAAAATTCTTTGGTAATCATCAGATTTCATGATACTGTTCACACAGTCAAGGCATCCAGTGCCAGAAGCAGCAAAGCAACTCCAAAACATCTTTGAACCTCCACCATGTTCGACTGTAGGGACTGTGTTCTTTTCTTTCAAGGCCTCATTTCTTTGTCTGTAAATGGTGCCATGATGTCCTTTACCAAAAAGCTGTACTTTTGTCTCATCTGTCCACAGTATGTTTTCCCAGAAGGATTGTGGTTTTGGCAAACTCCAGTCTTGCTTTTTTATGCAGTGGTGTCCTCCTGGGTCTCCTACCATAGCGTCCCTTTTTATTCAGATGGCGACGGATAGTGCGAGCTGACACTGTTGTACCCTGTTTCTGCAGATCAGCTTGAATTTGTTTGGAAGTTAATCGGAGTTCTTTATCCACCATTCGAACAATCCTTCGTTGTAATTTTTTAAAATTAATTTTGCTCTTCCGTCCACGTCCAGGGAGGTTAGCTACAGTGCCATGGGCTGTAAACCTCCTGATGATATTGTGCACAGTGGACACAGGAACATTAGGATCTCTGGAGATGGACTTGTAGCCTTGAGATTGTCCATGTTTTTCCACAATTTTTCCTCTCAAATACACAGACAACTCTTTACACTTCTTTGTTTTCTCCATGCTCAGTGTGACACAACACAAAGGTTGAGTCAACTTTTCTCCATTTTAACTGGTTGCAAGTGTGATTACTATATTGCCCACACCTGTTACTAGCCACAGATGTCTAAATACAAATTACAGGAGCATCAAATGCTTGAAAAGCAATTATTTCTTACAATTTTGACAAGGTGCCAATAATTTTGTCTAGTCCATTTTTGAATTCTGTGTGAAATTTGATCAAGTTTGACTTTCCTTCTCTGTTTTTTTGTGTTGTTGCAGTGCAAACAAAAACAATAAGCATGTGAATACCAAAACATTTGCAACTGGAGCAATTTTCTGAGAGAAGTGTTGCATTTTCTGACAGAACTGCAAGGTTGCCGATATTTTTGGCCATGACTGTATAAAGTAGCCTACATATTGCCAGTGCCTGCGGAAAACATAAATGGGTTCTTTTTACTATATATTTGTGTGAATTACATTTTAAAGTGATATTCTAATATAAATAGGCTATTTTATGTTTTAAACTATCAGACACTATCAGAAAATGATTTCTCATCAAAAGCAGTCTGATCTGGCCGTGGTGTTTAAAGGATTAGTTAACTTCCAGAGCAAAAATTTACAAATAATTGTACTCACCCTGTTGTCATGTTCATGTCTTTCTTCAGTCATAAAGAAATCTGCAGTTCCATTGCAGCTTCAAAGAGCTCTAAATGATCCCAGCCAAGGAAGAAGGTCTTATCTAGCGAAACAATCTGTCATTTTCTAAAAAAAAATAAAAATGTATATACTTTTTAACCTCAAATGCTCATCTTGTCTAGCTCTGCGATGCGCATATGTACTCTGTGTAATCCTGGTCAATACAGTTAGGGTAGGTAGAAAAACTCCCATCTCATTTTCTCCTCCAACTTCAAAATCATCCATCGCCGTTTTACCTTTTTTTTTTTGGAAAGGGTGTTTGACCTTTGCATTTTCACTTTGTAAACACTGGGTGGGTACTTTTGCAACGATGTAGGATGATTTTGAAGTTGAAGTAGAAAATGAGATGGGAGTTTTTCGACATACCCTAACTGTATTGACCTCTAATGACTGATTGTTTTGCTAGATAAGACCCTTATTCCTCGACTGGGATCGTTTAGAGCCCTTTAAAGTTTTATTTAAACTGCATTTTGGAAGTTCAAACTCGGGGCACCATTGAAGTCCACTATATAGAGAAAATTCCTGAAATATTTTCCTCAAAAAACACAATGTCTTTACGACTAAAGAAAGACACACATGAACATCTGTAAATTTTTGTTCTGTTGTTCCTTGCGCCACCTGGTAGATAGAAAAAGTCTGAAAAAGGGGACATCTTTTCATTTTCACATTATGAGTTGGCTGCTGTCATGCTTTTAACCTTTCCCATGCCATAACAATCACAACCGTTATTACCATTGTATCTCTTGATATTCATTGTCATCTCTTGGTTTTGCATTACTCTGAATTGCATTTATGTTTTTGAGATGGGTTTTTGTGTATATTGTTTCTAGGTGTGGTGGAGGTGTATCGTGTGACCAAGCGTGTAGAGTTGGGAATCAAAGCCACAGCTGTTTGTTCAGAGAAACTACAGGAGCTGCTTAAAGACATCAGCCGTGTGTGGAACAACCTGATGGGCTTTATGTCGCTGGCAAACCTCACTGTGAGTTTTTAATGAAATAACACTACCACAAGTACAACAGTATTTCTATTACAACAGTCAGTCCAGTAAGTCACATATATTGGATACTGCTTAACTAAAATATGAATATGAATATGTCCGTGGAGTTGAACTGTGCTTTATGTGAGCTCTGGAGCAGTAGGCACTTTCTACTAATAGGACACAAAACAGGATCATTGTCAAAATGGTCAAACTAAATATTTTATGAGCTTTTTCCAGTTTTTGTGCCTAAATCTGAAGATTTATTTTTTTTTTTTTTAATTTCTAAAATGGTTTAATATTCACTTAAAAATAGGTAGTTTATTTTGCATATTTATTGACATTTTTATTAAGCAATAGTCAGCCACCCCTTTAACATATTAGACAACAAAGTGTAAATAAAATATCAACATTAAATATATATATATATATATATATATATATATTTATTTTAAATTCTAAAATGATGTTTGATATTCACTTAAAAACAGATACAATTTATTTTACTTTTTTGGTCTGTCAATATGAGGTCAATAAATTTTTTTTAATGAAACCTGCTCAGATTAATTGTTCACAAAAATATCTATAACAAAAAATAGATTAAATTAGGTCGATTTGCATTTCATTTCAAGTCTAAGGATAAGCGAAAACAACCATTTTAATTTTTAATTAAATTCAGCGTTGTGGTATTTTTATGTCTGATAATAATTTATAAAGAATATTATTATATATTTCATGTAATATACATTATATATAATATATTTTTTCTATTGAGACACCAAAGTGTATAAAAAACATCATCATTAAATAGGTATTTTTTTTAATCCCTAAATTATTTAATATTCACTTAAAAATACATATTATTTGACATATTCCACAACTCTATGGATAAGGAAAAATAACCATTTTAATTTTAAACTTCAATGTTATGGTATTTTTATATCTGATAATAATTTCAAAGAATATCTCATAGTTCTCTAAATAAATAAATAAATAAAACATGTATATGTGCATCTTAATACTTGATTCTAACTAATGAGACACTAAAGTGTACCTTATTTGTGGAAAGTGCAGTAGTACAGAACAGATTGCTGAGTGCTGAGCAGAGCTTTGTCATGCCGTGTACTCATGGGAGAATATCAATGGCAGCAGATAATATTAGAGTTGTGCGGTCAGATAATATCAGTTCTGGAGAATGAAGTCTCGGCACACTGCCGTAAAACCACAAGTGCTCTGAAGCATAATAAAAATGACCGCGGTTAGAAAGCCCACGGCTTCTCTCTGCCTGAATCCTGCTGTTTTGGACAGAATCTGTAGCTGATGTATTGATCTGCAGGGCCAATCAACTGCTGTGAGGTTGATGGGCTGGTTCAGCGGCCTCTGTGAACTCGAGTTTGACTGACAGCCAGGGGTTTGTGTGGAGGATGCAATGTAGCCCCGACTGCTCTTTAAGAACTGCATTCATGATGTGTGTGTGTGTGTGTGTGTGTGTGTGTGTGTGTGTGTTTTTCTCTAGCCTGATGAGAGCTCACTGGACTTCTCCTCCTGTATATTGAGGCACGGCATTAAGAATGCCAAAGAGTTGGCGTGTGGAGTGTGTCTGCTCAACGTGGACTCGCGCAGCAAGGTCTGTACATGCTAAAAACACACACTCATGTCTGCATGTGACCATTAAGCACACAAAAAATGCAAAAATATTGCACATTAAAAGGATAGTTCACCCAAAAATTCAAATTGTATTTAAACTACTTTGACCTAATTTTTTGTGCGTAACACAAAAGCAGGAATTTTGAAGTATGTTCTGGTTGCTCTTTTCTATGCCGTTACAGTGAATGGGGTCCAGACCTTTCATGCTTCAAGAAACGATTTTAAAAGCACTATAACAGCAGCGTGAACAATAAAAGTCACAGTTACTGCAAATTAAGTCTTTATTAACTGAAAATGCTAACATCCGCTCCATCTCTTCATCGGTCATTCGTGAGAGTAGTTGTTGACGTGCATTTTTCGAATAAATGGGCTGATCCAGTTAGAGGTTAATTCATATTTTGAATTAGCTTTTAGATTTATATTATTCTTATTCTTATCAATAATCATTTTATTTTAAGTCTAATATTAAGATACTTTGTACTTTTGTCATTTTTTTTTTAACATCACTGTCACTTATTTAACGTCCTTTTTTTAAAAATGTTACTGTTTAGGTGTAATTTAATTTAAATTGTTATTCTAGTTTTTACTTTTTTGTAATTTTAGTGCTTCAGCTTAAACTTTTTATCAGTTATCAACACATCAGTCTTTTTTACCTTTGCAGTTTTACATCTAGTATTTATATTTAATTTTACTTTGTATTTTGTAATTTGTATCTTTTTTTTCTATTACACTTTTAGTTCTTCAACTTAATCTTTTTCCAGTTGGTTATCAACGCAACACTTGTCTTTTTTACCTTTAAAATTTAACATTAAATATTTATAATTTTACTTTGTATTTTGTAATTTTTTTTTCTTTTTTTTTTAATTCATTTACTATATTTTTATAAATACCGCTATTTAGGTGTAATTTAATTTCAATTTAAATTCTCGTTATAGTTTTTGCTTATTTTTACTTGTTAGTAGTTTTAGCGCTTTAACTTAAAAACTTTTTATATGTCGTCAACACAGCATTTGTATTTTTTACCTTTAAAAATTTACTGCTAATATTCATATTTTTAATTTTACTTTGTATTTTGTAATTTCTTTCTATTACACTTTTAGTGCTTCAACTTAAACTTTTCCCAAGTAGTTATCAATGCAACGTGTAAGATTTTTTCAAAATCTTACGAATAATATTTATATTTCATTTTACTTTGTATTTTTCATTACATCACCATCATTCATTTATATATATATATATATATATATATATATATATATATATATATATTTATTTAAATACTGCTATTCAGATGTAATTTGATTTCAACTTTTGAACTTTTTCAGTTGTCAATGCAACATTTGTAATTTTTACCTTTAAAATTTTACATCTAAAATTTCTATTTAATTTTACCTTTAACTATTGTAGTTTTAATTTCTTTACCATTCATTTTCTATAATGTTTTACATATTACTATTTAGGCGTACTTTAATTTAAATGTTTATTAGTAATTTTTGTGCTTCAACTTTTCCGTTAGTTGTCAACGCAACATTTGTAATTTTTACTTTAAAATCTTTTTAACATCTAATATTTATATTGAATTTTACTTTGTAATTTTTATTATTATACTTTTTTAACATCACGATCATTCATTTAATATAATTTTTTTATATTACTGTTTAGGTGTACTTCAATATCAATGTTTATTCTACTTTTAGTTTTTATTTTGACTTATTAGTAATTTTTAAATTATTATTTTTTTAGTTAGTTGTCAACAGAACATTTGCAGCTTTTACCTTTGTCTTTACATCTATTTATATTTAATTTTACTTTGTACTTTTGTATTTATTTATTTATTTTTTTACATCAGCATCATTCATTTAATATCAGTTTTTAATATTACTATTTAGGTGTGCTTTAATTAAATTTTCTATTCTAGTTTTAGTTTTTATGTATTTTTACTTATTAGTAATTTTAGTGCTTCAATTAAAAAAAAAAATTATTTGTCAAGGCAACATTTGTAATTTTTACCTTTAAATTTTTACATCTACTGTTTATATTAAATTTCATTTCAGCATATTACAGTTCAGAAACAAAAAATGTTTTTAATAATTAAAAATAATATCCCTAATCCATATGAATGCATTCACAAAATCAGTCTGACCGATTTATGCATGAAGCGGTTTTCAACTTCATCTTTCTGAACCAATGATCCGTTGCACTGGCATAACAACTGGAGGAATGTAGAGGAATATTATTAGTTAAAAAAAACTATTTAAGTTGACCTGTTCTCAAACAGCTATGGTAAAAAAAAACTTTCAATTTAGAGCATGAGTCATATCGGGATGTTTCTATGATGCTTTTGCTTTTATGTTGCTTTTAAAGCTTCAGTCCTCATTCACTGTAATTGCATAGAAAATGTTTGGGTGAGCTATTGCTTTAAATTATTGAACAGAAGAAGTTTCCCTATCAAAAACAAACCCAAAATCAGCCCTCCTAAATATTTCTTTGATTTTCACAATTTTACAGAAGAAAGACGAAAACACTTTCGGACGGCTGTTTAAAAGAGTAGGATTCATTAAACTGCCTCGACTCCAATTTGCAGCTTGTTGCAGGGGTCACGCGGGCAATCGCTCCCATGTTTTGCTGCCAAAATGACCAGAACTCACCTCATGCCACTCGTCTCCTTTCAGACTGCCAAAAACAGCTCTCAGAGGCTCGTTCTGTCTAAATCTACAGATGCTCGGTCGAGGCCACGCTTTCATTCAACTAGCTTTAGGTGTTTCATTTGGCTATGAGCTCTTAGCTCCCATTTTCTCAGCATTTACAGAAATCTTTCATGTCGAGTTTGTCTTGCCGAAGTGGCGAGTAAGTGTGACTGACGGCCAAAAAGCGCGAGGCAGGCGGTAAATAGGTGATGTATTTGTCATTTTGGCACCCCGGGGCGGTGAAAAACAAATCTTAAAGTGGTATGGGGCAAAGGAAATATTACATTAAAGGGAACAGTTCACACAAAAATGTCATTTATTTGGTCTTACTTTGCTTTAAACCATCGTTTTTTTTTTCCATGGAACACAAATTGAGATGTTTAGCAGAATGCTCTTTTCCAGACCATAAAAGTGAATGGGAGCTGTAAAACAGCATAAAAGTCATTACATTTATTTATTTATTTTTTTTTTTAAGTATTATTGTAGATACACTGAGATATTATAGTTATAATATTATATATATATATATATATATATAGTATTTATTTTAATTTTATTATTATTTTAATTTTAGTTCATTTAATTAATTTTAATTTTTATTATTTATTTTTAATTTCAGTTGTAGTTATTTTAGTACAAACTAAATGAAAATGAGAAATGTTTCTTTGCCAACTAGCAAAGGTTTTCTTAAGTATCAATTTAGATACGCTGAAATATTATTATATATATATTTTAGATATTAGTTTTATTTTTGTATTTTCCATTTTCATTTTAATCTTAGTTCATTTTTTGTTAATTTATTTTAATATATATATATATATATATATATATATATATATATATATATAATATTAAATATTTGTTTTTTTTTCCATTTTCATTTGTTAATTTTTTAGTTAATTTATTTTACTTTTTATTTGTTTTGTTTCAGTTGTAGTTATTTACAATGAAAATAAGAAATGTTGCTTTGTAAAATTGAAATTACTTTGTTTTATTTAAAGTAACAATTTAGATGCACTGAGATATCATTAGTTTGTTTAATATTAGTTTTTATTTTTTGAATTTTTATTTTAATTTTAGGTTTTTTTTACTTGATTTATTTTTTTAATTTCAGTTGTAGTTATTTTAGTACAAACTAAATGAAAATAAGAAATGTGGCTTTGTCACAAAGCTGAAATAAAATTAGTTTGTTTTATATAAAGTAACAGTTTAATTGCACTGAGATAGTATGTTTTTTTATATTCATTTTAATTTTGTATTTTTCATTTTCATTATAATTTTAGTTATTTTTTATTTTTTTTTATTTTTTTTTCAGTTGTAGTTATTTTAATACAAACTAAATGAAAATAAGAAATGAAAGTTTCTTTTTTTAAGCTTTAGGTTTTAACTGTTAGTTACCTATAATAATCCTGCCTGCTACCCAAGTAGTTTATATGCAATAACTATGAGTAAATGATGACAAAATTGCAATTTTTGGGTGAACTATCCCTTTAAACTCTTCTATTCATAAGTACAATCCAATCGTGCACTGGTTTAAACATGTAATCATCACATTGCCCTTCGCCTCGTTCACCAACAATCCGCTCATTAAGATTCCTTGTCTCACTGAAACCCTCCTAAATCTCCCTTGTATTAATGCAACGGTCAAGATTTGCTGATGTAATAGGGGTGTAAACATTGCTCGTAGCGCTTTAGATGCAATCAGGCAAGGAGGGGCTCAGAGCAGCAAGGTATCATGGGATGGGTGTCTGAGGAGCAGATGCAGCTCAGCCATCAGTCACGGCGACCAAAAACACAGGTGCTAATAGATCCGCCGAACACATCCAGCCCGCTGCAGATTAATAGAGCTGTTTCCGTCTGCTCCTGACATCCGATTAATATCCCGCTTTTTAATTACGTTTTGGGGGGTTTGGGAGGCAGCGTCACTGTCTGGGGGGACTGAAATCAGGGTTTTGAAGGTGAAGCAGCGTCTCTGAGAGGAAAGGTGGTGGTGTTGGGCTACAGGTGGAGATTTCGCTGGGGTGTGGGTGATTCACTCTACTGACCTTGGGCTAGCATTCAGTTTCCGTCCCCGCTGGGGAGGGACGTGATCCTGCTGCATCTGCTAACAGGATTTGTCCGCAGGAATGGGCAACGGTGTATTAACTTAAAACTTTGTTCTCGTTTTAATGAAATATTGTATATACACTACCATTCAAAGGTTATTTTTTAATGAAAGAAGTCTTATTCTCACAAAGTCATTTATTTGATCAAAATGCAGTAAAAACAATAATATTGTGAAATATTGTTACAATTTAAAATAACTGTTTTCTATTCTAAAATATTTAAAAATGTAATTTATTCCTGTGATGCAAAGCTGAATTTTCAGCATCATTACTCCAGTCTTCAGTGTCACATGATCCTTCAGAAAATATTCTAATATGCTGATTTGCTGCTCAACAAACATTATTTTGAACGTTCAAAACAGTTGTGCTGCTTGATATTTGTGCAGAAAACCAAGAGCGTTTAAAAGAACAGTGTTTATTTAAAATAGAAAACTTTTGTAACTGTATACACATTTTTACTGTCACTTTTGATCAAATCGATGCATTGCTGATTGTTAATTGTTTTTGTCTTTAAAGAACATATAAACCCCAAATGGTAGTGTAAATATTTAATACATATTTGTAGCTCGGCCAGTTTGAAACATATTTTATAAGACTCATAAGGAAATAATAAAGTGCTGTAAGAAATATTAAAGGAATAGTTAACACGAAAATGAAAATTCTGTCATTAATTCTTCACCCTTATGTCGTTCCAAACCTGTAAGACCTTTGTTCATCTTTGTAACAAAAATTCAGATATTTTTGATCTGAGAGGTTTCTGACCCTGCATAGACAGCAATGCAACTGACATGTTCAAGCCCCAGAAAGGCAGTAAAGACATCGTTAAAATAGTCCATGTGACATCAGTGGTTCAGCCTTAATTTTATGAAGCGAAAGTACTTTGTGCGCAAAGAAAACTAAAATAATACTTTATTCAACAATTTCACAACATTATCACGTGTCGAGGTACTCTTGTGAACACGCGTCAAAGACTGACACGGAAGAGAAGATATAAACTGGCAATTATGAGAAATGAAGTCAGAATTGCATGATATAAATTCGCTATTGCGAGAAAGAAAGTTTCTTTTTCGCAATTCTGAGAAATAGTCAATTCTGAGAAATGAAGTAAGAATTGGGTGATTTAAAAACTCACGATTGTGAGAAATAAAGCTGAAATTCTAATAAACGAAGTTGCAATTCTGAGAAATAAAGCTGAAATTCTGAGAAATAAAGTTGCAGTTTTGAGAAATGAAGTCAGAATTGTGTGATATAAACTCACAATTGCAAGAAATAAAGTTGCAATTCTAAGAAATAAAGTTGCAATTCTGCAAAATGCAGAATTGCGTGATATAATCTCACAATTGCGAGAAATACAGCGACAATTGTGAGTAGTCGTCGCAATTCTGAGAAATTAAGTCAGAATTGTGTGATATAACGTAATATAAAGTCACAATTTTGAGAAATTAAGTCAGAATTGTGTGATATAACGTAATATAAAGTCATAATTTTGAGAAATAAAGTCACAATTCTGAGAAATAAAGTTGCATTTCTGAGAAATGAAGTCAGAATTGTGTGATATAAACTCACAATTGCATGAAAGTTGCACTTCTGAGAAATTAAATCAGAGATGTGTGATATAAACTCACCATTGCAAGAAATAAAGTTGAAATTCAGAGAAATAACGTAATATAAAATCGCAATTCTGAGAAATTAAATCAGAGATGTGTGATATAAACTCACAACTGCGAGAAATAAAATTGAAATTCTGAGAAAAAAAAGTCGCAATTTTGAGAAACAAAGTTGCAATTCCGAGAAATGAAGTCAGAATTTTGTGATATAAACTCAATTGCAAGAAACTCGCAGTTCTGAGAAATAGTCAGTTCGGAGAAATTAAGTCTGAATTGTGTGATATAAACTCTGTGCGCCATGGTACTCTCGTAAACACGTGTTGAAGACTGACATGGAAGAGAAGAAATTGTTGAATAAAGTTTTTATTTTTGTTTTCATAACATTACAGTTGAACCACTGATGTCACATGGGCTATTTTATCAATGTCCTTACTACCTTTCTGGGCCTTGAACGTGTCAGTTACATTGCTGTCTATGCAGGGTCAGAAAGCTCTCAGATTTCATTAAAAATATCTTAATTTGTGGTCTGAAGACGAACGAAGGTCTTCCTGGTTTGGAGCAACATTAAGAGAATTTAATGACAGAATTTTCATTTTTGGATGAACTATCCCTTTAAATGCACTATAAGATGATTTTAAAACAGACTGCCCTAAACCGTGCAGAAAAGCGCCACAGTGTTTACATGCTTCAGAAAGTAAACATGCGAATGGCTTACTTATAATTGTTTCTGCACAGAGGAAGTATTTAAGTATTTTGACATTAAAAATGGCAGACTTCAAGTCAATTAAGTAATTGTGGATTCTCAGAAGACAATTTTGTTTGTGCACTCAACAACTGTTATAATGAGTGTTTACTTAGCTGTGTTTAGATTATGCTAATATCACACGAATACAGCATCCTAATAAAGGTCCAAACCCTGTGAGGTGGGCGTCCATGCTAAAATTAGAATAGATGCAGGTTATTAAATTCAAGCACCGGTAGCACAGCTGGATGCACCTAATGAGAACAGACAAAAACAAGTAGCCGTTGAAAGGAAGCCATCAGAATTGGCTTGTATTTGAGCTGGATCTACTGAATCAAAGTCATCCATTAGAGGAGCGTCAAGCCATCATAATTTAGTAAGAACATGAATTTAGTAACATGAACTTGTATTTCAACAGGTTTTGATGGGTATTTGGCTTCTATGTGTTTGTAATTATGCATTATCAATTTTATAAATACATAAAGGTTGTTAAGAATATCTTCATCATGTAAATGATACTCTAGATATTGTAAACAGTACCCTTTTAGTCGTTGTTTTAAATATCCACCCAAGTTAGTTTTGCGTTTACACAGGGTTGCCAAAGTCATAGACAGTAGTACAGTGAATAGGCTTATTTAGTTATGCATTTAAATATTTAAGAGCTGCATATAGTTTGCATATATGCATATACTACTATTGAGAAGTTTGAGGTCAGTAAGATTTTTTGTTGTTTTTGAAAGAAATTAATGCTTTTATTAAGATGCATGACATTGATTGAAAGGGACAGTAAAGACATTTATGTATCTGTGTTTTCAGCAGTCAGCATATTAAAATGATTTCTGAAGGATCATGTGACACTAAATACTGGAATAATGGCTGCTGAAAATTTAGCTTTGTATCACAGGAATTTTTTTTATATATATATATATTCAAATTGAAATTTTAAATAGTAATACTACTTCACAGTATTTCTTCTTTTACTGTATTTTTGCTCAAATAAATGAAGCCTTGGTAAGGAAGCCCGTTTCCGCCCCTGATTAAATTATCAGACTTTTTATCTCACAATTCTGACTTTTTTCTCAGCATTGTGTGATATAAACTCATAAATGAGAGAAAGTCTTACAAAAATTTTGTAAAAGTTTGTGGGTTTGTATCTCGCAATTCTGACTTTTTCTCACAGTTGCAAGTTTATATTTCACAATTCTGACTCTTTTCTGACTTGAGATATAAACTCACAGTTGTGACTGATTTTGAGGGGGGAAAAAGACTAAGTTCTCAGAATTGCAAGTTTATCTCACAATTCTGACTGAATAACTCACAATTGTATGTTATAAAGTCAGAACTGCAAGATATAAACTTGCAATTCTGAGAAAAAGAATCACAGCTGCATGATATAAACTCAGGATTGTGAGTTTTTATCACATTTCTTAGGAAAAATGTCAAAATTGTGTTTATCTCTTGCAATTCTGACTTTTTTTTCTCAGCATTGCATGCTATAAACACAGATGTGAGAAAGTCAGAACTGCGAGATAAAAACACGGAATTCTGACTTTTGTTCTCGCAGATTTGAGTTTGTATCTTGCAGTTCTGACTTTTTCTCACAATTGTGAGTTTTATTCTCACAAATGTGTTTTTATCTCGCAATTCTGACTTTTTATAATTGCGAGTTATATCTTGCAATTCCAAGTTTATATTTTGCAATTCTGACTTTTTTTCTCAGAAAAAAGAAAAAAGTCAGAATTGTGAGGAAAAAGTCAGAATTGCAAGATAAAAATGCAATATAACTTATTCTCACAAATGCGAGTTTGTATCTCACTGTTCTGACTTTTTCTCACAATTGCAAGTTTATATTTTGCAATTCTGACTTTTTTCTCAGCTCGACTTATAAAGTCTGATTTCGAGGCGGAAAAAGTTATGTTCTCGGAATTGCAAGTTCATCTCTCACAATTCTAACTTAACTCACAATTGCGTGTTATAAAGTCAGAACTGCGAGATATAGACTCGTAATTCTGAGAAAAAAAGTCAGATTTGTGCTTGTATCTTGAAATTCTGACTTTATTTCTCAGAATTACGAGTTTATGTCTCGCAATTCTGACTTTATAACTTGCAATTCTGAAAATAAAAAGTGCAATTATTTTTTTATTCAGCAGCGGAAATGGGCTTCTATACCTTGGTGAACATAAATCTTTCAGAAACAAAAAAATCATATCAACTTCAACCAGTAGTATATACATATCCTGTGCTTGTTTACATGCTCAGTACAGCTCTTCTTTATGCTGCAGAGCAATGTTTGATGATAGTTACGAACTCTAGATACATGCCAGCATTTTCATCTCCACAGTTGCCCCTTCTTGTCTCCTACTGGGGTTAATTTACAATAAGCTTTTGCCTTTACATGGACACTTTCTTCCACAGTGGGCTCTTTGGTGCTGTAGTTTTGCTTAGTAACAAAAAACCTCAGTACTAATGCTGATGTTGACTTGTTTGTGCTACTTGCAGGCACTGACAAAAGACAATCGCTCCAAATTAAGGGTAAATATTCCACTGTATTTTTCACTGTAGTGATGTACATAGGTAGAGCTAGAGTGTCCCTCACTGGCCTTCAAACGCTTCAGACTCTGTTCGTAACAAGTGTTGTCATCTTTGCAGGTAGGATGCACTCTGTGTTTGCAATCAGATAGTAATTAACCTTTCCGCCAGCTAAACAAGGTCAGTTGAATTAGGATGACCTTTTCAGCGACTCTGAGCCACCTGTTCATCTGCCGAGAAACAGGGCTTGTGCTGCAGCTGCCGCCCCTCTGTGCACCACACACACGTGTGTGTATACCATGGGATCAGCCGTTTGATCACACAGCATTGTTCAAATGTCCATTCAGACACACTCAATTCTGTACTACAACAAAGGCAGAAAAAGTAATTGAGAAAGCACAAGCACATGAGAAAGACAGACAGGGAACTCAAAATTAGATATTCTCTTGGATGCTTTAAAATTTTCTTTGACTAGAGATAGTAGTAGAGTTAGAGGTATTGGCAGCTACTTTAGAATCCAGTAGACATTAGGTATGTTTACATGCAGTCATTTTCCTCAATCCAAGTCGATTTCAGATTCTCTGAAGTTCTGGTTATACAAACCCTAAACGTTGCAATCCAATTCACATATTGGTTTACGTGTGCGTTACATGTATTCTGATACAGACTTCAGCACGTGTGTTGATGACTTGTTTAAAAAGTTTCACTGACTAATCAGTAAGACATGAGACGTAATTAAACATATGCACATTTGTAAGACTTAAAATATATCGCATAGTTTTTATTTGTCATTTTTTTATTTAGTACTGATTATTATTATTATTATTATTATTAATTATTTTTAATTTAATAATATGAATTCAAATATCAGCACAACAGTTGGATTGAAAAGTATGTGTCTGTGTGTGTGTATATTTATATGTATATGTATATATGTGTGTATTCTTTTTTGATTTTTGATTATTGAACTAGAAATAATATAGCATTTTTATTCATTTGTTTTATTTTTATTTTTATCATTATTTTTATTTTTATTTTTTTTATTTAATGACTATTGATAATGACTGACTATTTTAGAATTTAATAATATAAATTTAATTATCAATTGATTGAAAAGTGTGTGTGTGTGTGTGTGTGTGTATATATATATACATATATATATATATATACACACACACACACACACGGTAGTCAACATTAGACAACAATTTCTTGTCTTAGGACAATTTCCTTTAAACTTTTTTGATCCACTTCAAATGTTGACTACTGTGTATATATATACACACACACACACACACACATACACACACTTTTTTTTAATTAATATTATACCTTTTTTTAATTTATATTTTAGATATTTTTATTTAATACTGATTATTTTAGAATTTAATAATATGAATTAAATTATAAGATCAACAGTTTGAGTTGCGAGATATACTTAACTCGCAATTACTTGTTATTAAGTCAGAACTGTGAGATATAAACTAACAATGAAATTTAAAATAGGGTGCAAAAAAAAAAAGAATTTAAAATTGGGTGCAAAAATGTGCTTATTTGATTATTGACCTAAAAATAATATAGTTTTTTCTTTATTTGTTTCTTTTTTAAATATAGCATTTTTATTATATTTTAGATTTTTTTTATTTAATACTGATCATTTTAAAACAAAAACAACAATGCAGTATCATAAATGTATGCGATTTAAAAAAATGCACATTATACTTCAGCAAGAGTATGGTTGTAGTTCTGACCACCCTTTAAATGCCGTTTTCAGATTTTGCAATTTAGACATCCAGCACTATGGATTTTGTTTTTGAGCAAAAAAAAAGAAAAGTAACTGTCAGATAGATTACATCTAAAATAACAAATAGTCACATCGCGAATTATAAAGTCACATAGTGAGATAAAAAGTTGCAATTAATGAGAAATAATGTCATTTGCAAGGTGTGAAGTCACATCACGAGTTATAAAGTTGCCTCTGCTAAAATCACATTATGAGAGAAATCTGCAATTACAAGAAGAAAGGGCAAAATTGTGAGAGATAACGTGCAGGATAGATGCAGACCTCCATATAGAACTGTAACATAGCAGTGTACACATAAATAGATACAAATATCAAGATCCCCTTGTGATTTCCATGTTTCTTTTTTAACAAACATCCTTTAAACAGGACAATATTGTTTGTGAAGAGCATATGAAAGAAGTGGAGTGCGTGTGCGTGCATAGTATCAGTGTGGGAGAGCATGATTCACAACATGAGTCATTTCTCCTTCCAGCATCAGCTCTGATTTTTCACAGGAGCTTCATTCTGCATAACATCCATATCATCACTGCCTTATCACAAATGCACGACTACAGCTGTGCCTTTCAGAGTGAAAGCACACTCGCACGCTGCGCATCGATATATCGAGTGAAGTTCACCGGGTTCTTGTTTCGCTTGTCTATATATAGGGCGTATGTGGGAGGATTGCACACTTCTTTTTCTCTATTGATCCTACAAATTATGTCAGTATGACGTTGAGCTCTTGTCTCTTTTATGGAGTGTGATGATATTCCATACTGCAGGCAGATATGACTCGATAAATGTGCTGTCTAACATGTCATTTAGAGATGCAGGTTGAATGTAGTACCTTATTGAGTCAAATCTGTGACTAATAGAGACCCTGCTTATTTGTATAGTATTGTATAGCATTTTTCTGGGTTCAGTACAGTTTAAGCTTTAATCTGCGGCATCTGTGATATGCTGCGAGTTGCCAAAAAGTAATTTCAAAATGTTCCTTTCAAAACTAACAAAAGCAGGTTGTGTTTAAATTGCTTATATGAACAACTCATATTTGTTAAAGGAATATTTGAAATGAAAATTTGCTGAATTTTCTCACTCTGTGGCCATGCAAGACATAGTTGAGTTGTTCATCAGAACTGATTTCGAGAAATTTAACAATAGATAATATATTTAAACTGTCACTTCGGGCCAAAATACAAGTTCATATTTTGTTTTAATTAGGGCTGCCCCCTAATAATCAACTAACCGTTAGTCGACAAAAACAGGCTTTGGTCGACCAAAATTTTATTAGTTGAAGGAAAAAAAAAATCCACACACTGTAAAAAAAAATAAAAAATAAAAAAACACAATTTGTTGAGTCAGCTTAAAATAATTTGTTACCCTGCTGTCTTAAAATTTTAAGTTCAGTCAACTAAAATAAGTTTAGTCAACTTGAAATGTTAAGTTGTACTAACAGCTTAGATATTTGTGTCTGTTAAACTTAACAGATGGGTAAGTAACCCAGTTGTTGATTCAACTCAAATATCTAAGTTGTCACTTAGTATAATTTAACATTTCAAGTTGAATAAACTGTTTTTGAGTTGACTGAACTTAATTTTAAGGCAGCCAGGTTACAAATTATTTTAAGTTGACTCAACAAATTGTTTTTTACAGTGCAGGAAGTGGCGAAGTCATGCAGACTGTGACGGACAGATCGTTAACGGCTGGTCTATGTGGTAATACGGTACATTGGGCAGGACATCCAAACGCTCACCTATCATTCAACAACCTCAAATATGGCTTTTCATCTAAAAGATGTATGTAGTAGTATCTTATCTTTACGTGCCGCTCAATCTAATGTTAACCTATTGAAGTGTCTGTCTGGAGTGTGGAAGCTGAATAGGAGCGCTTACTGCATGACAGATGGAGGCACTGGTGCGGTCACTTGCACTTAAAATACGCCATCATTTGGGTCATACATATAAAGTAATACATCTTTCAAATCTTTAAAGATTCTGCGTTTATGTGTGCACACTCACAATAACAACAAAACTTTGTGCTTTTGTAAAATAATGAAAGCAAACAGGATGCGCTTCCTGCCGTCTCTGTGAACTTGAGCGTGAAACTTCGTGTATACTTGTCTTATAGACATGAAAAATATTATCAATACAGAATGAAGCGTCTACTTTCAAATGAACCAATTCAAATAGAAAACAAATTCTCTGACTTTATGTAATTCGTATGAAACTTGCAAACGGGCATATCAGTACTGCAGAAATGACGAGTCTGTGTCGTTGACTTCGTGTCTTAAACCAAAAACAATGAAAGCGCTAGTTTATCAATAAATTATTAAAATGTTAATGCAGTCTGCTTGCTGTTTTTTTCCAGAGACATTAATAATTATTATATCTGCCGGTGCACTGTGGCAAGCTTTTTTTGCGTGCGCTTGAGCTGCTTATTAGGCTATGGAGGCAACTAAAGGCTCATTATTATGATTTATATAGTTTATTAATAAACGTGCGACTAATAGTCGTCTAATGCTTAAAATGAGCGACTACTAGTCAACCAAAAAAATCTTTAGTTGAGGGCAGTCCTACATATTATTTTATTACTATTTTCGTATCATTTTTCCTAAATAAATAATAATAATAAAGACTAAAAGAAGTGGGCAAAATCAATTGTTTTAAAATGCTACAAGATTAAAAATGGATATTAATTTTGAGATTTTCTAAAGATTTATCTAAAGATTGATTTAACAGTATTATTAAATTACTAGTGTAATTAGCTTTAACTGACCGTTAGATGAAATAATAGATAAAATTGGGTAAAATGAGCATGAACAAATATACAATTCATAATTTATATGATTTAACAGTTAAATTGTAACCCCCCAAAAATGGAAAAAAAAAAAAAAAAACTTTCTCTCTCTAATATTGGGCAATAACTGATATGGTACTGATATAATGCAAAAAACTAATTAAAATACTAATTAAATTCTCACCCTCATGTCGTTCCAAATCTGGAAGACCTTTGTTTATCTTCGGGACACAAAGAATTTTTTCATGAAATCCGAGAGCTTTCTAGGCCCTGCATAGACAGCAACGCAACTGACACGTTCAAGGCCCAGGAAGGTAGTAAGGATATTGCTAAAATAGTACAGACAGAATTTAAATTTTTGGGTAAACTATCACTTTAATTTGTATTGAACTTGGAGCCTACTTTTAAAACCACCTTAAAAACTCAACCCTAGTAGTTTAACCCCAAACTGTCCCTACAGTCAAATCAGACTTTATCCTATCAGTTCATTTTTTTTTTTCTCACCTTGTCTTGCACAAATCCTCTGCAGGCCTTTAACTCGGAGACGGACAATTTCAAGCTCATGTACGGAGGTCACCAGTACCACGCCAGCTGTGCGAACTTCTGGATTAACTGCGTGGAACCCAAACCGCCGGGTCTCATCCTGCCCGACCTGCTCTAGAACCAGAGCTGAACCCTGAGCCACTGTCTGAAGCATCATGGGAGTCTCTTCAGTCACTTTAGCTGTTTTGCCTTTGAAGCGGTACAGCTCTCATCACTTGAATTTGGGACGCAACAGTCTAGATCTGCCATTGTCTGTTGGAAGATCAGATCAATTATGTACTACTGAATAATATTTTATTTAAATATTGTAAATGTGTCTTTATCTCTACCTTTTTGAATCCGATTGTCTCATGCACAGAAGTGTCTGGTTGGGTGATTCTTTGCTGTTGATTTCTCTGCCATGTGAAGTAAATACTGCATGTTATGTAATATAAAATCCATAAAACAATAAAGGTAAAACATTCGAAAGCATCAAAAAGTGTAGCTACTTCATGAGCATAGAGAAACGATCTTGTGTGTCATTGCTTTCTGTTATAGTTGTGCTGGAACACAAGTCACTTTAATAGTAGGTCTGGAAACGTTTCTTGAATGTTTGTGATTTTCTGAGAGTCTTTAGACGCTGTGATATTTAGTATTCTGGATTCGGATGTGACTCTTTTGAAGGACTTTGTTTTGTGAAACTGAAGGAAGTTCAAAAGTCTGCGGATGTAAGAAGTGCAAAGCGAGTCTTTTCACTTTTTCCAGCCCAAGCAGTTATCATAAGAGCAATGTAAATTTTAATTATGAATTTATTTCTTTTCTTTGAGGCACTCGTAATGAAATAGACAATGATCCAATGGAGATTAAACAGCTTTGTGTACATCACTATCAGTGTTTTACCAAGGACTTAATATTGTTTTAATGCCTTAATTGTTGTTGTATCATTCAACTCAACTCTACTTCATGAGCATTTTCTACTAAAAAGATCCTTTTTTGTTTGCATTTCTGTCGGTAAGTGCAAATTAAATATTGTCAGCATTGAATGCAAATGTGAATTTTTGTGTCCCACACTGGAGTGATTACTGTGCATTTCTGTAAAGTCATCCTTCATCTGTTCGGTTCCTGTATCAGGGCCAGCTAGAGACAGCACTTCCCTCACACTGACTCAGCGCTAATAGCTGCCATTCACAGCAATATTACCTTGGAAACGGTTTCCAGGGATACTGGACTTTGTATGATTGTCGAAAGACATCATGATTTAGTCTCGATATGTACATACAGAAGATGAGGAGCGACTTCAGTGAGATCAGCTTTTCCACCCTGCTGCTCATTCGCATCAAACGCCTGTTGAAATTTTAAAGTTAAAAGTAGTTTAAATTATGAATTTGAGCCGACTTACACCAGCTTGCAATTTTGATGCTGTTTTGACAGGCTGTTAGAGTGGATCATGTTCCGTCCTTGCCTTTACACACACGTGACTAACAACCTTTATCCGCCTTGTCGTCGCTGAACAGCAGGGATTAGATTTACAGAAACTTCACGCTCCATGTTAATCCAGACGTTCTACAATGCATTAGAAGATTAAATACACAGAAACTTATCTAACATGACCTACACGCTTAAAAATGAAGCTTTCAAAGCCTTTATTTATATTCTCTAAAGAACCTTTCTTTAAAAAAAAATTCTTAGAATATTTTAATAATTTAAACCTTTTGTACGGAATCTATAAAGATTCAATAGATGCCAATAAAGAACATTTGTTTTTAAGAGTGTCATCCATTAAAAACATATCCAAATTATTTTTCAATGTAGACATAAGCCTATGGGTGAGACTTCCGGTTTATTAGCAGCAAATACTTAGAAGAATAACAACGTGCTGAAAATGGTAAAACTGTTTGCGCTACAAACTTGTGTGTTTATAATTAAGATAATACAGGTTAATATGGTAAGACGGCAATTTGCAATATCAAGCAGCAAAATTAGCTGTTTTGTACAGCTAAAAATAGCTGGACGTGGATGAGACTGGAAGCCAGACCCATAAAAGCAACCTACAAAATGGTCGCGCCCGCTCTTACAGGAAAAACAAGGTGGAAAATGGTACAAATGGCTTAGCAATGTAAACAGTGTGGTGAATTGAGGGAACCCTGTTAACTGCATACACTTCTAACTAATGGTTGGAGAACTTTTAGAACTATTAATAACACACAACTAATTCTTTAACTGGGTAAGCTGATGCGCTGAAAGACTAGAGACTAGTAGCAGTCACTTATGGAACGGAAACGGCATTCCGACGTCACATTGCGCGTTCTTTATGTTCTACTGTAACCGTCTACTACCGGAGAACAGCTGGTTTGCCTAGTCCTTACAACGTGACAGATTGCTTAGGTAAATGTTACGTTTTATGGTACATACCATTGTAATTCCCTCGTACCATTGTACACGATTCTACAATTAATCTTTAATTTAATCTGTTGATGTTTTAATCCTAAAATAATTGTACAAAATTTTTCGTTTGAACAAAGATATGTTTGCTGTTAGAAACACCACCTCAGGTAGCACTGGGACCAAAGATGATGTGAAGCAAACAAGTATTGCCTAAACATCCTCCTCATAATCCATCATTTGTTCTTATCTGACTGCCGCGTTGCGCCCTGAGACTAGAGGCCGCTTTTTTTGAATGGATGTCAATGGAAGAGAGGTTTCACTGCGCTGAATAAACAGTTTTTTTAGAGGAAACGGCTTATCATTTAATGACTTGACAGCCTGTCTGCTAATCTTCAACATATTTTACATTAAACAATACTTTTAGATTGAACTATTTTTTGTTTACCATGAAAAAATGCCGTTTTATAAGAGAAGTCAATGACTTTTTTGCGACAGGTGGGATTCAGCTTAGGGAACTCCTCACACATTACTATGGTATCCGTAAACGATTGAATGTCGCACACCTCTGACTGAAATTCAACGACGTCAAGACTGTAATGTGATTGGTTATTAAGGAACACGTGATCCACGTTAGCCGTTACGCTTTCTCCAACAGGAACGGTGTGTTCACACGGGGCGTCAGCGTCAACGCTTGAAGGAAGGCGTGGCTGAAGTTTGGCACTGACGCCATGGTCATAGCAGCGTCAGCCAATGAAATTAGATAGGAACTCAACAACAAAAACTCGGATACAGCTTCATTGTCATTCAACATAAATATATCATAAAGGACCGGGTGATTGCCCACCGCAATAATTAGTTTCTCCTCCATTTTATAATTTATCCTCAGTTTGCTGCTCTTGAACAGGACGAACGTGATTGGCTCCCGCCTGGCTACTGTATTTGCATAGAGCGATCCTGATTGGCTGACGCTTCCGTCGGCGGCGTTGAAAGTTGAAAAATTCTCAACTTCTGCCGCGAGCAACGCCAGTGAAGCGCCGCCGACGGATCCACAATTCTTTTCGGCAACGCTTGACGTCACCCATTCAAAGTCAATGGGAAGCGTTGACGCTGACGCCCCGTGTGAACACACCGGAAGTAATACAGCAAACAAAATATTAGAAGAAACTCCTAGACAGTGAATTAAGGGGTTGAGTATATATAAACTGACCTTCAGAAATTTTAGATGGCATTTTCTTTTCATTTTACTCCTCATACATATTCATGTAGTATTTAAAAGCTCTACGCTGCTTTTACGGCAGTAACCAAGAAAACGCTGTAACGTTATCTGTTCCTTAAGCGCCACCTGCTGTCAGAGAGTGATTTTGCATCTGGTTCAGTCCGTCTGCTGTTGTTGTTTCGTGCGGATGTTTTATGTAGGGTAATTTCACAAAGATAAGGTCAGAACATTCTATGTTCGCTTTAAATTTTTGAAATTAGCCACCTTATTCTTTAACGTAAAAATAAGCCTATGGGTGAGACTTCCGATTCATTAGCCGCTATAGGGAAATAACCAGAAGAACAACAACGAGCAGCAAAACGGTTTGCACTACATGTTCATGTCTTTCTTTCTTCAGTTGTAAAGAAATTGTTTTTTGAGGAAAACATTTCAGCATTTTTCTCCAAATAATGAACTGATATGGTGCCCCGATTTTGAACTTTCAAAATGCAGTTTAAATGTGGCTTCAAACGATCCCAAATGCGGTTGTAAATGATCCCAGCTGAGAAAGTAGGGTCTTATCTAGCGTAACAAACGGTTATTTTAATAAAAATAATACAATTTATATACTTTTTAATGCCAAACGCTCGTCTTGTCTCTGCCTGGACTGTTCATGACAGTTAGAGTATGTCGAAAAACTCCCATCTCATGTTCTCCCTCAACTTCGAAATCGTCCTATATCACTGTTTTACCTTTTTTGTTAAGGGTGTTTGATCTTCTTTTCATGTTCACTTTGCAAAGACTGGGTCTGTACTTCTGCAGTGATGTAGGATGATTTTGAAATGATTTTTGAAGTTGAGGGAGAAAATACGATAGGTGTTTTTCAACATACCCTGACTGTCTTGAGTCAGAATACACAGAGTTCGGGGAGAGAAAGGCAAGATGAGCATTTGGGATTAAAAAGTATTTAAATTGTATTTTTTAAATGAAAATAACCAATCGTTATGCTAGATAAGACCCTTCCTCGCCTGGGATCGTTTACAACTGCATTTGGGAAAGCTACAAGATGCATTTAAACTGCATTTTGGAAGTTCAAAATCGGGGCACCATATCAGTCCATTATATAGAGAAAAATGCTGAAATGTTTTCCTCAAAAAACAATTTCTTTACGACTGAAGAAAGAAAGACATGAACATCTTGGATGACAAGGGGGTAAGTACATTATATGTGAATCTTTGTTTCAGAAGTGGACTTCTCCTTTAAAATAACATTGTAAGACACACAAATTTGCAATATCAAGCAGCAGAAGGAGCTGTTTTGCACAGCTAAAAATAGCTGGACGTGGATGAGACCGGAGGCCAAACCCATAAAATTTACAAACAGCCGGTCTTACAGCAAGAATAAGGTGGATAGATCATGATTAAAATGCAATGGTTCTGCAACTGTTTCATGCATTCAGATTCATATAAAGGCACAGCCGGGGGGAAATATGTGACAAGCTGTAAAAAACAATCAGTAGGAATTACTTGTATCAACAAAACTGGGGTGTTTTCAATATGTACAAATACTGAAGTAAACCAAGCTTTAAATAAGCACAAGGAATACATTAAAATATTTCACCCTTTATTCATCTTAACACACTAATAAAATCTGAACTCTTTTACATTAATTCAGTTATTTTTTAACATGTATTAGTAAAAGCTTTGCTAGGAGTCCTCTGACAGATGTCCTCCGGTTATAATTGCTGCTTCACTGCAGAAAACATCTAAAAGAAACATCTCGAGTTAAAAATTAAAAACCAGGTAGAATTGCAAAAGGACCAAATAGACAAAATATAATTCATTAAAAAAAATTACTGCCATATTTATTGTTCTGCTTCTTGTGAAACACCCCATTTTGTAGGAGCACTGACGTAACAAATGCCTACACTGTCCTTCATGGGGTTCAATAAAATTTCTTTAAATTTACATAAATAGTTTATAAATCTAATAAACTTAGATATTGTAGCATTTTTTCTGTTAAACATGTTGTCACTCTTCACAAAACCTTCCAAAAGTTTTTTTTAGTATTTTTTGTATGCACAAGTTTAAATACACCTTGGAATATAATATTTTTAATATATATATATATATATTATTTTCAAATGCTACCAGTAATCAAACTCAGACCGCTGCCTCTCAACAAAGACGACAGCCAAACTGAAACAACATCCTCACAATATTACGATTGGTAAGTCTTCACCAAGGACTGAATTCCTGATTCTCAGCAGCACACTTGTTTCCCAAAGTGCTCCTAAAACCAACATCATCACCAAGATTTATTTATTATCACTAAAACATGGATGCAAAGTGACTTTTTCCATCTTGAAAATGGACATAAGCACTCCCATCCGGCTTTATTCTCTTAAAAGAGGGACACGTGGACGTACGGAAAGAGGCCGGAAGACAATGGAGTCAAAGATCGCTCATGAGACCCGTCTTCTACGCTTGAACCAAAGTCCAAACCCCTCTTCACAAGCCCCAGTAAGGTGCCAAGTTCCTGCGGTCTCTCTCGTACACGTCGGGAATGACCCCATATGGTGTCTGGATCATTTTCACAGAGTTCCTGCCAAACAGTTTCCTCTCATACTCAATGAGCTGTCGCCAGAACCCTCCGTTAGGACGAATGACGGGTCGGCGGGATTTGACCCAAGCGTGAGCCTCAGCCAAGGAAACTCTGTGGTACTTCATGAGGTAGGCCAAACAGAGCGAGGCGGAGCGGCTCACCCCAGCTGCGCAGTGCACCAGCACGGCTCCCCGTTTGCGGCCCACGCTGTGGATCTTATCCGCCACGCTGTCAAAATACAGCGAGATCGGAGAATGAGGCATGTCGGCCAGTGGCACTTTCACGTACTCCATGTGAGGCCAGTTGAAGTTGGGCAGCTCGATGGTGGCGTTCACCACGCAGGTAATCCCCTTGGACAGGAGGAGGCTGCGGTTGGACGCCACATTCCCCCGGCCGAGGAACAGGGAAGGAGTGATCTGTGCGATGCCCCCCAACAGGCTGCTGGTCTCGGGCAGCAGTCGGGGGACGGCCGTGGGCACCACTGAATTGCGGTGGTGGTGGTGATGGTGGTGGTGATGGTGATCTTGGTGGTGGAAGAACCCCTGACTTCGGGAACCCATAGAGGTGCGGAGACAGGAGACGGAGAAATAGAAACCTTGAGGAGGCGCCAGGGTGTCTTTTAGTTCTCCTTGGTCATCTCAAAGTGAATGGTGAGATCATTGGGTGCACCTAAAACAGAAAAAAAGAGTCAGTTTGCTTGGAATAACAAGTTGACAAATTGTTGGGAAGTTTACAGCAGGGGTCTTCTGGAGAGCTTCCATTCTGCAGATTTCAGCTCCAACCCCAGTCAAACACATCTGGACCAGCTAATCAAGGTGTTCAGGGTTACTCTATAATTACAGACAGGTGTGTTGGAGCAGGGTTGAAACTGAAGCCTGTAGGATGGTAAATATCCAAGAGCAGGGTTGGAGACCCCTGGTTTAAAGCATACGTAGGGTTACAAAGCTCCACCTTCTGGTTAGTCCAGGAACCTCATTTATAAAACACCAGTACAATGGGATTTGATACTAAATGCCATTGATTTTAACCCTATGCTTGTGTTGGTTCATTTGTCGGCAGTGAAACTAAGTAATTAAATAAGTAAATAAATTAGCATGATAATATCGTGTATCGCGATCTCACAGGCTGATGATAGGACGATATGAAAATTGAGCATATAGCCCAACACTAATGTCCGTTCTAAACTGAAGACCTTTACAGAGTCCACTGAGGTGCTTTACAAGAGTCAATGACTGAAGCTTCCTTGTCGATGGTAAAAGACAACATTAGCATGGCTGAATGCTGGTTTAATGGACTTAATTACTGTATGTACCCAGCAGATGTGCCCCTCTGTCAGACTCCTGTCCCTTGAGCTGTGCATGAGAGTGTGGGGGCTATGTGAAGCAAGTGTTTACTGGAGCCTGCGGGACCCTTATTAATCAACCAAGAACAAGGCTTGAAACCTGCTATAAGCAAATACACTTGGTCAGACAGTTAGCTTGACGTATCGCACAAAACGAGGGCAGCCCTGTGCCTGTATTCTAGAGGAGAAACATATTTTTTAAAGTTTGGTGAAAAAATAGCTTCGATTCATGTCACTGAATTATGATTATGGACTATAAAATAAAGCACGCCTTATGAACTTTAAATTTGGTCATGGTTTGGTTCAATTTAATTAAATGATTTTGTTTTGCAGACATTTAATAAAACAATAAGCTCCAGAGTGGATTTCACGGTTCTTACTTATATAAAGGTTTCTGTGTGTGTTTTATAAAATAAACACAGAAACAAAAATGTACTAATTTACTGATAAATAATAATTTTTTCATTTTTACCAATCTGAAATCAATAGAAAGCATTCTTGGAACAGTAATACTGATGTAATGAGTTGACAGGTGTGTGTTTATAGATTATTTTACAATGGCTTCGATTACAGCTACACTGTAAAAAACAATTCGCTGAGTCAACTTAAAATAATTTGTAACCTGGCTGTCTTAAAATTTTAAGTTCAGTCAACTAAAAAAAAGTTTATTCAACTTGAAATGTTAAATTATAGTAAGTGACAACTTAGATATCTGAGTTGAATCAACTTAAAATGTTAAGGCAGCTGGGTTACTTACCCATCTGTTAAGTTTAGCAAACACAAATATCTAAGCTGTTAGTACAACTTAACATTTCAAGTTGACTGAACTTAAAATTTTAAGGCAGCAGGGTAACAAATTATTTTAAGCTGACTCAACAAATTGTTTTTTATTTTTTACAGTGTAGGCCAATCATAATCAACTGGAATTATTTATTTTATAACCTCCCCTTTATAATAAATGCATAAAATGTAACTCTGCTTTTTTTCTGCACTTATGAAAATGTAAGAATTTTACTTCAGATACAGTCCATTTCTTTTTATTTTTATTTTAATAAATTCATTGTTACTGCTAGCTAACCTGGCAGCAAGTCCAAGGTTATCCAACTTTTTCTTCATTGAGAGAAAAATGTCATTCCCATCACATTATACCAAAATCCTCCTGAAGGTTGAGCCAAGGCCGTGATCAGATCTCTACTCAGGGATATGCGATAAATGTTTTACCACAGATGAACTTCAGTTTGAAAAAGTTTAATTTTTAAGGCTGTCTTGTCAAAACTGCCCCTAATTGAAGAATTATACTATATTATAATTGATGCACTTTGTCAGGTAGATGCATCACAATGTACGCATTTTTACACACCTACTTAACGTATAAAATTACTTCCAAGTGCAAAGAGGTAGCATTTCCAAAAATGCTTGGCATGTCTAAGGGGTTTAACTAACAAAAGTTTCATTGTGTTAGAGTAGAGGCAAAGTTTCACGACTGTAAGAAACCTCTTTGTCTTCTAGAGATGTGACTAAAGCACACAGCTGAAGGTTGTGTTCTGGACCCAATGATGTTCTCAGGTATCACACTCATTCAGCCGTCAGTTTTGGCCCTCGGACGCCCCTGTGGATTCCAAGTACGCTGAAATCTGCTTCCTCCAATTACTGGGGGTCGAGTCGCTGGCAGGCATGAAAAACAACTGAATGTAGAGCATCTGTTTTTGCCGCCTACCTTTCATACATCAGCATGTTTTATTGAAGGACAGACTGTCTACTTACGGCATTGAAGTTTGTTGTTTCCCATCTTGCCTGAGGGCTCTATATCATTCATTCCTCTCACTATAAAGCAGGGGGCTCTGACCCTTATTAGCATTCCACAAATATGAAACCAATCATGTTAAATAAGAGTTACATCTGCTGTCTGCGCAAACAGCACCTGTGATGGTAGTTCCTCCACACTCTGCAGAACTACAGCTGTCTTGACGCTCTAAAGCAACATGTGACAGCTTCTTCTGTATGTTTCTCCATGTCTTACCATTGAAGCATATGCAATTTGTATTTTTACTGAGATGAATTAATTACAATATTATAATTATTTCCGTATTTTTATTTCACAGGCCTATCATATTTCTGTAAAGCATAAAAATTTGGCACACAGTGGCAAAAGGACTATCAATTTATGGTGGTGTCCTTGTGCCCAGTAGTCTGCTACCGTGTTTGCATTAATAAAACCCATCTGCCCCAGTTCGTGCTGGCTGTCTCCCTGAGCCTTCCTCTAACATCAATGAAAAACAGCCCGCCTGCCATTCTCATGGGACTCTGATCGCAATAACATCTACAGTCTCTAACATCCATTCAAACAGGGCACACAATTTCTCTCTCTCTCTCTGGCTGTCACTCATTTTTCACACTGAAATTACGAAGTTTGGGTGCCGTGTGTGGTGCCCCACAAACTGTTCTTCACAGCTTGTGGGCTTGTTAACACAAAAGGGCAGTCAGTGTCATTGTGACTAAGTGTTCTTGGGTAAATTGGTGTGCAATCCACCTGGCTTAAAGAAATAGTTGACCCAAAAACGGTAGCTTTCGAATCGAATATGGTGCCATGGTCATGTCAGTTCAGATGTCATTTGTTCTTGCACATCTAAACTTAAAGGGCTGGCTCAACCAAAAAAGTTCTTAAGTTTTCTGACTTTCTTTCTTCTGTTGAACATAGAAGATATTTTGAGAAAAGTGTGTGTTTTTTTTTTTTAAATCACAACTGAAATCAGAGGTAACCTATGGAAGCCCATTTCCACCACAATAAAGAATAAAATAAGGTAGTTGTGACTTTTTATCTCACAATTCTGAGAAAAAAAAAGTCAGAATTGCAAGTTTTAAACGTACAATTCTAAGAAATGATGTCAGAATCGCAAGACACTGTATGAACTCTCAGTTCTGAGTTTTTTCTCAGAATTGAAATATAAACAATTTGCGAGGGGGAAAAAAAGACTGATATTTTTGCATGATACAAACTTGCAATTCTGAGAAAAAAGTCAGAATTGTTCAGTTGTTCAATTGAATTGAGTGTATCACGACATCGAGAAAAAAAGTCAGAACTGCACGTCTGTATCACGCAATTCTGAGAAAAAGTCAGAAATGTGAATTTATCCATAATTCTAAGAAAAAAGTAAGAATTGCGAGTTTATCATGCATTTCTGAGAAAAGTCAGAATTGCGAGTTTGTATCATGTCCTGAGAAAAAAAAAAAATCAAAACTGTGAGTTCATCATGCAATTTTGAGGGAAAAAAAAGTCAGAATTGTGAGTTTATCATGCATTTGAGAAAAAAGTCAGAATTGGGAGTTTGTATCATACAATTTTAAGAAAGAAGTCAAAATTGCGAGTTTATCATGCATTTCTAAAAAAATGTCAGAATTGTGAGTTTGTATCATACATTTCTGAGAAAAAAGTCAGAGCTGGGAGTTTATGCAATTCTGAGAAAAAAGTCAGAATTGCGAGATTGTATCACGTCATCCTGAGAAAAAAGTCAGAATTGAGTTTTGTATCATACAATTTTAAGAAAGAAGTCAAAATTAAGAAGTTTATCATGCACTTCTGAAAAGTCAGAATTGGGAGTTTGTATCATGCATTTGAGAAAAGTCAGAGCTCGGAGTTTATGCAATTCTGAGAAAAAAGTTGGAATTGCGAAGTTTGTATCACGCCATCCCGAGAAAAAAGTCAGAATTGGGAGTTTATGCAATTCTGAGAAATAAGTCAGAATTGGGAGTTTATGCAATTCTGAGAAATAAGGCTGAACTGCAAGTTTATCATGCATTTCTAAGAAAAAAAAGTCAGAATTGTGAATTTGTATCATACAATTTTAAGAAGTCAGAATTTTGAGTACCACATCATCCTGAGAAAAAAGTCAGAATTGTGAGTTTATTATGCAGTTCTGAGAAAAAAGTCAGAATTGTGAGCTTGTATCATGCAATTCTAAGAAAAAAATCTGAATTGCGAGTTTGTATGTTGCAATTTTGAGAAAAAAAAATTCATAATTGCACGTTTGTATCTCACAATTCTGAGAAAAAAAAAGTAAGACTTGTGAGATCGCAATTGCCTGTTTTGAATTTGTATTCAGTGGCAAAAACGGGCTTCCACAGTAACCAGAAAATTCCAGAATGTCCAACATTCTTCAAAATATAATCATCTGTGTTTCACAGAAGAGCGTCATAAGTGTGAAAAGACATCAGGGTGAGTAAATGACGACAGCATTTTCATTTTTAGTTGAACTAACCCTTTAAGAAGTACGGTGGATGGGAAGATTTTTGCGAAAAATGGGTTAAAAGATTCATTTCTGGTGCCGTGACCCAGCAACTACTGTAGGTTGAGGAATAAAGGCTTGATACATAGGAGCAAAGATGAACCTCAGCAACTCAAAGTGCTGATAGAGTCAAAGGCCTCACTGCTGACTATCACAGCTATTTATACAAGTGAGTGAGTGGAGCAGTGGGAAGAGAAGAAAGAGAGAGGAAAAGAAGGAACATCAGAGGCCTGATCTCTTTTTTTCTGTGTGTATTGCATCTAAACATATATCATATTCAGATCACTGATCATTGATTTCTTCTGTATAACACAAAAGAAATTCTTAAAAAATGTACAATTAAAAAATGCAAAGATTCTAGCTTCAAAAAAGAACAAGCAAGCTATATAAAAGTGGTCCATATGACTCAATACTTTGCAGTGGTTCTCAAATCTAATTTCCATTTTTGCATTTTCCAAATTTTCTGCGTCATATTTGTGTATGACGCACAGATGTAGCCTACAGGGAAAAAAGCTACAAGATATCTTCTTTTGTGTTCCATGTTGGAAAGAAAGTCATACAGGTTTAAAACGACATGCAAATGATGACAGAATTGCAGCTAATCCTTTAAAGCCAAATGTGTGCTTCTACTATTTCATTATCAAAACACACTGTGGGTAAGTGTCTATGAAAATGCACTAGCCATCACCCTGTATATTACACATAAATTAGAAGCAACAACTCAATCTTAAATGAATGTCTTCTCCATTGGGAGCCAAGCAATTCTGAATACACACAGTACTTCATTTTCTCCACCTGTGGAGTGGCGTGAACACATATTCTTGGCATGACAGTAATGGGCTGCTGTGTCAACCTCATACACACACGTACAGGCTCTCATCACTCAGTGTGTGTCTGTGGGTCTGTCAACACCAGTGCACATCACAGATTCAGTGCCGCAGGTCTCGGATGCCGTGTGTAGAAATTCTCCCAGAGTCTGATTCCACCTCCGCAAGCATTAATGGGAACGAGAGACACCTGCTGAGAAACTCGAGCCCCAAAATGGCAGCCCTTCTTCCACACCAAATGTGGAAAACAGGAAACTGAACCTGAGCTTTGTTTACGCTACCAGCTTAGTCTTGTCAATAGCCTAATGAAACAATCCATGCTCATTCAACAAGTGGCTGCAAGCATTAGTGACATTTCAAATGTGAATATTTTTTTAAGATTACATTTTAATTTAATTTAATTTAAAAAAGATTTAGGATTATCCATTTAATAGTCCTATCAGTGCAGTTCCTCCTCAAAAATGGGTTTTCTAGGGGAATCATAGAAAAGCGCAACATTCTGCACTCTGTTCATTTTTACATTTCTGTGCATTTCAAATTATTATTTTAGGGTCAATCAATTATTATTTAAGTGGTTGACGAATATGCGTTTTCTAATGGCAGCAATGGCAAACTGAATTACAAAATTACTAAAATAAAGGTTAATTTTACACAAATTTCACAATATGTGCACATTCGAACAGTTTCAAATAGCCAATTCAACAAACCCTCTGACTGATTCGTGAATGAGCCGATTCATTTAAAAGATCCAACACAAAGATTTGTTTACAAATCTGATATTGTTAGTTCACAGGCAGCTTACAGGGATTTTAATTGGTCTTGCGTATAAACAATCAAATTTGGTTAATCCTACGGGTGTAAATGGTGAGAAGTCTTAGAAACCGTTAGGCTACTAAGATTTCACAGTTGGCCTATTTTTTTTAAAGGATTAGCTCACTTCCAGAATTTACTTATCCTATGTCATCCAAGATATTCATGTCTTTCTTTCTTCAGTCGAAAAGAAATTAAGGTTTTTGAGGAAAACGATTTTTCTCCATATAGTGGACTTCAAAGGGGATCAACTGGTTGAAAGTCCAAATTGCAGTTTTATTCAGCTTCAAAGGGCTTTACATGATCCCAGCCGAGGAATAAGGGTCTTATCTAGCAAAACAATCAGTCATTTTCTAAAAAAAAAAAAATAAATAAATAAATAAAATGTATATACTTTTTAACCACAAACGCTTTTTAACCTCCAACTTCAAAAACGTCCGACATAGTTTTTTTTTACCTTTTTTGTAAAGGGCATTTGACATGTTCGCTTTGTAAACATTGGGTTGTTACTTCCGCCTAGACAAGACAAGCATTTGTGGTTAAAAAATATATACTTTTTTTTCCTTTTTAAATGGCTGATAGTTTCGCTAGACAAGACCCTTATTCCTCAGCTGGGATCTTGTAGAGCCCACTGAAACTGCAATTTGGACCTTCAACCTGTTGGTTACCAACTGAGGTCCACTATATGGACCTAAATTGTGTCCTTGACTTAAGACAGAAAGACATTAACATCTTGGAAGACACAGGGGTGAGCAAATTATCAGGATTTTTTTATTCTGGAAGTGAACTAATCGTCTGGAGTGCACTTATTTGTTGACAGGACAGATGAAAAATATTCATTGAAGAAAGCTGGCTGAACCTCAGCAATGACAATAATGGTTAAGCCAACACTGGGGTGAAAGGAACAGGTTGGTGCCAGTGGCTGAGTGTAGATCGTATTCTGTTGCATTGAGCGCTTCATGTCTGACTCAGTCACGCACATCAACCTGTTCCATCAATGGCATCCATGACATAAATTCAAAAAGCCATTTGAAGGCTTAAATTATACAGAATATTTACAACTGATACCGATGGTGAACCTGTTGGCTGCTTAATTTGCAACAAAAGAGTACGTAGTTCAAACTCTAGTGACGGAAAATCATTGAAGCATTGTTGCGAACATGACCAAAACATCGCGTTAAATTACAACTATTTGTGTTCACTTATTGTAACGACCATTTTCTTTTTCTTTCAATTTCAACCCGAACACGCTCAACGTAAGCAATTACGTCGTACAAATAAACTAAATGCGTGACATTTCCGAAATGTAAAGGCATAAAACATCACAAAAGATATATTCAGTACACTGTTGCGTCAACATCATCGTAGACTCTGTTTAATAAGATTACTCGTGTTCCTCTGACCCAAAGAACAGACTTAACTTACCTCACACACAAAACATTGTCCTCTGAAATTACACGCGGTTTACACGTTCAGCAGACGAAGAAGGCAGAATTTCTGTCTATCACAGCGCAAACAAGCTGATATTTCGGGAATATTCCGTAAAATCTGACAACTCCGCGCGCTTCCCCGTGATGGAGGTGAGCGCGCGCGCGTATCTAAGGTGCGTATGACAACAGGAAATTTTCTATTGGGAAAACATACGCTTAAAGAGCACACAAGCGCCTCCCCCGTCCGACACTACAGCCAGTCAGTCCTCATACTGACACATCACGATCCACACTCGGCTACAAATATGACAAGACATTCCCAAACATTATGTGCAAATGAACATGACGCCACTCGATAAACTTAAAGAGCCTCAGGCGCGTCATATTTATGAGGTCATCTGACTGGAATTTAGAATATAATCCCTATAAATTTAGAACATAATCCCTATATTAAACTCATTTAGTAATTAATTTACTACTGTATTATTTCGACCAGCTGCTAGTAGTTTGGAAGGTAAAGCAAGGAATCGTAACTTTTCTCTTAAAGGGATAGTTCACCCAAAATGAAAATTCTGTCATTAATTACTCACCCTCATGTTGTTCCAAGCCTGTAACACCTTTGTTCATCTTCGGAAGACGAATTAAGATATTTTTAATGAAATCTAAGAGCTTTCTGACCCTGTACAAACAGCAACGCAACTGACACGTTCAAGATCCAGAAAGGTAGTAAGGACATCGTTAAAATAGTCCAAGTGACATCAGTGGTTCAAAAGTATTAATATGGGTTTGTAATGACATGAGGGTGAGTAAATAAATCCAGAAGGTTCATTTTTAAGGAATTATTCCTATTTCTCTGCCTTCCCATTGGATGAATGGATGGCTTTATCCTTGATTCATACATAAATAGATTATGAAATGAAACAAGAGGGCTCCAAGAGTGAGACTGAAGCTAATTCTGACCTGCAAGATTAATTTTCATCTGTTGATTCATGTGTGGAAGTGCGACACTTCACAACTGTATCATTAACACTTAAGCCAGAACATATTGGCATGAGCGGTTTCTGGAATGCCACATCTCAAACACAAACATCATGCTTATCGAGGTCAGAGCACTAGAAACAACAGCAGGCAATTTAATGCTAAGCTTCGGTCTCAGATGCTTTGCTTTGCCGTGGCAGTGCTGCCAGCATTTGAGGCACAGAACTTCAGCCCTTTATTTGAGATATCTCACCTCAGAGGCAAACACAGAGCTGTACTGTTTGGATTTCCAGCATAACTGTAGTGGCGTCAGAGGTAGGGACCGGCTGAAAAGAGAGAGGACAAAGACTGGAAGAGTCAGTGGCACACCTGATACTCTCTGCTGGGGAGAGACAGCTCAAGCTCACGGGAGGGTCACTGCTTTTCTGTTGCTCTGAACAATACAGACAGTGAGACTGCTGGTAAAAAGACCTGCTTGTGTGAAGGATGATGCAGGATACTGTAATTTGTCCTGATTTCTTTTAAAGACCACATGAAAGTAAAATGAATGGTTTGTGGCTAAATTCATTTTAGGTTTAAGGTCATTTATATGCTAGTGTACTACTAAATTAACAAAAAATAGAAGATATACACAACCAGAGTTTTAATCTAGATTTTTAAGAGGTCTCTTCTGCTCACCAAGCCTGCATTTATTTGATCCAAAATACAGCAAAAACAGTTAAAATTTTAAAAACATTATTACTATTTAAAATAACTGTTTTCTATGTGAAAATATTTTAAAAAGTAATTTAATTTTGTGATCAAAGCTAAATTTTCAGCATCATTATTCCAGTTGTCAATGTCACATTCTAACATTCTGATTTGCTGTTCAGGAAACATTGATTATAATTATTATCAGTATTTAAAACAGTTGAATACATTTTTTTCCCAGGATTCTTTGATGAATAGAAAGATCCAAAGATCAGCATTTATCTGATATAAAAAGCTTTTTTTTTTTCAACATACATTTACATACTTACATTTAAATATATTCAAATAGGAAACAGTTATTTTAAATAGTAAAAATCTTACTGTTCAAAAACGCTTGACTGTTTTCAACATTTAATAATAAGAATTTTGAAAAGCAACCAAATCAGCATATTAGAATGATTTCTGAAGCATCATATGACACTGAATATTGGAGTAAAATGCTGATGCTGAAAGTCATATATTATATATTAAATATATATTAAATTGAAAACAGTTACTTTATATTGTAATAATATTTCACAATATTACTGTTATTTTCTTTTCTTTTTTTAATTAAATAATTTCAACCTTTATACACGAGACAACTTTTAAAAAACATTTAAAATGTTTGTTCATCCATTCATTTTTATTATTTATTTTTCTTTAAAAACATTAATTATAAGTTGTAAGAGCTGAAAACATAACCTACAAATTAACATACACAGATACATTCTACATTTTTAACATTAAATTCAACATGGAATTAAAACTATTTTAATTTTTTGAACTATACACGTTTCTGTTTTTTTAAACAGTAATTTTTATCTTCTCCCCACTAAACTATTATTTGTAGTTAAAGTAACTAAAAATAAATCTCTCTCTGAAGGGAACCAACTGTCTTCAGAAATGTTTTTCTTTTTCTTTTTTTTTTTGTCCGATATAAGTAGCATTTATACGGTTAGACATTTATGTGCATAACAGCTCTATTTAACATATTTATTATTACAGTATTTACAACATCCAGAATTCAATGTTGCTAGTCAGCTGTTGCTACAATAATTATATTATGTAACAATGCAACTGATGCGTACTTGTACATCTGAGAAGCCAAATACCTTAATAAGAATCGGTTTAGAGGAAACATGATTGCCGAGAAGGAATGTGATACTCGCTGGCACGAGGATGATCATTGTTTAAAAAAAAGGAACAGCGATAGATGGAGAAAATGACAGCGAGAGAGTGAGCCGGGCTGCAGAGACGAGACTAAAATGAGACTAAAATGTCAGATGAGTCACAGTCGTTCCAGTGAGACAGTGAGCCGTAATATGTTTCCACTGGCTTGAATGGAGGCAGAAAATTTACTGTGATGCTGTCAGGGGAGCCAACCCATAATCTGATCTAAATGGAGCTACTCAACACCGTACACGACCAGGAGAATAAAAACACACATCTGACTTACTGAAAACAAACCATGACACACCCTCGGAGTTCAGATGCCATCCTTTCACCAAGACGAAGGCAACTCATCACTTTCGCATTTAGGCCAATATCTAATTAAATCACAGGAAAAGAATTTCAAACATGGCAGTAAAGACGTTCCACTGTCCCTGTGTGAGAGCCGGACCAGAAATAGATGGTGTGCCAGGCATGCTGGAAGAGATCCAGAGTATCCCAACTCTCCAGAGACAGACACCCTGACATCTTCCACAATCTCTCTTCAGATGCACAGGCTGACATTGGGAGGTTTGGCCTTGCCTCAGGCGTCTGCTAACACATCTAGACATCTTGCCCATGAGTTTACAGATCCATTGCCTACAGTTGTAACAAGATCTCTGGATTAATTGAACGTTCTGGGTTCAGAACAAGTTAAGCTCTGTCAACAGAATCTGCAGCATACTGTCCATTAACGCTCTTAATTTCGGCTTGCAGATACAGTAATGAGCATACAATAAAAGTCTATAGAATAAGGCATTCCCAGTCTGACCGATTAGTACAGCCCAAAACAGACCATTTTCAGCACCAGTAATCAGCTATACAAGTTTCGTTCGGTTCAGTGGTATTGTTTATGTTCAGTTCCACCAATATGGCTGATTGGTAATGCCGTGAAACACTGTATAATATAAATCAAAGCGTCAGTGAGTTTCAGCAGGTAAAGGGAGACAGCTCTGGCTACTGTGCATGCGCACATCAATCTAACATTATTTTTGTCACACTGTACAACAATAATACTGTTTTTGTATTATAGTAAGGGCTAAGTTTAGGGTTGGTGCAGACATTAAAAAAACACAATCTAATAGGCAGAACACTTAGGACGCTAGATAGATATAATTTAATACATTTTTTTTTTTCAAATTAAATAGTGGATAATGGCGTATAAATACAAGAGAAAACTTCCTCATTACGTTATTGCGTACTCTCTGTGGCAATTCACCAAGATAAAACGTGGAGATTCCTTCATCCGTTCATCTGTTGATTAGCCTATTCAACTCAGCGTCTATGTCAAAATCAGATCACTTCATACAAACACGTCATTTCTAATATCACAACCCATAGTCCTTTTTTTTTGAAAGACATATTTTTAATATTTAATTGGCTGAACAATCAACACAAAGATGTAAAACAGTACAACCCATGAACCCACTTTGATCCGTCGCAGCCTCAATAATTTATTAAAAATGAAATAAGACTTCTTTTCTGAAAAATATTCATACAACTGAACTTGTGTTAAACCCAGAACACTCCTTTAAAGCAGTGGTTTCAATCAGTGGCCCTGAACAAACTTTTCATGAGCTTGAAGATGACATAAAAATATTTAATGTAAGACAAAACTAATAGAAATCAAGATGTGTCTTTTAAGAACACTGTAAAAAATCCGTAAAAGTACAGTACAATATACCGTAATAATTTGAAGTAATTTTCCTTATTTTGTTTTTACAGGTGTTTTCCCGTATTTTTGAATTACGCTTTGCATTGTGGGAACAAGAACCTCGGTGTCTTATCGGCGCGAAAACAGTGACGAGAAGACGCGAAGAGTTTCTCGGCCAAAGTTTCAGTTTAATGTCGGCTTTCGAATTTGGGAAATTCGGTTTTTACTCTTCGTGGTAAATTATATGCTGTTAAATCTCAGATTAATTGTTTACGTAACGTTAACTTAGTTGCTGTCTGGCTTGTTTGGCAAATGAACTTCGGAGCCATCGCACTCAACATTCTCTGCATATCGTCACACATATTCCTCGTGGAGTTTTCTGCCAAATGAGGTAAGTTTAGACCTTTTATTGTCTTGTTTTACACACACACACACGAATGATAAAATGCAAAACAGAAATTAATTCGTTAACGTTACTAGCAAGCTGTCTGTGAAGCGACTGTGTAAACACAGGCATCCAATGCGCGGCAGCCGAGCCAGAATGTCGCTTCCGGTCAGCGTGCTAGTACTTTAGCTTATCGAGTTATCTTTCGCACTCTAATGGACAAATGCACACGACATTATGTAAAAATGACCGTCGTTGGCGAGTGATCTCGTAAACACAATCTAAAATGAGTTTAAAAAGAAAAAGGCTTAACTGACCCGACCGTAAAGAGGGGAGTAGATCTGATGTGTCAAATGTGCGTCATGTCATCAATCATCAGTCATTTGTAATGTTTCTTTTGTTTTCTTTTTTAATGACAGGACCTAATTGCTACTGTACTGTGAATCTCAGGCACACCTGCATTCTTATCATGGGTTTGTATTCTGTTAATTAACAGTTTTATTAAACAGTACTGTTAAGTATTGGAAAGAAAATACTTATTGAGTCATCACTGAGTTATTGTGTTGACTTTCACAACAGTGTGAAGTTGGTTGCTGTCTGATGCGTCGGATGCCTGTTCACACAGCCACTTCACAGACAACGTGCTAGTAATGTTTCCAAATTGATTGGATTGATTTATTTTGTATGTTATCATCCTTGTGTGTATAAGGTGTGTTCAAACTGCTTGTCGTTATGTATATGGTCATTTTGTAATGTCTTTTTTTTTAAGGTGATGGGCAGTTCAAGATTGCTGTCGTTCAAGAAATGAATGACCACATCCCCCAAAGCAGGCAGCACTTACACTGTAATTCATACAAAAGTAATCAACACGTATATTATGAAATGTGTATAAAGCATTTGGATGTGTTGCTGTTTATTTAGTTGAAAATAATTAAGCAATGTATAAATAATTGTTTGAATTGGAAAGTATCACGGATTGAAGTTGATTTAATGAACTTAAAGTACTCCAACCTGCATGTTACTCTGTAGTTCAGTTTCATTCATTTAATTTTTTGTCATATCTATTTCTTTTAGAGTTTTCCTGTGAAGAAATCCTAAACGAGGGTTGAGATGAAGGCAACCAAGTTGGTTTGTATTCCGTTCTATTAACAGTTTTTATTTAACATTAGTGTTCAATACTAAAAAGAAAATAGAGTCACAGAGTCATTTGTTCTGTTGACTTTTACAACAATGTGAAGTTGTTTGCTGAACACACCTTCAAATGGCAGTTTTGTAATATCTTATTGTTTAAGGTGATGGGCATTTCAAGATTACTGTCATTCAAGAAGTTAATGAACACAGTTGAAAATAATTAAGCAATGCATAAATAATTGTTTAAATTGGAAAGTATCATGGATTGCAGTTGATTTAATGAAAACTTCTCACATTTTTGTGTGAACTATCCCTCTAAACGATATTGTTTTCTCTTATAAGAAAAAAGTTTTGAATCTTGACTGTTTTACAGTTTGCAGTTTAAATTTTGTGACCACAATTTAGTGCAACACCAGTATTATCGTTTGGTTAGGACAAAAATATGTATATGTATGAAGAGTTCAGATGCAAAACCAGCTAAAAGCCATCTCGGTCAAAAATGAGATAATGATACTTTTTACTTCAAACTCGCTAAATTCCAGCCTCAGCCCAATCAGAATTACCAGTGCTTAGATAGAAACCTATACAAAGTAGCCAGAAAGAAATGCTCATTTTAAAGAAAAACATCAGATGGATTTAGCTGGTTTTGCATCTGAACTCTTCATACATATTTATATATATTTTGGTCCTAACCAAACGTACAATATTGGTGTTGCAATAAATTGTGGTCACAAAATTTAAACTATATATATCAGGGCTCGAAATTGCGACCGTTTTGGTCGCATATGCTCCCAAAATTTAGTCTGCGCGACCTCAAAATATATTTGGAAGCATTTGTGCGAGTGCGAGAAATTGTTGTGGTGCGACTTGTTTTCATTCCTTTACAAAACTTTCGCTAGCCTAACTACTGCCCAGACTGCTGTGAGCTGATACAGTGACAGGATCGCCGTTCTCTCCAACATTACATAACCAATTAAACTTGATCTTTACATTCTTAATTTTAATGCAGATTTTAGATATTAGCCGTCAATCACTCCCTGTCACTGACACTGCGCTCCGCTAAAACTCGGAACAGGCCGTTTTTTCTCTCTCTCAACCAACCTCTGTTCCGGATTTGCACAAACTACATTGAAATCAGAGGTGTGTGATATGACGATTTCTGATTGTGGACATGTAAAATATCTCCACAATCTGCTTTGGAAGAAATATACTATTCGTGCTACAGCGCACATTCTGTCAGACGCAATTCTGGCGCCTCCGTCTCAAAATACTGTACAACGCGGCATACATTCACATCAAATGATAACTCAGCTTCAGAATTCCACTCACGTAAGGGCGTAATTTGCACTGGGGACACTTTTCAAATCCCGATTGTGTCCCCCCACTTTCAAATTGTTTTGTTAAATTAATGTATTCTATTGTAGAATGCACGCTCAGCACCGCCAAGAGTTTAGCGCCATCGTTAAAACGAAACCGAAAGTAAAACGCGCACGCGCCTTCAAAAGCAATTTTAATACCCCACGTTTAGAAAGCGACTCCCCAATGTGGGCAAATTAGGCTACATAACATAACTTGTAGCTGTAGGCTATACTAGGTTGTGTAGTTGTCTATAGCTCTGTATCATGCTTGAAAAATTCGGTCTCCATTTGCACTTTGAATATTGAGAGACTAGCCTACTTTGATTATGGCTGCATTTATTGTTTGCACTTAATACGACTAAAAAAGAACTGTGCCGTTTATTTTTGTTATTTATACTGTAGATTGTTTAAAAATGCAGTGGTTGCCTCTAATTTAAATTGCTCTACATGTAATAGAGAAAATAAACATTTTATTCATGTACTCATATTTTCATTAATTCTTGTCCCTGCTTAAGGCTTAAAATAAATATTAAACAAAGGCTTTCAGAATCAGCCCATTTGCTTGTAAAAACATCGGCAATCAGAATCGGCCATGAAGAATCAAGATCAGTGCATTGCTACAAAGAAATGCCGGGCCGAGTGCTGGCTGTTCTGCTCAACTGGCAGTTGTGGTGCTCCTTAATATTCATTTGGTGCTCCTAACGTTTTGAAGTTGGGAGCACCAGTGCTACCAAGTAAAAAAGTTAATTTCGAGCCCTATATATATATATATATATATATATATAAATGCACCATTAAAACAGAAAAAGTTCTGTTTCTTACTGTTGGCAGACTGTAATTTAACAGAATTTTTTTTTCACGGTGAAGAATACATTTAGAAGAAGATCTTGAAGAACTTGTGATTTTTTTTTTTTTTTTTTGAACTGGAAAAGTCATGTTAAATAAAATCTTGTAACTCCATTGACAGTTTTATATGGAATATAAGGTGTGTTCTTCTTTTAAATCCTTATCCTTAATTCATAAGCAGTAAATCACAAACATCTGGAAAACTCATTAGGTCTTAAAAAACTGTTGCAGACAATGGAGGGCTTCAAAGGGATAGTTCACCCAAAAAATGAAATCCAAGAATTTTCTGAACCTGCACAGACAGCAACGCAACTGACACGTTCAAGACCCAGAAAGGTAGTAAGGACATTATTAAAATAGTCCATGTGACATCAGTGGTTCAGCCGTAATGTTATGAAGCTACAAGAATTCTTTGTGCGTAAATAATGACTTTGTTCAACAATTTCTTCTCTTCGTAATGCTCTTGTGAACCTTACAACCTTTCTGGGCCTAAAATGTGGTAGTTGTGTTCATGTCTGTGCAGGGTCAGAAAGCTCTCAGATTTCATCAAAAATATCTTAATTTGTATTCAAAGATGAACGAAGGTCTTACAGCAGGGGTGCTCAACATTGCTCCTGGAGATCAACATTCCTGCAGAGTTCAGCTCCAACCATGATCAAACACATCTGAACCAACTAATTAGGATCTGAAGGAGCACTTGATAATTACATACACATGTGTTTGATCAGGGTTGGAACTAAACTCTGCAGGAAGATAGATCTCCAGGAACAGGGTTGGGCACCCTCGTCTTACAGGTTTGAAACGTCATTAATGACAGAATTTTAATTTTTGTGCGATCTCTTCCCTAATTACTTTCTAATACATTCATGGTCTTATTGTCTAAGATTCATGGGTAAATGTTATTCCACAGAAAAAAGCTTTATATTCTGCATAATCATTTACCCAAAAACTTCTGAAATTACTTTCCATTTCCATTGACGTCACCAGGGCAGCTTAAGTTTCAACCGAAAGGTGCTGACGACAAAGGTGGAGATTTTTCACAATCCAATTAGTTCCATAATGAACAAAATTAAGTCCCGCTCTACATTTTCTTCTTGACGTCACATTACTAAAGTAAAATGGCCTGCGAATGTCATTTCAAGGGCAAGTTCTAATGCAGGCCTTGTCTGGCAAACTACAGTACAGGATTACAATGTCCAGAGCTTATTTTACCATCCAATAAATGCAACATTCTTTCTGTTAGTACAAATATTCATTCTAGCAGAATTGGATTAACAATGAATAGCCATGAAACCTATTTTTGGCTACTGACGCAATTCCTCCCTCACAGAGAGCTGCTAATGCAGTCCGGCATCTGATCCCAAAGGCACCTGTGTATCTCCAGCTGTGATGGCAGCAGTAAACAGACCCCGGATCTGTACTCGCTGACACGAGTACAGACTGTTAGACACTCCTTAGCTCCAGCTGTCCCTGCATGTCAGACATCTCCGCCTCCACGTAACGAATTAGCAAGCGGATTTATACAGGGCTGCCTGCATATAACAGGTTAACGCGCCAGTTCAACAAACGCAGGCTGAAGTGTGATGTTAAGAGCTCGGAGGTACAAGAACGTTGTTTTATTCTCGTTTCTTTAAGTACACATTGAACAAACTGAAGACATCAAAACAAACCCAGTCTGAATGAGGATTAAGTTGCTTATTCTTGTGTTAAAAGAGGACTTGGCAGGTGAAACACACTGAGGTGACATGTAGAGCTTCAGTTCTGAGCTCAGTCATGACTCCTCAGCAGATGAGCATGTGTAAGAGTGTGTGTGTCCACTCTGGCGCTGCCCCTCCTCCGCTGAGCCGATCCTCTTTCAGACTACAGCTGTAGAATGCCACCGACCTGGTTGCCAAGGAAACCGTGAGTGTTGACAATGGAAGACAAGTTTACGTCCATGTTAATCACTGCCTAGTGATAAGGCGAAGGGTTGCCAGTGGCGCAGACACTTCCTTAGAAGGTAAAATAAAATCAAAATATGAATTTAGAATACTGACTTTCTATCTCCCAATTCCGAGTTTATAAGTCACAATTCTGACTTTTATTTTGTGAATTCGAAATTTACATCTGATAATTCAACGACAAAATAAAAATGGTAAATTTTTTTTTTGTGCAAAATCTCATGTGTGAGTTGAGATCTTGCAGTTATGACTTTTTCTCAGAATTAGGATATAGACTCAATCTATATCTCAAAATGGCAATATAAAAATGTATACATTTATAAATAAATTTATTTTTAAATTTATATAACACAATTCTGATTTTAAATCTCACAATTATGTTGTTTTCTTTAAATATTAAAATTTTTGTTTGCGCAACAATTAACAGTTTATATTTCACAGTTCAGACTTTTCTTCTCACATCTGCATGTTTACATCATGCAATTCTGACTTTTTGTTCTCAGAATGATGAGTTTATCTCTTGCATTCATCTTTACCCCTCAGAATTGGGAGATGATAACTCAAATTTCTGATATAAACAATTTATATCTTAGTATTGCACTATAGGTAATTGCAACGTTTTTTTTTTTTGTTTTTTTTTGCAGTTATGAGTTTATATTTCACAATTCATACTTTTCTTCTCACAATTGCAAGTTTACATCTTGCAATTGTGACTTTTTTTCTCAGAATTACGAGTTTATGTCTTACAGTTCTGCATTTATATTTCACAATTCTGAGTTCATATTTTGCAATTATGACTTTTCCTCAGAACTGGGAGACAGAAACTCAGAACTGTGATATAAACTTAATTTATATCTCAGAAATGGTATATAAACTTCATATTATTAATGCAAATTTATGTCACAATTCTGAGTTTATATCTCACAAATATGACGTTTTTTTCTCTGAATTCTGAGTTTACATGTCAAAATTCAGTTGTTTTTGTTAAAATTGTGACTTTTTTTTCAGTTGAGTTCATATTTTACAATTCAGACTTTTCTTTTCACAACTCTGCTATTCTGACTTTTTCCTCAGAATTGTGCATTTATATTTCACATTTATGTGTATATATTTTGCAATTATGACTTTTTTCTCAGAAACTGGGAGACAGAAACTCAGAATTGTGAAATAAACTATAAATTGTGATAAATTTATACAGTATCTCAGAACTGCGATATAAATTTTATATTGTCTAATGAAAAATGACATCAAATATCTAAGTTTATATCTCACAATTATGACTTCTTTATAATTGCAAGATGTAAACTCAGAATTGTGACAAACTCGCAAACTTTAACTTTCTCGTAATTTAAAGTTGATATAATTCTTTTTTTCTTTGCATTCTGAGTTTATATGATGCAAATTTTTTTGGTTCTACAGTGAACTAAAAAAGATCATTGCAAACCCTCCGAGTTTATATCTCACAATTCTGCATTTATCTTACAATTCTGAGTTCAAAAACTGTAAGACATGAACTTGATTACTGTAAATATACAAAAAATGCAATAACTAGCTTTAAATTAAAAATACTTTTACCTCAAGTCTCATCAAACTCTATTACTTCTCAAAATTCAGTCCGTTTTTTTAGTTTTTTTTCAGCAGGGATAGGGGAAAAAGCTGTTTAAACCAGTCTGGTTTCCCAGAACTGCCAAACTGCTGTTTAACTAGTTTATCTGGATGGCAGCTGTTCTCCCAGCTTAGTCTGACCTACATTTTATGACACTTATTTACATGTAGACACTTAGTAGACAATTTTACCCATAGTGACTTCTTAAGAAACAAAGTATGCGAGAGCCAGTACCTTGCTATCAAGTTTCATAGAGGTGAGCAGTACACAAGTGAGAGCAGAAAAAAATGCAGCAAGGTGCCTTTGTTTATGGCTGTAGTTTAAGTTTGATTTATCTAGAACCCTAGTAGATGTTCATAATGCCTGATCAAATGTCATAAGGAGCACTGTGATTGCATGTTTCTTTTGTGATTGTATGTTTCTGTCATATGTTTCTTTTCACACTTCATTTACTCCCACCCCACATGACTCTTGAGTATGACAAATTATTTTGAGATTTAACCACATGTTGCTACCTTAAGCTGGCTGTTTGTTACAGTCATAGTTTATTGCATTGGTATTTTATGTTTGAGCAATTTTCTACATAAAAGCCCAAGCATACCTATGTGTATAGAATGATGGGAAAAATAAGGGAAAAAGTAAATAAGTAGGGATGTAACAATATCAAAATGTCACATTATGATAATATCGCGTTATGAAGTCCAAGATACGATATTTATTGCACCATTCAAAAAAAAAAAAAGACAACTGAAGACTTGGAAAAAAAAAAGTGCATTCTAAAGTTAAAATCTATCTACTGCACTCTGAGTGCTCCAATCCATGTTCTTAACTAAGAAGTCAGAAAAAGTCAGTGAATTGAACTCTGAAGGGAACTCAACCCTCTTTTAATTTTGGTATGCTGTCTCTGTTTAAATTACATTCACACTGGTGTTTTAGAAGCCAAACAAATTAAAATATAATAAAAAAAATAATAATGATTTTATATTATTGTTATTCCTATGTTATGTTTACACTACAGCAGGGAAATTACAATAATTATTTCCTAATTTCTACACTGAAAAGAATTTGAACCGCTAGCTGTCAGCAATTCATACTGCATTTTTAAGCTTTTATTTTGATGGAAACAGCATTAGAGCTTTTATTTTGATGAGAACTCCAGCTTCAGTGCAAACAGACTTGATGAAGGGAAGCCATATTGTGCATTTGGTTTTTAGTTTTTAGCCCAAAACACAACTTGAAAGACCTTTCATGTTAAAATATTTTTTTGCCCTAAAGACCTATATCATTTCATATAGATAATATTGAGACAGTTTTGCTATCGCATTACCACGATAATATCATTACATCCCGATAAATAAGTAAGCTCCATTCCAGATAACACACGTACATCTGCAAGAAGTCTGTTAAAGATCTCTTGAGGTGGAAAGCATCTGCTGTGTACAAACATCTGACAGACATCTGTAAGATGTCAATTTTACATACATTCTAAATCATAAACACCTTAAAGACATCTAACAGATGTCTATTTGACATCTGATAGAAAACGTCCTATAGGCATATTGCAGATGAACAAACTACGTAAAAACTGCATCTTCCAGGTGTAAATGCAGACGTCAAATAGACGTCTCCGTGATGTATGTGTGCTATCAGTGATAGTAGATTCCAACCCAGATAGCACACGTACGTCTGCAAGATGTCTGTTAAAGATCTCTTGATCTGGAAAGTATCTGCTGTGTACAAACGTCTGGCAGACATCTGTAAGATGTCGGTTTTACATACATTCTAAATCATAAACACCTTAAAAACATCTATTTGACATCTGATAGGAAACGTCCAACAGACATATTGCAGATGAGCAAACTACATAAAAAAATATGTCTTGCAGATGTAAATGTAGACGTCAAATAGTCTTCTCCGAGATGTACTTGAGCTATCAGAGAGGTGATCAAGGGCTTAATATGTTCCAATTTAATCCATTGCAAGGGTTTTCCCAGTATTGGGCACTTGCGCATTGTAAGCAGTGATGTACAGTCGAGTCAACAAGATTGAGAGAAGTTGGTAAGGGGAGGTACAGTGTAACGCAGCCTCGATTGAACAAGGTTGAATTGTTAATGACAACAGAGGTTGGAAGCTCAATTTACCACAGCGGAAGAGCAAGAAAAGGTTCTGCAATGTGATTTTGTACCTCGCTGTGAAGGAATCACCAGTCACCTCTAATTCACTGACCTCCAGGTAGTTAAGGTAGGAAACTGCTGTTCCAGTGATCAGAGCTTCAGTTCTTAGTACAGAAACACAGTGCTTTACTTAACAACTCAAATCAATTGAGTAGAGAAAAAGGGAGGTAAACAGCACTAGGAGGTTTTTGTTCCTCAGAGCACTGATGTAATTTCCATAAAAATGAGACGGTTAGGAAGTGGTGCGAGAACATAAATCAAGCACTAAGGGTTGTGGAAAAGAATACACATCTATTACCAGAAACACATTTCTCCACAAACCTCAGCCGCTCCAAACCTGTAAGACCTTCGTTCATTGTCTTAACACAAATTATGATATTCTTGATGAAATCCGAGAGCTTTCTAACCCTGTATAGACAGCAACACAACTGATACGTTCAAGGCCCAAAAAGATAGTAGGGACATCGTTAAATAGTCCATGTGACATCAGTGGTTCAACCATAATTTTATGAAGCTACGAGGGGAAAAAAAAAACTTTATTTAACAATTTCTTCTCTTCCTTCCTACATAGCACACGTACGTCTGCAAGATGTCTGTTAAAGATCTCTTGATCTGGAAAGCATCTGCTGTGTTCAAACGTCTGGCAGACATCTGTAAGATGTCAGTTTTACATACATTCTAAATCATAAACATCTTAAAGACATCTAGTAGACATCTATTTGACATCTGATAGGAAATGTCCAATAGATGTATTGCAGATGAGCTTGCATATGTAAATGCAGACGTCAAATAGACGTCTCCGAGATACGTGTGCTATCAGAGTTGTTAGCCTTCGCCGCAAGTTCACAAGAGTACCATAACGTATGCATGTGGTGCCTCTACTTTTATGGTACTTCTATAGTGATTTTCAGTCTGTTTTGAAGTTTAAAAGCACCAGTAGGCAAATTATTCTTTTAAGAAGGGAAATGAACTAAAATGCAGATGACTATGAACTGTGGGTGAAAATGGAGTGCATGAGGAGGCATCAGATCTCATTTTAAGACAGGCTGTGTGGTTTGATGAGGGGGAATGAGCATGCAAAACAGCAGATCTGCCTCCCACACACCAGAATCTGCTGGCTTTCCGCTCTGCTGCCAGTCAACGGCCGTTCACTCACACGCCAATCGCTTTACGGATCAAAGACATTACAGTTTGCCATCCCAATCTAATGCTATGCTCTTGTGCGTTGCCAATATTGCTTTTTAGACTGCCAAATAGACTAAAGTCGAAATTTAAGATAGAAAAATGTGAATCTGGACACAGAATTCAACAATCTGTTGTGACAAGAGTGCCACGTCATGCTTTCACAAACACTGTGCAGTTCAGATTCAGAAACTAAATAATATAAGACCTCCACGCTTCACAAAGACGTCACCTAGAGGAATGAGGACGCACATGAAAATATCAATTCCAAGCTCCGCGGCTTTTAGCCATCAAACAGGCCTTCATTTCTCCATGGGGCTTATTCTCATTTGGGCAGGGGCTTATCATCAGAGGTGGGATCTGGAGCGTTAATCAGGTCGCTGATGTCGCTTTATGCTGTTGTGATAGGCTTGCTAGAGCCTGATGGTTGCTGCTGCTGCTGTCCGTGTGTGCTAACACTGCTAGCGTTAGTCACGGCTCTCGCTCGTCATGCCGCTTCACCAGAGCGAGAGGTGACGGTAATAGATTGTACACTCAACTGGTGGAAATTTCGCCACCGGAGGTTTGACTCTTTTTCAGCCTTCACAATAGCTTGAAAACATATTTATGTTCAATTGTTATAGTAGGTCACAACTGTTATACAAAAATGTAATTTATATTTATGCATTACTAACTGAAGATAGGTTGTACTTAGACTGGCCCTGCCCCCAGACCTGTATGTAATCTTATTATAACACTACATTTTATAGAGTTGGCTGTTGACAAATATAATGCAGGGCAACAATTCCGCAAATACATTTATGCCCTAAAATTCAAGCAGCAAGAGCAATATGACACGAGTGCTGATTTTGTCCCAATCTATCACAAGGTTACATGTGATTTTATACAACAGTTCAGTAAATAAGAAGTTGATATTGTGTTATATTTTAAACACAATATTATGTGTTTCGCTCAATTTGATTAAAAGAAAAAAAAAAAAACTTACCCGTCATCTAATTTTAATCCTTTCTTTTGTGGAACATGAAAGAAGGTATTTTGAAGACTGTTGGTAACAAAGCTAATTTGTTTACCATGACTTACATTGTATGAACAAAAAATACTGAGACGTTTATGAAATTATCTTCTTTTCCATAGTTTGTTATGTTTATGTGTAATAAATTCTATTTTGAAGCAAATAAAACACATTTTATTAAACAAATTATTTCTTGCTGAATCGTTTGTAATGTCTGTTTGATGCTTTACAAAACAATGACTTTAAATGATCTTTTGGGAGTAATATCTCAGCCAAATTTGATGTGCAATTAATTTGCGATTAATTATTGTAAAAATCATGTCAGTAATTAGACTAAAGTTTTTAATAGACTGACAGCCCTACAACAATCAAACAAAAACAAAACAAAACAAAAAAAAAAGCAGACGGACTGAATGAGAATTCATTCTCTGACAGCAGGTGGCGCTTATGGAACGACAGTCATACAACATTTCCTGTAAACAAAGCTGCGCTTTTAAATACCATATTAATATGCATCATATGGAGGTAAAATGAAAAGAAAATATCAAACCTTTCTGAAGTCAGTTCCTCTCAGATATACATTCATATAAACCTCTCACCCACAATTCAGTATATTGGAATTTCTTTAAATATTTTGCTCATCTTGCTCTGCCTGCTACAGTATTTTCTCCTCTTTGCGTTTGTCTACAGCGTCTCTGGCTTCTGTTAACAGCCATTTATAGTTGGTTTATTTTCCCATTTAAATAATTAGTTGTGTTATTAATAGTTCTGTAACTGTTAGTCAGAAGACATAAGTGTACGCAGTTAACAGGGTTTTTCTCACAATCCACGAGGCTGTCTACATTGCTTAGTAAACTGTACTGTAAACACTGCTTAGTAAACCATAGCGACTAATAAACCGGAAGTCTCATCCATAGACTTACTTCTGTGTTGAAGAATAAGGTGGTTAGAGGTTTTTTAAAAATTCAAACTGTGTGCAAAATGAAAAAACTTTACAGTTTGATCCGGTTTATGGCTAGGGTGACCACTTTGTGTTGTACTTTTTTGGGTCCCGCTTTGTGTTGTACTGCACAGCATTTTCACCCCTTGTCCTGCATGTCGAATATTGAGAAAATGTCCCGCATTTTCATCAGTCTGTTTTTAATTATTATATTAAGAAAATGTCCATGCGTTGTTTTACCTTTTTGAGGAAACGTTTTATTTATTCTTTTTTTGCGGCATAGTTTCCGTGCAAAGAATTTGCGGACCTCATCAAGTGATGTAGCACCACCGACGGAAATGATGGAGCGCACACGGAAAAACACGATATTCTCCATTCATTTTAACCAATTGAAAACATCGATGCAGCTTTCAGACGCGACTTCCTTCTTATTTTAATAGTTCGTTTGAGCTGGTTTCTATTGCATTATTTTAATGACAAATGTGACCCTGGACCACAAAACCAGTCATAAGTGTCATTTTTTTAAAATTGACATTATTTGGCCGAGATACAAGTATTTGAAAATCTGAAATCGTAGAGTTCAAAAAAATCTAAACACTGAGAAAATCACCTTTAAAGTTGTTCAAATGAAGTTCTTAACAATGCATATTACTAATCAAAAATTAAGTTTTGATATATTTACAGTAGGAATTTTACAAAATATCTTCATGGAACATGATCTTTACTTAATTTCCTAATGATTTTTGGCATAAAAGAAAAAATCTATAATTTTGACCCATACAATGTATTTTTGGCTATTGCTACAAATATACTCCAGCCACTTAAGATTGGTTTTGTGGTCCAGGGTCACAAATGTCCAGAGCACATTATTGTTATGCGAGGGCACATCAAAATGCGCAAGCAAAAATCCCTTCTCTCGCAGGTGGATCCTCTTCACTCCTCTTCACAAAACAGCGCATATGACAACGGATGTAAACCAGTATTTACATAGGATAAAAGCAGAACATGAATCTTTCTCACACGTGTCCAGCATTGTCTGGCAAAATCACATCTATGTCTTGCAGCGGATCTATTGCCAGGTGGTCACCCTCTATATGGCCCAGCACAAAATGAATCTCACAAAACCTCTCGGGATCATATCACAGCTCAAAATAAAAATCGTAATAAGATATTGCACTTTCCATGATGAAAACGAAGCAACTTATTTAACAAAATTATTTCGAAATTGTACAATTATTTCATGACACATTTTTCATCGTAGTGCAAAATAATTTTTGTCTACATAATGTGTGAGTGTACTGTGTATTTATTATTATTTATTAAGAAAAAATTGTTTATATACTGTAAATATTTTTAGATATTGTCAGTTATATGAATATAATTTTTTCCAATTTTAATAAAAGCAGTACAGTAAATATATTTTACAATATAATGATATAATCTCAATATTATAATTGTATATTATACATGGCAATTATATACTATAAAGTATATTTTTACCTCAGAAAAAATAAATATTAGATGTAGAATTGTCATTAAAATGTCACCGTACACTTATACTAATATACTAATATTAGTATACTAATACTAAAGAATAAATAGTTCACCCAAAAATTAAAATTTGGTGTTTATCTGCTTACCCCCAAAGCATCCAAGATGTAGGTGACTTTGTTTCTTCAGTAGAACACAAACGAAGATTTTTAACTCAAACCGTTGAGTTAACTGAGTTAACATACACAAACAAAACCAAATTAAAACTTGCGACTCGTGACGATACACTGATGTCCTAAGAGACGAAACGATCGGTTTGTGCGAGAAACTGAACAGTATTTATATCCTTTTTAACCTCTGATTCACCTACTGTCCTGAGCGCATGCACAGCATCTGGCGCGTGACATGTGTACGCGCTCTGGCGTAATTTACGCAAGCGCCGGAAGCGATCTGCGCTTCTACGTCACTCATTGTTTACACAGTGCACAGAAGTTGCGGACGTCTTCACTGGCACTGTGAAGATCTAAAGATATTTAGAAGTACAGGTCATCACAATGGAAGACGATTTTTATATATCATCAGACAACGTGATTTTTTTGCCCAACCGTATTTATTTGAGCCAGACTACTCAGAGCAAGAAGTCAATAAGATGGAGGAAGCAGCAGCAGCAGCAAGTCTTTAAGCTTCAGGGGAGACAGAGATCTCTTCAAAAGTGATGGTGTTCTTGTAGTAAGTGTTATGAGATGCCAACAGAAGTTGAGAGCATTTAAAAGCGCAGATCGCTTCCGGCGCTTGCGTAAATTACGCCAGAGCGCGTACACGTCACGCACCAGATGCTGTGCATGCGCTCAGGACAGTAGGACATAGCGGTGAATCAGAGGTAAAAATGATATAAATACTGTTCAGTTTCTCGCACAAACCGATCATTTCGTGTCTTAGGACATCAGTGTATCGTCACGAGTCGCAGGGTATAATTTGGTTTTGTTTGTGTATGTTTTTTTACTCTCAAGGTTTGGTAGCCATTGACTACCATTATATGACTGACAGACTACAACGGTTTGAGTTAAAAATCTTTGTGTTCTACTGAAGAAACAAAGTCACCTAAATCTTGGATGGCCTGGGGTAAGCAGATGAACATCAAATTTTCATTTTTGGGTGAACTATCACTTTAATGTATTAACTAACATGAACGAACAATGAATAATAGATTTATTACAGTATTTATTAATGTCTGTTAATAAAAATACAGTTCATTGTTCATGTTAGTTAATACATGTGCATTAACTAATGTTAACAGACACAACTTGTGACAATGCATTAGTAAATGCTGACTAACAAATGCTGTAGAAGTATTAATGATTCTTATTTCAACTACCGAATATTAACTAATGAACCTTATTTTAAAGTGTTACCAATATGTTTTATTTCTGTTGATTTTGTGATTCAAACGTTATTCAACGACTTCAAAAATGAATCAACAATTTTAAAGACTTGGAGACAAACAAAAATGACTCTTTTAATATTACAGTGAGAGATTCTCATCGGTACAAACAGCAGCAGTTTTGCACAAAACTATTAACTTATATAGTCCTAAACACAGCTTTAAAGAAGCACCCGTCAGTCTTTCAAAAACAAAGGGTGCAGATCTGTAAGGAATGAAGTACATTGAACCCGTCCACTTAAAACCTGTCATCTCTCGTTGCTCATTCTCAACATGAATGATCCACAGTGAGTATGATTCTTCATTTATCAGATGTCCTTGCAGCAGTTCAATCAACACTAAGCCTTATTGATGTAGCCCTCTTTGATAAGGAAATCGTAGATTTTGCGCGTCTTGTTGACATCTATCTTGATGAGCGATCGGGCCTGCGCCAGCCGTAGACCCCCCTGCCGCCGGCACTCGTTCAGCAGGGCCTGTTTGTACTCCAGATATGCTCCAGGCACCAGACGAACCACCTGACATAACTAAGGGAGATGATGAGAGAATCATGTAGGATCCATTATACCACATCAGTGAGGCAAATGTCTTCAAAATGAGATGGTGCCAAAAGCAAAATCAAGATTTCCAAACCTCTTTTTCTCTCTCGTTGAGTTTCTCTGTGCCAGGCAGTCCTGTTAGGTTGAGAGGAGGAGCGCTTCTTCTGCCTGTGGATCACACGATTGAAATCATTCAGATTCTCCTCATCAAGAACAGTTGGCAACAAATAACTGAGCAGAGCAGTAAGTCACAGGACTGTGCATTACAGTGATTTTACCACGGTTTCTTGAACATTGTGCTGCATTCGATTAAAAAAAAAAATAATAATAATAATTATAAAATTATTTCATGACATCTTCCCATTAAGGTACTTCTTATTAAACACTTGTTCTTAATAGTAATGATAATAATAATACTAATAACAACAACAACACTTTCTATATTATTATTATTAGAGCCTCAAATCATTACAAAAATACAAATTACAAAATATATATTACAAAAAAAATACTTTCTGTTATATTATTATTGGAGCCTCAAAATCATTACACAATTATTAAATTAATTAAAAAAAGAAAATGATTTTTGCATTTTTAAAATTATTCTCATGACAATAATGATAATAACAATATTATTATTATTAGAGCCTCAAATCATTACAAAAATAAATAAATAAAATTAACTGTTGCCATTTAATGCATAGACAACACTATGTTTGCATTTTAAAATTATTTTCTTTACAATTTTCCAGGTACTTCATGTTAACAACAACAACATTTTATATTATATGAGCCTCAAATCATATTAATAATAATGGTGTAATAATATTAATAGTGATGATAATAATAATAATCATACATAATAATAAACAATCAAGTCAAAATCATTAAATTAATTAAAAAAATAAAATAAAAAATATTTTTGACAACTAATGCATAGAGAAAACAATTTTTGCATTATAAAATTATTCTTATGGCAATTTTCCTTAAGGTACTTTTTTTTATTAAACACTGATTAATAATAATAATAATAACATTTATTATATTATATTATATTATTATTAGAGCCTCAAATCATTCAAATAAAAATAAATAATAAATAATAAAATAATAATAAATTAATAAACAAATGTTTATATAAATATAAAAAATAAAAATAAATAAAATTAATTGTTGCCATTTTAATGCATAGACAAAACAATTTTTGCATTTTAAAATTATTTTCATGATAATTTCCCATTAAGGTACTTTTTATGAAACTCTGGTCCTTAATAATAATAATAATAATAATAATAATAATTTCTATTATATTATTACTATTAGAGCCTCAAATCATTACAAAAATTAAATAAATAAATAAATAAATGTTAGCACTTAATGCATACCAATTTTTGCATTTTACAATGGTTTTCTCAACAATTTCCCATTATGGTACTTTAATAATAATAATAATAATAATAATGCTACATACAATTACATTACTGTTTTTACTATTATAGCCATTACTATTAAATCATTGAAATGCTAAATTATTTACATGATAATTGCCCTTTATATACTGAAATATTATCATTCTTGCATATAAAATATTATTATTTTTAGAGATCTATCCATCCATCTAATGAGAAATTGGAGGTGGGGAGCTTTGCAATAAATGGGTATTTAAAAAGATTATTTAAATATTATTACTAAAATTAAAAAAAAATTCACATACAGCCAAAGAGTGTGATCAGATTCACATGCATTCAAATATGTCCTAGTTGTGCAGTCAAGTGACAAAAAGAGAGAGAAATACAAAGAGATGTGAGTGGCTTCTTTCTTTTGTTGCACGTATTTACAGCGGTGCATCTCAGAGAATAGATTAATGTGTTTGAGCCTGCGGCTTCACGGCTGAAGAGGACATCACCAAGATTGCAAAAGGAGACTTGAGTGGAGGAGAGGAGACGTAGCGTGAAAAATGGGGGAAATAAGCAGCACTGTACCTGAGGTAGTGATAGTGGTGACCACAGGGGTGATTCCAGCATCACTGCGAGAGAGAGAAACAGTCAGTTAACAGCCGCTCCAGCCAAGCAAAACACGAACGCTCCTGAAATGTCTCTGAAACATTGGCTGGGGCTCTTGGGGTTCTCAGCAAAATAAAATATAAATAGAGAGCCTGATTCATCATTCACTTTGTCTACTTTTGCAGAATACCAAAAACACATTTTGTGAAGCTAAAAAACAGCCAAATACCCACAAGTTGGGTAGGCAGAAAGAATAAACAGCATATGAAAGTACACCAGAAACAAACAGCAGTGCTTGCGCAGCAGCAACAAAAGAACAAAACTAATCTTTGTTTTTTTTTCGACCTTAGTGAACAATAGCCTTTAAAATGACTTAAAATACATATATAAAAGCAATGAGGCAATAATAATTTGTTAAAATAAAGTATCAAAAGCAAGTAATCATATGGTTTTATAGAACATAAATAGCGCTGTACAATAGAGATTATAACAAATGCCTGCAGATGGCGCCAACAGACTGATGATTGTTTTTACACTGTGCTGCACGATCTATTCCATGTTTAATATTGACTAAACAACATTTAATTCAAATGTCCACTTAAATCTTTAATGCTAGGCCATTTCTTTATGATACAAACACTACAGCCACTGTAAAATCAGCGCGAGGTTTTAAACTTTCATTTAGAAATTACGATGAACAGTTAGCATGTTGAAAACGATTGATTCTCCTGTGTTTGGGTAGGTTTATAAATGATTTACCTTACAAATCTGATGAAATAGCGCACGTTCCGTTCCCAGATGAACGTTATAATAAACCCAAACTCACAACAACATGCAAAGATGGAGTTTGTGACGCTCCACACATGTAAATGATAACAGTTTGTGTAGCAACATTTACTGTAATGGAGCCACTCTGAGATGCACGTATGTATGTAACTAATTGAAGCGAATATATTAGACCTGTATCTCATATATTTATTTAACTGAATCGTAGAGTGTGTGAATACTTCATAACATTATGCTTTGCGATTTTTAAATGGGTTTAATATGTGGAACGCGCCACTTCCGGTATTTTGCCGATTACTTGACAAAATGCAATCGAGGATTTTTTATAAATCGAATACTGGAATAGAATCGAGGAATCATTCCAGCCATAGTATTTTTTAACATTCCATTTTTACTGTAACATTCTTAAAGTGTTCAACACCATAGTAGTTTCAAGGGCTGGATATGTATTAGGTACAGTACATGCCAAATTTTCTCAAGGAAAAATAACTAATGCTTTAAAATATACTTGAGAGTCAGTTTGTACTACATTACTATAATACTGAAGGTTAAAATGAACTGATTTGTACACAAACACTTAAATTAGAGCTAATTATGTTTCTACTCCAGTTGTTTCTTGAAATATTTCACAGTTTCAAAGTGCTCCAAATGGATTGCGTATCACAAATCATTTTATTTAGATCAGGACTTCAAATCGTGTATAGTGAATCATTTGATTTGAATCATTCAGTTCGCAAAATGATTCACAAACATATTCCAAACTAAATCAAATAATTCGCAATACGCGATTTGAAGTCCTGATTTGAAACAAATGATTTGTGATACACAATCCAATTGGAGCGCTTAGAGTGAATCATTTTGTGACGCATTGGTTTCTCTGATTCAGAGTTTTGAAAAGCTCTGCTGCACCCATAACTACATGATTTTTAAAATCATTACAAACAAAGTTGAAATGTAAAAATGACAGGCTCTTTTAATTTGATCTGGCTTTTGCTAGTGAATCGCTTTTTGTTTCACAGACGCCTTTCAATATTTCAAGCACTTTTCAAACACCTCTTCATGAATATTGCTTTTTTCAAGGGTTTTCCAGACCTTACATTTTTTAAAAAGTCATTCAAGTACTTCAAGCACTTTAAGCACCTTGTATGAACCCTGTTATTCATGTTTATTTCATGCTGAAACTGGAATCAAAGCAGAAGACACGATCGGTTCATGTGTGCTTAGCACTGCTGCTTCTCTTGAACCAAGCATTGGCAATGTCATTTATTGTTTGAATATTGTAATAAAATGGACAGAATTTGAAATCTAAGACTTTGTTTCATATCAAAACTAACAAAGTACAAAGCTTACTGCGTTTTACTTTCTGTTCAATGAATGAAAACAGGCTAGACTAGATTTAGGAGTCAATGTCGTTTTGTAAAAATGGGTATCAATTAAAATCTTTTACCCAGCTCTAGTAGTTTTAGTTTTCTTAATTCCTTATTATTTCCTGTGGTAAAATCATTTTGAGTTAGTTACATCTTTTACATTTACAAAACTAAACTGTAATGAAATATTGTAATGTGTAGTAGTATACAGAGTGAGTACGGTGACATTAAAGAAGTCCACTTCCAGAACAAAATTTTACAGATAATGTACTCACCCACTTGTCATCCAAGATGTTCATGTCTTTCTGTCTTCAGTCGTAAAAAAAATTGTGTTTTTTGAGGGAAACATTTTTCTCCATATAATGGACTAGTATGGTGCCCTGAGTTTAAACTTCCAAAATGCAGTTTAAATGCAGCTTCAAATGAACCCAGCCGAGGAAGATCAGTTATTTTCATAAAAACAGTACAATTTATATAATTTATTTATATAATCTTGCTTTCCTTGAACTCTGTGTATTCTGTTTCAAGACGGTTAGGGTATGTCGAAAAACTCCAATCGTATTTTCTCCCTCAACATCAAAAAAACATCGCTGCAGAAGTACCGACACAGTCTGTGCAAAGTGAACATGCAAAGAAGATCAAACACCCTTAACAAAAAAGGTAAAACAGCGATATAGGGAGATTTTGAAGTTGAGGGAGAACATGAGATGGCAGTTTTTCGACATACCCTAACTGTCATGAACCGGAACAAAAACAGAGTTCAGGGAGAGTAAGACAAGACGAACATTTGAGATGGAAAAGTATATAAACTGTATTATGTTTATGAAAATAACCGATGGTTTAACTAGGTAAGACTCTTCTTCCTCGGCTTGGATCGTTTACAACCGCATTTGGGATCGTTTGAAGCCGCATTTAAACTGCATTTTGGAAGTTCAAACTCGGAGCACCATATCCGTCCATTATATGGAGAAAAATCCTGAAATGTTTTCCTCAAAAAATATAATTTCTTTCTGACTGAAGAAAGAAAGACATGAACATCTTGAATGACCAGGGGGTGAGTACATTATCTGTAAATCTTTGTTCTGGAAGTGGACTTCTCGTTTAAGGAAGAGCTCTTACATGGCAGCCTGTTTGTGGAGCCACTGCTGGCAGGCACGAGCGTCGTGAATGTACTGCAGGACGTCACACAGCATGTTCCTCTTCCTGCGCTCGTCCTCTCGCATACGTTTGACTCTCTCGTACACCTTAGCACCTGCAGGCCAGATGACAGATGTCAGAGCAGCTTGGAGCAAAGCTTTTGAAAAGTGACATTTTAATAGCAAAAAGCTGACTTGATAGTATGGATATACCATATTCAGGTGGATCTGTCATTTCTGGAGTGAAACATTCACTTGCTGACTGTGTTTAATTTAAAGGACAGTTCACCTAAACATCTGCTGTGAGTTTACTCACCTTCAGGCCACCCAAGATGTAGTAGAACACTAAAGAAAATGTTTTAACTGAAACTGTGTGTCCTACATCTTGGATGGCCTGAGGGTGAGTAAACAAACAGCAAATTTTCATTTTTGGGTGAACTATCCTTTTAACCTCGTTTTGATTTAGGCTACCTCCCATGAGCCATTCCTGAGGGTGCATCTTACCGCAGAAGGACTGTATTCCCTCTCTCCTGTACTCCTGCAGTCTGTGGATCTCCCTCCTCAGCTCAAACTCCACTGTGAATGCGTGCATGAGAGAAAGAGAGAAACACAGCAGATGGAGCGGTGAACTTTTCACCCTGGCTGATTCAAACTACTGGGACGGACAGACTGAACTCAGACTCGGCGCTGGTGACTGACATGGGGGCTAACCACAAAACACAGGGCTAGACTGATCCTGGGTCAGCTGAGGAAGAAAACTTGAGAGTCTAGTATGTATAGAACAAAATCCTGCCATCCTATACATCAAGTGTACAAATGGAGGGTATACTCACAGGCGTGACTCTCGATGAACTTGTCATGCTCTATGGGTCCCACCACACGTGCAAAGCGCCTCATGACATCATAAAGGTCCTGCACTTCCTTGGGATAACGCCTCTCCAAAACTGACAACACAGCAGAAGCACACAATCCATGATGAATCTGATATATCTTGAACACAGCATTGCTTAGAGGAACACCACTGACAAAAAGGGCTTTCAATAAAACATGGCTGCCCATGTAATAGTAGAGCAGTTTGAATATAATTCAATAGTTTGAACTAGGGGTGGGTGATATGACCAAGATCATACATCACGATATGAGTAATTTTATTTCATGGTAACAATATATATCACAATATAGTTGTTTTAGCTTTAAATAAGGTCTTTATGTTATCGAAAGTTCTGATAAAAATAGAAATGTCATAATTATTGTCACCACTGTCAATATCACAAAAAACTAATACTAGCCTTGAGTAAAAACAAAAACTCAAGCTCACTGAAGACAAGTAAACAGTCAGTAATTAAATAAGAATAAGAAACTAATTACAAGCAATAGAAAAAAAAAACTACAGTATAACAGATAAATAAGAAATGCTACATACATTGTATAAACTAACCAAATGTATAAAAACACAGCATTTTCTTTACTGTGTAAATTAAATATATATTTAATTAATTTAATTTAATAAAAAAAAGAAAAAAAAACTGTCAGAATAATTAAATTTCACCATAAAAAATGAGGTTGCTACAGTTTTTACAGATATTACTGATTTTGATAATGAACATCTACATCTACATCTGCATCCTAACTTCAGCTACTATCCAAAGTGTATTTCTAAGCGACAAAAATGTTTACATTATTATTAATATTATCAGGCAACACAGACCTGTTTCTTGATTTGAAACAATATTACTCATTAAAACATGCAGAACTAAGAAATTATTTTTTTCTATTAAGATATTTATTTTGTTAGGGAAAAATGACTGAAAAAAAGTGTAAAGAAACATGAAAGTGTTTCTCATGTTCTGACCATAAAGAATATTTTAAAGCCACATTTAACCATCTGGCTTTTACAACTTTCACACTATAGCAGAAATCTGCCTTTAAACTTAAAAGAAATAAAAATTTGACAGTTATCCTGATAACTATCAATATCAACTGATATGAAATAAATTATGATTTTTTTTTTAGCCAACGTCAGAATTGCAATATACAAACTTGAAATTGTGGGAAAAAAAGGTAGGAATTGTGGGATATAACACACAAAATTGCAGGATAGAAAAGTTAGAATTGCAAGATATAAACTCCCCAACTCAAACTCCCCATAAGGCCCCAACTCAAATTTTTGATTTTGCTAATATTTTTTCTGAAGAAAGATTGACATGTATAATGATGAAAGCCAAAGTATTAAATGTCATGGATGCATATTACATGAATATTGTGAATATAATCCACTATTTTGTAGAGGGAGGTCAAAATGGCAATTTTCAGTATCAAGTTACAGGGGGGTAAAAATGACTTCAGAAAGATGGCAGCATCATTGTCTTATTTTTACACAGAGATTGGTAGTTCTATAAGTAAAATCTGTTGACTTTAGCAATCTTTGTCGTATTGTGTGCCAATAGTGACCACTCAAAAATCGGGAAACAGCACTTTTCAAGTTTTTCTCCAAAGTTTCCATGCCTGTAACTGAAGAAGTAAAAGATAGACTTAATGTCTTTAATGAATTAATATCTTAATGCCCTGTTAGATATTGGATCTTAAGGAATGTCTGAAGAACAAATAATGTTGAAACTAGAAATGTACCTCGTTTCCTTCTGTCAAGACAACTGCATTAAACATAGCAGTCTGAGTGCCATAAATATTCTTTTTCCAATGTTTGCGTGCTTATACCTCAAGAAGTATTAAAGATATTGCAATATGATTTTAGATTCTAGTTGTTAATAAACTTTTTTTTGGAATCTTAATTTTCAAGGCCCTACATCATTCAGTCCCAGAGATATGAGGATCTCAATGAGGCTCCATGTCCAGATTGTTGATTGTTACCCATTTTCAGTGATCAAAAACCAAATGTTGGTCATTTTGTACACAGCTGATACTTATTTTATTTGAAGTTCAATGTCTGAAGAAATAATAGAAATCTGAATCCTAGGAAAATGGAATCCTAGGTAATCATGTTTTATATTTCACAGTTCATACCTAGAGTTAACAATTAATCCTGGTCATTCATAATCTGACGTGTTACACTGTACAATCCTAATCCCTGGGTTACTGTTATTATTTGCATATTTGCATTGTAAACAGTAATGACTACATAAACACAAAACTACGTTTGGTTTTGGAGCTGCACTGATATCTCAATATCTCTGGGATTAAACCATACAGAACATTAAAAATGAAGATTCCGGAAAAAAAGTTTCTTAAGAACCAGAATCTAAAATCATATTAAGATAACTTCTATACTTCTTGAGTTACAGGCACACAAATTTTGGAAAATTAGTATTTATGAGATTCAAAAAGGTATGTTCTATGCAATTGTTTTGATAGAAAAAACAAGATACAATTCTATTTTCAACATTATTTCTCCTTCAAACATTGTTCTTTAAATGAAATAAGCTTTAGCTGTACACAAAGTGACCAACATTTGGTTTTCGACCACTAAAAATGGGAAATATTTAACTATCTGGGACTGAATGATATAGGGCCTTAAATATTAAGATTCCAAAGGAAACATTTATGAAGAACTACGGTCTAAAATCATATTGAGAGATCTTTAATACTTCTTGAGTTATAGGCATGCAAACTTTGAAAAAAGAATATTAATGGGACTCAGACTATGTTCAATACAGTTGTATTGACAAAGAAACTATACATTTCTAGTTTTAATATTATTTGTTCTTCAAATGTTCCTCTTTTTTTTTTTTACAAAAAAAAAAAAAAGAAGTATAACATTTTTTCAAACTGACCCACATGTGGTTTTTGACCACTGAAAATGTGTACATTTTAACGATTTACTCCAGGAGCCATATTGAAATTCCAATATCTTTGGAACTGAATCTCATAGGGCTTTAAAAATAAAGACGCCAAAAGGAAAGTTTGTTAAGACCCAATATCTAAAAGGGCATTAAAATATGTTTAATACTTCTTGAGTTACAGGCATGCAAACTTTGGAGGGGGTGAGTACATTATCTGTAAATTGTTGTTCTGGAAGTGGACTTCTCCTTTAACTCTATCTTTTACTTCTTGAGTTAACAGGCATGCAAACTTTGGAGAAAAACTTGAAAAGTGCCGTTTCCCCATTTTTGAATGGTCACCATTGGCACATAATGTGACAAAGATTGCAAAACTCAACAGATTTTACTAATAGAACTACCAATCTCTATGTAAAAATAACACAATGATGCTGCCCTCTTTCTTAAGTCATTTTTACCCCCCTGTAACTTGACTCTGAATCTCAGGTGAAAATTGCCGTTTTGACCTCCCGCTACAAAATAGTGGATTACTCAGTAAGAATTCGTCCATGACATTTAATATTTTGGCTTTCATCACTATACATGTCTATCTTTCCTCAGAAAAACTATTAGCAAAATCAAAAATTGGAGCAGGGAAGTTTTTGAAATTTGGTTGATTTGACACAGAATGACCCAATTGCAAGATATAAACTCGGAACTGCAAAAAAGCCAGAATTATCGTGATAATTTTTTTGCCCATATCGCCCAGCTCTATGTACACATACCACTGCCACTGAAACAATACAAAGCGGGTTACACTGTTTTAACTTTATATGTTTTGGTTCCTAAAATGATGTCTAGGTGCTTACTAGGTTTCGTAACACATCTAATCCGATACATTAGAAAGGCTGCATTTAAATAGCTGTTTGAAAGGCAAATGCCAAAAGCAAAGTATCAAGAGTCCAGCTGTGCCGAGCGGCCCTGTGAAAGTCTCCCTGATGGTTGTTCACCCACCACTGAAGCTCTGCTCCCTTGGAAGGGTTGAGCGAGCAGCACTATCAGCCATCAGCCCTGCTGCTACTGAGCGAGAGAGATAGAAAGAGAAAGCTGCTATGTGGGTGAGCGTGAGGTGTGATATTCTGCCTCCGCTAGCTTGCCGAGATGTTACCCAGAAACACACCTCTCCCTGTCACTCTATAAAATCACATATATACACACATCAGTCAAGACGTATCGAACTACAATATCAGTGCAGTCCGTGCAGCAGTGGCTGATGGGATACGAGACCGGCCGGTCTGTGCACAGCCAGGTCAAGCCGTCTTGCTCTCTTGAATTGGGGATAAAACAACACCGCTGCGAGCCATCAGGTCTTGGCCACTGCTTCCATTATCACTCGCAACACACACACACACTTTCCCGCAGTCTCCATGACAACAAGGCTGCAGTTCCACGGTAACTATCGCCTCGCTTTTGTCTTGAGAGCGCAGGGAGACGAGGAGGGCGGCTGGGAGCCGATAGATAAATAAAAACGACTTAAAGCCCTCCGTGCATCACAAACACTCAATACGTCTCAGGAAAACACACGAACCTGATTGGATTTCCTTGCTTTTTTTCCCTGCACGCAAAGAGGAAATAATTGGATAAGCGTATTCCTACCGAAACCGGCTAGCCAACTGAAATGTCCAGGGGGAAATAGAAAGGGATGGGTTTCTATTTACTGAGAGAAGCGACACGGTGCCCAGAGGGCGCGGATCAATAAAAGCTCGTAAAGATGCAATCTCCTTTGTCATTACAGTCGAAATGTTCATTTCATGCCAAACTATTCATAGGGGAGCAATCACAGCTGGAGAAAACAGCTCTGGGATCAGTGTTGATCTGGGATCGCGGTATTCCGGGTGCTCATTGTAAACATTTGGCACAGATGGCTCGTGTTATTGGAGGTCAGGGGGGTTATCTTGTGGTTGTAACTTCTGGTCTGTGTATTGAAACCAACCTGCAAATGCCTGCATGGGGAACATACTTCACAACCACACATACACAACGGAGTACAAGAGATGGCAAGAGCCCTTGGCTAATATGATGCAAAACACCAGGTTTTAAAAAAAAAGACGTGGTCTTACTCTGAAACTTGCGTAGGTTGAGGAGGCCGTGGTCTCGAATGATCCTGAAAGACAATAATTGACATATTTCACACTGTATTCTATGAGAAGTAAATAATATTGTTGTTAAAAACATTTCTGATTCAAATAAATGCAGTCACTCTTTTAAATCTTAAAAATGATTCCACAAATTCCAGTTTCCAAAAATTTTTAAATAGAAATCAGTTATATTTCACAATGTTACTGTTTTAGCACTGGATTTTTGTTACAATAAATGGAACTGTGGTGAGGTTAAGTGATACTGACCCCAAAATAGTATATTATATTATATTATGAAAATTGAATACAAAATTTAATTCTCACAATTCTGACTTTTTTTCTTATTATTTCGAGTTTATCTCTCACAATTCTGACTTTTTTTCTCAAAATAAGATAAAAGAGATAAAAACGTGCAATTCTGAGAAATAAAGCCAGAATTGCAAAAAAAAAAAAAGATATAACTTGAAATTGCAAAAAAAAGTCAGAATTGTGAAATACAAACTCGAAATTGTGGGGAGAAAGTAAGAATTGCAAATTATAAACTTGAAACTGTGAGAAAAAAAAGAGTCAGAATTGCGAGATATAAACTTGGAATTTGAAAAACAAAAAACAAAACAAAACAAAACAGAACTGCAAGTCATAAACCCGAAATTGTGGGAAAAATAATTAGAATTGCGAGTTATAAACTCAGAACTGCAAAAACGGTCAAAATTGTGAGATATAAACTTTAAATTGCAAAAAAAAAGTAAGAAATGCGAGTTATAAACTCGAAATCGTGGGGCAAACAATCAGAATTACAAGTTATAAATTTGGAACTGCAAAAAAGTCAGAATTCTGAGATATAAACTCGGAATTTGAAAAAAATAAAGTTCGAATTGCGAGTTGGAACTGCTAAAAAAGTGAGAATTGTGAGCTATAAACACAAAATTGCAGAAAAAGTCAGAATTTCGAGATATAAAGTCCAAATTGCAGAAAAAAATTAAGAATTGCGAGATAACTCAGAATTAGGGCTGCACGATTATGACAAAAATCATCATTGTCGATTATTCCCTTGAAATTGTGATTATTAATTACGATTATCATTTACATTGAATGATGTTTTGAATAGCTTTATACCATTGTTTGAAGCAACTGCATGCCACATTTTTATATATAGTTTCTTCTTTAAATATAAAAACAGTAAAAATTAAAAAATTAAAACAATGAGACAAGAAAAACCTTAAGATAACCTGTAGGAAAAATACACACACTCGCGCTCTCACACACATCCACACCCATACATCTTAAGAAAGCAGAATAATGTAAGTGGATTTTTTATTTTTATTAATTGTGCCTTTGAACGATTACATAATTGTGGCATCTGTAATTGTAATCGCGATTAGAAATTCGATAAATTGTGCAGCCCTACTCGGAATTGCAACAAAAAAAAAATCTGAATTGTTAGTTATAAACTCAAAATAAGACGATATAAACTCGCTACTGCAAGAAAAAAAGTGCGAATTGTGAGAAAAACTCGCAATTACTTTTTTTTTGTATTTTATTCAGTAGTGGAAACAGGCTTCCATAGAAAAGAGAAAAGATCTAAAGAATCGTTTACTACTATTAGGGGATGAATTGTTTATTGTGATTATTTCTACGAAACGCAACTTTTAAAACTTTAATTGTGATCATATTGGTTTAACCACCATTTTATTAAAAGCCACACATCACTTAAGGCTGTGCATTACAGTGTCATCACATTACGCCTTATGCTTAAAAACAATCATAAATTCATTTTATGTTATTGTTTAACTGTCCTTCATATATAGTCTGTTATTTACAGTCTATTTCACAGATGCTGTTATATCACAGATAACTGAATTGAGAAGACAGTAAATGTGACTTAACCGTGGTAAAACGACTGTAATGCACAGCCTTGGTTTGCTGCTTATTTAACCATGCTTGGCATTATGTGCTGAGGGCTATGTTTTATTAAAAGCATCTCATCTATGGTGTGTGTTTGGGGAAAGTGGCGTCTGGTATGCTGGTCTCAGATGTTGTGTGGAAGTGGCAGGTCACTTGTCTGTTTGCCGCTCTGCAGGAGATCTCAGACGACAGCTGCGTTTCCACTTCAGCACAGAGCTGAGGTCAAGCTCACACACATACCACTAGTCCTTTACAGGGCAGCAAGGGCTCATTAATGCTGATTTACACACTGTTACTGTTACCACTAGAGCTGTTTGTGTTTGTGCAAGGGAAAATCAGGCTGGCTGACCAGTTGCTATGGATTAGGTTACATTTTAACACACCAGATAATGATCTCAGTAATGCATGTCAGCGGGTTGCATATGCATGTGATAATTTGATTTGATTCTTTAATTAGTAGTTATTCTAACTGTGCAGTTTATATTTTATTGCGAAACATATTTAAATGGAAATAAAAACGATGCTACAATTTTAGATTTAATTTAATAGTCAAATTAGGCCCTCTAGTGGTTATTTTATGGCAGTGCAATGTGTGTGTTTTGCTACTTACTTTTTTCTCCTCTGTCTCTCCTTCAGTCTGGAGTGATAAATGTCAACGACTGCAACCTTCAAGGCTGAAAAATGTATGGAAAACAAAAAACAAATCAGCATTCATTGTACTGTGATTCCATTTACATTTACAAAGAAAACAAATCATTAATACATGCAATTTGCTGAAGTAAACTGAATACTGTTTTAAAAAGTTTGTAATCAGGAAGATTTGTAATGTTTTTTAAAAATGTTTCTTATGCTCATTAAGGCTGCATTTATTTGATCATACAAACAGGAAAAAAACAGTAATATTGTTAATTATTATTGCAATTTAAAATAACAGTTTTAGATTTTTTTTATACTTAAAAATACAATTTATTCCCGTGATGCAAAGCTGAATTTGTCAGCCATTACTCCAGTCTTTAATGTCACATGGTCCTTCAGAAATCATTCTGATATGCTGATTTAATATCATTGTTTGAAACAATTAATATTTTATATTTTTTTTGGAACCTGTGATCATTTTTTCAGGATTCTTTGGTTCAGAAGAACAGCTTTTATTCAAAACAGAAATCTTTTGATCAATTTAACAGGTATTAATTTCTTTCAAACAAGAAAAGAAAGAACCCCCAAACTTTGAACAGTTGTTAGAAAATATTTCTATTTTAAATAAATGCTGTTCTTTTTAATGTTTTACTCATTGAAGAATCCTGAAAAAAGCATCACAGATTGCAAAAAAATAAATAAATAAAATTAAGCATCACAACGGTTTCCAACACTGATAATAAATCAACATATGGATGGATCATTTGACACTAAAGACTGGAGCAATGATGCTGAAAATTCAGCTTCGCATCACAGGAATAAATTCTACTTTAAAGTATATTAAAATAGGAAAGCACACTTTTAAATTGCAAAAATATTTCACAATATGACTGTTTTTTCTGTATTTTTAACCAAATAAATAAAACCCTGATGAGCAGAAAAGACTTCCCAAACTTTTGAACAGCAGTGTAAGTAAAAAAAAATTACATATGTGACCTTGGACCACAAAACCAGTCTTAAGTCGCTGGGGTATATTTGTAGCAATAGCCAAAAATACACTGTATGGGTCAAAATTATTGATTTTTGTTTTATGCCAAAAATCATTAGGATATTAAGTAAAGATCATGTTCCATGAAGATAATTTGTAAAATTCCTACTGTAAATATATCAAAACTTAATTTTTGATTAGTAATATGCATTGTTAAGAACTTTATTTGGACAACTTTAAAGGTGATTTTCTCAATATTTTGATTTTTTTGCACCCTCAGATTCCAGTTTTTTAAATAGTTGTATCTCAGCCAAATATTGTTCTATCATAGCAAACCATACATCAATGGAAAGCTTATTTATCAACTTTCAGATGATGTATAAATCTCAATTTGGAAAAAATGTACCCTTATGACTGGTGTTGTGGTCCAGGGCCACATATGTTGTTTTTAAAACTGTTTAATTGTAAAATCATCTAAAGCCACTATTTGCAGCAAAGACAAATTCTGATTATAACTTGTTATGAAGAAAATGTGATCTGTCCAGTGAAGTCCATGCTATTATGATGCTCTGCAGCTGCCAAGGAGTGTTTCAGCACATTACTGTAAGAACCACATTTCATTCTAATAAAATGAGAGAACAGATTATCATATTTCTGTATTGTTCCACTTACAATGAAGAATATCAGAGTCATCATCAACAAAGTCGATATCTTTCAAATCCCATTCAGCATAATTATCAAACTCCTAATTTTACACAGAGAAAAAGAGAAGGGGGTTGATTTGAATAATGTACAAATTCATTTCTTTTCAACAGACAGAACATTAAGCATAGATCACTCATCACCTCCATGAAGTCTGCTCGAGCCGGCATGTATCCAGCCATATCTCTGGACAGCTGAGAGTCAAACGAAGGTCTTGGAGGATCATCAGTGGCTGAAAGAGACACAACCCTTAACTACAACTGCTTTAAAAGACATTTATACTACAAACAAACATCAATCATCAGTTTCAATATTATAGAATGGTTTATCTTTGTGTTTATTTGCCTTAAAAACAAAATAAATCAGACAATCACATCGATTGTTCATGCTGTTTATCTGTCTGGCCAAAGTGTGATAAATCAGCGCCTGCAGGGGCTGTTGAGCCCATGATGACAAACACAAACGGCCACACTGAAAGAACAACAGATTAAAACAAAACAGATTTCCTGCAGAAAAGATGGTCTGACTGATAACAACAAATCCAATCTGTCTCAAACGCAACTCACAGCCAAACTGAACACAGGGGACTGCACGTAGTGTTCATTAAGAAGTAAATATTACATTAAATTAGCAGTTGTTACAGTATCAATTTAGTGCCATTTTATTCGACTGATTAGAAATTTGTTCAAACCTTGTGTATGTACATATATTTAGAGTTGAATGAACAGAACTATGATTTCTGCGATGCGGAAAACGGATCAAATTGCGGAATCAGTCATAAAATCGGAATTTACTGTATAACTCAGAATGTCATGGAATTTGCCAAATTTGGATTAATAAATCAAAAGTAGGTCAGTACATTTAAGTCAAAATGCGACATGGACTACTGTGTTTGTGAATATAATAATACTAATATTGAGGCGGCAGAGGCTGAAAACACCACGAGCGTCATTCATTCACACAGAGACATGCAGGATTCATATTTAAACTGTATTTTGTGGTATAATATTCACAAACACTAGTCCATGTCGCATTTTGACTTAAATGAACACATAAACATAATCTCTGGAACTGTTCTGAGAGTCACTTCATGAGCATTTTACCAATTCTTTTGAGTAAAACTATTGTCATATCGTACACAAATAAAAATTTGAATGTCTTCACAGAAACCCATCAAAAAAAGGTTTGGTTTAACTTGAAGAAAACGTGACAGAAATATAACTTAATGTAATTATAATACTATTACTATTAATAACATTATTATTAAAACATTATTTACCAGACAAATTATTTACCTTAATTTATTTAGGAGAAAAATATAAATACACAATGCAGTATTTCTTGAAAAAAAAAAAAAGAAATAAAAAAGAAATAGTGAAATAATAATAAATAAATTAATTAATTATAGATGCTTTTGCTTATTAATATTCAATGACACTATTAAAATGAAATCCAAAAATTTAATGGAAAAAAAGAATTTGGTAAACAAAAATAAAACTGAACTTACAATAAAATATTTCATAGGGTCTTGAAAAGGTCATTTTTGTTAAACTTTTAATAAATTGCTGTTTATTTTAATTTATTTAATATTTAAATTTATTTAATAATATTATTTATTTATTTAATTGTAATTAATTAGACATGCTTTTTGATTAACAAAATGTCATTTAACCATTAAAACAGTCTAGAAAAATTAAAATGGAAAAAACGCAATTTGGTAAAAAAAAATAACGGAATTTGGGAAAAAATAAAACAGGTTTCTGGGGCCCAAAGAACAGTAGTATGTTTCTGGAGCTCACTCACGCTTAAAGGGAATGGCTGTGTCTGCCGTCCTGGACAGATGATCTTCCATCTGTCTGAGACTGAGCAGAGTGGAGGAGAACAGAGGATTGTTGATGAAGTTCTTCATGTAGTGTCCTTCACACTCCTCTTTGGTCTTGGTGCGCATCTGGTAAGCCACGTCCTGCCTGAAGAAACACCCAGATATGTCATATGGCATTTATTACATTTTTGAACTAGCTTTTATATTTTTAGTGTTCATTTGAATTTTACTTTAAGATTTAGTAATTCTGTTATGTGCTTTTGTCATGTTTAGTATTTTATTGTATTAGTAATTTATTTTTTTTAGCTTTATTTTATTTTTTTGTAATTTTTGTACTTCAGCTTAAACCTGGCAAAATTTCTAATTCTCTTTTAAGTTTTTGAAGTTTTTCTATATTTATTTCAATGATTAACTTTATTTCAATTAACCAAAACAATTAAAATTGTTATTAACAATTAATAATTCAAATTTACAACAACAAGGCAAATGTCAAAGCTGTTTCTTTTTCACATCTAGGTAGTTGCATCCTCTCAAATAGCAGATCTGTGATTTGCTAAACAAGGTAATCACTTCCAAAACAAATATTTCAATTAACCAAAATAATTTTTAATAGTTTTAGTTATCAATAACAACACTGATCACATATTTTACCAAAAATACCTAATATAGGGTTTCTGTAGTTTTTAATTCCTAAATTAAGCAAAATGACAAAAACAAGATTTTTCTGTCAAATTTATCAAAATGAAGTGAGTTTATGATTATGATCATTAAACAAAAAGAAATATCTGCCAATGAGCTTAGCAAAATCAACATATTTGAAAAGAAGAACAAGTTTTCATACCCTGTTAACAGATGTTAGTTCTATTTCAAACATAAACTCACGCAATTTTGTTTCAAAGAAAACAAGATGTCATATTTTCATTTTGCAAGTAAATAAATTTTGATTTAAGATTTTTTATTTGTAAAACAGAATACAGTATTTAGAAAGATATTTATATTTAACAATGCATACAACATTTAATACCATGACTTTCTGCTCTAATTTAAAATTTTGGTAACAGTTTATTTTAAGGTCCAATTCTCACTATTAACTAGTTGCTTATTAGCATGCATATTACTAGCATATTGGCTGATTTTTAGTACTTATTAGCCACATATTAATGCCTTATTTTGCATGACCATATTTTAGATCCCTTAACACGACCCAATACCTAACCTTAGCAAAACTATCTTACTAACTATTAATAAGCAGCAAATTGATTTATTAATGGAAACATCTTTGTTAATAGTGAATACAGGGCTCTGTGTTTACTTTTCTTTTTAGGAGCACTTGTGATCAAAAACTAGCCTTCCCATTACAAGGTAATATATGACTCCTTAAAGTGATTTACAGGGGAATGTTGTTTTTACCTTTGCAATGCCATTTTTCTAACTTTATTAAAAGTATGTCATCTTTTATGTCAATTTTTTTATTATAAGTTATAAGCTTTTGAAAATTTCTAATTAAAACAACAGAATAAAAAGTAGAATAAGAATAAATTACCAATCAAATGAAATCAGTACTACAGAGGTGGCACAGAAGAACACAAAAGTGGTTTGTAGGTGTATTTTCAGATGTTTAATGAGGCTCAGAGGTGGCATGAGTGCAATCAAATTCATAAATTCATGTTGAAATTAATGTTTAAAAACTTTTACATTTCTACTGAATATAGAAATACTAAAATGATTTAAATAACTGAAAAGATACTATAAAAATAAAACTACAACTGCCAGTAGGTGGCAGCAAGTCACTGATTTAATTACTGAATCATTTATTCGCTTAATTGGTTGGAACAGCTGATTCATTCAGAAATGTGACTGTCTTTATGAATGGGAAATTGAATCATTGACCAGGGTTGCTGCAGGATTTTTAAGCTCAAATTTAAGACTTTTTAAGACCTTTTTTAAGACCTGCACAAATAAAATTAATACCATATGAGCAGGGTAAGGCAATGTCTATGGTTAAATATTAAACTGTAAAATGACTGTAAACTACTGTAAAAAACGATTTACAGTTCAGATTTTTCACAAAAACAAAAGGTTTTATAAAGGGATACATTTCACATTTCTTTAAAGTGTCAATTTTTAAGTAAATAGAAAAAAGTATTCCTTTTATTAATTGAAACAATTATTATCAATAAATTATTATATTAATTTAAATTAATTGCATAAATAAATAAATAAATTAATTGCATTCGGAACTGCAGACATGTGTTTCCCCGGTAACCGCAGTACACAAAGCAGCTCAGCACCGGACTTTGAACGCGCAGCGCTCATGTTTATTTAACGAAATCATAGCCTTTTGAAGTTTAATCGTGACACTAAGCTGTATCGCAATTCTGGTCTTCCCGTGCCTAAAATTTAAGACCTCTTAATCATAATTAAGACTTTCTTGTACAATTTAAGACTTTTTATGACCTTAAATTTGATAAACTAAATTTAAGACTTTTTAAGACTTTTTAAGGACCCGCGGGAACCCTGATTGACTCACTAGATTCGTTTAAAAATACACATTCATTCATAAACAAAATATCATTGTGTTTGAATGGAGATGCGCAGCGGCTCGTTTCGAATTATTTTTGATGATAAAATAGAGCGAAATCAGGCAATAGTGTTACAGTCAATGTAAGTCACTAAATATTAACTTCTTGTTTATTTAATTGTTGTATTAAATCAATATCTTATTTACAAACTGCCTTAAAAATCATTAAAAGTCACATATTGTACACCTTTCTGAGGTTTATTTTAGCTGCTGATGTCCTTAAGAATATGTATTTGCGGTATAAGTGCCAAAAACCATCTCAATATATTTTTACAGCGCCTCTCTTAGGAGCTCTGTCAACCCGGAACGAGTGCTGTGTGAACAAAAGCCAGAACCAATGCCATAAAGGCTGTTGTAGCGATGATGCATGTTATTGTGCGACTCTTCACAATGAAAAAATATGTGCAAACTGGAACGAAGCAGCGATCAGGGAGTTCCTCACCGCGCTGAAGCACAGATTGTTGCCGGTTTAGTGCAACGTACGCGCAAAGTTACACGTCACGTCTTTACGGGATCTTTATGGGTTGTGTGTAAAGCACGCACAAATTCCGGAAAATCACTGTGTGAATGAACCAAATTAAACAATTCTGGAACAAATCATGGGACATGATTCCGTGTTGTTGTTCCTCAGTAATGGCATGGACGCAATGTTGTCTGTGGGTTTGGCAAAAGGAGAGTGGGATGGTGGTGACTAAAGGCGGTGACTGAGTGGTTCGGACGTCACATTTTTACGGAAGTCACAGCAGCTTGTGAAAAGGCACAGCTACTTTATGCAGGCTGTGTGCATTTTACTGTGGATTGACTGTTTTCAAACTTATATGGTAGTTACATAGCCCCTAGACCTCAGTTATCAAGAAAAAAGCTAGGAAATTTCAGTTTTGACAATATGGGACCTTTAAAATCTGTCACTCATCTCAGTTCATTGCGATCTAACTATCTAAGTTTCATTATAATCAACGAAGCTCTCTACACTGCACAAGCAGTCTCTCATTTACACTCTCTCTACACTTTGTTTATGAAAGGATTCATGAGATATGTCTGTGATACATTACTCAATGTTGCTAAAACACGTAGAAACTTTTGAAGCTGCCCTCAGTGCAAACACAAATATGCTGATGGGGCCAGTCACACATGGTGCTCCTAAATGTTTTTTCATAGTCACACTGTAAAGCCCTGGAATATGTTCACTATTGTAAAGTGTGACCAAAACTTTTTTGAGGCCAGCAGAAACCCTGCTAATGAGCCCAAGTAGAGTTGCAGATATGATGCAAAGAAATACACTGACCAGTTACCAAAACCACAGTCCATGACGGCCTCTAACAGAGCCATCTCCTCCTGCGCAGTCCAGCCAGGCTCTAACACGGGAAAATCTGACGTCTAAAAGAAGTAGATTAAAATAAATGTGTAAATTATGGGCACAAGATTGAACAGAATACAAGTTATGGGGCACATAAAAAAATTACACTGTTTTATTATTAATAAATCTGCACTTGTTAATTTAAATGTTAAATTGAAAGAATATATTCAGCCTATTATTCAGCCTGCGAATAAAAATATTACTTATAAACCTTTTATATTCAGTGTAATAATTTTCAAATACAAACTGCTCTCTTTACCATGATTTCATACTTGTGGTCACTCTGGTGCTTTTTATACTCGTATCCTCTTGTAAAGCACTGCAACAGAAAGATGAAATCATATAGTACACATAGACTTAACAGTGACAGTATATGATTTATGCAGTCAGACAGTAATGAGACCCTCAATCCAGTGACTCACCTGCAGACACAGGAGGAAAGGTGACGGTCCACATTCAGCACATTTAATGTAAGGCTCCACTAGATATGAGGAACATCCTCGACAGGGAGGCTTATCGAAAGGATCATCTGAAAAGACAGAGATTTATTTACAGAATTAAGTTGTCATTTCAACAGACATATATCCTATACCAAAAAACGCTAACAGTTTAATACTATCTGATTAAAATATGTCAGCAAGGTCAGGTTATCTGCGTAACACAGATGATATGGTATTTTAATAGAAGTCTTAATACATTTAGAGAGTTACATTATAGCTGTAAAGTTATTATTGAAAGATAACATTAATGAAAAACAGAATTAATAAGAAATATAATTATATTATTCTGACAATTACACGATTTTTTTTACGATATTTGTTATGTACACTACCAGTCAAAAGTTTAATGTTTTTTTTTAAAGAAGTGTCTTCTACTCACCAAGCCTGCATTTATTTGATTCAAATGCAGCAAGAACAATAAAATTGTGAAATATTTTCACTATTCAAAATGACAAAATTTCTATTTGAATATATTAAAATGTAATTTATTCCTGTGATTTCAAAGCAGAATTTTTAGCATCATTACTCCAGTCACATGACCCTTCAGAAATCATTCTAATGTTCTGATTTGCTGCTTAAAAACATTTATTATTATTATTATTATTATTATGTTGAAAACAGCTGAGTAGAATTTTTTTCAGGTTTCTTTGATGAACAGAAAGTTCAAAAGAAAAGCATTTATCTGAAATAGAAATTTAGAAATGTCTTTATGATCATTTGATCAATTTAAAGCATCCCTGCTAAATAAAAGTATTCATTTCTATAATTTCTTTCAAAAAATAAATAAATAAAATAAATAAAATAAATTATACTGACTCCAAGCTTTTGAATTGTATAGATTATAATGTCACAATTTTTTTTTTATTTCAGATAAATGCTGATCTTTCGATCTATTCATTAAAGAATCCTGAAAAAAAAATGTACTCAACTGTTTTAAATATTGATGATGATGATGATGATGATAATAATAATAATAATAATAATAATAATAATAAATGTTTTTTTGGACAGGAAATCAGCATGTTAGAATGATTTCTGATGGATAATGTGACACTGAAGACTGGAGTAATGATGCTGAAACTAGATTTGATCACCAACATAAATTACATTTTAAAATATATTCCAGTAGAAAGCAGTTATTTTAAATAGTACAAATATTTCACAATATTACTGCTTTTGCTGTATTTTAAATCAAATAAATTCAGGCTTGGTAAGCAGAAGACAATTCTTTCAAAACATTAGAAATCTTACTGTTCAAAAACTTTTGAGTGGGAGTGTATATATATACAAATATTTCAACTTTTATTGTACATTTCAACTTTTATGTATTACATTTTATTCATTATATATACAAAAAAATAAATATTTTAAATAAAAATGTCACATTTGATTTTAATGCTGTTACAACTTTTGCAAATACTGGGGTGGCATCATGGTACAATGATGATTTTTGGTGTTTGCATCAAAATAAATTTTAAAAAGTGATTTTAAATATACAGAAAGCATATTAAATGCAAGTAAAGTGTCTACCTTAATGTTTCTAATAACTTCTGTGAAAATAAAAGGTTACAGATATAACATATTTATATAAAAATGAAACAACCCACTTACTCTGAGATGTGCTTATTAAAACACATAAAAAGAAAAACTGGTCATACTAAATTGCATTATATTTTAAATGATTAATAAAAACGTCTTGCTGACAACTGGGTAAAACTCAGTGGTTTGTAGCAGAGTAGCAAAGATTGGTAAAGATTTAAATGCCTGACAAGAGTTTTATAATATGAACTACTGTTACACTGAATGACATTTTAGTGAGTGTCTTATGTAAATCATAGTAAAAATGTATGGTAGTCATTATGTTTTGCTCAGAAAACAATTAAACAGGACCTATGGTAATAACAGAGTAATGAGCAATTACTATGGTAAAATTCTGTAACGAATGCCAGAGCTGTTTCTTTCACTCATTTAAGTAGTCTGCTCTCGAATTGAAAATCTTTGATTTGCTAAACGATGTACTTACTTCCAAAAGACGCCAGGCGATCCATGCTGCAGATGAGGATGTCTGATAAAGCAAAACTGTAAAACCTTCCTCTTCTTTGCAACCGTTTTGAAAGCAGTTGGGATTTTTACAGCTTTTTGATTAAAGGAACTTAACGGTTACGCTGATTAATCTTCATCGCTAAAAGGAGTAAATGAAAACAATGATTTAATGTTGAATTTAGCACATAACTGAGAATGTAAACACACTTCAGTGGGTCTGCGTCGCTCCGTGCAGTTCAATGAACATGAGGAGGGGAAGTGACATTTTGTAACAGCGCCCCTAGCGGCACCTGTGTGTGTGCCGTTCTTTGGTAATTTTGGATGAGTCAAGAAGACCTATTCGACAGTGTAATTAATTTTTATCCGAAAAACATACAGTGCCGTACATAAAGAGCCCTAAAGTGTATACTAATCAAGTTTATCTTGCATGGTGTACAACATATATGGTGCCCTAGTACTAGGGTTACCTGCCCAGATCTTTCATCTTCGTCACTATCCTACCAGATCATCATGGTAAGTACTTTGTTGTGATGGATTTCTTGCTGATATGTTCAGCAGCAGGCTAATGCAATCGGACATGTTTTTCAGCCTATATATGCTTATTTTTAATATCTAGCTTTTCCCTTACGAAAATGAACTACAAATAAAACAACAACAAAAAAAAACATTGCTACTATAGTTTTACCACATAGTAACCACAAATTAACAATTTCAGCAAGTTTTGCTACACTAACCATGGTTCAACCTTGGTACTTGAAGTAAAACGTGGTTATACAAATGGTAGTCAGTATGCCAAAAAAATAAAAAATAAATAAAACTTGGGAGAATATATTAATTCTGTCTCTGAAGAAATACACATTGACTTTAAGGACAATCATTCATGGAGTTAATATTTATTAATTATTAATTATCTTAACATGTTTAACATGTTTACCCATTCCTACTAAAGGTTCCCAAATTGTATTATGTTAAAATGAGAGGTTCCCAGATGGTCTACCTACCAGTTCATGGGCATCGGAACCATTGAATGCGGGTGGGACAGGACCCACCCACTTTTGAAGACCAATGATATCGGACCCACCCACTTTTACCGTCTCTAATTCGCGAATGTCTGCGCACTTTTTAGAGCGCCATCAGTCAAATGCTTTGTCCTGTTTACAGCAAGATGACAGTGATTAAGGTGATCGTTAAATAAAGTACAGAATTGTTCATTATTGGTGTTTTGTCTATTATTTGAGTTTTGCTTCACATTCAAAATATCAAAAAACAGGTTTTGTAATGTTAGCATGGTATAATGTTAATTAGACCATTATATGTTGAGCTGAAAGAAAAAAATGGAATTTGAAACATTGTACAAAAACAAACTAAAACATTGTAGCAATATAATGTCACATAATATTTTTCAGATGATAGTTCAATTTGTATTTGTATCGGTTGCATCAGTAATTTCCTTTCAATTACACCCACGCTCAAAAAATAAATACTGGGTAATTAGTTAGTTTGAGAACACAATGATTTTTTTTTTTTTGGCACATGCATTAAGCAGGGAACGCAAATATTTATTTGGATAACTTTAAACAAAAAGAGACCGTAATATTGCATTCTAATGTTTTCAATGGCATTTGGATAAGGGTGTTATACGATCTTCCGAACAGCAGGAGGCGCTGTCTCGAAAAACGAGGGGCCTGAGAATGCGGGACTCTGGGTGCGGGACTGTCGATGCAGCAGGCTCCGAGTCTGCAGCTTGATAATGTTGGACAAATGCGCTAATAGATTAAGCTCTATGTTCACGTGTATTAACAGGCAGCATCTGGGTGGAGGAGTGGACGGAGCGGGCGCGGGCGCGGGCGCGGGCGCATCAGGCGCGGGCGCATCAGGCGCAATCATCAAACATATTTCAAAGGAAGCGAGCGCCACGGTCCTGACCGAATCGCTGTCTATACTAGGTGTGTTTAGGGAATATTCGCGCCTGCTGCACTCTTGTAAAACAGCAAAGTAAACGAAGCATCTGAGCGTATCTGCTGCTCAGATACACCTAAGCCTACCCGATACTTTATTCAAACTTTTCGATTATTTCCTTCACTTTTATTTTTATTGAAAACAAATGCCTTTCCGATGTAAAATGAGATGTGAAAAAGCAAAAGATCGATTTCGGCAACAGGCGGACGCGAACTCGGGTCGTTTGCGTTAAAAAGCTAAAAACTATTCGCCTTGCAGCTTACGCCGTCTTTTGTGGTGTTGTTACGTTATTGGATAGAGGCAATATGCATAATAAAAGGCACCATACTACAGAAAATGGCATATATTCCAGTAATTGTTTGGGGGGAGGACCCACCCACATTTATTTTGCTTCCGACGCCCATGTACCAGTTGTACTATGGCTGTATTGCCCACAACCCATTGTGCTTTGGAAAAACTGGAAAAAATTGTCCTGAAGGTGATTCTAATGATGTTGTTCTTATAGTTATTATTCTTGGTGTGAATAGGCCTTAAAGGGATAGTTCATCCAAAAAAGAAAACTACCCCATGATTTACCCACCCTCAAGCCATCCTAGGTGTATATTACTTTCTTCTTTCAGATGAAAAAAAAAAATCTGGGTTATATTAAAAAATTTTACTGCGTCCTGGCTCTTCCAGGCTTTATAATAGCTGTGAATGGCTGGTGAGATTTTGAAGTCCAATAAAGTGCATCCATCCATCAAAAAATTGCTCTACACAGCTCCAGGGGGTAAATAAAGGCCTTCTGAAGGGAATCGATGTGTTTGTGTAAAAATAATATAGCCTACCTGTAATCTCTAGCTTCCGCTAACTGTCGTATGCAAAACACCTGTCACAAATTAGAAGTACCAAAATGAGAAGTACCAAAGTGTTGGAGGATTTTATTTTGATACGCTTACATCCGACATCATCCGCTGGAACGCCACTCTCTAGTTAGCGGAGGCTGATTAGAGTTCATAAAGTTTTAAATATGGATATTTTCAACGTATTAATTCACTTCAGAAGGCCTATATTAAACCCCCAGAGCCATGTGGAGCACTATTTATGATGGATGGATGCACTTTTTTCGGCTTCAAAATCTCAACAGCCATTCACTGGCATTATAAAGCTTGGAAGAGCCAGGACATTTATTAATATGACTCTGATTGTATTCGTCGCAACACGCAAAAAAAACATATTTTGATAGTTAACACACAAAGTCACCAAATGGTAAATGTCACCATATACTAGGGATGCAACAATACAGTTAGTCCACGGTTCAATGCGTACCTCGGTTTTTAACCACGGTTTTCGGTTTGGTTCTGATATCAGACCCACTTCAGTGTGGGTTTTTTTGGAACAAATTAACAAAATACTCCCGTAAACCTCTGTACACTAGAAGAAGTGTGGTTTAGTATATGTCTGCTTATTTTTTCTTTTGAGAGAGGTATTTTTTTTTTTCGATTTTTACGCAAAATAGAATGGGTACACACGGGCACACATACAGCAAATTCCCCGAGAAATAAAACAAGGAAGTTATTTAAATGCAAAACCGAAAAAACGCAATTCACAAGCGTGTATTGAACCGTGGATGTCGTACCGAACTGTTCGATATTATATTGAGTATTGTGACATCTCTACCGTATACCCATTTTATAAACATTTGACCTAGGTCAATTCTTCTTTATCTCTTCTAATATCTAGCATGGCGGGATCTTTTCCTCTTCCTGCTTCCAGCTTTTTTCTTCTTCTCCTTCAGATGTCAATTCTTCTCGTCCTCGGGTTGTTGATCTCTATGCCAAAGCTGAGACCTGTTCCCTCTCCGTCCATAATGGGTTGCAAGATGTAACCTGCAGCAACCAGGAGAACCAATCAGTGCATTCGTTTCATCATTAGATAATGTGCCATACTGCAGTAGGTTTGCATTTGGTTGTCCTAAATCTTATTTCACTTTGCAGAAATACTAATATGTCTAATGTCTCACCATCAGTAAAAGGATGGGTCCATGTGACAACCTCCTAGCTGGGTGGGTTGTTCATTGGGGCCCATATAACAGTAACTGCAACACTCACTAGCAGCATTTGACGAGATGCCCCAGCTGATTTAGAACAGATAATGTGGAATTTAAAGTTTTCATTACAAATAAATAGACTTGCACTTTCTAAGAGCTCTTCAGATGATGTTTCTCATCATTAGAGAATGAACAGATAAATAAATGAAAATATTACCATGATTCCAATGGTCTTCAATAATGACTCCAGCACTAAAGCCATTTCTATGTCTGTTGCAAATAGAAAAAACAAGTTGGCTTAAAAAAGTCCATTCTTTTTAGGTGAAATATTCCTTTAAACACAAGTGTTTGCAGTGCATGATGTTCTTTTAATTCATTTTAAAGTCCTACCCTTGGCTCATGCCATAGGTTTCATCTTCAAACACAATCACGCCATTAAATCCATAAGGATTGTCCTGACATTGGACAGAAACCTTAATAAAACACAAACAGACAAAGCCTTTATATTTACAGCCTATGGAATCTGGGTTTGTTTTTCTGTACTGATGCAATAACTGTGTAACACATTAAAATTTGAATTACAAGCAATAGCTAATGAAAACTCAGAAATATGTCATTAAATTAATGTTACATGTGTTCTCTTGGACTTCAGAAGTCATAATCACAATAATGAAATATCAGAAAAATTTTGCAGGCAAAAAACATCATTTTTCTATTGGCAATAGTATACAAATGATATGATGCACAGCTTACACAGAAGCGACTTTAAAAAACCAAATGGTTGGCACAGTGAATTCACTTGGCCAACTTGAATCCATTGCAAAATCTGCACAAAATTAGCTATTGCATGGATTCCTGTTGAAATTACTGGAATTCACCTGCACAGATTCGCTGAACAATGCTAAATGTAATGCACCTTAAGAATATAATGGCATCAAATAACAACACATTTAAAAAGTTTGATTTAAGGCAGATATTTAAAAATGAAATGCTCTGTGAATTATGATTTACAGTATAGTCAAAACCTTTTAATATTTGAGGCCCTATTATTACATGTAATTTTTGTGCATGCAATGTTAGTGACTAAAATAATACTAAAAATACTAAAAAATAATGCTATGTTTTGAATTGTGTACACTGGGATATTTTACTATTGTACAGAAGTAAAAAAAAAAAAGAAAAATTAACCAAATGGAATGGCAAATGTGAAGGTTTGGGGATTATTAACAATAATTTTACATTAGCTTTTTATACAGGTAGTTAGTAGAGTGGATCTCCAGTCGTAACCGTGGTTTTGTAAATCCAGAATGACTCAAACTGATGCAATATGACAACAAAATGGCTCAATGAATCAGGCTTAAGTAGCAGCGGTAGAGAAGTCAAGCATATAACGCAATTGTCATCACTTTAATCATTACACAGGGACTAAAAATGATCGTGATGAACAGAAAATGTTGACAAACATGGCCGTGTTTACGCCATGTGAGACCCTACAAGCAAAAGGTAATGGTAAACTTAATTTCTTTACATGCTTCTAAGAAAAATTTGCAACTGGCCTACTCTTCCTCTACCTATTTTGGAAAAAAAACCTTTTTGGACTACATGGTTCTATTAAAAATTGTACCTTTTCATCTTGGACAAATGTCAACGCCATTGCTGACCTATCTGGAAGTAGTTTAGGTCGCGCGCAACATGACGTCATACGTATCGAGACGTCCAAATGTAACTTTTTGCTTACCGTCTACAGATAACATGCTATTCATTCTTTTACAACACGAGGGAAATCCACGTTCTCTTCTGACATTCTAATGAAACAAAATTAATAAGAAATATTTGTCATTAAGTTTTCTCCTACCTTCTCTGTCACGCCATATGTCTGGAAGTGTCTGTTCCTGAAAATTCCTGTTTAAGAGTTTAGTTTATACCTGTACATAACAGAATTAGTTTTTCTCTTGTAAACTTTTAAAAAGTTCACACGCTTTTATAGAGTTCACTTGATTTTTGTCCGTTCAGGACAGATTCGTTCTGTGCTGGTCTCCTCGGTTGCTCCCTTAATGATGTGGGGTTTGTTAAAAAATATTTCCTCTATCAGCCATCTGTAGTCTTTATCTCCTTATATCCAACCAGCGTAAATTAAACAGTGTTGTTAGAAATATTCCCAGTACTCTTTTAGTCTGATGACTGTCATTTCAGCAGCAAACAGCAAATGGTTTCCACTGAAGATGATGCGAATAAAAGGGCTGGGACAGTTCCTGTTTTTGCTCCTCTGTTGCATTTATGGTTTTGGTTATGACTAATAAAATAAAGGCGTTATTGCTGACTTCGTACAGTGACGATCACAGTCAGTGCAGATTTTTGCACATTTACTACAGATGTTTCTTCTAAATTACAGATATTCTTACATATTTTTTGAAAATACAGATCTATAATAATCAAATAATGATTTAAAAAGTTTAATTAGCATAGCTTTATCCATGTATTAGACTTATTTCTTTTCACTCCTGACCACTAGAGGTCACAGTGACAGTTGAGAGGCTAAAAAATCCAACTCCTTAACTAAAAGGAGAGAAGAAGCAATACAGACGCAAGAAGACAGAATGAAAACAGGAAGCTTTCTTTCCCAACTGAGTGTTCTTTATTTACTATTCATTAATGATGATTACTCATCACCTCCACTCAATTTCATGTGTGTATTTATCGTTTGAAGACTCTTTATAATTTGCTGGCACTTTGTCAGGGTTGCCAACTCTCACATGCTTTCAGGCTCTGTGTGGCAACCCTGCTTGTGATATGAAACAAAGTCTCATGTTTCATTTTGTAAGTTTTAATACAGTATTCAAACAATAAATACCATTTTGGCGCACTTAATGTGGCGTTATTTGTTGTAGTGCCTCAGTTAAAGCCAGAGCCTTAGGAAAAAACAGAGTTGAGACAAGCTTGTTTGATCTCGCCGACGTGTTCACAAGTCCCTTGTTTGTCCTGAACAGTTGAACTGCCGGCTGTTCTTCAGAAAAAAACCGTCAGGTCCCACAAATTCTTTGGTTTTCCAGCATTTTTGTGTTTGAACCCTTTCCAACAATAACTGTATGATTTTGAGATTCATCTTTTTACACTGAGAACAATTGAGGGACTCATATGCAACTATTACAGAAGGTTCAAATGCTCACTGATACTCCAGAAGGGGACCTTTGAACAGAATGTAGATGTGTACATTTTTCTTATTTTGCCTAAATATCTTTTTTTTTTTCATGTAGTACTGCCTTTCAGAGGCTACAGAAGATACATGTATCCAGGAAGACAAAATAAGTTAAATTTACCCTGATCTTCAAATTCCAAAAGTTTTCACCCCCCGGCTCTTAATGCATGTTTTTTTTCCATCTGGAGCATCAGTGAGCGTTTGAACCTTCTGTAATAGATGAGTCCCCCAGTTGTCCTCAGTGTAAAAATATGGATCTCAAAATCATACAGTTAATGTTGGAAAGGGTTCAAATACACAAAAATGCTGGAAAACCAAAAAAATTTGTGGGACCTGTAGGACTTTATTGAACAGGGTCATTTTTTTAAATAAATTCAACTACTATTTTCTCTTGTGGACTATATGTAAACATATTTTATGTGAAATATCTAATTTAGGTCAGTACTAAACAAACAATAACATGCATTTTTCATCATCCCTCTTATTTTGGTAAAATAATTAACATTTTGCAGATTCTGAAAGGGGTAAACTTTTGACCTCAACTGTAGTGTTGTATTTAAGGTTAAAAGAGAGAAAAGGCTTTTGAATTCCAATGAAAAGAGGCAAATTTTAGTCATTTTGTGGTAAGAAAAAAAAAACTTTTTTATTTGTAATGCCATGGTTTACCCACTAGGTACCTGTTTAGCTGATTAATCAATATACATGTATCTACTAGTTTCAGTTTTGCATTTAAATAAATATTTAGATATGATTAAACACTAGGTTTTTTAAATGTGAAAATGAAAAAGTTAATAACTTATTAACAAATGCAAGCAAATACTGAATTTAACCCAAGAAAGTTTAAAATGGTGCTAAAAAAGGCATTCACCTGCATTCAACAAAATATTTCTATCCTCTTATATGTTCAGTATATACATATGAATTGACAATGAACTGAGATCGAAACTTTATTGTTAATAATGTTTTATTGTTAATAACTTTTTTTGTAACGTATCGTTGAAATTTATAAATAATGAATAAACCTCAAATTCAACTAACACAAAGGAAATTAATCCAATAATAGTTTGCATTAAGGATACTGTACCATTTTTACACACTACTAAATGCGCATTCTTCCTAAAGCCTGTTCACACCAAGAACAAATACTATAAAGATAACTTTGATGTTAACTCTTTCTGCGTCCTGTTACATATATCTGTCTCAAATCATATTCTAAATAAGAATTTGAGTGTCCCAAATTGTATTATGTTATCCCAAAGGTTCCCGGATGGCCTACCAGCTTTGGTGGAAATAGTGCAACTGATATTGCCCACAACCCATTGCTCTTTGCAGGAGGATTCAATTCAGAACAATCAACATAAAAATAAAAAAATGTGTGAGACAAATAGTTAGAGATGTTTAGGTAAAGAGGTATGAGTAATTTATAGTTTTCATTCTTGGTGTGAACAGGAACTAACACTGCAGTTAGGGATTAGTTCAGTAGCATGAAAATGAAGCTTATTTTGTTAACAAATACTGATTTTGGCATTGATGTAAATAATATTGAATGCCTCTGAGAAATGGTTGATCTATTAAGCACACAGATTAGATGTTTAGCTCTTTTAATGACCAGAATGGCGGAATCTTCTCCTCTTCCTGCTTTTAGCTTTGTTCTTTTTCTCCTTCAGACGCAAATTCTTCTCCTCTTCCTCCTCCTTCTCATGTTGTTCATCTCTCTCCCAAAACTGAGACACTCTGAGACATTGGTCCAATGTCTCACCAGCAGTGAAAAGTGGGTCCATGTGACGACTTCCTAGTTGGTTGCGGGTGTTCATCGGGGTCGATATAGCAGACACAGTCACTCCAACATTCACTGGCAGCATTTGACGAGATGCTTGAGCTGAATTGGAAAAGATAATGGTTTCTATGGTGTTCATTACAGATGAATAGTGAACAAACATACATTAGCAGTGACACTTCTAAGAGCTCATTAGATGACGTTGTTAGAAAATGAAGAGATAAGTCAGTTAAAATCTTACCATCATTCCAACCATCTGCACTGATGAATCCAGAACTAAACCCATTTCCACGTCTGTTGAAAATAGAAAAATAAAAGTTTGGAAAGCAAATTAACAATTAACACTTCAACGGTTGCTTCCAGTTAAAATACAAGTACTCAGTCCATAATATTGTTCATGTCATCTGTCAAATTTCTCAAAAATTCATTAACACCTTGGTTGCCCTGCACTGAGAAAAATTACTCAGTGGAGTTGTAATAGAGTATGGGAACCTGACGTCAGCAACGCACGGCATTCTGGGACTTTCGGACACAGACACTATAGTCTACACTGGGTAACAGTGGAGGTAGATGTTAAAATTTATATTGTACATTTAAAAACACATTAGAATGGAGAACGCTTGCTGTGACATAAACTGCTATATCTCCTGTCATGACCGAAGTGGAGAACGGATCTAAAATGAAGCGCAATTTTATGCTTTTCAGCTTGAAACAACACAATGGCGAAAACAGCTCAATGAAAATAAACAACTTCACAATCTGGCTTTGTCGTTTGTATTCATTAGTAATTACAGATTCATAATTTCTGATCCACATAAATTTGTAAGTGCTCACGCTATGAATAACACGTTTGGAAATGTAATTTAATCTGTGATATGACTCGTTGCGATCACTGTCATTGTTCATAAAGCAACTCATCTGATTTACTGTTTAGCAGCTTTTTGTAAGAAATCGTGTATTTGTTCAATTTAAGTCCAGTAAAACTTACTGCACTTCATCCCTTAATGAAATTAGGGGGATATGATATATGATTAAATCATCAGTGCTTACTTAGAAATATTCATTCATGGATTTGGGCTACGCCACCACCTGCATCGTCTTTACACACAGACTAAACTTACTAGAGAAGCATGACTTAATATACCTCTGTAAATACATGTAATTTAAATTCATGTCTTTAATGTCGCACACTTTAATGCTCGTTGAATGGAACACATACGCTGTCTTCGTACTGGAATCAGGGTGGAATATTTCGAGTTTGCAGGGCACTTACTTTTGAATAGAACAGACATCTGAGATACACACAAAATGTGCAGAGCGGTGGTTCACTTACATGATCAATTTTCTGAGATCAAGCTATTGTGTGTTTATTTTATCTGGCAGATATATCAGGGCCACTTAGTTATTGAAAACTGCAAAAGAGAAATTAATTCGGTCCTATGTGTGGTACAGTAGAAGGCAGCTGTATGATTTCTGTGAGTGTGTATGTGTCGTGTTCTGGCCACATGTGCTCGAATAAACATAATGGATTCCAATATTAGAACAATTATAAGCAAGTGCAAGCAGCTCTTAAAAACATTGATGCAAATACAGTTGTTTTTTCCTCTAGTGATTTGTGTTTATTGTCATTGTACGCTATTTAGCGTGCCCTAAAACATGGCGGTGACTACCCAGAATGCAATGTGCAGTGACAAGAAAATATCAATATTTTCAACAAATAAAACTGTATGTTGATTTACTTTGAAAATTTGAGTAACATACTTAAAATCAATTTGTTGCAAACACGTGTTTAATTTTTGAATGCTTTAAATATCACAAAGTATGCAATAATAAAGCAAAATGTTTGGTTTGCTGGTTCATATGTATTCCTGCATTTAGCCTTGATGCTAAAACCGGCTAACGAGTTTACGCCGCTTTTCATTTTCTTTATCGATACTTTAAGTAATATACTTTGTTTTAACGTTTTTATCCGTTTTTATCCGTTTTTATGGGTTTTACGGCTGTAATTTAGTTGTAATGTGGATTATGTGCTCAATATGCCTTAAGATGCTGATGTATACAACTAACAAAGTTATTCGACTGTTTTCCTTAATTATCTGTTGAAATAATATAAAATATGTCTTTAAAAGTAGTTTCGTAAGTGTTTAACGATACAAATACTGAACAGGCGGAGTGAGCAGAGACGTGTCGGAGTTTGGCTAACAGTATATACGGGAGTTTGGGGAAAGTGCCATGCGGTAATCGCTTTATTTTTCTTTATTTTTTTTTTAAAGGAGTTTAACATCAGCATTGAGCTCATTTATAACTCAGCCGCGTCTCCATCATGAATCTTCTCCCTCCACCAGCCACCAGCACCGAAAAAGGTAAGAAATACATTAATAATGAGCGGATTACGTTAGTGGTGGAATGCTTTAATATCAAATAAGATTCCATCACGAATAAAACATTACATGTTTGTTAGCTTTATTAGCTGTTTTACATAATTTAGCCATGAATTGTGTACCTTAATCGCCGTTTTTCGTCATGCATCTCCTCAATGATTTAAGTTACTGCTTGTATACAACGTAAATATACAGTATTTGGGTCTTTTATTTATTATGTGTTGAAATTATATGAAATAGGTATGTCTTTAAGTGTTTGGAAAAAAGTTTATCCTAAAGCATTTGTATAAATGACTGAGCTGAATTTGGCTAAGACACATGTTTTGGGGAACATGCCATGCAGCTACTTTTTTTTTTTTTTTTTTTAACTGGTGTTAGCTTTTACCTTGGCTTATCTTACCTTAGATATTGATTGTAGCCAGTCATATCTGGGATACAGCCTGGGGTCATGCCATAGGATTCATCTCCGAATACCACCACACCATTTACTCCGTATGGATTATCTTGACACTGGACAGAAAACTTTAATAAAACATGAACACATGAAGTCTTTACAATTTACAGCCTCTTTCATTACTTATGTAATAACATTTAAAAGATTTTTACTTTTGACAAGCAATAGCTAATGAAAATGCAGAAGTATGTCTTTAAATTCATGTTACATGTGTTCTTTTGGACTTACCAACAAAATATCAGCAAAATTTTATCATGGAAATCTGACTTTTACCATGTTTAAGGTACTAAGTTTTACCAGGTCCCAAATCTACCAACCCAGAAAATGTGAAAAAGGACAACCCAGTAACGTTGGTAAGCCTTTCTCTGCAAGCATGTAAAAAAATGAGCCGCTTAGATTTCGCTCCCCCCTTGACGTAGGAGGGGGATCTTATTATAATATTATTGCCCCTTAATCTGCACATTTCCACACCCATTATTTTGTTATCGCAAGCGACAACGGCATGCCAAAAGTTTGAGCACATCATGCTAACTGTTCTGTCGTTGGCTGCACAGACGAGCACAGAACATTATTTAGAGTCGATAGACATAATAATTAAAACCAAACAGATGTTTTTTGGCAGAGTATCTGAGTTACAAGCAGGGTTGCCAGGGTTGAGGGTTCCCGCTCAACTGGTACTCAAAGCAAGCTTAAATCTAGTCCATAAATAACCCTGGCAAAAATATCATGTTATTTGGGTCGCTTAAACCCATGGACGTGAAAAACAACGTGCGGCAACAGTGTTAAAAGTAGTGCAATTTCCCAGGAAAATACCAGCTGTAAAGCCACAGCCCTATTCTGGAAAAGGGGGCGGGGAGCAACAGCTTATTTGCATTTAAAGAGACATGCACGAAAACATCACTTTTGTGCTTTCATTCAAAATAGGCATTTTCAAAATGATATAATAAATGATCTGTAAGGTATTTTGAGCTGAAACTTCACATTCTGTCACAAGACACATTCTGTGGACATCTGAGACTTATGTAACATCTTGTAAAAAGAGGCATAATAGGTCTCCCTTAAAAAAAAAAAATCAAGCAGGTTTCTGTCGGTCAGCAGTGAATTTATATGACCAACTTGATTCCAGTGTGAAATCCGCACAAAAATTGCTATTGACTAGATTTCTATTGAAATGACTGGATTTCCCTGCCAAAATTCACAAAACGATGATCAATGTAACACACCTTAACAATATAATGGCAACAAATAATAATGTACACAAAGAAACATTTAAAAAGATAAAAGGCAGACAGATCAAAATTAAATGCTCTATGAATTATAGCCAAAACCTCCTAATATTTGAGGCTCTATTATTACAGACAATTTTTTTTGTGCATGCAATGTTAATGACATCATCCAAGACATCATAGCAAAATTAAAAAAAAAAATGGACAGATAGTAAAAAAAAAAAAAATTGTAAATTTAATTTAAAAAGGGAATTTTAATCAGCACTGAAAATGCTATAATGATAGTAGTGGCTACTTTGTCTTCACTTAAATCTGCTGAGAAGTCAGGGAATTTATGCATTTGTGATGCAAAAATACATATTGGTAAAGCAGAAAGTACTTTCTACAACTTTGCCTTTTTTTGCACAGACTGATATTTCATTGACCTTGTATGGATTTGGTCAACCTAACCCTTACCCTGTCCCTAGCATCTCTCATTGAACAGGTGCCTGAAATTCCCATTCCCACAAAATCCCATGACCCTCCACCATGATCACATGACATTAGCAAAACATGTCTAATACAAAACTCTTTCATGTCTACTACAATGCTAATGCTATATTTTGAAGTGTACAATACTACAGAAGTAAAAAGGAGATAGAAATTAGCCAAATGGAATGGTCTATGTAAAGATTTGATGATTATTAACAAAAATTTCCCACTAGTTTTTTATACGGTTGTTAATAGTGTGAATCGCCAGTCATAACAGTGATTTTGTAAAGAATGACAAATCGATGACTGATACAACTCTCACAACTGACTCATTTGGTATTTTTATCGCAGTATGACGAACACCTAATGTCTTAACCCCTCGTATAGCTAAACAAATGACTCCAGCAGACCTCAGAATCAGCTAGAAAAAACTTGCAGATAACATAATAGTTTTCATAACTTTAATCATTACACAGACACTAAAAACGATCAACTCAGCTGCACGGTGAAGAGAAAATGTTGTGTACTGCACACCCATGTATACTCCAAACATTGAAATCACCTAACCGTAAATTACAGTTCATTTTCTTACACGCCTTTAAGAAAAGATTTGCAACATTCCTGTTATTCTTTTAGGACGTTTAGGACTACGTAGTTGTCCTAAAAAATTAAAATTTTACCTTTTCGTGCAGGCTGGCCATTGTGCTTCTCTGAACTACCCGGAAGTAGCTGTTTACGTCATGATGTTATACGTATGACATGACGTTATACGTATGACATGATGTTGCACGTATATGGTTGTACATATTTTTATAACACAAATACATTTTATCTGATCATAGTCTTATTAAACGAAACTAATAAAGTATTTGCTGTTGAGTTTTCTCCTACCTTCTACGTCCTGATGTATATCTGGTTCTCATATCTGAAGTTCTCATACTGGCGCTGGATCTGGACGTTCTTCCATTCCTGTTTAAGAGTTTAGTGTATACCTGTACACAAAAGAATTTGTTTTTCTCTTGTAAATTTGCTCGTCTTCCCTGATCCTCCCTTTATGGTGTGGAATTTGTTGATACATCCTTTCCAACATACAGAAAACAAATATTTCCTCCATCAGCCAGCTGTAATCTTTAACTCTTTATATCCAACCAACGAGACTGTTTGAAATATTCTCAGTACTCTTTCAGCCACTGACTACTGTCATTTCAGAAAAAACAGCAAATGATTTCCTCTAAGAATGATGGAAAAAAAGGCTGTGGCTCTAACAGTTCCTGTTTTCATTCCAAACCAGTTTATGGTTTGTTTATGATTCACAGTAAGAGGCGTTTCAACTGACTTGCTATGATCTGTAACATAATTGGTACAGATCTTTGCACATTTACTACAGATATTCTTAGATAACTTCTGAAAATACAGAACCATAATGCTCAAACAATGTTTTAAAAACTTTAATTAGTGTAGCTTGGAGTGAGTTTTGCTCTCTAAGTTCTTCTAGTTAGTTTCACTTTGATTTCAAACACCACCCAACTGTCATTCTGATTAGTTAACCGGGTTATGAAATCAGGTTTCTCAATCTTAAGACCCAACATTTTCACATATCACCCAAACTAGCACTTATGTTTAGAGGGGGGGGGGATATTTTCTGAAAACCATAAGCATTTTGTATACACGAAATTTAAAAACATTTTGAATTTACTTTGAATAAATACATTTGAGTTTTAATTTTTGTGGCACACCAAAAAATACAGTGTATCTTCAGCTGTGTACTCATTACAGAGATCTACATCATTATGAACCACAACTGAACTCTTCAAATCAACCATACACCAAAAACTGTATGACTGTTGATGTTTGGAAAAACCATTTAAAAGCCAAAACATGTGAGCTGAAGCAACACATGATGTAGGACTGCAAAATGTGTTTGCAGAAACTTGTAATGCTTGATCCATGTATTAGACTTATTTCTTTTCACTCCTGACCACTAGAGGTCATTATGAGAGTTAGCTGAGAGGTTAAAAAAAGCCGACTCCTGAGCTGAGGGGTGGGAGGAAGCAATATAGACATGAGGAGACAGAATGAAAACAGAAAACTTTCTTCCCCAACTGAGTGTTCTTCATTCCCTATTCATGAATGATAATTACTCATCATCTCAATTTCATGTGTGTTTTTATAGTTTGCAGACTCTTTATAATTTGCTGGCACTTTGTATGATATAGTATCAGTCTGTCATCATTTACTCACTTTCATGTCTTGTGAAGAGAAGTTTGTGTGTGTGATGCAAAAACCAATGAGGTTTGTTTTAGCATGTGATGTGCACATGAGCTTTCATGTTTACTGTATGCAATGCAGTAACCTTATGCATGTGTGTTTGTATGTGAATAAAAGCCTAAATTACATCTGTTCATCATATAAAGGGATTATATAGCTTCACTAGTGTCGCGATTTAGCTCAAAGGGAAATGTATATAAATAATTACAATTAATTATTGTTAATTACAATTATTTATATCAGCTGCCAGTAGTAACTGTAGCAGAATCAATTTTCCATCAACTAATCTGTTCGTCCCACGAACATTCAGTATGATTTTTATATGAACTTTAAGAAATGATATTTTCTTGGCCACAGAAAATAACTTTCTTAAAGTACCATTGCATTAGAGCATGTAGCTCGAATCGGAATCGTAAAGGGACATTAATTTGCAAGGCAGAATCAGAATCTACACTCATGTAATTTGTGCACAAGAGTTTTATTAACGAAGGACTAACACATAACTAATCTAAACAAACAAACACAAAGTCACTCATACATGGGGGAAGGGTCAGTGAGAAGCAGTTAGAGAGAGACATGGAAATGAAGCTATGAAAAGAGTCAGTTAGCCACCTGAGCGAAACCATCAGTGCTGTCTACAGCTTATACTAAACCTCTGTTCTGTTTAGTTAAATGTAAGATACTTGCATTGGCTTGGTCGTTGAACAAGTGTCCGAATGCAGTCTCAGGTGAAAGTCTTGATGGTTGGAGCAGCGGTGGTTTTGGAATTGCAATCACGTTCTTCTGGGTCTGAAGAGTGATGAACCCCAAAGATGTTCTGACTCGATGGTGACTGGGAGTTTCTTCCCATGTGAAAAGTGAAGAAGAACCAAGAGCTGAGAGGGACCCTGTGAAGCTGAAGTCCTGTGATCTTTGGGGAATGGAAAGACAAGGCCGCAAGGCCTGGCGCGTGCTTAGGGAAGTCCTTAAGAGTTCTAGCTCATCTTCTTAGGTTCTAAAAGAACCTCTGGCTGATTGAGGCGAGTCATGAAGATGAATTCCAGGGTTGAGTGGAAATGTCTGGCTCTTTGTGGTCGAGAGCCACAGCTCTGTATGTTGGGGCCTGTTGGGCCCGCCGGGCACGCCCTGTGCCAGCTCAGGCTCCCCGTGGGTTCCTCCACACGGGCAGCAATCGGAAGATGTTGCAGACAAGTGAAGAGAGTGAAGAGAGAGAGAGAGAGGGGGAGGCGATCAATCGTTTGATGCCTTTAAGCTCTCTGGAGGCTGCGCCTCCAGGAGGTCCACGAACCATTGGTAACTTTCACCTTTGGAGGGAAAGTTTACGACTCTTTGTCCGTGAACATGGTATTTTGCATATGTAATTTGATTGGGTGCTGATGCAAAACTACTAAGGTTTCTTAAAACACTAATATGTTGCATAGGTATCAACATCTAATTTACACCATGTTTTAGATCATCAAAATACGAATTCAAAGAGACCAAGCATGGCATAGGTGGGTTATACGACTAGTCATCTATCATAACGCATGCATAAAACAGTAGAAAGACAAATACAAATACAACAGACAAAATGAAAATACAATGCAGTAATACTGTACACAATGACCTGGGCTATGTGTGATAGGAAGGTCAAAGAAAGGTTTGTCTGTGAATGAATAGGAAAGGAGTCTATTTCTGTAGGCATTGTGCCTTTCCTATGGGCAAATATAGCATGGGCAGATGTGCATTTCTCTGGGCAATAAAACCTCTTATCAGATAGTCGTCCTGGCAACTGAGCCCTTGTCTCCAGAGCTCCAGCATATAGCTGGCTTGTTGGATTTAAAGACTATTTGTTAAATGTAACAATTAATGTATGTCTGATTGGTCCAGATGCTACACTTGACTTAGATTAAACCTGATTTATATGGATTCGTTTTATGACACCTTTATAATCTTTTTGGATATTTTTAAATTTTGGTTACGTGGACTTTTAACGGAAGTACAGAAGCCTCTCAGGTTTAATATAAAATATCGTAGGCCCGGTTTCACAGACAGGGCTTAGGCTAAGCCACGATTAGGCCATAGTTCAATTAGGACATTTAAGTAATTTTTAAAAACATGCTAAGATAAAAACATTACTGGTGTGTATCTTGAGACAAAACAAAGGCACTTATATATTTTTAAGATCAGCCAGTGCAATTTTCTTTAGTTGAAACAGCTCAAACTTACAGTTTAGTCTAGGTCTAGGCTTAAGCCTTGTCTGTGAAACCAGGGCTTAGTTTATGTTTCAAAGATTAACCAATGTTTTTTCTTTTTTTATACTTTATTAAGATAGGATAGATCATAGTTGACAAGAAGCAAAGTGGAAAAGAGTGAAGGGGGCAGGATCGGGAAATGTCCTCGAGTCGGGATTCGAACTCGGGATGCCCGTAGCGCAACGGTGCTGTATGTAGGCACAAATGTCGGCCTAAATGATGACACAATTTTCATTTTTTGGTCAACTATCACTTTAACTATGATGACAGTATTTTGCTTTTACAATAATGAACAACAGTTTGTATTGTCCTTTTGTAAGTATTTATTTTAACAGAACAGCATAGAAAGTTATAGTTAGCGTTATATAGAGAGAGATAAAGATAGAAGTTTATAAAGTTTCAAAGGGCTACTCAAGCTTATAAAAATACAGAATATCCACCTTTTTCTTCAACATAAAAGTAAGCATCTTATGGGAAGAAAAAGGTAAACATGCTACAATAAACAAGAAAATAAGTGTTATTTATCAAATAAAATCAAATCACATTTCACTACAATCAGATGCTGACTAGATCCTTTCCCTCTGTAGTGGTGAAGCTGTTCCCTTCTCTCTCTTAACCTTTTTCTTCTTTCTTTTTGGATGGACACGCTTCTCTATTTCATAATGCTCATCTCTGTTCATCAGCTCATGGCCGTTGTCTCCCATGTCATCAGGTGCTATGAATCCTGAAGACACACCTACATCAAGAAAGTAGCCTTTTTGTTATCAAGTCTTGATACAAACAAGTGTTTCATGTTGCATTTTGATCATTTTGACTTTTCTAACCATCTGTGAACGTTCGGCTGTCAGCGTCCAAAGCGTCTGCATTTGTGGAGAAGCCTGCAGTTGCACTCATTTGTCCATTCACAGCAAATGACTCCTGCACTTGACCAGCAGCTGGAATGGATTGAAACAATGTTTACCACAAGATCACATGCACACAATTTAATGTACAGTAAAAGATGTGGAAGCATTGAAGAGTCATTACGGTTGTGACTTAATAGTTTTATAGAGTTTATTAAGTATGTATTCATTTTTATAGTAAAACAAATACATTGCAGCATTTCAGTTGGTATAAACATTCTATTTTAGACTAAATTCTGAAAAATGTCCTGCAATGTCTTGTGAGATGTCTGTTAAAGATCACTTGATCTGGAAAGCATCTGGTGTGTACAAACGTCTGAGAGACGTCTGTAAGATGTCAGTTTTACATACATTGTAAATCTTAAACACCTTAAAGACATCTAATAGACGTCTATTCGACATCTGATAGGAAACGTCCAATAGACGTATTGCAGATGAGCAAACTACATCTTGCAGATGTAAATGCAGACGTCAAATACCAAGACGTCTCCAAGATGTGCGTGTGCTATCAGGGAGGGGTATAAACTTCAAACAGAATTAAGATATGTACATTGTTTGTCTAAATATATATTTTTTGACATGTTCTTCAGAAGCTACAGAAGATACTTACATGTTTCCCAGAAGACAAAATAAGTTAAATTTAGCCTGGTATTCAAATTCAAAAGTTTTCACCCCCCCTGCTCTTAATGCATTGTGTTTCTTTCTGGAGCATCAGTGAGCGTTTGAACCTTCTGTAATATTAAATGTACCTACCAGTATCGTGATTCTGCCCAGGAACTCTTCCCCTACAAATGATTTTGTGGAAAACACATTTCGCTTGAACAAACAAAAATCAAAAGGCTAAAAACTGAGCGTCTGTATTATACAATGTGCATTAGATACATTTCAAAAGGTTTACCCGTGATATGACCCAGTCACAAATGGAGTGCACCTCCGTAAGAGAAAGGATTTGTCATCATAAACCACTTCAGCATCCAACCCGTACTGGTCATCCTGACACTGAACTGAAATATCAGTCTGAAAAGAGTTTCAACACATTATAGTCTACAAGTATTTAAGCAGATATTTTATACTATATTTTAATAAACGAAAACAAACGTACAGTGTCTTCACATTGGACTGGGACCTGAAAAGAAAAAATAAAGATTAAAAAAGCAAACCAGTGGAGAAACTTCCCTGTTGAAAACACAGCATATGCTGGTTAGGTATGTTTTGAAGCATGGCTGCTGATTTAGGTTGGTCACGTGCTGGTCCTAAGCAACTAGCTCCTGCTCAGGACCAGCACATGACGAGCTAAGGACCAGCTTAAACTAGCTCAAGCCAGCAGCCATGCTTCAAAACATACCTAACCAGCATATGCAGATTTTTTCAACAGGGTTATACAGCAAAATATTATTAGACGCCATAATTATTTCAATTACTAAACATTTGACCTTAGCAATCCAAAATTCATGCTAAACAATCCAAAAGCCGTACTGATTCAGTTGTGTATATCTAACTATGTTGTGCTTTTATCTTTTTCTGCTGAACGTGCCTTCTGTGCTCCATTCCATCTAAAACTTATTTGATTAGGCAAATGACTTAACCACAAACTTTCAGTGAAACTACTCAAACAGTAAAACTGTTCCTCTATTTCACCACTGTCCTTCATAATCTGATGAACACATTGGGTTTTTAAAACCAAAACACAGACTTTCGCCTTGCCCACAAGACCTAGCCACACAGGCTAATGCTAACGAGCTTTCACACACTATTAAAATACACCAATACACCCTTTGGCAATAAAGTAAGTTCTTCGTTGTAATATTGTGAGTTTTAACTTTGCATAGAAAATATCTTTTCATTCTGTATTTTGTGCATATAAAATTGCATATTAAATACCCTTTGTCTTACACGTGTCATGGTTCAGCGATGCCTCCTAAAGTGTTTTCACGTAGCATCCGGGTTGCTTTCGCATATTACAGTGCTTGCACACTCAAGCTGAGACGTAACAGTCATATTATCACTCGCTTATTGAAGATAGTGGTTTCATTTCCTTTTGCGATACCTTTCTGTGCGAAGCACAAAAACAACATAAAATGGTAGTTTGTTCCTGTTTTTCATGTACTGCACTATTTACGTCAAAGTACGCAATTGTGCTGCAATTTTTAAACTGCATTTCTTCACAGATTCTGCAGAAATCACAGGAGATCACTTTTGAACAAGAAAAGCACTTTAGCATACTTTTTTTTTTAAAGATTACTTATTACAGAAGTAATGTACTTTGTATTAATTAAATGAAAATGTATTGAAGTTTAATTTATATTAAATGAAATTAGTAGAACCTAAATGTTCTTCATTTAAAAAAATATATTAACTTAAAATGGCATATTGAATAACACACTACAGTTAAAAGTATAATTAGCAAACATCACTGAAGCTGAAGTGACAGCCTTTGTGTGAAGCCTTCTTTGTGTGTAGACCAGCTCAGGTAAAGCCCTTTAAGTCTACCTGTGCAAGTCCACCAAGCTACCACTGATATGGTATTTCTTAATTTTTTTTTTCCTTACTACTTTCTGGTTTTCCTTGTAATACTCTCAGGTCTACTCATTTCCAACACATGGAAATTCACTCCTCTTTTCCTTAAAATATCATGCCATTACTGTAACTAAAAATGTCAAAACTTCATCTTGTTGTTGTCTTCTGTCTGCCAGGTCAACTTCCTAGAAGAGCTAAATGTGCTGCTGTCCTCTTTTCTAGAGGACGGCACAGTGCTGGTAAGTCCTTGGTGACTCCAACGTCTACCTAAACCAGGGATGCCCAAACAAGGCTGGTGTCTTCCAGAGGTTAGGACATTGGCCCTCCAGGACCGAGTCTGGGCACCCCTGACCTAAACTAACCTAAACTGACTGTCCTAGCTCTTTTGGCCTTGTTAAACCTCACAAGATAGCACACCCATATGACACACTAAGCAGGCAAGGAGCCATTCCTCATCCTAACATGTAACCTGACAACCATCTTGTTACTTCACCACAGGGATGTCCAGTCCTGCTCCATGAGGGCCACTGTCCTGCAGAGTTTAGCTCTAACCCCAATTAAACACACCTGAACCAACTATTTAAGGTCTCACTAGACATACTAGAAACCAGTGTTGGGGAAAGTTACTTATAAAAGTAATGCATTATAATATTGCGTTACTCCCTAAAAAAGTAACTAATTACTTTTTATGGAAAGTAATGCGTTACATTACTTTTGCGTTACATTTTAAATCTGGGCAGGGCTTGCTTATTTGTTTTTAAAAGAACACACCAAAAGCCTGAAGGACAAGTAAATTCACATGTATACAGTAGGAGAAAGTTAAACACTCTTAAGCAATTTAAAAAAAAAAGATTTTAGTTCATCTTGAATAATTATTGTTTGTTAGTGTGCTTGATTTGGCTCATCAAAGGTCAGCAGCCAAGACACTGGTTAAAGGGGTCATATGATGCGGTTTCTTGTTTTCCTTTGTCTTTGGAGTGTTACAAGCTGTTTGTGCATAGATAACATATGTAAAGCAAAGCTTAAAGTCTCAAACCCAAAGAGATATTTATTATAAAGGTTAAGACTCAGCCACACCTTCCTAAAACGGCTCGTTTAAACACACCCCCACATGTCTACGTCACGGTGTGGGTAGATTTGCATAACACCGCCCATATGCATATGCAAAGAAAGAAGGCATAACTTTTAGGGGCTGTAGTATTGTTGCAGGCGCCGCCATGTTGTGGAGACGCTGTGTGTTTCATTGCAAAAGTACTTTGTTTAGCCTTCCGAATGAGGACACAACTAGAAATCAGTGTTTAAGTTATATTTACAACACTGTTCTGGAACAGTACAACGCAAATATTCGAGTGGGTGCGGCACATTTTACGGAGGACTGTTTCCTAAACCTGGGTGAGTAGCCTACAATGCCAGCTGTGCACAAAGGGTTAAGGCTATAAAGCGGAGCAATTCCAACGTTGCGAGGACAGTCTGGCGCTTCTGACTGACGGCCTGTAAGTACGTTTTCATAGTTAAAGAATTTGCTAGTGATTATTCAAACGCGAGTTTGAGCAGTGTAGAGGAGTGCTTGTTGTTTCTCATTCTACGATGGCAAATGCAGATATTGTGTTATGGTTACGCGGCGCAACGCGTAAAAGACAGTATGAGTCATTATTGTAATTATATTGTAATTATGTCCTCACTGGATGCAACAAATGCCTGAGTTTTGTTGTTTTCTCGTCGCACCGGGAAACGGCATCGCAACATGGTAAGGGGAAGTATTCGGCCAATCACAACGCACCGGATAGCTGGCCAATCAGAGAACACCTTGCTTTTCATCAACAATGAGCTTTGTAAAAATCGAAGCGTTTCAGAAAGGTGGGAAGGTGGGGCAGAGAGGAGCAACAATAATGTACAGTATGTGGAAAATAATGTTTTTTTAAAACCTCAAACCGCATAAACACATTGCATTACACCAAATACACAAAGTAATGTTCTTTTTAGCAATATCATATGAGCCCTTTAATAAAATGGGATTAAATACATAGGGTAATTGTATTTGTAAAGGATATTTTGATATTATTTTTCATATTTATTTATTGCAGCTTTGCATCATATTCTGAGTTGCATTTCACTGTGTGAAATACTGAATCTGTTTTTTGTTTTTTTTTTGTGAGATGCATTTGTTCTAGAACTAAAGTAACATCTTAATCCCAATTTCTGTCAATATGGGGACAGGAGAGGTTTCAATCAATAAACGGCAAAAACGGCGTTACTTATTTGAAAAAGTAACTCTAGATATTTTATTGCAAATTAAAAAGTAATGCATTACTTTACTGGTTACTTGAAAAAAGTACTTTGATTACGTAACTCACATTACTTGTAATGCTTGTAATGGTTGTGTAGTTGTATTTAATACAACCTTAATATTCATTTGGTGCTCCTAAATTTTTTTGGTGCTCCTAACTTTTTGAAGTTAGGAGCACCAGTGTTACCAAGTAAAAAAGTTAATTTCGAGCCCTATAGATAAAAATATATTTTCTAATATCGTGCAGTCAGTGCTATCCGCTAGCAAACTTTAGCGATTTTTTTGCAAACGTTTCTTTACAGAACATCACCGTAAACACAAACACAAGATTGAAGGTAATATACATATAATGAAAAATTGTCATAAAAATCCTTATTAATGGCAAAAATTACTTACATTTATGGGTCTGCTTGCTCGAGTGAGCAGCCATGTTGGAAATTTCTCTTAGCCCTTCGTTTGAAGTGAGGTCCCGAAAAAATCTTCGTTTGGAGGGCTATCTAGCCCTTCCCCTTCCCCCTACCCCTCCAACCAAAAGAGAATTGAGACACCCCTACCCCTACACGTGAACGCACCAAACGGAGGGGTAGGGGAAAGTGTAGGGGTAAGGGGTAGAATTGGGATTGGGCCCAAGTATCTATCTTACATGTCTTCGTTCCCCTATAATGTTTTGTACCACTCTGAAATCTGAAGCGACCAACAACAACATTTTTTCATGCCATTTACGAACATCAATAACTGATAAAATCTCTTATGACAACTTGTGTTACATATCATCAAGGCTGAGAAAAGAACACAGCGCTCCAGACAACAGGTAGCTAAATGCTGTTATCGCTGTTTTCCATGTTTATGGAGTACATGGCTTTTTAAAAATGTCAGGTAGCCAATGTTGTGTGTGCGTTTGGCCAATCAGCAAACACTTACATCACTGGTAGTTCCTATAGAACTATAGTGTCTTTCCACAGCTTTCCCCCCACATACTTCGAAAGAACAAATTCCGATTATCTAAGCTATATTTGAAGCAGGTTGTTTTTAGATAGGAGTTCTTCAAAATGACCTTCCACATATAGTAAGCAATATCTAAGAAAGGACAAAAGGACAAGTTCACATGATCTAAGAGTGGCTGAAGTAATTTAGACAAACAGGGAGAGGCAGGACTATTTAAAAACTCCACACTGTCCTGATTCTAGACCTTCTGCCTTACACACTGTTGACCACCAGATCCTCATGTTCAAACTTTCTGACTTGGGCATCACAAGTACAGCGCTTCAGTCTTACCTCACAGGCAGATCTTTAAAAGTTTCATGGAGAGGATGGGTGCCTCAAGGTTTGGTGCTTGCATCTCTTCTTTTCTCCATTTACACAATTTTACTGTGAATGAACATAAATGCACATGGTTTCTCCAACCACTGCTATGCAAATGATACACAGCTCTATCTATCATTTTAACCTAATGATCTCACTGTCTCAGCTTGTATCTCAGTCTGCCTCTCGGACATCTCTGCTTTGATGAAAGAGCGCCATCTGCTGCTCAACCTTGCAAAGACAGCACTTGTAATCCCTGCAAACCCATCAACTGGGCACCTGGGATCCACAACACTAACACCAACCAAGACAGCAAGATACCTGGGGGTACTTTTCAACTACCAACAGAGCTTTTCAACCCACATTTAAACAAACCACTGGTTTTGTAAATTCGCCCTTTACAGAATCAGTAAATTCAGTCTCTTCCTATCAGAATATGTGGCACAGCTCCTTTCAAGACTGGACTCCTGGCAGCATGTCTGGTTTTCAATCAACGCTCTGCACTTCTCCTCTTCTCCGACTTGCCTCCTAATCTTGTTGGCGTTGTGCATGACAAATATTGTTGGCTTTTTGACAAATTGCTTTTGTTCTTTTTATGTAAGTCACTTTGGAAAGTGGGTGCTAAATGTATAACTGTAAATGTGTGAACAAGCACTTGACGTGCTTTAATGAGTATATTAATCAACACTTCAAAATTGTACTTCTAAAAAGCATGAAGAAAACATTTTAATTTGACATTACAAAATGTATATAAGTGTGTTAAGAAACACACTTAAAGTGTACTCTCTGTAAGTGCACTTGCGTTTCTTTCCATTTCATTAATATTTTTATCAGTGAGTACAGTTTACATTACACTACACATTCAATACAATTAAGCACCTACTTATTTTATCTTCTTTTCCCCCAAGGAATAGAAACCGAGATGCATTATATTTATGCTTAAAATTTCTAAAACTTTCCATCTCACACCACCAGGTGGCAATATTGCAATACTAAATGAGACAAAGCAGGAAAACAACAAATATGCATCTTTATTTTCCACTTTAGACGTACACAAGACCATATAGTGCGGGATAAGGCTTTACCTTCATGTAAAAGACAATCCTGTTATAATAAATGATAAAGGCACACAAAGAACTAGGCTCTGTTACATAGGGTTTCACCTCCCACCACAAGAGGGCGATGTAGAGAGTGGTTTGCACCAGACAGCCCCAGTGGGATGCTGGGAAATCCTCAGGGAAAGGTTTAATCACACTTGTGCCAGCTGCTACCTAATATGATCTTAGAGCCATACTATTGATTTCAAAGCACAGAAACAATACTGGCGTTTCCAATAGATGAAGCTTAACAACTTTTATGCAAATCGCCGTTTGCACTGCAAGTTTTAGTCCTAGTTTAGCCTTTGTTGGGGTGTGCTAGTTAAAACCATTGCCTAGTCTCTGGTGTGTTCAGATACCCACTGATGACATCATTGCAAGTATACCCAGCATTGGTTTGAATGCATACAGTACACGTTTGCTACACTCAGATGTGCTACAAATTAGCTTCAGTAAAACCTGTGTATGTGTCAGCTGATTTTAAACAGGATTGTTTTGTGTGCTAGAATTACCAAAATCTAGATGCTGAATAATGGCTGCACAAATTATACACGGGGGAGCCAGTAACAAAAGCAATGATGCAAACCGCATGCAGAGAGACACGTGGAGGCCCATACGGCAGAACGGTGGGGCTCCGTGCCTTTGGGCCCTGCACCAGCCAGCTTGTGACCCACCCTCTGCCTATAAATGGTCTGATAGACACGGACCAGTGGGCTTCGGGGCCCTTTTGTACAGATCTAAGACTGGGATCGCGCCATACAAGAAGTGTGCCACATTATCATCAAAATATGTCCTACCCCCATCACCCCTATTTCACAATAGATACCCCCTCCTGCTTGCTTTTTCTCACTCTCCCCCACCATCTTGACACCCCCAGGTGCCAAGGGCTGAATATGGGGCCCCAAAGATGAAAAGAGAGCATCTGCTATATGTCTCTGTGGGTGATTTTTAAAAAAAAGAGGCTGTTTTAAAAGGAATACTAGATTGCTGCTTATTATTGTGCAGTATATATTGCATGCTGGATGCAGTAGTTTGTTTAAAAAAGGGTACAACTATGCAACTATACAAAAATGACTTTGCCAAGCAAAGCAAATCACAGTTTTCCCCATCTCCCATATTGCCTAAAGATGCTATGAATAATAATAATCCCCTCATACTTTTTTTTTGCATTAGAGCGAATTTAGCAGTCCTGCATCATTAGGCACATCAGGTGGAGCCATACGTGGAGGAATGATTCCACAGCTGCTTGATATGCATCACCCACCACATTCAGTGTCAAAGAGCTCGGTATAAAACAAGGAGAGAGAGCTGATCATATATTATCCCTGATCATGATCTCATTCCTCTCTCCTCCGTGCCTTATTGGTTCCCTGCAGCAATGATGCGTAATACCACTATGACATCACTAATGCATTCAGCTGCCTGCCTGCGCTGATCAGCCTTTAGGTTGTGCTGATGAATGAGGTCAGCTGGAGGCATCAGGGCCTGCTGCCAAACTCTCCTCCGCATGCTCGCAATATGCACTCCTTCTGCCCGGAAGCCTTCCAGATATATTAATATAAAGGTTTATCTGTTTTGGCAAATTAATATGAAAGCTTTTCCAATTCATGTGCAAAATAATGAAATAAGAAAAGTCTGTCAATCAAACTTAAACCTAGAAGTTGCTGATGTAATAACATTCAGAGTGGATACCATAAAACTATATAGTTCTATCATAACTCTCGGAAGATTTTAGCTTGGTAATGGATATGACAAGTAGCATATATATGCAAGCAGCATTGAAAGGGCCGTCGCACCCGGGCTCACCACCACACGGACGCTTTAGGAAAACAGAGAATAGTGGCCAATATGCATTTAAAGTGGTAAATATAGGAGGAATATGTCATTCATATGTGCCAAACGTCTATGACTATAACTGGATATTGGCATGTAGATGTCTTCAGGCCAGCACTTACATAAAACATATGAAGTTTGGTGTAGACTGAACATAGTATGTTTGAGTGCAATGTAATACGTATCCTGTTGCCAACAGGTGGCGCTAAGATTAGAACTGAATATTCGTCTTTAGATGTGTTCAGGCCAGGACTCTTACCGAATGTGTGAAGCTTGAGGCAGATCGGACATTGAATAGCTGAGCTACAACACCTTCTCTTCCCATGGCAAAACATTAAAATTTGTCAGGCCGCCACGGACACGCCCTTTAACGAAAACTCAAGATCTTCACAATTTAACATTGCAAATATAATGTGGATGTTATTAAATCTCTATGAAGCGTTCGTAAGAGTGTAAAACATGCCACTTCCTTTTGCCAGCAGGTGGCGCTATGGCTATAACTGAATATTGTCATGGGCATGTGTTCAGGACAGAGCTCTTTTTTTTTTGTATATGCAGCATACTCTAAGCCCAAGAAGAAATTTCCCTAAGGGGACAATAAACAGTATATCGTATTGTATCATTATCAAATGTGAATTTGGTGCAGATCTGACATTGTATGCCTGAGTTATAACAACTACCTGTTTAATGGCAGAACATTGAAGTTTGTCAGGCCACCACGGACACACTTCAACGAAAACTCAAGATCTTCGCAATTTAAAGAAGTCCACTTCCAGAACCAAAAATGTACAGATAATGTACTCACCCCCTTGTCATCCAAGATGTTCATGTTTTTCTTTCTTCAGTTGTAAAGAAATTATGTTTTTTGAGGATTTTTCTCCATATAATGGACTGATATGGTGCCCCGATTTTGAACCTCTAAAATGTAGTTTAAATACAGCTTCAAAGGGCTCTAAATGATCCCAGCCAATAAAGAAGGGTCTTATCTGTCGTTTTTTACTTTTTAAGCACAAAATCTCATGTAGCACTAGCTCTGGGATAAGCGTCCACAACACTATTGAATCGTGTCGAAAGGTCACGTGGAACGTAGGCGGAACTACAGACCCAGTGTTTACAAAGCGAACGCGCAAGGTAAGGAAGTGCAAGTAAGTCAAACACTGTGTACAAACAAAAAGGTACAACGATGTCGGACATACTCACATTTCGCCATACTCTACCTTTTTGAGCCATAGTACACAGGCGATGAATGTAGACGTGATTCATAGTGTCATGGACGTGCATCCACAAGCTTTTGTGCTTAAAAAGTATACTAATTTATATTTTTGCGAAAAAAAATGATGATCGTTTCACTAGATAAGACCCTTCTTCCTCGGCTGGGATCCTTTGAAGCTGTTTTTAAACTACATTTTGGAAGTTCAAAATCGGGGCACCAATGAAGTCCATTATATGGAGAAAGATCCTGAAATGCTTTCCTCAGAAACCATAATTTCTCTACGACTGAAGACAGAAAGACATGAACATCTTAGATGACAAGGGGGTGAGTAAATTACTTGTAAATTGTTGTTCTGGAAGTGAACTTATCCTTTAATTTACACTCACCCAATTTGATGTTCATCTGAAAAAATCTCTAGGAATGTGTTAAAATACAATGCCTGAAATGACTTCCTGCTTGGTTTCGGACTTTGTACCAGGGGACTTTTCTGTAGGTGTTTGTTTGTAGATGTATGTGTAACATAGCTTGTCAAAATGATGTAAATTTTCACCACTTTTGGCGTGTGCGCAATGAGTTTTTGAGCATGTGATTAATTTTGGAGAAGAAGAATCTGAGCAATTCCAATAGGGTCCTCGCACCACCGGTGCTCAGGTCCTAATAACCCATAGCAGATCTACAGTATACAAGTGGAGCTGGGGAGGTGGAGGGTTTTAAAGCAACTCTGAAAGCATGTTGTGAAATGCTCTAGTGAATGCTTACCAGCCATTTAAGTGTAACGCAGTAAGTTCATTGGCTGCGTTTGCAACATGAACCAATCAGCTTGTGCCAAGTCGTTTAACGCTGTGAATATCTTTATTTCCCTATCTGTCGTACACTCCGAGTTGTGTCGAGTAGTGTACGACACTAGGGGTCGCTCTTGAGAGCCCAAACACCTCTGACAGTTTTGAGAAAGGCCAATGAAAATTGGGTGTGCAGATTTGCACAGCTGGCCACGCCCCGGACATCCGGGTATAATAGGGCAGCGTGTGCATCTGCTCACTCGTTCTGTTCTTCGGAGCCGAATGCAGCGTCTCTGCGTGAGATGTAGCAACATTCACCTCTCTCGTCGTTGGATCTGCAGCACAGACAGCGGTCTCTCCCTCTCTAGCACAGCCTGTGTTGTGAGAGTCCCCTGGGTGCGTCGACGGCGATCTTGAAGAGCAATCTTCCTTCTATGGGTGATTTCTCTGATAGAGCTGGCACGGTAGGATTGTGTGTTGGTTAACATATCTTTCCCTCCGTGTCATCCTGGTTGCGGCTTACCTTCCCAAACGATCGACATGACCGTTGTGTTCAGTGTTGAGTTATGCTCACGCTGATGCAGCGCTTGTTGTTGACTCATGTTTTGCTTGCGAGAGCTCGATCATGGACGCGCTTGCTCGTCAGCCGCGTGCTTTACGTGAAGCCGCGGCTCACTCCGACTGCTTCCCGCTCCGGTCCTTCTACTTTCGGGTACGAGGCCGTTGCGATGTGCGTCGGTAACGAGCATTAGGAAGCAGGGAAGGCTCTGCCGGGTGAAAACCCCGCAAACCTCTCGCTCCTCGCGTCCCTCGATCCAAACGATCAACACGACCGTTGTATTCAGTGTTGAGATTCTCACGCCGATGCAGCGCTTGTTGTTGATTCATGTTTTGCCGGCGAAAACATGACCTGGGCGCACGAGCCGTATGCTTACGTTCCCGACTGCTACCCGCTCCGGTCCTTCTACTTCCGGGTACGAGGCCGTAGCGATGTGCGTTGGTGACGAGCATTACAAAGCAAGGAAGGTTTTGCCGGGTGAAAACCCCGCAAACCCCTCGCTTCGTGCGTCCCTCGATTGAGTTTCCGGACAAGTTTGTTAGTCTGTCTCAGTACAGCTGACTTTCTTATTCAGAACTCCTAATTGGGCGGAAATGGTTAGCGGCAGCATCGCTAAGGAAGGGCGTGAACTATTTGAAGCAGAAACTTCAGCTGAGCAAGCCTCTACGGGGGACTGATTCTCAGTTTGAGGTGGATGCAAAAAAATGGCGGCCGTGCCTGAAACGGGAAGCCAAGAAGGGGCTGGTTAATAGACATCTGGGTAACGACCTGTACGCTCGTTTCCAGTGTCTGTTTCCCGGTAGTGCACGAGAAGTTGGTGAAATCGCGGAAAGCCCATTTAAAAAAATGGTCAGAACGTGATAAACCAACTTCTCCTCCTTCACCACTCTCGATGGGGGTCCAGCGAGGGGGTTTCAGAGGTTCCCCCAGGCGGAGGGGGCGATTGCAGTGTACTCCCTGCTAATCGCCGCCGCTTGTGAGATTCCTTCCAGAACTCCCGTTCAGGGCCTGTAAGTTCTTCCGGGCAAGGCTTACATGGCTTCTGGACAGGCTGCGTCCGCCTTACATACCACGGCCATCCTCTGGGTGTTCAGGCCGTGGCATTGCGAGCTCAGTACGAGGGTGGTTCCAACCTAGAGCTGTGAGTCGTGGCACACGCTCTAGGAAGGGCGATGTCTACTTGTTGGTCCAGGAACGCCACCTGTGGCTGCACCTGTCAGAAATGCGGGAAATTTGAAGTCCGCTTCTTACCCCCCATTTCCCAGGTTGGTCCTTCTGGCAACACCGTGATAGAATTTGCAGCGAAAGTCCTTCACGGTAGGAGCAGACAGAGCCGCGGGTCAGGGCTCCGGCCCTCTACCCCCGACTACTCCTGTCTGTTCGTCGCCACGGACGGTCCCCTATAGAACTCCTGAGGCCCCGCGACAGCCGGGCCTCCGGCCTGACCGCCCAGCGGTCAGAGATCTTGTGGGAAGGTGGCAACACAAGCTTGTCGGTAGGCTTGCTAGAACCCTCGTTAGGCTTCTAGTTTTTCTTCTGACAAGCAATCCAGAGCAGGCGGGCTAGCTGACCCGTCCAGATCCACTCTCGACCCGGGGATGAGAGATGGATTCGGCACAAACTCTGCATAATGGCAAAGACACACCGCGCTCTTGGGGCTTCATCTCCAAACACGGCGTTCTCTGCCTTATTCAGCCACGACATTCCCATTCCAGGTACGTCGGGTATAGTTCCCTGAGACCTGAAGCTTCTCAGAACTACCTGACTTGGCTATGCAACTCAGGTTGCAAGGCATCCGCTAAGGTCTACGGCATTCTCTTATAAATCGACTCAGGGCAAGAATGCTATGGTCCCTTAAGCGGAGATCGCAGCCCCCCTGGGAAGGGTGCGATTAGATCCTATCCCCTCAGCCAAAATGAAGGAAAGGGTTTGCCGACCCCTACTTCATTGTACCAAGATGGGTGGTTGACTCATACCAATCTTAAAACAGAGGTTTTTGAATCGGGCCCTTTCTCAAGCTCCCGTTCAAACATTAGCCCTTGAACACACATTCCTTGTGTGTCAGGGCTTAAGATTGGTTGATGGCATTGGACCTGAGCGACACGTACTATCATGTCTTGATCCTCCAAGACTCTGTCTTCGAGATCAGGCTCATCAGTACAAGGTTCCCCCTGCAGCCTATCCCTGCCGCCCTGCGCCTTTACGAAGGTAGCGGGGGCTGCCCTTGCCCCCCTCAGGGAAGTGGGCATCCGCATTCTCAATTATCTTGACGACTGGCTATTCCTAGCTCACTCGTGGGATATGGGTTGCGTACACAGGGACATGGTTCTCAACCATTGGCCCAGTTGGGACCTCGGGTCAACTGGGAAAAGAGCAAACTCTCCCGGCACAGAGGATCTCTTTTCTCGGCGTAGAGCTGGACTCGGTTAGTATGTCTGCGCGTCTCTCCCCAGAGCGTGCACAGCCAGTTCTGAGGTGTGTGGCAACACTCAGATGCGGGTCAGCGGTCCCCCTAAAACAGGTTCAGAGGCTCCTAGGGCACATGGCATCCTCAGCCGCGGTCACGCCGTTGGGTTTGATGCACATGAGACCGCTGCAGCACTGGCTTCATACTCGAGTCCCCAGGTGGGCGTGGCATCGAGGCACATTTCGAGTGAACATCACACCATCGTGTCGCCAGACACTCAGCCCTTGGACAGACATTATGTTCCTACGGTCAGGAGTTCCCCTGGAACAGGTGTCCAGATGCATCGTTGTCACCACAGATGCTTCCAAGACAGGCTGGGGTGCCACCTGCAACGGGCAGGCAGCTTCCGGGGTCTGGAGAGGCCCCTGACTGTTTTGGCATAAATTGTCTGGAGTTGTTGGCAGTGCTCCTGGCCCTGAGGAGGTTCCGACCTATGATTCAGGGCAAGCACGTGTTGGTCAGGTCCGACAACACTGCGGCTGTGGCCTACATCAACCACCAGGGCGGTGTACGCTCCTTTCGCATGTCACAACTAGCCCGCCACCTGCTGCTCTGGAGTCAACACAGACTCAAGTCTCTACGAGCCACTCACATTCCGGGCGAAGCCAATCGTATGGCCGATTCCCTGTCACGACAGGTTTCGCTCGGAGGCAAGTGGAGACTCCACCCCCAGTCGGTCCAACTGATTTGGGATCGATTCGGCCAGGCACAGGTAGATCTCTTTGCCTCACCGGAATCCACCCACTGCCAGCTGTGGTACGGTCTAACCGAGGCCCCCCTCGGTATAGACGCACTGGCACACAGTTGGCCGAGGGGCCGGCTCAAGTATGCGTTCCCCCCAGTGAGCCTCATCGCACAAACCTTGTGCAAAGTCAGGGAGGACAAGGAACAGATTCTCTTGGTGGCCCCCTTCTGGCCCAACAGAACCTGGTTCTCGGACCTGGTGCTCCTGGCATCAGCCCCTCCCTGGCGCATTCCTCTAAGGAAGGACCTCCTTTCTCAGGGGAAGGGCACAATTTGGCACCCGCGCTCTGATCTTTGGAACCTCCACCTATGGTCCCTGGACGCGACCAGGAGGACTTCAGAGACCTTTCACCTTCAGTGGTAAACACACTTCTACAGGCAAGAGCCCCCTCTACCAGACGGCTGTATGACCTAAGATGGCGCATCTTTGTGAACTGGTGTTCTTCCCACGGGAAGGACCCACGGAGTTGTGGCATCAAATCAGTGTTATCCTTCCTTCAAGAAGGCCTGGACAGGCACCTGTCTGCCTCAACACTCAAGGTTCATGTCGCAGCTATATCAGCTAATCATGACTTGGTGGGGGGCAGATCGGTGGGGAAACACGATTTGATAATCAGGTTTCTTAGAGGAGCCCGGAGGCTGAACCCTCCTCGGTCGCATCTCATCCCCTCTTGGGATCTTGCTGTGGTTCTCCAAGGTCTACAACAAGATCCATTCGAGCCCCTTCAGTCAGTCGAACTCGATGCTCTCTCCTTCAAGACGGCTCTTTTGACTGCGCTCACTTCCATCAAAAGAGTGGGAGACCTCCAAGCCCTCTCCGTGAACAGTTCGTGCCTGGAATTCGGACCAGCGGATTCTCACGTTGTCTTGAGACCCGGCCTGGATATGTGCCCAAGGTCCCCACCACTCCTTTCAGAGATCAGGTAGTGACCTTGCAAGCTCTCTCTTCCCAGGAAGATGACCCCAACCTGACCTTGTTATGCCCAGTCCGTGCCCTGCGCATCTACATGGAACGAACGCAGCCCTTCAGACGTTCGGAGCAGCTCTTTGTTTGTTACGGAGGACAGCAGAAGGGGAAAGCTGTCTCCAAACAGAGGATCTCCCATTGGCTGGTAAACGCGATCCGTTTGGCCTACCTGGCCAGAGGCCTACCCTGCCCTCTGGAGGTAAGAGCCCACTCAACCAGGGGCATCGCTGCCTCAGCAGCCCTGGCGAATGGGGCCTCATTAACAGACATCTGTAGAGCTGCGGGTTGGGCTACACCTAACACATTGCCAGATTTTATAATTTGCGCACGGAACCAGTGTCAGCTAGAGTCTTGATTGCTAACTCTTGACTCAGCACACTGGTTGGTGTAGAGCTTGCATAAAGCGCTTCCCCTAATGGTGATTACGCTTCTGAGTTTCAGTAGGTTTCCTGATGCGAACCCTGGACACCATCTCCATCTTTGGCACTTCTGCACATGGCAGAGTTTAGCGGAGAAACTCGCTATGGAATCCCTTCACAAGGTATGAATACCCTTATTTTGATTGGATTGTGCCCCATATGTAGTGGCTCCTTATGTGGCCCCATATGTGTATTTCCACCTATAACTCTTGTGGTGCGGTGTTTTCCCCTGAGAACAGGTTCTCTAGGATCTGAGTCTGGCTGTCTTCCCGGGTGTGAGACCCACCTCAGGTCCCATGTCTAACTATGTCACTCTAACCCCCCCTGTCGGGCAGGTCGTGAACTCCGTAATGTCTTTCCTTCGGGAGCAGGCATTTTTCCCAACGATCTCAAGACACTCAGCCGCCCTTGAGGGAGGCCCGGCTGCAGGACCCCGCTGTACAGGTCAGTCCTTGGACGTTGGATGGTCACAGAGGAGGTGAGCTGCACTTACGTTAACACGTTGCCCTGTTACTTCTGCACTTGTCTCTCGTGACGCGGTCAGACATGTGGCGTGTTTTTACGGGGACCCCTAGTGTCGTACACTACTCGACACAACTCGGAGTGTACGACAGATAGGGAACGTCTCGGTTACGTATGGTAACCCTCGTTCCCTGATGGAGGGAACGGAGACGTTGTGTCTCCCATGCCACATCTCTGGTCCGCCTCTGAGTGAGCTGAGACGCTCGGCTCCTCAGAATCAGAACGAGTGAGCAGATGCACACGCTGCCCTATTATACCCGGATGTCCGGGGCGTGGCCAGCTGTGCAAATCTGCACACCCAATTTTCATTGGCCTTTCTCAAAACTGTCAGAGGTGTTTGGGCTCTCAAGAGCGACCCCTAGTGTCGTACACTACTCGACACAACGTCTCCGTTCCCTCCATCAGGGAACGAGGGTTACCATACGTAACCGAGACGTTTGCATTAAAGACCCATCAGCCTGTGCCATCTGGAGTTTAATTTTTTTAGCATTGCCTTTTACAACAATCTCTCTATATATTATTTCAGAAACAGTAATTTCTTTTAAAGAAATAGTTTGCAAAATGTTGTTAGTTTTTTCACTTTTGATGCCATTTCAAAACAGTATGATTTTCCATCTAATGCGCAACACAAAAAGAGATGTTTTGACCCTTGTGAAAAAGAAGTGCATTTAATTGTATTGAATGTGCACTTGTACTTGATTTTCAACAACTGAGAACATGATCAAACTACATTTTATAAAAACTGCCTGTCAATTTCAGCTATTTACACACAAATTTGTAGTCACGTGTGTTTCGGCCTCTATTAATGAATCTACCTGCATCCATCTGGCCGATGGGTCTAATTAAAGTCCAGCTGCTGGTTAATGCACAGCGTGAATCTACGGGGAATAGAGAGAGTGTTGAAGTTCTGTACGTGTGGGAAACTGATTTCTTCTTTCCGCCCATCACACATCTGAACACATCTGAATTAGTGCCTCTGCCAGAAATGACCTCATTTTAATGCACACTGCGCTGTCTGAGGCCGTCACTTTAATTCACTTTTGATTCATTTGATTCACTGTTTAATTCATCATTGTTCGTTACATAACAGCACCCCTCTGTGCCACAAAGCTTTTGTCCTTGCTGGAGATTTTGAAAGGCGCTATAAAAACACTTCTGAAATTATCTGTTGACACCTTTTTCCTTAGATTATAAGTGGCGTACTGATATACTGTCATAGAAGGGAAAATATGAAAGCGTCTTGGCCAATTGTTCATTTCCAGTATTGCTGAGGGTGAGATTCATCTCGGTGTATCATCACCTACAGTCATTCAGAGTCCATCTGCCTGCCTTCAGTGGCCAAAATGATGACGAGATTGAACACTTTAATTCCGTTCTATTCATGGCTGCATTAACAGCAGATATTCTGCAATAACAGTTTTGATTAGTTTTCAAAAGAATTTAATCTATTTAGATTGTTCCTAGTTAGTTAAATATGGAAGCTAATTTCTGCCAGAGAATTAAAAAAGTAATTGTGACTTTTTATCTCAGAATTCAGACATTGTTTTTCACAATTCTGAGTTGACACTTTACAGTTCTGAGCTTATATCTTACAACTGTGCCATTTTTTTTCCCATCTTACAATTTTCACATTCTTTATTCTCTATTTACATCTAACAATTCTATTCTTCTGCCTTAACTGCAATTTTTCATTGAAGCCTGTTTCTGCCACTAAATAAAAAATAAAAAAGGTTATTGTGACTTTTTATCTCACGATTCTGACTTTTCCTCTCAGAATTGTAAGATATAAAGTCACAATTGTGAGTTATAAAGTCAGAATTACAAGCTATAAATTCACAATTCTGATTTTTTCTCAGAATTGCATGATAGAAATGTACTAAAGTCAGAATAGTGAGATAAAAACTTTCAGCTGCGAGTTATGAAGTCAAGTTTTGAGGGGGAAAAAAGACTGATATGTTCTCAGAATTGTGAGTTTTTATCTCACAATTCTAACTTTATTTCATGCAATTGTGAGTTTATATCACACATATGACTTAATTTCTCAGAA